>CM053582.1:41622987-41646699 GCA_028627135.1 Pseudochirops cupreus | reverse complement strand
CTTATAGCACAATAGTATTCCATTACATTCATATACCACAGCTTGTTCAGCCATTCCCCAATGGATGGGCATCCCCTATATTTCCAGTTTTTTGCCACCACAAAGAGAGCTGCAATAAATATTTTTGTACATATGGGTCCTTTTCGAGGGGGAAGGAATAGTTCCTCAATATCTTTCCTAATGCCCTCTACCCATCTAACTTTGCTGGTAGTATTGAAAGGGAAGGTCTGGCTTAGAATCATTAGTTAAAAAGAGTATTAGGATCTGTCTAGTCTCCATTTTACAGATGTTGAAATTTCAGTCTGAAGAGATGTGGTGATACACACTTGAGTCAGGCAGAGGCACTGGTGACCCTGGTCCTGATTCGGAGTCCATTTTGGGAGGACTCCGTACTGATTTCCTAGTTTTCTGGGAGTCTCTGTTGCCCAATGAGAGAACCCTGGTGGGACCACTTGGAATAAGCAGCTCTACCATAGTCACGAATTTCAGGGGGACCTCACTGCTGTCTTTTCTGTCGTTTGTAGTTTTCTGTAGGCAGACCTGTTTATGTACCCATCCTTTCCATTTACATGTGAGCTAGTAGGTTTTGAAGAGGTAAATTTATATAAACAAATGTTTATGCAGCAGATCAGTTTATTGAACTTGCTGCTTAAGAGAGAACACAGGCTGAAAATATAGAGCAATTCCTAGAATTGTAAGGTTTGTCAGGAAAATGGGTTGATTGAACTAATCCTTAATCACCTCTTTGCATAATGGGCTCCTTGGTGCCACTGACAGAACAAGAAAACGATGTCAGATGGATAAGGGATGGAAGTTAGTCTGGCGGTTATTTTCTTTCTTCTCTCCCCCAGGGTAGCCAGTCTGACTCTGGTGTCACTGAAAAGACTAGAAAAAATATCCCCAATTTTAATAAGTTATTGTACTGAGCAGAGCTAATATATACCTTCTTCATCCGTTTGTCACTGCCCTTCCTTTATTGCTTAACACTTAATGTACACTGTTGAGTGATTTTCATGGTAACCCTTTGAAATATATATTTTAAGGAGTGTCACCATTTTACAGATAAAGAAATTGAGGGTTAGAAATAATAGTGAGTTGCCCAAGGTTCCAAAATTAGTTAGTGAATGAATGGCAAGGGCAGGATTCAGGGTTTTTGATAGGAAGTATATTCATCCATTACACTGTGATCATTTGTTAATTTGTGGTAGTTTCAGCCTTATTACGTGAATACGTGAATATCACGGTGGCACTATGTATATTGATACAATTGGTGATGTTTGCTTTCTTTTTCTGTATTATTCTCCTTCTTTTCCTCTTTTCCTTCTCTGTCTCTAATAACGGAATGAAACATACCTATTTCTCTCTCAAAGTCCTCCTGGTTTTACATAGTAAACTTAAGTTCCTTCCTGAGTCCTCAGACTTTGCTTGAGGTCTCATGCAAGTCTTTCTGAAATGGTGATGTGGCAGACATTGATGTTCTTCTAATTCTTTTAGGACATTGCCTTATTGGTTGCAGAGGGGTGGGGCTGTTTGACATGTGATTTAGGCAAGCATAGTGTGATTTCTTTCAGTTCATAGAAATCTGAATAGCTCATAAAAGGAACACATGGTATAGGCAATTCATTTAAGATTAGCTTCCTTTATAATTTTGTACCAGATAAAACCTCAAACAAGATTTACCTAGCAAAGTAAGCAAAACCAACAGGAAACCCCCTTTTAAATTTGTAATTCTGGGCAGATTTCCCGCTGTTGCCCACAGCTCATCCAAGCTACCATAAAAGAACACCATAAAAGTGGCTAATTTTAACATTAGTCTGAGCAAAGTATAATTATTAGGAAGGTAAATCTACTTTGAAAAGTCATCTAATGCATCATTCCCAAGCTAAAAATGCGCAACCTTTGAGATTATCTGCTTGAATGGTGATTCACCTCCCAGCCATAGCCACTACCACAAGCCAAGGCCAGCACTTCACAGTCCCCTAACCAATGAAATGGGATTTGTGGAGACTCCTTTACATTAGCCTTTCTTCTGCTATATCTATTCAGAACCATTGCCCCATATTTTTTGGAGTGATAAATTCAAACTGTTGACTTTAGGACAGACTGGAAAGGTAAATTGCTTCCTAAGTCTTTGTCCTAGACTGACAAACTGATGGATTGCTATAATCACTTTTTATGAAATGAATTTTGGAAATGTTACTCTTTTTTTCTTACATGTTCGTGTTTGTTTTTAAAAAGAATTTTTAAGAATCACATTTCACCCATTCTTTGCTTGCAAAAATTTTACGTGGTGACCTTACCTGTATTACCCACTGTTATTTCCCTAGTTGAGGTAATTAAGAACATTATCTATTCTTTGAATGGGGGAGCAGTCCCTGATCTCCTGCTTTTGTTTTCTGTTTGCTTCTATTTTCTGTACCTTATTAATGTAGGCCTCCCATACTTTAAGATTTACTGGCACAGGTGTGGGTGTTTCTCGTGCCAGTGTGTATCAGGGCCCCTCCCATGCCTCAGTGGAGGCAGTTACTGGAGTTGCTGTGACTTTCAAAACCCTTCAGTTTTTGGTCAGCCCTCTGGTCACTTTGGCAAGTCTAGTCTTCTGGCACAGGCATCCGCTGATTTCTGACCCTCACCCAGAGCCTTGCTGGCTGATGTAGGCCCTGCCAGAGCTTATGTTTTGGAGGCCTAGTCTTCAAGAAGTCACATTTATACTTTCATGGCATGATGAGGGAAAGGAGAGCAGTAGGGAAATTCGGAATATTCATAAAGATGCATAAAGGGATCCATTCAAGCTCGAGAGCATGGTTTTATAATTTTAAAATTATTACAGGACTAAGCTCTTGTGCTGTTTCATTAGCTGGCTCTGGCTCATGCTTGATTGATCACGTTGTCTTTGCATTGTGGCAAAAGCATATCAAAGCAAGCAAATTGAACCAAATTTAAAAAGTTTTAATACTTATTCCACTCAGGCCCTGGCCATGTGTAATGAGTATTTCTACTATTCCTTGCAGTCTTACAGGAGCACCATCGCTAAGTTTTGTTACTGCTTTGTTTTCATACTTTATAGAATTGAAATGAGTCTGTTTTAGTTAGCAATTAAAGCAACATTCTGACCTTGGGCCAAGTGATCATTTTGGAAGTCATTGAAGCAAACGCAAATTATAGCCCTTTAGGATTATTTATTCAGATCAATCAGCATAATAGTTATCGTGGATGATGAAAAGTTTTATGAAAACACATTTCTTCTATGAACAAAAGTAATGTCTCACTAAATGCGGTCTCTGACCAAGCCAGCTGGATTAGCTTGTCCCTTCTGCCTTGGGGCCGGCTTGAATGACATCAGGCAGCAGATGGACTTGCTTGTTCTTCTAACTCCATCATGGGCATAATGCAGAAGTCTGCTTTAAGCCCACTTCTTTTATCTTCATACCACTGACACAGTAAAGTCTTCTGATTTGCATGGTAGCCCTGTAATACAGTATGCTACTCAGATGTTCATTCAGAAAGCAAATTAATATTTACATCTAGCTATAAAGTTCCAGTTAGCAGTGTTTGGCTGTTTATTAATATGGCAGACATATGTCAGAAGTGGCTGCTAAGGTGGAACATCTCTCTTTTATGTACAGGTAAACCTAGATGTGAAAAAGATGATTTAGTGTCCTACCTTCTCATCTAGGAAAAGTGGAATTTCTGCCATATAAACTTTGAAGTCATGGTCTGTTGAAAATTTGTGTATAGCTCAGGTCTCTTACCCACAAGTCAATCTTCTGCAAAGGATTTCTCTTGGCACCTGCTTTTATTTTTGCACTCATGTAATAGTGCATGAAACAAGTTGCTTTTTGAGTCATTACTTTCATGTTGCCTCTCGTACCACACCTGCAAGTAATTAGAATATAAATTCAGAGAATCTTTTCTTTATGCCAATAAATATTAAATGAAGGGTAGTACTTTAATTGCTCCCACATGGAAATCCAAGATATCCTTTTAAAAGGTAATTTTTTTTGGAGGGGGGGGGCAATTGGGGTTAAATGACTTGCCCAAGGTCACCCGGCTAGTAAGTGTTAAGTGTCTGAGGCTGGATTTGAACTCAGGTCCTTCTGATTCCATTGCCGGTGCTCTATTCACTGCGCCACCCAGCCTTCCCTTAAAAGGTAATTCTAAGGGTTAAACTGACTCTTTCCTCAGCGTCTGTCCTATATTCTTATTTCTGAAATTATTGTACCTGGGGGCAAAACTGAAATATCACATTGGTCTTAATATAGGTTGTACCCCTAAAATGACGGTTTTGGATGCAAAAAAGATGGGTATAAGCTAAAAGATGACCAATTAGAGGTTCTATTTAAGTTTTCTATGTGCCAGGTTTTGGGTGGGGGAAAAATAGGGCTTCTATTTATACCAGTATATTAATTGGAATATTTTGATTGAAATGAAACAAACTAGTGGATTTTTTAAAAATATAAGTGAATCCTTTTTCACCATTGGAAAATTATTATTTATAATTTTTTGTAGAATTCTGAACTTAACAAATATCAAATAGAATGAGCATTTCCATATACAAAGCAAAACAGAAAAAGAGGGTAGCACATGTGGCCATGAGTGTACCATGTGTTCATCTGGCTTGCTTCTCCCTACAGGTATACGACAAATTTATGTTCTTTTCTATTTAAATAAGGCGCTCTTTGTGTTCTTAGACCTACTATAATTTTCTTCGTGTATTTTTTGTCTCTCTGTTGTCACATTTGTGAGTGTGCGCACAAAAGTGGAGATTATGGTGACAATTTCATTAGCACACAACTTCTCCAGAATACCTATTGCCAAATGAGAGCTATACCTCTTCTAACCTGCCTATAGTTGTCGTAGCTTTTTCCTTGTGAGTCTCTGATCAAGAGAGGATGATTATCGTCTACTGATAATTTTGTTTAAATATTGTTATGCGCTATACAGTTGGCCTAACTTGGAGCACAAAGGGAGGGCTCCAGCACAGGGGTGTCAGACTGAAATAGATGCCTGCTGGCCACATGGTGACTTAGAAAACCACAGATCGACATTATGTTGTGTTGTATTTTTATTGGTTTTGTTCAGCTTTTCCCAATTGCATTTTAATCTGGTTTGGGCCCACTTGAGACTTCTGCTCTAGGTGATATGGATAAGGCAAGCACTGAAGTATTAAGAGTATCTTTTTAAAAGTTATTTTGAGAATATGTTTGATTAATGATTTTGTCTAAATGCCCCAGTTGTGGGGGGTGGGGCATCTTTTCCTCTCACCCCTGTCCAGATTGAACTTGTCTTTGTGACAAACATAGTGTAGATAAATTTGATGGTCATCATGTCTTGATATTATTGTACACAGCATCTGATAAAAATGACCGTATCTTGGTATTGTATGCAGCATTTTCTCCTAGTTGTCCCTGGCCTCTGAGGAAGGAGGAGAAGTATGTTTTCATTATCTCCAGGCCCTTCTTTGTTGGTCCAATTACTCAAGACTCACCTTCTCATTAGTCATCTTTTAATTTAATTAAGTTGTTGACATTGTTCATTTTGTTCCTCTGGTTTTGCTTATTTCCTATTGGCTCATACGAATCTTCTCTTGTTTCTCTGATTTCCTTGTATTTGTCATTTCTTAGTGCATAATAATAGTAATAATGATAACCTTCATATGCTCAGATGTTTTTTTAAGCCATTCCTCAGTCTCTGGGCACCCACATTATTTTTAATTCTGGGCTGCCACACTTTTATTCTGTTATGTATTGTTCCTTTATTTCTGTCTTTGTCTTTCTTAAGATATATTCTCAGTAGCAGGATTTCTGGGTCAAAGGGTATTGGCAGTCTAGCCCATTATTCTATAATTCCAAATTGAATTGCAGAATGGTTGGGTCAGTTTTTCATTCCACCTACAGTGGATCATTGTGCGTGGTTCCCATCCCCAACTCTGACTTCAGATTTTAGTTATCTTTGCCATTTTAGTACGTGATAAAGTAAAACCTTATAGTTGTTTTAATTTGCGTTCTCTCACTATATTGATTTGGAGCTCATTGTTACCTCTTGAGCTTTAATCATGCGTTGAGAAACATTTTTCTGCATAACTCTTTGCTTTTTGTCCTACATAGTAGTAATAGCTTATATTCACATAATAGGTGTTGTGCTTTACACACACACACACACACACACACACACACACCACACACACACACACACACACACACACACACACACACACACACACACACACACATACCAGCACCACCGCCTACCACCTGGTGATTTAGGTATTGGAAATTTAATTTTATGCATTGGAGAAACTGATGCCAAAGTGATTTCTCCAACCTAGCACAATCACATCTTGTAAGTTGCAGTCATAGGAAATAAACCGACGTCTTTTGACAGATAATCTTTACAATACACTGCTTAAATGTCTTTGAGAGATGAGATATCAAAGTTACTATTCACACAAAGAAGTCCACAAAGCAATATTTCTTTTTCATAGAATCATAAGATTTTTTTTTTAAAATAAGTTTTTATCACTATCTTTGGTTTTTATTACCACCTACTTATTTCAGCATATCCCTCTCCATCTCCTCTCAGAAGCCCATTTTATTTAAAAGAGGAAGAAAGAAAAATTGCAACCAAACTTTAGTCTGCTGCTTTACCTGCTGTACCCTGTGTGCTGCCTCTTGCTTATGCAAAGGAGGTAGAGGAAGGGGATGGGTTTTCTCATCTCTTGGTCTCTTCTTTGGGACCAAACTTCTTGGCACTTTCAGTGTCAGTTGCTTTGTTGTTCTTTCCTTGTGTCATTGCCATCACCCTGTCTCCTTATTTCACTTTGTCTCAGTTCCTGGGAGTCTTTGAACACACCTGTGTTTATGGTGTTCATCTCTTACAGCTCAGTGAATATCCCATAGATTCGTTTACAACAATTTATTTAGCCAGGAGACGGCCTTAGAGATCCCCCAGTCCGACTGGCTTGTTTTACAGATGAGGAGCCAAGCTTTCAGAGCAGGTCAACCCAGGGCCTATGGAGAAGAGCCAGGTTTTGTACCTTGGTCCTCTTGTACCAAATCTAGCCTTCATTCCACCCTTCCATGGGGTTCAGTCTGAGGAAGAGGCCATTTGGGAAAAGAAGCTGGAATAAAGAAGGTTGTGTGTCTATGTCATCAGACATGTCAGGCTGCCTTTATGGGGAGCTTTCATACAGGTCACCAAATTTCCCCTTTTCCTGTCTACTCTGCTGTCTTCTGTATCTTAGAAATGAAAAATCTTACGGCAGCAAATATGAATAGCCTGAGGGGGGGCAGTGCTAGTGCTGGAAGTCATACCAGGAACGGAATGCCATTGAGTGATGGGGCTGACAGAGGCCTTGCAGACTACATACATGTTTCCTAGATATTTGCCATCTAGTATATTAGAAATTCATGTCATCTCTAGGTCCTGTGATACCAAGTGACTGGATTTTTAAGTTTCACAGTTCTTATTAGGGGATGTCCTGGTTTCTTTAAAGCCCAGAGGCTGCTAATTTACTTGTTTGTTGTAGCATACTCAGAGACCATGTTCCTCATAGCCTTTTCAAATTCACCTCATCAAGCTTAATGTAAAAAGCCATACTAGGTAGTAGAGTTGAGTTATTGCCTTGAATTAATACTAAATTTCATTACATTTCCTGGTTCAGTTGAGTTCACTTCAAACATTTATTTGGGTGGGGATAAAGGGGAACAGGTAGGAGATCTGTGCTTATCATCTTCTTTAATCAATTATATGACTACACTTTAATAACTGGGAACATTATAAGTGATGCTTTCTGACTTTTAATAATTGTATTATGATAAAATGAGAACGGCGAGAACATTTGAGTTTGTTAATCAGATGGTTTTTTGTTTGGTCTAGACCTGCGGTTTTGTTGGTGTAGGGAACTACCCAGAGTATCGAAACTTTTTCCACTGATGTTCATTCAGCAGCTTGTCTCTAGCTTAGTCTTCATCTTGAAATACTATGGGCAACTTCTACCTTGCCCATGGAAACCCAGCCAGATATTTCTGATGCCAAGTCTGGCCTTCTACCCACTGCACCAAAGTGGCTCTTAAGTCAGGGCATCTGGATTCAGATTCTTGTTCTTTTAACCTGTAGGACCTTTGATAAGCCTTTTTAATTTCTCCCAGTCTCACTGTACTCGTCCGTGAAAAGGGGGTTGGAAGAAATGATCCACTGAGACCCCTTTGTAGCTCTAAATCCTATGAACTCAAGAACTATATTTTGTTTTAGCTTTTTGGAGGGGGGAAGGCCGGGCAATTGGAGTTAAGTGACTTGCCCAAGGTCACATGGCTAATACGTGTTAAGTGTCTGAGGCTGCATTTGAACTCGGGTCCTCCTGACTCCAGAGCCGGTGCTCTATTCACTGCGCCACTGAGCTGCTCCCCAAGAACTATATTTTGAAAATGCAGTTTGAATATCTATTGTATGAAGAAAATTGAATTTCTCATCTGCTGTAATAGGTTCATTTCATACACTTGTAGGAGTGAAAACTGGAAAAGACTTTCAGACCTGAAGATGGGGTAGCGTATTTCTTGAAAGATGCATAGGTGGGAGGTCGCATGAGATGATCGAAGGTCCCTTTCTAACTCTTAAGGTCCTTCAAAATTACTTTTTAACTCATGTATGGACAACATTCTGGGGGGAGGGGGAAATCTACATACTTATGAGGATACTTATTTATCGTAATGGATGAAAAGCAGAGAAAAATTAACCTGTGAACAAAAAAGTCCCTTTGCCCCGTGTCCCCCCATAAACTGCCTGTTCGTTCATCCACCGCAATGATTTGTTCTCTGATTTGAATTCTTTTTCTGACAGTTTTCAACTTTTCTTTACTTGAGTCCCCTATTGCACTTCCTTTAAAAAAATTTTTTTTGGCCTGTCAACACAGAAAAGCATTAAAGTGTGTGTGTGTTTTTTTTTTTAAAAGACAGTGCACAAAGCTGTAATAAGCTGGTGGTGTACTTTTTTTTCTCTCCCTTATTCCCTAATGCTATTCTAAGTCTGTGGTGCTTTTTCATTTTCTTTTTCCAATCAAGCAAGTAAATAATTCATTTTTTGAACTTTAAAAAAAATTTTGTGTTTGAAATTCTTGTCCTCCATCCTGCCTCTCCCCGATTGAGAAGGAAAACAATATGATATCAATTATACGTGTTGAAGTCATGCAAAACATATTTCCGTATTATCCATGTTGCAAAAAAGAAAATAAAAAGGAAGAAACATAAAGTGAAAAAATTTTGCTTCAGTTGGCACTCAGAGTCAATCAGTTCTCTCTCCAGATGTGGATAGCATTTGTCATCCTGGGTCCTTTGGAATTGTCTTGGGTCATTGTCTAGATCAGAGTAACTAAGTTTTTCACAGTTGATGTTGTTATAACACTGCTCTTACTGAGTACAGTGTTCTCCTGGTTCTGCTTACTTCACTTTGCATCAGCTCATATCAGGATTACCAGGTTTTTCTGAAACCATTCAACTCATCATTTTTTAGGGCACTATAGTATTCCATGACAGTCATATGTCAGTCACCTCGTTTAGCCATTCCTCCACTGATTGGCATCCCCTCAATTTCTAATTCTTTGCCATATGGTGCTTTTTTTTTTTTTACATAAAATTGTACCATTCTGCTGATAATCTTTAGTATATTTCTTCTGTCTGTCCACCCTACTTATTGCTATTCTACTTCAATTTGTCATGGAGTTTGTTCTTCCCTAAAACATTCATTCGAGGTAGTAGACTGGGAATCTACACTGTGCAGAAAAATAAAAAAGGTGTAATTTTTTTTCTCCAGAGTTTTCTCCTAAAACTATGAAGAATCCTGTCCTAAAAAGCTATCTTGGTTTAAAACTATGTAGTAAAAAGGAATATGCGAAGAAGACTGTTAGTTGAATGATATTTTAGGGTAGGAATTCCAAATCGAAATCCATTGTGAAGAAAAAGCAAATGGCCAAGATAGTTGCTTAACAGCATTAGTCAAGGGGCCACCAAAATTAACATTTAAAGGGAAAAAATATCTTTTTAAAATTTAGGGACTTGAGAGTAATCAGTGAATATTAATATTTCCATATACACAAAGGACAGAAAAAAAAGATTGCATCAGAAACTATATGTCTACTGTATAACTGTTTTTTAGAGTGTACCTCAAGCTTAACATAACAGTACTAACACCTCTCTTGTCTGTGTCCTTCCGAACTTAATTCTGCCCCCATTTGTGTATTTTTTAAAGGTTTGTTTTTTAATTTTTTAAATTTTTATTTTTTTGCTTTTTGGAGGGGGGAGGGCAGGGCAATTGGGGTTAACTGACTTGCCCAAGATCACATGGCTAGTAAGTGTTAAGTGTCTGAGGCCAGATTTGAACTCCTGACTGCAGGGCTGATGCTCTACTCACTGTGCCACCTAGTTGCCTCCCCTTTTGTGAATTTTTAAATGCTTGATTAATACTCTTTGACCCTTTCCTCCCCCCATCCCAGTATCCTAGTATTAGCCCTGCCTTGTAACAAATAAGTAATGACAGATTCCATGTTTCTCATGGTTTATCTCAGCCATATCCTTCCAGGCACATTCCCTGTGAGTGACTACAGGATGCTTCTTAGATCTTCATAAGAAGGACTGATTGAGACCTAGCCACTTCAGTATGATATGGAAAAAGCATCAGTCTTGGAGCCAGAAAGGCCTAGTCTTGTAATTAGTAAAGTGGTAGTGATACCTACAGGCCAGTGTCTACCTTAACTGGGTTGTGAGGATCAGATGAGATGACTTATGTTTGGCCTCAAAGTCTCTATAAATGCCAGCCGGGATCATTATTCTGAACATAAAGAAAGCAAAGCAGCCTCATGTAGTCTGTATTATACTGACCTTGGAGTCATAAGACCTGGCTTTGAGTCCTGCTGTGTGGGCTTAGGGAAGTCACTTAACCTGTCAGGGCTCCCAACATCTTTAGAAGAGGATCCTAGTACTGTAATGGGTAAGGTGCCAATCTGCATCCTCAGGAAATGGAGTAAGCATTTATTATGTGCCAGACCCTGTACTAAACCTTTACTGACATAGCATTTGATCCTCACAACAACCCTGGGAGGTAGACTCTCGTATTATTCCCCATTTTACAGATGAGGAAACTGAGGCAGATGGAGGTTAAGCAACTTGCCAAGCTAGGAAGTGGTTGAGGCTGGTTTTGAATTCAGGTTTTCCTGACTCCAGGCTTAGCACTCTTCCCCTTCACCGCCTCTTTATCAGTGGAGAGTGCTGTGCACTAGGATTACAGATAAGAACCAAAAAGAGTCTTTTCTTTATACTTTAGTGGGGGAAGACCACACTCAGAAGGGAGTGTGGGTGGGGTGAAAGTGATGAAGTGACCCTTGACCATCTTCAGTGGGGCTTCTGGAGCTCGTCATGGCTCTGACCTCCAATTATTAGAAAAGAGACTTGAAACCCAGCACCATTGAAGCAACACTGGATTTAAGAGTACAGCAGTGGATATTCTGATTCAGACTCCGCCATCTTAGGCATGTGCCTGGGGGCAGTCATTTGTGTGGGTCTGTTTCCTCATCTCTAAAAAAGAGTGGTTAGACTTAGGTAGCTTCTAAATTTCCCCTTTGAAATCTATGACCATATGATCTTGTCTAGCCCATTATTAAAAGCTTATTTTTTTACCCGCTCAGAAAATATATTTCTATCATGGAATCAGTGATTTAGAACTAGAAGGCACCTTTAAGGTTATGTGACCTAAGGCCCTTATTTTACAAATAAAGTTCATAGCCAGAGAGACGTAGTCAATGACCCAGAAGATTCGAACCCAGCTCCTCTGAATCTCAAGCTGATGCTCATTGCACTGTTTGATGCTTAACCATTTATTCAGAGATTTCAGATAGTGTTTTTAATAACTAACATTTATATAGCAGTTTAAGGTTTGCAAAGTATTTTCATACATTTATCATTTGATCGCCATCATAATCCTGTGTGGCAGGTGCTGTTATCTATCCCTGGGTTACAGATAGGGAAGCCGAGGCAGAGAAGTTCAGTGACTTGTCTGGGGTCACACACTAAGGGGTGATTTCAATCCAAGTCTAGGCTGTCCCCTGGGTCACTGTCATCTCCTGCAGTTTGACAAGAAATCTGGTCGACATTTTTCATTTTGCCTCCATGCTCTTTTATTAAAAGGCATTTGATCTTGTACAGGTTTGATGAAGTGGCAATGTTTATTGCTCTAAGTCTGCTTGTAGCATCTGAAGGCCAGTCTCTCACGCACATAACCTCTTCCTTCTTAATGTTTACTCAGTAAGGTGGGCACGGAGGGAGCTGGGAAAAGGCTTGAGAATGCTTTTGAAACCCATACACAGTATCACAATGATATAACCATAATAGAATTCCTAAAGAAAATAAGTGAACATTCCCCTATGGATTACAATCAAGTTTTCAAATTTGTCAGTTCCTTTAGGAGCTGGGATGTCTTCAGTGTGTATTATTCCTGCAGACTAATCATCAGACTCTATACCAAGTTGCTGATTTGTGTTTAGTATCCAAGGTTGTTTTTTTTTCTTCTATTTTTGGTGTGTTGTCTTCTAAATAAAATTAGGGAGGTCCATTGAAAATATAGAAATATTTTGTTTAATACTCTAAAGAAGACTGTCCTAAATCTCAGGAATTTTTGGACACTTATGGAACATCTTCCATATTCTACCTAGATGAGAAGGAATCCTTTTTTGTAGTACAGGTGTTAAGGATACACCCTCTACCTTACTTTAAGAAAGATGTGTTGCTTTTTAATTTTTGCATCGTTTAGTTATTTCCCCTTTAATCTCACCCTCCTCCCCACCCTTTTTTATAACAAAAACATTTAAGCAAAGTCACCTGATACGGGAGGGTCTGAGAAGGTATATAACATTCTACATCCCTAGGTCTCACCTCTGCTGAGAGCAGGAAAGGATTTCCCTAACAGATCTCTAGGACCAAGAATGATCATTCTGATTAAAGTTCAGTTACTTTTTATTGTCAGTATCATTTTTTTACTTTCTCTTTCTTTTTTTTAAACATGTATGGTAAAAAACTTGGATGTGGTGCAGGCTAGTTGGTTGTAGTTTAGATGATTGTAGTTTTGTTGGCAACACCCAGGAACACCAGGTATAGGCCTTGTGGCCTCCTCTTGAATGTCCTATCACACAGCTTCCTGACAGCCTGATTGATTTACTCTTGATCAGCCTTGGCTTTCACTATGAAGACCTCACAGTGAAGACCAGTGTTGTCCTCAGTCTTCTTTATGTTTGACTCAGTGGTCAGAGGAAATGATGATGATATTTATTAATAATGTTACTGATGATAATAGTAACTGCTAGCATTTATATAGCATTTAAATGTATGCAAAGTACTTCATGAATATGATCACATTTTATACCCACAATAACCCTGGGAGGGGAATCCTCATTTTTCAGATGAAGAAACTGACACTGATAAGTGACTTGTCCTGGGTCACACAGCTAGGAAGTGTCTTTTTATTTTTTTTATCTTTTTGCTTTTTGGAGGTGGAAGGCAGGGCAGTTGGGGTTAAGTGACTTGCCCAAGATCATATGGCTAGTTAATGTTAAGTGTCTGAGGCTGGATTTGAACTCAGGTCCTCCTGACTCCTGGACCAGTGCTCTATTCACTGTGCCACCTAGCCAACCCTAGGAAGTGTCTTTTTTTTTTTTAATTTTTAGTTTATTTTTTGCTTTTTGGAGGGCAGTTGGAGTTAAGCGACTTGCCCAAGGTCACACGGCTAGTCTTTGTGTTAAGTGTCTGAGGTTGGGTTTGAACTCAGGTCCTCCTGACTCCAGGGCGGGTGCTCTATTCACTGTGCCACCTAGCCACCCCGGAAGTGTCTTGAAGAGGAATTTGACACAGTTCTTACTGGACACTGTCCACTGCATTACCTAGCATGGTTAATCACACTTTTACCAAATTCCAAGAGATGTTTTTCTAAGGGGATTTGGGGGAAGTGGGAGGCGGGGGATGGGGAGACAGCTGGCTTCAAAGCCTGAAGGAAGGATCTTTGGTCCCTGGAAGTGGATGGTATTTGAGCTTCTTTTGTTTGGATATTTACATCCTTTTATACTGCCTTTCTGGCCTTTAAAAGCTTTGACTTGATTTCTTTTCTCTGAAAATAACAGCTCCTTCTTCACCTTTGGTACTAGCTTGGGGAAAAGAGTTCAACATTCTTATTCTTCTCCTTTCTGCTTTTTGGAGGGCAACTGGGGTTAAGTGACTTGCCCAAGGTCACATAGCTAGTAAGCGAGTCAGGTGTCTGGGGTTTGATTTGAACTCAGGTCCTCCTGACTCCAAGGCTGGTGCTGTATTCACTGTGCCACCTAGCTGCACTTCAACATGATTCTTTTTATTTTTCATTGACTTATTTACTTTTAGTTTACAAGATTCAGCTCCACAATCACTTGAGCTTCAGATTTTCTCCCCTCCTTCCCCCCCCCCCCCATGGTGGTGTGCACTCATGTATAGGATCTGCGAATACTTTCACATTGTACAATAGTCTGGTTCAACATGATTCTTAATCTTCCTACAACACTCTTCTTATCTGAAGAAGGCCAGAGTTGCGATCTTCTTTATGGTTCTGTTCCTTCTCTTAGTGAAATCTACTGAAGCCAGTTAGCAGGCAGCCAGGAGCCCTGGGTTCAGGTTATGACTGTGACATGAAGTGACTGGGAGGTGCCTTAGGTGATGTTTTAGTATTTGATTTAAATTTGCTCTCACTTCTTTGAGGTTAGGGATTATGTCTTTGTAATAGCTTCAGGAACCACATGGTGCTCTACTCCTAAATTCTCATCCAAATTTGTTGATTTGATTTAGAGAAGTAATCTAGTCATTGAAAAGAACACAAGAGTATAGCAGTGAGGACGCCGGTCTGCTGAGGCTCGGTCCTTATTGCTGCCCAGCCATCTGCTGACTGACCAGGTCATGTTGTCCTCTGGATCAGTTTTCTCTTCTGGAGAATGAGGGCCTCGGACTAGATCATCTTGAAAGTCATGGCCACTTCAAATTTTCTGAATTTATCAGGCCCCAAAGATGTTTACCTTTGCTTTGGCGGTGGGGGGAGGCAAGACTGAGGAGATAAAAAGCCAGATGGAAACTCTGAGATGACTTCCAATATAGCCATACAATGACTTGACATTGGTTGTTCTGATCCGTGACATAATTTCCTACCCTCTTGCTGTAGTCTAAGAGCATCAGATGGGACTTTTACAAACGGGCCAGACTTGGGCCTTTTATTATCAGCTGCTTGTGGCTGCACTGAAGAGGACGCTCGGCGTGCATGGTGCATTTGTGGTGCATGGGCTGGGCGGCGGCTGCTGCCCAGAGCCCCACCTTTCTGCACTTTCTTTGCCACTGTTAGCTAGCTCTGGAGCAGTTGCATTTGGACCCAAAGCAACTATTCAAAAGAATCATGTTGAATGACTGCTCTGGGTTAGTCTCTACTGCTTTTCTTAGGTGTCTGCACGGTGAAATCTGCTTCACTAAATTTTGAAAGCAGTTAACTTGATTGCTAAAATTGCCTGAAACAAACTGCACGGGGCCCAAAACCATTTTTCTGATATTTTATTGACACTTAAAAATCCTTGTCATTTGCTAATATCTCCTTTACCCCTTCCTCCCTTCCACCCCAGAGCCCTCCTAATTGCCAGTCAAAAGAAAGCAACCCGTAGGCCTTGTCTACAGAGACATTCATTGCTCATTCTGCAGCTGTTCTACCACCTCTCTGCCTAACAGGTGCTTGCTTTCCTCTCCCTCCCCCACTGCCCCCTTTGCTTCCTTTCCATCTTCCCTCCCCCCTTTCTTCTCATCCCTCCCACCTCCCTTTTCAGCTTTCCCTCTCTCTTTTCCTCTCTCCCTCTTCTCTCTTTACCCTTTCTCCCATCCTCTCCCTGTCCTTTCCCCCCTCCCATTTCTCCCCCTGCCTCCCCTCTCTGATCACTGACCACATCTCTGGAGTCTTTGCTTGCTCCATTCACTTGCCACCCTGCTCTCATTAACTCCCACCACAAATAGGAGGCAGTGCTCTCTTCTTGCCTTGTAATTGTCTTTCAACTGCTTCAGGCTTTTTGTTCTCCTGAGATCTGCAAACCCTTAGAACCTGGAACTCTGTCTGGCCTAGGCTATTTTCATTGGTCTCTGCGGTTAACACAATGGTTTACTAAATACAGTAATGTCTAAGGTGCTCATTAATGGATTAATGCAGTTGACTTTGCCTTGGGATTATCTGAAGGCCCTATTATACCTTTTGTCACCTTCCTCTTTCTTAACCATATTCTTACTGAGTTTGAATAGTTCTCACCTTTGCCTTGAACACTATGGGAAGAATACTGCTCAGAGGCAACTGTATAATTGGGCTAGTAACGTTGCTATTAACTACGCCCAAATGTTCTGTTCTGAACCTTTGGGAAAAATTTTAAGGAGATTGAAATGGCCGTGGTTTCTAATAAAGAAATCTGTGCTGCCTAAGAGGACCATTTGAAGGTCTCTCTGTGCTTTTATTGATTTATCTACCAAAGACTTTCTTGAACTAGGGATAAAGTTGAAACTCCCTAAATCAAGCTTCCAACTGAATGTTAAAAGGGGCATAAATGGATTTTGAATAGCTATGGGTTAATGGACGTTATTTGAAGGTAAAAATGTGAATGTGCCTTTTTACCTCTTACCTCTTTACTCTGAATGCATACTTTTTTGGTCTTCTTGATTTGACAGAAATTTGTGCAGCCCTAGTCTAAGTAATTTATGCTTTGTTGGGCACTGGGGAGAGAGAAAGAATTTAGATAAAACAACCCCACAGTTGGTGGGTGGGAAGGGGGGGGGGGGGATGAGTCCCAGACAGATAATGTATCCATGATACAGTTTTATCAAATGGCATGAAAATCGTTCTAAAACAGCTGTAGTGTACTGTGTAGTCCAAAGATCTGCTTCCCTCATTGTTTACCTGGAGCTTAGTGAAAACCTGGGAGCATCCTTTCCCAGCCCCAGGCTTTTCCTGGAACTCAGTCCTGTTGGTGTAAAAGAGGCCTAGCCAAAGGCATGGAAGGGCCTGAGGGTGCAAAGCTGCATTCTACCTTCCCTCAAGTTACTCAGCCTCTGTTTGCGTGACATTCTTGATCAAATCAAGGTCCTATTACTCCAACTGCCTCTACAGATTTCATAGGAATGTTCTCAGGATGGGAGCTGTGCTTCAAAGGGAAATAAAAGGCATTATCTTGATTCAGTATCTGTGCTAATGACTTGATGGTTCAAAAAAAGGTCTGGTTTGCTCAGTTTTTTTTTTTTTAGGATCGTTGCTGTTCTTTCACTGCCTGATAATATTAGTAGTCTTAATACCCTTCAATACTTTAATACCTTTCAAAGTATTTTCCCATTTTCTCATTCGTATAAGTATTAAGCATTTATGTGCAGGGTTCTATGTTAGCATATCCTATAGATACCGATAGAAAGAAAACATAGCCCAGAGAACTGAGTCTTTGGGGAGGGAGACTGGGGGAGGAGGAGGAGGTTAAGACCTAAGTACTGAGGAGAGTCCATATTTGAGAACCAGGTAGGTGGAGTGAGGGGTAGGGAAGCAAAGTAATTAGGGCTTGCTTCAGACAGGGAGCCCCTCTGAGCTGGGTCCATAAGACCAGGAAGAGTTTAGTAGGCACAGATGATAGGGAACGCCTCTTAGGCAGAGAGAAAGGTAACCACAGGCACAGGAGAAGAGGAAGAGCGTGCAGGTAGGGCGTGTTTGCAATGGGTCATGAGTAGTTCAGTTTGTGGGTACCTTAGGAGAGTGATTGAGGAGGTTAGCTTTTCATTGGTAGACTCTTGGAAGTGAGCCCCATCCCAGGATTCAGGTCTGTGCATTCAGGACTGTGGCAGTGAGTTTAGCACTGGAGTTCTCAGAGAAGAATTTGCTCAGACATGCAAATCAGAAGTGCTGGTAGACATGATGATCCTTTTTTAGAAGCAAAAATTTGGATGTCTGATCTGACAAAGGATCTTTTGCAAAGCCTGATGAAAAGTAAAACTTTGTTTTCTTGAAACCAGAACTGTCTTGAAAATCTGGCCTTCTAGACTGCTTTTAAGTATTTTTTAACTTAAAGTACTTTCAGTAAGTACTTCTAGACTACTTTTAATATTTTAGAGTCAAGCTGTTTTACAGACCTTTGGGCCCAAAGAAATGTGGCTTCCTCCCTTTCCTGCCCCACCCCCAGAAATTGTCATTACTGTCACTTATATTGGCCATGGCCATGCCAGCCATCTGTTGCTCTTCTAATTTCTAAGTAAAAAAAGACAGCCTTCATTGCAAAAGGTCATACATAGATAAGCAGCAGAAGCAAATTAGGTCCCCACTATGTGCAGAGCCATATGCTTTGGAGGGAATTCAATAGATTGTCCTCCTCCTGCCATCTGAGACTCAGTACTCAGATATTCAAATGGCCTGATATAGATGGATGTGTATGAACAACCATTCCCTAGAGTTGTTTCCATCAAAGGCTACTTAGAATTTTGTTCTCATTTAGTCATTTCAGTCATATCTGACTCTGCATGACCCCCATTTGGGGTTTTCTTGGCAATGATACTGAGTCTCGCCCAACTCATTTTATAGATGAGGAAACTGAGGCAAACTGGGTTGAGCGACATGCCCAAGGTCAAGTTTCCGCTGCCCAGTGAGAATGCCCTTAAAATTGAACCCAGTTACTAGGAGCAGGTATCAGGCGCACCTCAGGTAGCAAGTGCCTGAGGTTGAATTTTGAACTCAGGTCTTCCTTACTCTAGACCAAAAATACAAAACCCTCAAATGGAGTGTAAAGTGAACGGCATAGTTATTCGTTAGCTTAGACGAATTTTCACCTTTTCAGTAATATTTCAAGTGCTTCCTGAGCATCTCTATAATCAGTTCTTCTTAGTTTTTCCTTGTTTTAGCAGGTTCCAGCATAGATTTTTCTGATGCATAATGTAAAAGGATCATAGATGCTGAGTTGGAACAGGAGGGACCCGAGAGTTCATCTAGATCCTTTGTGGAACAGTAAGACATCTGTTCTAGACTTTCTAATAGAGTCATTCTAAAATCAATCCAGGGCCACATGGGTTTAATTGATTCCTGGCACTGTAGCAGGTCAGCATTGCCAAAGCTTTTTGAGAGTTTACTTTTTGTGATTCTTCCATGTAGTCAGTTGGTCAAGTTGAAAGGAGAAGAAAGAAAAGGAGGAATAAAGTGAGGAAAGCCTGAAAATAAGAAAAACCTGAGAAAAGGAGAGCTATGATTGAAGAGCATGGCTTCAGTCTGCATTGAACTTCAAATAAAAGTTCTATGTTGGTGAATCAAGGGGTTAGATTAGAAATTATGATTAATTATACAATATTATATATTATATATTATATCTATATAATAATATTATATAATAAGAATAGGACTTGAAAGTAGCAGATATTGGTTTTTTAAATGTGTAGTACATCTAGACTATGGATTGCAAAATGTGACACATTTCTCTGCATGGCCTCTTTCAAAGATGTGTTGAGGATTCCCCGGGTCCTGAAGTTAATTTGATAGAATTTTAAAACTCCAAGAGAAAAAATAGCTTCTTCAGTAAAAATTGGACATCTTTGGATAATTCCAGAGTTTTGGGATGCTGTTTCCTTTGGAAGAATATTGTTTATCATCTATGTCCTTGACACTACATCTTCTTTTGCCCATTTTATTGTTCATTATCACTTAAAATTAAAGGTCAGAAGTCAAATTCAAGCTAGTTAATGTGGTTGCTTCTTACAAGTTTAGATAAAAGATCTTTGGGGAAGAAGTTTGAAGTGGATGTTTAAAATGAGGTTTGGTGCTTGCTTACGTTTGCTATGACACCATCTCTCTGGAATGTGACCTTGTGGTTCATGGTTCCATTTTCAAATAAAACAAGTAGAATTGGTCTGAACCAGGTCATAGAGAAAGTTCCCTACACAAAAACTGAATGGTGGTCAGGTAAAGACTGGGCTCAGTTAAGAAAGCCACCATCAGTATTGACAAAATGCTTGGTAGGTGCCTAATTCCACATGGTAAGACTTTCATCTCCTATCTAGCTGACAGTGGCTTCTCATTTAGGACAGATTTAGATAGAATAGATCAAAATCTCAAGAATTATAGGCAGTTTAATAAAAACATTGATCCATCGCATGAATGAATTTTAAGCATTTGTAGTTAGAATTTTGGAGCCGGAAGGAACCCGAGAGATCATCTAGTTTAATTAACCCTGTAGCTTTATTTTGTTTTATTTTATTTTGATATTTTTGAGATAGGATCTTCCTATCTCACCCCAGCTAGAAGTGCAACAACCACTCAGCCCAGTTTCACTACTAACTGAGTGGCAAAGGGGTTTTGACTTCAATTTCAAACTTAAGTCTGTTTAACTCTTAGGCCGACTGGCAGCCCCTCACTCATGGGGCTTTGCCATTTTGTTGCCAGACTTGTAGTATGGACACCCCATAGGCTTTATCCCACTGTAGCTCAGAACTCCAGAGCTCAAGTGATCCTCCAACCTCTCTCTCTCCCTGTAGCAGGGATTACAGGCTTATAGCGCCATGCCTGCCTTGCCATGTCATTTTAAAAGCAAGCAGATGAACCTGGGAGTTAGTTAATTGGCCCAAAGACGTTAGTGGTAGCTGGGACTAGAACCTGGATTTCATGACTTGGTCCAGTGAATGTTTTTCCTACCATATTATACTGTCTGTCTTTACATTTCATTCAAGTGCATACTTTCGGAGGTATAGAGAGAATAAGTGTATTAGTGCCCAGATGTGGTAGGAAGAAGGAAGTAAGGGTTGAAGTTTCAGATCTCCATGTAGGATTCCATTAGGGGGTATTTTGGATGCCACATTTTTTAAAAATAGATTTTTATTGATAACTTGTTCCATTTGCCTCAGTTTCACAATGCCCTCTTTTCCTTAGCCCCCCAGTTGTTCCTTACAACAAATTTTAAAAGAAAAAAGAAACGAATTTTAAGCAAAATCAATCTGTATGCCGAAAAATTGTGGCTGGGGAAATTTTGCATCATCTAGACCCCTTAGAGCAGCATTTCTGTTCCATGCTCTAGAATTCCTTCCTGGTTCACAGTGACCAGAACAAGGCTGTTTGTCCCCTGTGGTGCTTTTGCAATAGCTATATAGGGTAGCTAACTGCAAAGGTTACAGATTCTTAGACTTTTTCTGTAACTCGGAAGAATTGCTACAGGTAGGAGTTAGAAAAGCTTTTCAAAGCTAGGCCAAGGTTTTCATGTTTTTTCTCTTTTGTTTGTACAGCCTTCATCTTTATTGTTTATTATTTGTAGTATTCCTTTCTGCTGTATGATGGTGGAAGTTGAGGAGCCCACGTGCAAATCTTTCTTAAGGTTTTAGTGAAAGTAATTAGAAACAACTTTTAAAAGGATGTTTCAGCCCTAGTGGTTCCTTCCCTTGACCCACTCTTCTTGTTTACTTACTATTTGGAAGGAAAAAGACTATGTTATTGAACTGTTGGAGGAAAAAATCACTTTGAAGCACATAGTAGAAGAACAAATCCCATTTCTTCCCAGTGAAAGGCCAACCTGAGGCAAGACTAAATTAACTCTTAGTCTTTGGGCCAATGAACTAACTCCCGGGTTCATCTGCTTGCTTTTAAAATGACATGGCAAGCCAGGCATGGTGGTATAAGCCTGTAATCCCTGCTACAGGGAGAGAGAGGTTGGAGGATCACTTGAGCTCTGGAGTTCTGAGCTACAGTGAATAAAGCCTATGGGGTGTCCATACTACAGGTCTGGCAACAAAATGGCAAAGCCCCAGTCAGCCCAAGAGTTCATTTAAACTAGTTAGTTCTCAGCCATTAGCAGCTGTGGGCAAAGTTCCATTCTAGCAGTCATTCTAGAAGAGGTGCCTCATGGAACACCCCTCGAAAGTAAAGTGTAGAATGTCCTAATTCAGAGCCCAAGAACCATTGCTCTTAGCAAAGAAAACATAGAGACGCTATATTCGTGCCCACTGGAGGAGATGACAAAAAATGTTGGGGCCTCTTTGGCAAGGCCACACTCCCCATTCCAGTTTACGTCACAGCTAGCACACCACCTGTTGATATTCTTCTCAACGGCTAACAGTAAGGGTTAGTAAAAACAAAACTGTCTTCCAATCAGTCTGATCTATGTATTTTATGATTTTCATCTCCCTGACAAATCTTTACACTGAGGAAGGAGGACAATGATGTATATATTAAAGATATGTATTTGTATTAAAACTTTTTTTACAATATGTATTTTACTGATTTGCACATATAGATAAGTAATACCAACTTTAAGTAGTTTTCAATTCAGAAGATATGCATTTGATTATGTGCTTTTTTTTATGGCCTTTAACTCTGTTGTCGTTTTTCAGTTGTGTTTGACTCTTTGTTGACCTTGTTTGGGTTTTTTTGGTAAAGATACTGGATTATTCCTTCTCCAGCTCATTTTACAAATGAGGAGCCGAGAGCAAATAGGGTGAAGTGATTTGCCAGGATCACATAGCTAGTAGTAATTGTCTGAGTCCAGATTTGAACTCAGCAACTATAGTAATTAACTATTGTAATTGACTTAAGCTAAGAAAAATCAATGTTCCCTGCCCAGAAGTGACTGAGCCTTTCCAAAGATAAAAAAGAAACTAACCTCATTTGGTTCCAAATGCGCTTCCATAAACCTAGCTGCACTAAGTAGTCTTAGTGAATGTTTTCAAGGTGGAGACCTAACCACAAAGGAGGTTTGTCTTATCTGTGGGAAAGCATTGTGACCCTCCAGAGGAGGGATTCTTTTATCCACTTTTTTCTGGGGTGTGTACTGTAGGGGGTGATAAGATGGGAAATGGTTACTAAGGGAAGCCCATTCATATTATATTTGGAGGGGAGTAAAATCTTCAAATATATATACGGAAATAAGGTGAAATGATAATGACCATATTCTGCTGTTATTTATCCTTTTGTTCTCATCTTTACTTGATGCCTGACACTAAGACTCTTCTATAATGCCTCATTCAGTAGTGGATATGATCGGATTCTTACAGGCTATGTCTGCAAAGTACAAATTCTGTCAGGGCCTGCCAATCTTCACAGAGTTTCTAGGGTAGATTGGCTGTCTTGCACTAGCCTAGCCAAATGTGAAGATGCTCATCACCAAAGTGGGTTGGCTACCTGGAGACAGTTGCTCTTTTGAGTTAGGGAAGAGCGCGCGTACCCATAAAGGAGGAAACATGGGTATTTTGAAATTTCAAGGATTGTGTAAATTCTTAGCTTATATGTCAGTACTTGCCCTCAAAGATTTGATTTCTTTCCATTCTTCATTCATTAAAGTCTCCCCCCTCATTTTTGTTGACTTAAAATAGCCAGTGGCTCTTACTTTGATTGAAAGTTAAGACTCTAGGCTTGAGCATCTTCTAGGCTATTTAGTCCAGGTGATTATTGTTGTTGTTCAGTTGCTGTTTGTTGTTTAGTTGTCTTCAGTTGTGTCCGACTCTTCATGACCCCACTTGGGGTTTTTCTTGGCAAAGATACTGGAGTGGTTTGCCATTTTCTTCTCCAGCTCATTTGACAGGATCACACAACTAGTAAATGTTTAAGGTCAGATTTGAACTCTTGTCTTTTTGACTCCAGGCCTGACACTCTATCCCCAGCAGTCCTGCCTAGACCAGTGAATAGCTAAATATGCATCACCTC
>CM053582.1:41518833-41622487 GCA_028627135.1 Pseudochirops cupreus | reverse complement strand
GTTTGTATCTGTTTAATAGTATCTTGATTTCTCATAAAGTCATTTGCTTCCATTTGCTCCAATCCAATTCTGAAGGAATTATTCTCTTCAGTGAGCTTTTGAAATTCTTTTTCCATCTGACAGATTTAGCTTTTTAAGGCATTCTTCTCCTCATTGGCTTTTTGGACCTCTTTTGCCATTTGAATTAGTCTATTTTTTAAGGTGTTATTTTCTCCAGTCAGGTTGTTGACTCTCTTTTCATGATTTTCTTGCATTATTCTCATTTCTCTTCCCAATTTTTACTCTACTTCTCTTACTTGATTTTCGAAATCCTTCGTGAACTCTTCCATGGCCTGTAACCAGTTCATATTTTTCTTGGAAGCTTTTGGTGCAGGAGTTCTGACTGTATTGTCTTCCTCCTGTTCCATGCTTTGATCCTTTTTGTCCCCCAAAGAGGAATCTAAAGTTGCATGGCTGTGCTTGCTTTGCTTCCTTTGCCTGCTCATGTTGCCAGTCAGTTACTTGACTTTTGAGCTCTTTGCCACAGTAGAACTGTGCTTCCAGGAGGGAGAGCTTTGTTCCAAATTGCTGGGGTTTTTGTGGCTGCTGTAGCTATTAGGAGGGCGCCATCTCTACAGCCCCCACCAGCTTTGGCTCACTGGTCACACGCCTCAGGACCACCCCTCAAGATCGCGATCCAGATCCAGGCAGGTTAAGGCAAGAGCGCTTAGCCTCTGAATGGTCATTTGGACCCTCTAGGATCTACAGGCCAGGACCTCTGAAGCAGCTACGTGGAGGCAGCTGCATGGCTGGGCTGCCACTTCTACTGCTTCTTGCTCCCGGGACAGAGCTGGGACTGCACTCTGTCCCCCCCAGATCCAGCAGAGTTCCACTGACCTTCTACTTTGTCTTTGGCATTTATAGGTTGATAATTCTGGAAGCTGCCGCAGCTGCTGTTTGAGTACTTGTTTTTAGTATGCAGTCATTTTATGCACTTCTCAATTAGAGACATATTCATGGGAGCTACATCCTGCATGTGGGGGGGGGGCATAAGGTGGGTTCCAGTCAATTAGTAAAGTTTTATTAAGCACATAGTTAGTATGTGTCAGACGCTGTGCTAAGTGCTCAGGATACAAAAAGAGGCAAAAGACTGTATCTTTCCAAAAGTCTAATTGGGAGTAGTGGGTAGAGCAAGTTTGTGTGCTTGAGGCTGCTGAATATTGACTTATAAAGAGCCAGGGGATGATTATTTTAAAAATGAGGAGAGGTAAACACAGAAACATGCTAAGAAATGATTTAGGCTATTTTGTTTTAAAATAGAATCGCTATCTGTCATAGAGTTGAGCAGTTCTAGGGGAATTTAGAGGTCATTTAATCCTATACAAACCTGTATAGGGTTCTCTATAATAAGGGCCTTCAAAGGCCCTCCAACTAGCTCAGGCCATTTCAGTTTTGAACCACTCTTTGTTAAAAAGAGTTTTTCCTTGTTTCCTCAATCTGCCTCATTGATATTTCTTCTGTTGCTGTTATTGTCGATTTCAAGGGCTGCATAGGACAAGGCCAAATCCCTCTTTCAGATGATTACTCTCCAACAGCTGAAGATAGGAATTATGTTTATCCTAAAGGTCTTTCTTCCTCTTCCTGTAGCTCTTGCTCATATGATGTCATATCCTGTCTCTTCCGTGGCCATCCTAAAATGTGGCACATAGAATTGAGCGCAGTGCCTCCAAGTTGGACCTACCAGAACTGAGTACATGCACTGTGCTGTTCTGTCACCAAAGGGTCATTGTTCCTTTCCTGATGCATCCTGACAAGAGCTCATATCAAAAAGTCTGGGGGATAAGGCTAGAGAACAAAAAAGGATTTGTGGGTCAGAGCCAGAGAAGAATCCATTTTATTACTGAAGTATGTGACTGCACAGCCCAGCCAGCCATTTGGGGAACAGCCCCAAAGTGGGTGTATGTAGTGCTGGAAAAGGAAAGGTCCCTCTCACTCTAAGGACCATCCCACAACCATGGAAGCGGAACTTTGGAAGGAGCCTGGGATGCCATCTGGGCCAATCTCTTCATTCATAATCCATAACCATTAAAAAAATAAAACCAGACCCATCAATCAGACACAATCAAGAATTTCAAGAATTCGTATCTGACACTATGCTTTGGTTAAAATGAAAAATCTATAATTTTCTTTTAACAAGATGGTAACAACAGTTACCCTTTAGTTTCAGCGTCTCTTTTGAAACTCTTTCCCTTTGTTTTTCTGTAGCTGCCACTATTGTGTGCTTTTGTCTGCTATCTGTACATTGGAGTTTGATGATACCACTTTTCCCTCTTCTCTGCAATGCTTCTTATTTACTTACACTTAATTTTTCTCATTTCTTCTGGCTTAATATTTGAATATGTTTGTACACCACAGTTTGTTTACCCATCTCCTATTTGCTGGATAATGCCACCCCTCATTTTGGAAAGGAGGAATCTGAGACCCAGATAAGGGCAGTATTTTGCCGATGTCATGTAAAATAATAGGCAGGCCTGCTATTGGGAAGGTAGTAGAACCGTAGTTGATGGATGGTTAAGGACTTGTACGAAGGGGGAGTGACTATAGGAAGGTATAGAAGAGATTATTTCCTATATTCAGTCTGTGCCACTGTACCTTGAATAGCATGAAGCTCCTTTTGCTAAAACTTAGCCCTGTCCTAGAAGTCCCACTTGTTAGGATAGTTAGATACTTGAACTTGACTGGGTTCTGGACCACACAGGGAAAAAAAATGGTGAAACCTGAGAAAAAGAATCGTGGGGATGTAGGAATATGATGTTTGAATGGGAACAAAAACTCACCTTAAGATTACTGATTTCTAACATTTGAAAGATGCTTTTGGACCTACCAGTGGGTAAGATGGTGTGTTGTACATCCTATTTTGTCAACATTTCTCGTAGATGATCATAGAATCTTGTTTCCTAACAATACCATGAGATAAGTTTTAAAATCAATTTCCAATTTGTTTTTCCAGTAACGATCACTTCTGCCAGACAGTTAACTGGATGTGGTCGCTTCAGCCATATATTCCCCTCATCTTCTTACCAACAAATGAAGATGCACAAGAGAATTCTGGGTCACTTATCATCTGTCTACTGTGTAGCATTTGACCGAAGTGGGAGAAGAATTTTCACAGTGAGTTTAAAGTTTATCATACCATTTTATATGCATAGTTTATCAAGAAAATAGATTTCATGTGAATATGTTTTCATACGCACCATGTTCCTTCAGTAAGGACTTTTAAGAAAGAAAAAGATATGAATAGAAACTCACTTTGATTTCCCCTCATCAGTTATTCTATATTCTCAATCAATATTTTCTTCCTTTGGAAAATTTAATTTTAAAATGTTAAATGCATGCAAGCCCTGATAGTTTTATGATGAAAAGTTTATTTCATATAAATTGTTTCTTAAGTGCACTTTTCTGTTGTTTTTTTTTCGCATAGCATATTGATTACCAGTTTTTCTTAGTAAATCCATAGCTATATATGATCTTTATACCTAATTGGTCAATGTTGAAGTTATTAATAAAGGACATAGCTTTGAATGTGTTTCAATTGACCTTAAGTTATTAGAGAAAATTTGCAAGGGACCCAATGGCTGTCTCTTAAGTATTTGAAAGGCTGCCATGGGGAAGAAGAGATTAGACCCGTTCCTGTTTGTCCTTGGAGAGGCATGGCTGATTTAGATGAAGTGTAATTAAGTGTTGGCGTTTGGAGCTGTCTAAGGAGGTGTCCTCCTTGGAGTCTTCAAGCAGAGGGTGGATACCTGCTTAATGGGGTGACTAGTGGATTCCCTCTGACATATCTTCAAGATTTCAGATTCTGTGCTTTTATGAAGAGGGCAGGAGGGCTAAAGGAGACATGGTCTATACTCATGTTTTTTTAAACTTAACTTTTATTGACTTCCCACTTGTTTGCATTGCTTCTCCTATTAAACCCTTTGTTATACCAAAAAAAAAAAAAAGTTAAGTAATCAAAACAGCCATCCTCTCACCATCCAGCTCTCTGGAGAGAGGAAAGGTATTTCGAGTTTGTTTCAGTTAATTCTGGTCATTTTATTTTTGCTCTTGGCTCTGTTTATTTCATCATGTATCAGTTCAGAATAGTCCCTGTATAAGTCTATGCAGAACAGATAACAAATAAATTAAAAGTTTGGGGTAGGGGAGGAGAGGGAGACAGAAGAAATCAGGCCAGGCATTTTATAGGAGGTAAGAGTCAGCTGAGTCTTAAAGGGAGTTGGGGCTTCTAAAGGTAAGGGTGAGTAAGGAGCAGAGCTTCTTCTAGGGATGGGTCTCTGCTGGCTGACAGAGGCAAGAGGGGGTGCATGACTTTGGTGGGGAATGGTAAGGAGGCTAGTTGACTGGAACATAGACTGTGTGGTGAGGAGTGAGGGGTAATTAGCCTGGAAATAGGAGTTCATAGAATCGTAGTCTTAAAGTTAGAAGGGACCTTGGACCATCCATTCCAATCCTCTCATTTGGCAGGTGAAGAAACTAGAAGCAAAGACGAGCAAAATGATTTCCCAAGGGTTAGACCTTGGGATTAGCTGGGATTCCTATTCAGGTCTCCCACACCAGAGTTTCAAATTTACTGCAGAGTTTTGCTGAACCAGATTAAAATATGATTGGGAAATGTTTAACAAAATAAACAAAAATACTGTGAAACATGGTAGATAATGTTCATTTGTGGTTTTTTGACTCAGTCTGCCGCCCTGATCCTGTTCTCTCTCATTTTGATACACTTCTGTTCTACACTAAACCTAGGCATCTTTCCACCACACTGTTTTGTAGTCTCTGATTTTGCGCACGTCACTAACCATCATTTGAGAAACATTTTCTCAGGTTTCTTTGCTTTCATTATTTCTTATATCACAATAATGTTCTATGACATTAATATGCCCATAATTGACTGAACTGATCTGCAGTTGGTTGAGGGGAACCCAGCTTGTTTCCAGTTCTTGGCTACAACAACAAAAAGTGCTGCTCTGATTATTTTGGGGGGAAATGGCAAAACCCTAATACTTGGAGACTCCAGGATGGTACGATGGACAGAGCAGTGGCCTTCGAATCGGCTGTATTGGCATCACCTCAGCAGGATTTACTGGCTGGGTAGATTACAGTTTCTTATTCTATGAAATGAGGCTTAGAATCATATAGTACCCACCTCATGAAAGGGTTGAATGAGCAAGCCTTCGAGCTGTCTTGAAATGGCTGCTACTGTCCTTTCCTTTGGTGTCCATTAACTGTTTCTTCTTACCTGTACTATTTTGCGTCGATTGTAATTACAGGGTTCAGATGACTGTTTGGTAAAAATTTGGGCTACTGATGATGGGCGGCTCCTCTCTACACTACGGGGGCATTCTGCCGAAATTTCTGACATGGCTGTCAACTATGAAAACACACTTCTTGCTGCTGGCAGCTGTGATAAAGTGGTCAGAGTATGGTGTCTCCGAACCTGTGCACCAGTTGCTGTCCTTCAGGGGCATTCAGCTTCTATTACTTCTATACAGGTGAGAAACAAGGAAGTAAAAATGCCAATCATCCCTGTGCTTGGCTGTGAGGGGTGAGGGATGGGATACACAGTACAGCCTGTACACAAGGACAAGCACTGCCCAGACATTGCTTGGTGAAGAGGAAGGTAAAGGGAAGTAAGAAATGCTGTGTTAATCAAAGAAGACCTTTTTTCTCTTAAAAGGCTGATCCCGGAGTGTGTTTTCTGGGTGCTTTTTGAAAATTAGGGAGGGTCCAAGGCCTTAGTGCCTTGAGGAGGGAAGAAAACCTTTAGAGGATAGAAACAGGTTTTGACTTGCTTCTTTGTGTAGAGGTCTTCATGTTTGGTGAGTGAGATTTGTTCTGATCTCTTTGGTAACACAGACGTTTGTGTCCCGGCTTATCCTTTCACACAAGCTTGGTCTAAGTTGGAATTGGGCATCTAGGCTCCTAACAGAGCTTTATCTCCTCCTTGACATGTTTGCCTGGAGAGGGCTTCTTCTAGATTTCAGAGACTGACTCTCCTGGATACTTCCCAAGCAGCTTTTTGGCCTGACCAGAGACTCAGGACATACTTTTCTTCCCTTTGTGTTGTGAGCCAAAGGAGCACCATGAGCCTTGTGAAATGAGTGCTTGGGCCACCGTGCTCTGGAGGGTCGACTTGGTACATCCTTCCATTCTTCTGCTGTTAATTTGAGCTCAACTACTTATTTGTGGGACATCCCACCCATTCATGAGGAATTGGGCACATACTAGCTTTTATTGGCTTCTCAGGAGTTGAAAGGTTTTTATATTGAAATAAAAAGAATCTGCGCATTTTTAATTTGGAAGATGAATAGTTGCTTCCCTTTTCATTTCCCAATTGATGGGCACCTTCTTTTCTTCTCTTTTTCCCTTTTAATCCCCCCTTTCAGAATCAGGAAGTTTGTTTTGCATGTGGCTATTCATTCTTCTACATTAAACTCTCTCTTAACCTCCCTGCTTTCTATCCCTGCTTATTTCAATGTTGAGTGTGATTTATTTCTACGCCAAACTCTGTGTGTGTGTGTGTGTGTGTGTGTGTGTGTGTGTGTGTGTGTGTGTGTGTGTTTAACCCTCCTTTGTCTGTTTCACGTATATAACAATCAGGTTTGTCTGATGTTCCTTCTTGCCACCCCTTCCTCCATTTGTCACACACCCCAATTAGGAGAATTAGCAAGGCCTAGCCTCTTTTCCCTATTTTCTAGACCAGTGTTCCTTTGAAACACCCTTGTCCTTTTTCTCTTAAAACTCTTACAGAAGAACCGTTCCCCTTTCAGGTCCTTTGTTTCTCTTAACTCTCTCAATACCCTTTGAAAACATTAAGGAGGTGAAGGGACACACATTTCTTCTCTCTCCATTAGATTCGGGACACTTCAACCTTATAAAGCTCCCTCCATTTACTCAAATGAATATACCCTTATAGGTTTCTCTTGACTAATGTTTGAGTTTCAGAGTTCCTGCTCAGCTTTGGTCTTTTCATCAGAAATGATAGAAAGTTTTTAAGGGTCTTTTTCCTCCCCCTGTAGGACTATATAGGTAGGATAGGGTAAGTTATTGCTGCTTGTAAGCCTGTATCTTTTGCCATTTGAAATATTGCATTCTGGAAACAGATCCTTGTAGGGCGGAAGCATCTCGGATCCCACTGGGAGATTACTGATTTGTTTGAACTGGCACCAGCTTTGCCGGTGCCCTCTTTTCCTCTAGCTCCTGGGCTTCTGACCAACTTAAGTTCCAAGGGTCAGATGAGTCAGTTACTAGAGTTTCTCGTTGGATTTTGTGGTCATTATTAGGTATGGTTGAAATTTTATATTTTTTCTGGAGTAGGTGTATGTTAAAGCTTGGTGGTCTGCCTCTGTTCTGCCATTCATCTTGGCTGGAGGTATACTGAATTTAAAAAATTTTAGATTTTTATGTGGAGTTTTATATATACATGTTTCAACACATTCATACTGAATTCTTTTTTATTTTGTTGTGAATGCAAAAATATGTAATTTAAATTGACCCAAATTATGATCCTCTAAAGGAAGAGCAGTTATTACCTCCATTTACAGATAAGCAAATTGATCCTTAGATAACAAAAAATAATAAAATGGTCTTCAAGGACCTTTTTTTTTTGTGGAACAAAAATGTTTTAAATTTAACTTCTTGTTAAATATCTTAACTGGTTTTCTTAATGATTTTTCATAAACAAGCTACTATTTGGTCAGAGTGTGAGACCTAAACTTGGTATGTTAGGTAAACTTTTAAAGTATATTAATTGAAATGATTTGGTATTTAAAGGTTTGAAATAAAGTAGGCCCAAGAATAATTGTTTTGGTTTTCTTTCTTCCTCAGTTTTGCCCAGCAAGGAAAGGAACAACCCGTTACCTCACTTCAACTGGTGCTGATGGGACAATTTGCTTCTGGCAGTGGCATGTGAACACACTGAAATTCAAGTAAGCAAGAGTGGGCTCAAGGTTGACTTATTCAAAACCTTCTCTAGGCTGAGGAATTCTCTGGCTAATGCCATTCAGGGGGAGATAACAGTTAATGGTTCAGTACGTTGGTGGCAAGTGTTAGAATAAGCTTCCTTGTCCCAGTAATGTTAAAGAGACTGTTAAAATTTCCTTTCATGTGCAGAATTCACCTATTTGGGATTATGGCCCCATTGTAAATCAAATTGGCAAATTGAATGCAGTTTAGGAGGCACAAAGGATGGAATGCTGGACCTGAGTTTGAATCCATCCTCAAACACTTAGTAGCTGTGTGACCACCCTGGGCAAGTCACTTAAACTTAATTGGAATAATAATAGCACTGCCTTCCAGGCTTGTGGTGAGGACCAAATGAGTCGATAATTGGAAAGCTCTTTGCAAATCTTTAAGTGTTAGAGAAATGGAAGGTGGTGGTGTTGTTGTTGTCGTTACTGTTATAGTGACTAAGGATGGATCATAACCTTGAAAAGTAGATTTGGAAATTTTAATGAGAATCCCAGCTACCGTTTCACTGCCATATCATCTCGTGTCTGTGTGCAGTGTACTCGGCCATATTGATGCCAGGGATTGCATTTAGGGAATGATTTCAAAGACTTGGATATACTTCCATTCTGTAATGCAAGCCTCACAGCAGCCTTAGCTTATGCCAGGCTTAGATCGATCAGCACATTGAGCTCCCCATTTGGTGGGGGGTGTTTTTCTTGAAAATCTGTGGAAAATAATAACAGCCAGTCCTTTGTTTTTAGGGATCGCCCACTGAAATTTACTGAGAGGTCCAGACCTGGGGTTCAGATTTCTTGCTCCTCTTTTAGTTCTGGTATGTATATAAAAATATTAAAGTTGATCTTGTTTCATCAATCAGTTAAAATGTTATGGAAAATTCCTGTATATATAGATATTATTGTTTTGGTGATGTGGTAACAAGAAATTCTTCTTTTGGGCCCTTTTGAGCTTTAATGAATGGATGCCTACCTAAAAGAGGTGTGACAGACCTTTGGGGACTATAAGGGAAATGTAATGCCAGTTTAGTTTTTAAGGCTTAAGTACAGTTGCAGAGGAAGGACCATGAAGAAGTAAACTAAAGAGAGTACCCAAGCTTCATCTCTTACTACTTTCAGTCCCCTTCCTCCTTACCAGACTTTACCAGCTAACAAATAGAAGTATAACTTCCGTTAGTTTGATCTCTTCCTCCTCACCTCCAAATTTCCAGTGGAGATGCTATTAAATATAGGGGTAGTGTATGGCTTGGTGAATATAGAATTTGGTCTGCCCTTGTCTGCCATATTTACTGTATGTTAAGATTATCTATATTTGTATTATCCCCCTTTTAGACTGTAAGCCCCATGAGGGCAGGGACCTGGTCTTAACTAGCCAATGGAAGCATTCCATCTCCTATGCTGTGCCTTCACATATGCTTCCCTCCCCCTCTCCTGCCCTGCCTTGTAATGTGCTTCTCACATGCTTAGCTTCCTTTAAAAGCTCCTATCAGATGCCACCTTTGATGGGGAATTTTTCCTGCCCTCTTCCCACATCCCTATTAGAAGGCAAATTCCTAGAAGGCAGCAACTGTTTCATTGTCTTTGTTATCATGTGCTCTGTACCCAGTAGGCATTTAATGTTTGTTGAATGAATGAGAAGTAACCTATTTTCTTGGTAGTCTAGTGATTTGGATACCCACCATATCATATTGAGCACTGCCTGACAGTGATGTCGATGTGGCACATGTTTTACTGTTACATTTTGATGTTGCAGTCAGGAAGGCCTGAGATCCAGTGCCTCCTCAGACATCATATTGATTGATTTCTTAACATGGGCATGGGCAAATCACTTAACCCTTTTCAGCCTTCATTTCCTCATCTGTAAAATGAAGATAATAGCACATATCTCATAGGATTTTGAAGATCAAACGAGAGAATACATTTAAAGTGTTTTCAAAACCTTAAAGTTAATCGTTGTTATTCATATTATTTCTACACACACACACACACACACACACACACACACACACACACACACACACATTTTTATTCCCTTTGCATTTTACTCAGTATTTCCTCGTTACTGTAATGAAAGTAGGAATTAGTCTTTCCCAAACCTTTACATCCTGAGTTATTTCAATTCAATTTAACAAATATTTCTTACAATGCTCACTGCAAGGTGCTGAGCTAGATGAAAATCTTTGTGTGTAGCCCCTGTTCTCAGGGAGTTTTTAGTGCAATCTTCTGGTGGGCCATGTTCCAGACATCTAAATAAGTCTGTTACAATCAGAGTCATTTGCTAAAGTATCTAGTGTCTCCCCCTTCCAGCTGTATTTGTGGAAGACAAGTTGACATATTGAGGTGTGAATAGATGATAGATAAAATGTGTAGTATCCAAAGGATGCTGCTTCAATTGAATTCCATATTAATTTATTTTTTTGGATGGGAAATAGCTGCTTAAGAGTTCTTTATTTTTTTTTTTTGACGTAATATTTTTATACGTACAGAACTTGTATAGGCTGTTCTTTTTTTTCCCTTTTAAAAATGATCCTGTTGGGTATTTTTCGTTTGGGAGTTGTGAATGCCTTCATGTGTAAGTTTTCTTTAAGCCCTAATTTTTTTTCTGCATCTTATAATTCTGAATGGCATGTGGTTTATTTGGAAGAAGGAAAACGAAGCATTTCAATTGGCCATAAGCCCCAAGGGAGCTGGGGACAATCTACATAAATGGCTTTCTGCACAGCATCCAGCCCATTGCCACATGCAAACTGGAGCTGTGCTGTCTAATGATAATGACGACATTATTGAGACATATCATCTAAGATGAATTGATTCTCAGGGAAATTTGTTTAACTGGGTGATGGGCCTTATTCAGTTACGATTACAAATATTGCATGGCTATTCAGTGAGCTTTAAAGTATTGTTAGTGTTACAAGCCTAATGCCTACTTAACGAAAATTATTTTCCGTTTTGAAGTCTTCCAAGCAGTGGACAGTTGCACAATAGAATTCACCTTATAATTAATTTTCTGTGTTGCTTTTACATAAATTTTAAGGAAATGAATTTCTTTTGGTTGTGGCTGCTTTTTAAAGTTCTTGTCTATTTTCAGTGTGCTTTTTGTGTGTTTTGTTGAAGAATTGATTGAGCTTTTTATACTGCTCTTGGGTTTTCAGTATTGTTTGGGTTTTTAAATTCTGTTTGGTTTTGTTTCATTAAAAATAGAATTTTTCTTTGATGGTAAGGGGAGAATCTTATATACTTTGCTAGCATTTTACTCAAATTAGTATATAGCATACTATCCTGAAAGTTAATCTCAAAGATTTAAGTTCTTTTGGTCACCTTTCATTTTTCCCCCCCTCTAGGTGGCATGTTCATTGTTACAGGTAGCACTGACCATGTGATTAGAATATATTACTTGGGATCAGAGTCCCCTGAAAAAATTGCTGAGTTAGAGTCACATACGGTAAGAGTGAAATGAGAAATTTCAGTTTTGCTCCATGCAGTTAGTTTCATTTCTTTTTATGCCTGTATCCTGTTTAATATATGTCTGTATTATATAACTTAGAGAGATTTTTCTACTTTAACAAGGTATCTTTGTAGTAATGAAGTTAGATCAGTATGACATTTAGGCTTTAGTATGTCTGTAAATGTTAATGAGAAGTTCTTCTTCAAGCTACATTGGAAGAAATGAAAACATACGTGGCTGTTTCTTTGAAAAAACCACATTGAAATTTTGTGAAAAATCCTTTTTTAAAAATGAATATTTGACTTATGCTGCTTGTTGCTTTAAAAATCTACATGCTTAATAGAAGACATAATAATATTCAATATGTCTTAGAAAAAGTTTCTTTGATGGAATTGAGTTTGTTGATCTTAGTATGATTGTTTTCAGAAATTCATCAAAGACCTAATGGAAAGTAATCCCACTTCGTTATCAATAACAGCCTTTCACATAGGGAACAGCTGCTTGCTTGGGGTGACGGCCGTTGGTGACTGGCACCTTTCTCTCTCTGGCTATCTTCACTCCCCTGTGGCTTTTTCAGGAAATGTGGAGCCACTATAGTACAGTTCTCCCCCTGTTCACCTTCCACACATTCCCTTCCCACAATCTAGATGCTTACTGGCTCTGGAACCTGGTGTGAGGGCTTGCCGCTGTCACTTAAGAAGCCCTCTGTAACTCTGCATGCCAAAATGGTCAAGACAGAAATCAAAAGTACTCAGCTTTTATATTTCTGTATGTTTTCATTTCCAATCAGTATTGAAGTCTCCTTGGGAATGGTATTTGTACTTTAATAAAAGTTCCTCTGAAATGTAGCTTTCATTTGGGCATAGAATTTTATTCATGTTTCAGAAATTAACTGCAATCTAGACTTCTGTCTATAACCTTTGTCCAGTATTTACACTTGTTGCTTTTCTTAGTTTAAGAACCTATATTTAGACTCTCCTCTTGAACCACATTTGTGCCTTCTTTTTCTTAATTGTTCATTGATTACCCAGTCATGGGCTGGCTAACCACTAACTGTGTAGCAGCAAAAACTTGAGACTTTGGTTGTGTGTCTGCTAAGCAGATTCCTCTATTGTCCTGGGTGGGGAGGGCTAATTATTCATATTTGTGCTGGGGCAGGCAAAAGATAGGGTTTTTAACTACTGCCTGTACTGAGATTGTGTCCAAGTTCATGAAGGGTTGAGAGTAAAAGGATTAAAGGTGGGTAATACAAGGAAAGACTTGGGAAAAGATAAATAGAGATTGGGAAGGGTATAGAAGAACGGTATATATTAGCATATTTTTATTAGTGGAAGAACATAAAATAATGAAGAAAAGGCAGAAAAAGCAAACATTTCTTTGATAAAAATCGTTGGCTATTGTTAGACTTTGCAAAGAAATCTTGCCTTTAGAACATCTGAAACCAGGCATTAAAATTGGCTGTAGAAGGCCCAGATCCTGTGCTAAAACATACCATAAGGAAATCTGGAGCAGGATGAGGCTGGGAAGCTTCTGAGCATCACAGAAGTTGTGTTAGCTTTTTTAGCTGGAGGAAAAAAATTGATGACATTAATAGTTGAACATATTTATTAAAAATGAAGACGTCGTTTTGAGGTGTCTTTTAAAGTGACTGGAGTAAGCAGGAAAAAAAGCAATTTTTAAAATTTAGACCTCATTCTAAATCAGTCTTCCAATACTCTGGTTAATCATTTTTAAAAATTATTTAAAAAAAATTTTATTCCTCTCTTTTGCTTTTGTATCACCTCCATTTTCCTTCCATTGCCCAGAGAGCAATCCCTTAAGACAAAGAAGAAAAACAGTGGGAAAGCTGTTTTATTCATTTTTGGCTACTTATTTTTTTAAAAATACATTGAAATAATGCCTAAAATGTAGTACCCACTAGATGTCAGACACTTCTGTTGCAGTATAATAAAACACACTAGAAGGTGTGACTCATTTGCCTACTAAAAGAGAGCAAAAATGTCTAGATTTTCATCTAAACAGTTACATTTAAGAATACAGTTATTTTGTGGTGGCCTCTGAGCTTAGAATTCTGTCAGCAGAAAGGTGATGTGGATAAAGTTCTCACCCTGAACTGCCCAGTTTACCTGGATTCTAGTTTACTGTTAAACAGAAGGAAAAAAATCGTGTTTTATTTGAGTTGTCTTAGGTTGATGCTGATAATTCTTGATTTTAATTATTAATGTACTGATTCAGGAAATGAAATATTCCACTTTTAATTTTAGGAATCCAGAATGATTGAAGATTCCATTTATCAAAATTTCCTTCTCCGTTTTCCATATGAATATGAAAGGAGAAAGACCACACCTTGTATTTATTGCTTGAAAATTCAGTTCTTTCTAATCAAAAATGTTTTGTTTTATATCTTAGGACAAAGTTGTTGCTGTTCAGTTCTGTAACAATGGAGACAGGTAAGCTCATTGTCTAGATTTGGGTATAATTTGGTGGATGTTTGGCCTCTGTCATACATCTTTTTAATGCAGAGATGGCTCTCTATTCTTTTAAAATATGTTTGTCTTAGTAATTTTCTGCCTTTCCTTCTTCCCCCCAATACAAACAAAATACGCACTCAGCTCACCTCCAGACTTTGTGTGACTACCACTTCATTCTCTGTCTCTGTGACCGGAGATCTGCATTTTTGCCTTCTTTCTCTTGGTCCATTGTCCCGCTGTATATTCTCTCATTGGGCTCCTCTGGCCTCCTTATTTCTTTTCAGAAGGACGTGTACTTTGGGCCTTCTTGACTTTTGCCCTACGTGCTCCTTTACATTTTCCCCAAGTGTCCAGACTGCTCTTCCACATAGAGACTTAGAAAACCGCAGATTCACATTATCTATATTATCTAGTATTTATATGTATTTGAATCTGCTTCTGGCCCAGTCTGGAGTTTGGCTGACCCATCCTGGATCAGGGAGTTTAAGACCTGGACTGTAGCTCTTCTTGTCTGCTCTATTCATTTGGCATTTTGCTGTTTGCCTCCTTGTGCAGCTGTTTAACTCTTTAAATGTCTCTGTCCTGTCACTTCAGCTGGAAGCTCCTTGAAAATACTGATTGTGGCATGTGCCTCTTTGTGTCTTCTCCAGAATACTGATAATCAGTTGGGAGGAGGAATTCATGCATCCCTGCATATCCATCCCTCGTCCTAGTCCTAGGTGAAATGAGTGCCGTGACTGAAAAAAAAACAACCAAAAAAACTCCTTTAATTGACTTTGATGTGCTTCTTTGAGTCTTTTGTTGAAGACTTTTATATTTAGTCCTCATATTATCTGATAACATCTTATTTTAAAAAGGGGCTATTGCAGTGATTCATTTGTTTATCTCCTCTAAATACTGAGTAACGCTGGCTGCACAGTAAATATTCTTTGTTCTAATCTTGCTGGAGCTCTAAACTGATAAGCAGGGCTGATTGGATCTACTGATCCAAGCCATTTAAATCTGCGTGCTACACCTCCTTCCTTCCCTTAAAAAGATTTTTTTCCATTGATATCTTTGTTTTTCCCATCATCTTCATTTTCCATTATATTTCTCTTTTACTTCCAGAGAGCCATCCATATAATAAAGAATAAAAACCAGGGAGAAAAAAAAATTTAGCAAAACTAACCAACATTTTCAATAAGTGTACCATGATGTGCAGTGTTCCACATTCAGAGGTGGCCCCTACCTTTGCAGAGTAATGGGCAAAGCTGTCTTCTCATACCTCTTCTTTGGGGACCCAGCTTCGTCATTATCATTTCTAATCATTCAGCCTTGTCTTCTTTCTTAAACGGAAGGACGACAACTTTGCATTCTCATTGTTTGGTAACTATACTTAGAGAATTTATGTCAATATTATGAAAAATAGGAAATATATCTCACTTTATTATTTAATAGATTTTGTTATGTTGTGAGTAAATTCGTATCCTTTGACACATAGTAAAATGTAGTATGTCTATAAGATGGAGTATCTTGATCCAGGAATGAGACTTGAAGTCTAAGGGCTGCATAGTATTTTATACATATTAATATTTACATAAAAAAAAAACTAAGACATTTAAGGTCCAAAGCAACACTGTATGTCTATGAAAGCATTGCTGGGTCCCCAGAGAGAACACCTTGTGCTATCGTGTTTATTTGATGCTGGTATGTGTGAGAAAGAAATGTATTTTAAAAAAATAACATGTTATGCTTAGTTACCAAATTACTGTCATGCTCAGTCAGTGTCAAAACATCTGATGTTTCAGTTGGCTCTAGCTCATGTATTTCATTCCCTGAGCGGTTTTCTGAGGCTATAGACGCTAACTTTTCCTGGAGTCTTTACCCCATTGATGGCTTTTCTCTTAAGCTTGAGTTCTCTAAAGTAATTTGTTGTCCTTTATTCCTAAAAATGGCAAAGCTTTGTGAAGATAAAATACTTATTTTCTTCAAATTTCTTTTTACATTTCTCATGAATTTTGTGATAATTCACATAGCCAGTGCCTTATGTGATAATTTGGGTATACATTATCCCCATTTTGTAAAGAAACTCAGCCTGAGTGGAAGACTCCATGAGTTCTCCACTTATAATAGAGGTAGGACTCACATTTGTATCTCATGACCATATCAAACCTTATTAGGAAACTAAGAGGCAGTTTGAAAATGGTCTTTCAAGTCTAGACAAGCCATGCAGCTACAAAGTAGGATTATATTTTGTTGGAGAATAACAAGAGAAATTTATTTTTAATCTTACTCCACAGCTTGAGATTTGTTAGTGGAAGTAGAGATGGAACCGCAAGAATCTGGCAGTACCAGCAACAGGAATGGAAAAACATGGTGCTTGATATGGCGACTAAAGCAACAGGGTAAGACCAAAGTGTGGTTGAATTGATGTGGTATAGTGTCATTTGAAAATGGTCAAGGGAAACTGTACCAGATCTCAAACTGCTTTATAAAGTAGTAATCATCCAAACATTCTGGGGCTAAAAAATAAGAGTTCAGAATCGGCGGAATAGATTAGGTACACAGTACACAGTAGTAAATGGCCATTGTAACCTAGTGTTTGATAAACCTGAAGACTAAAGCTTTTGGGCCAAGGACAAGAACTCACTTGACAAAAACTGCTGGGAAAACTGGTAAATAGTACAGCAAGAACTAGGTATAGACCAACATCTTACACCATATACCAAAATAAGGACAAAATGGGTAGATGGTTTAGACATAAAGGGTGATACCATAAATAAATTTAGAGAGCAGGGAATAATTTACCTGTCAGATCTATGGATAAGGATAGAATTTATGACCAAACGAGATAGAGAGCACTATAAGATGTAAAATGGATAACTTTGATTTTATTAATTTAAAAAGATTTTGGAAAAATAAAACCAATGCAGCCAAGATTAGAAGGAAAGCAGAAAGCTGGGGAAAAAAATTTACAGCAGGCATCCCTGATAAAGGCCTCATTTCTCAAATATATAGAGGACTGAGTCAAATTTTAAAAAAGTACAAGTCATTCCCTAATTGATAAATGGTCAAAGGATATGAACAGGCAGTTTTCAGACAAAAAAAATATCAAAGTCGTCTATAGCCATATGAAACAATGTCTAAATCATTATAGATTATAGAAGTGCAAATTAAAACAACTCTGAGACACCACCATACACCTATCAGATTGGCTAATATGACAGAAAAGGAAAATGACAAATGTTGGAGGGGATGGGGGAAAATTCAGACACTAATACGCTGTTGGTGGAGTAGTGAATTGATCTAACTGTTGTGGAGAGCAATTTGGAACTAAGCCCAAAGGGATATAAAACTATGCATACCCTTTGACCCAGCAGTACCACTACTGTCCTAAAGAGATTTTTAAAAAGGACCTATTTGTATAAAAATATTTCTAGTAACTCTTTTTGTGGTGGCTGAGAATTAGAAATTGAGGTGATGCCTATCATTTGGGGAATGACTGAACAAGTTGTGGTATATAGTCATGGAATATTATTATGCTATAAAAAATGACAAAGCAGGATGATTTCAGAAAGACCTGGAAAGACTTTCATGAAGTGAGCAAAATGAAAGTGTAAAGTGAAGTGAGCAAAACTGAGAACATTGTACACAGGAACAGCAATGTTGTGCGATGACCAACTGTGAAGGACTTAGGATAAAAAATGTGATCTATATCCAGAGAAGGAACTATGGAGTCTGAATGTAGATTGAAGCAGATTCTTTTTCATTTTCTTTTTTTTTCCCTTGGGGTTTTTTTGTTTTGTTTTGTTTTTTTGGTTTGTGTCTTCTTTCTCACCGTGACTAATATGGAAATATGTTTCCCATGATTCACGTGTATAACCTATGTCAAATTGTTTACCATCAAAGGGAGTGGAGGAAGGGAGAGAGAAAATACACAACTCAAAATTTTAAAAAGTGAGTGTTAGAAACCAAGAAAATGAGTTAGATAAGTCACGTCAAGAAATACTGTACCCTATTTTTATTTTAGTCAGGATGAGGTTGGAAATCATTTCAGTTTCTTTGTAGGTGCCACACAGCTTTTTTGGTTGAGTCAACATTCAGTCATCCAGTAATTCCTGTTTTGCTCTTGTCCATCAAACATACTCAAACAGTGGACCATAGCCGATTTATATTCAAGTTATATTCCACTGGGACTCCTGTGCTCTTTCTTGGTTTTTCTCCCTCAGACTTTTCCTTGCTTTACTGAGGCCTAAATATTCACTTTCCCTCTTGCTTCTCTGAAGTTTATTTTTGGGTCCTGGCTGCCTTATAGTTGTCACTATTGGATGTCATTGTACATTTAACTCTTTGACAAGGTCGGTTTGTCTGCTTCTTGATGTTAGTAGCCTCATTCGACTTTACCACCTTCTCATTTAATGAGTATGCTCTCTATTTAATCATCTGACTCACCGATAGTAATATTTAATAATTACCTCTTTGGGACTGTAATTCCTCCTTGATTGGCATTTTGAATGTGACCCCAAAGCCAGTTCCATACCTGTTAACCAAATTGTGCTATAATCACAAAGCCGTTGTGTGCTAGATAAAGTCAGAAATCTTCATTTCAAATGTACCATTTCAGTTGCTAAGCCCTGTCCCCTCCCCTTCATTTGTAACCCCTCACATTTTCTAGGAAATGAAATGGAATGGGACAAAATCTCTTATTCATATATGCTAGTAGCCAACATAGCTCTATTTTGTGTTTTTCAAGACATTTGAAAAAGGAAATAATGACTTGGTTATTAGATTGCCTTTAAAAGGTAGGGGCATATATTTTCCCATTTTCTATAATTAGGTATTCTCTAACCATCATGGGTTTTCAAAAAATAAAGCTTCCTAAACTCTGTCATGCTTTGTGAATTTAGATTTTCTTTTGGTAAGTTTGCAGGGTTATGAATATTTTATTATTTTACTTTCAAATTTTGTGATAACATTTTATTTTGACATGACATTTCCTAAGAAACAAACACAACTCCCTCTCCATGCAGATGTGTGTGTGCACAGACACGTTCTCTCTCTCTCTCTCTCTCTCTCTCTCTCTCTCTCTCTCTCTCTCTCTCACACAAACACACGCGCCACGCACACACACACAGTACATTCCTCTAAAATTTAGTTTATTAACAGAGAGAGGTCTTTAACTTTGCTAGTGTAGTATTAACATTGACCTTTGTATCTGACTAGACTGTTTCTTTTCAGTGTTGACTTTATTTACATTGCTGTAATAATTTTTATCTGTTTTCTTTACTCTTATCACTTCATTAAATTCTTCCCACGTTATTCTGAATTCTTCATACTTGTCATCCCTTTGCGTTCATATACCTCAACTTGGCCAGCTATTTATCCATTCTTCTGTGCGTGTTTTGTTATTGGAGATTGTTCTTGCTATGAACATTTTTGATAGTCTTATTGGACATCTCTGAATTTGAAAAGGATATTAACCATTTATTAACTTAGTAATTCTAAATTGTTTACCAGAACAGTTGAATAAATTCATAGCTCCACCGGCATGGACTTTAGTTTGCCTGCCTTTCCATAGGTCTGCTGTTGTGTGGGTGCCCATATCTTAGCATCATTGCCAACTTTCTTCATTATTTTGTTCAGGCACAACCTATCAAATGAAGATAAAGTGACTAAGCTAAAAGTGACTATGGTGGCTTGGGACCGATACGATACCACCGTTATTACAGCAGTGAACAATTTCCTCTTAAAAGTGTGGAATTCCAGCACAGGGCAGCTTCTTCATAATCTAACTGTGAGTATTAGCCTTTTGGAGTGGTTGAATATTCACTTGATTCAAGTATTGGTTGCATGTCTGGAAAGAGTATTGCCATGAGTGGGATGGATGTAGGGCTTCTTGTCCTCACCTCATTTCATTCTTACAGAGCCTCAGAACTGCCTTCACTCCTAATTTTTGATGTCTTAGACAAATTGCTTTACCTGTTGGATCCACCCAACGGGAGGTAATGCCTAAAAGTTGAGGGTGGATCACACGTTCTCTCAGGTTTGCTTCTCCTTATCTGTGATTCTGTGAAAACCAGTAAAAGGAGACAAGATTTGGGTGTATATCACAGCTTGACTGTGGTGCCCATTATTTGCTCATTTTCTACCTGTGGTAAGTAGTACCTGCTAAGACTTTGATATCCAGAATTAAGAGAGCTCTTTTCTTCTCTTGTTCTAACTTAGGACATAAATTGGGCCCTGGGTTGAAATGCCAATTGGGTTATTGCTGTAAGTGCTATGTCAGAATCTTTAAAATGTTTGAAACTACTCAAGATATTCTGTGTGATTGAGAGTAGTCTTGGCAGCAAGACTCTTTTGCACAGGTTTGGTGATGGTCAGGTTCATGTGAGGCTTCTTGATATCAGATCACATACTCTTGAGTGAAGAGATTTTGAGCTTTGCTTCTTAACTGCTCATTCCTGATAACTTTCACTTTGAATCAGAGTTTTATAGTTGAAAGCATCTTTGAGATGGTCTCTTCTCAAATCTCTCCTTTTACAGACTTGGAAACTAAGTCCTGCAGAGCCAAAGGCTGGTCCAAAGCTAGGCCAAGTCCAAAACAGAACCTGTAGCTCCGTGTTCCTGCTCAAGCCTGTGCCACTCTCTCGGTTCATGCATCAAATAACCTTAGCTTTTTAGGATTCTAAGGAAGGCTTCAATTCTGGGATACACTGTGTATTTCCCACCCGCCTTTGAACATTTTGTTCAGTGAAGCTCTTTTACTCAACATCTGAAAGATGAGCCTGGTAGCTAGCATGTCTTTTCCTTATTTGGTTTCTGTGGATTCTGCTGAAGAGCAATTGTAATTTCTTTGAACTTAAAGTGCAGATTGGGGCACATGGTCACTGTAGGATTTTGTTTTGTTTGACTCTGTGTGTTTGTTATGAGACTTTTGCTTTTCTTTTTCATTGTGTATGTAGTATCTTTTTTTGTTTGTTTTTTGCTTTTTGTAGGGCAAAAAGTGACTTGCCCAAGGTCACACAGCTAGTAAGTGTCTGAGGTCAAATTTGAACTCAGGTCCTCCTGACTTCAGGGCCTGTGCTCTATTCACTGTGCCACCTAGCTGCCCCTGCATGTAATATCTTTAAAGAAAATATTTAGCTTTTGTTTAATATCATCCTTCCTTCACTTCAGACGTTAGTATGCCAAGGTCCAAGCGGCTGAGATGGGAGAAACGAAGAGAGGAGCCTGACCATGGCAATAAAATGATGATATTAGAAGTCTAACAAAATCTGTTGTACTGAAAGCAGAGTATTGATGTCTGCCCCTGACTAAGAAATCTTTTAGTCTTTTTCCCAAAGCACCTGCAGAAATCTTGCGTATAAATAACACCTTACTAAGAAACTTGTTAGCAAATACAAGTAGTTGCCTCACTTTTTAAGTGAAAAAAATAAGAAAACTATACTCCCAAACTTTGCACGATAGATGTTTCATTAAATTACAATTTGATCTTGCGACTTAAAGTATTTTGAAGTCCCTTTTGCCTGCTATGAAAGACTGCCCTCTCCTATTTTTTACCTCTAGATAAACTTCTTTTTTCCCCAATGTACTTTATTTATTCTTTATGCATTTATCACCTGTCTCCCTTACACTTGCCCCTACCTGTTTGAACAATTTTAAAAATTAATAAAACTCATGACAAATATTTATAGTTCTGCAAAACAAATCCCCAAATTTGGCCATATCCAAAAATGAATGTATCATCGTACATTTTGAGCACATCACCTTTCTGGGAGATGGTGGGAGGCATATTTTTTTTAGTCCTTCAGTTCTTAGTTCTCTGGCACCATGGTTTGTGATTGTATTTATCAGAATTCTGCAGTCTTAAAAAGTAGTCTTTCCTTACAGTGGAATTATTTTATAAGTTATAATAGTTCTACTCTCTTTACTCTGCATCAGTTCATAGAGATCTTCCTAGTTTCCTCTGAAACTGTCAGTTTCATCATTTCTTAAGGTTTATATTCCATTGCATTTATGTATTATAATTTGGTTGGCCATCCTACAATAGTTGGGCTCCTCCTAGTTTTCAGTTTTTTACTGTTATAAAAAGAAGTGCCATCAATATTTTTGTACATATGGATCCTTTTCCTTTTTTCATTGCTCTCTTTGAGGTATGAGCCTGCTAATGCTATGCTCAGAGGTTATGGACAGTTGAGACACTTAGTGAGCATAATTCCAAATTTTACTTTCCAGAATAACTGGGCTGTTGCAGCTCTGCCAGTGGTGCATTAACATACCGATTTGCACATAGTGCCTCCAGTGTTTATTACTTTCCCCTTTTGTTATCTTTGTCAGTTTGTAACAAGTGTCAGGTAGAACTAATGAGTTGCTTTTTAGTATGCATTTCTCTAGTTAATTTGATTTGAAACATTTTTTCATATGGTTGTTAATAGCTTGGATTTCTTCCTTTGAAAACTGCCTGTTCACATCTTTTGACTCTTTCAGCTGGATATCTTTTTTTCACAAATGTTGCCCATAGCTATGGTTTGTCATATAGGCAGAATTATATTATAATGTACTCAATGGTGTATCCAAATTCTTTTGTCAGTTTATTTTATTACTATAATACGTTTCTAAAACTAGAAATTTGAAGAACTGGATAAGACAAAACCAAGATTCTTTTTCTGTATTAACTTAAGTGAAATGACATGGTACATCTGTTTGCCACTAAAGTCCATGATCTTTTGCGGGGAAGGGTCAAAAAGGTGCTTTTGAAAATTCAGGAATATTTCTGACTTAGATTTGGGGGAGCTGGGTTGAAGCAGGTAGAATTGAAAGGTAAGTGCTTTTCTGGTAAAGCTCAATTGACCTTTCTGCCTTTATGCTTCTCTCGATGGATGTGTGTGAAGCATCACATCAGTATTTGTCCTAATTTGATCAAATTCTAGAGAAGCCAGTTCTGTTTGTAAAATAGGACTACATGTACATGTAGTACATTGCATTACGTTTAATAACTGCACTCCAGGATTATCTTAAGGAAGAACTGTGTGAATCTGAAAGTGTTACTGAAAAGTGCTCCTTTTCTTTATTGCGTTACACAGTTGGCTAAAATAGCATTATTGGGCTGCTGCAGTTCTACAAGCTCATGGTTATGGGGGGGCAGTCTTCCCTAAAGAAGGTACTTTGCTTGCCCTGGCCTCTTCCATCGGGGCCACCTGTGACAATATTCCCTTGGACCAGAAAGGAAATAGTCAAATAAATCGTAGTATCTAATGGTTGTATGGTAGTGATATTCACTGAATTCTGTTTTCTTAGTAATTGGTGAAAATGTGCAGCTGCTTTTGTGACGTGTGGATGAAAGAAACCAAGGTTTTGTCTGTGTGGCCATGGTCGCTAAAAGACCTTTGTTGTTCAGTTTTCTTTGGCCCTGTAAATAGCAAGGCTGGGCAATATCAGCTCCACTGTTCAAAGACTTATCTTCATGAGCTGTGGTTATTTTGGATTGTCTGATCTCTTGAGTTCCATTTGATATTCTTGGTTCTAAAGATGCTCCTCAAAAATTGTTGCATAAGGTCTCTGTTCCTTTTACTTGGACATAAATGTAAAGTGAGTGTGCGTATATTGCTCACTTGCCATTGACAGTTAGTTTCACCATACATAGTAAGAACAAACCTCTTCTTGGGCCTTTGGTGGAGGACAAAAAGCAAATGATCATGTTTCTCCTTAAACTCTGTTTGTACCATAGGGACACGATGATGAAGTGTTCGTTCTGGAAGCACATCCATTTGACCAAAGGATCATGCTTTCTGCAGGTCATGATGGGAACATTTTTATTTGGGACCTTGACCGAGGAACCAAAATTCGAAATTACTTTAACATGGTGAGAGAAACTTGCATTGCCTGAAATAAAATGTGGGTTTTAAATCATGTCAGTACTGGTTTCTATTATCATGAGTATAATAAAAAGGTTATGGAAGATGACCTGGTAATAATAAGGTGGACTCATTTCCAGATGACCTATGGGCATTTTCAAGTAAGTAAAACATTAAAAACCCAAAAGCAATTAGTTGCTTTTTTTATATGATTGTGAAGATAATTTTTTAAAACTGCTTCTGGGGAAATAAGCATTTTCTTCATTGTATAGTTATATGTTTAATTATCTTTCTTGGATATAGTCTTCTCAGAATCCCTCATTTTCTACCTTTAGAATATTTTTTTAAAACACTGAGTCAAAGATTTCTGTCTTTCCCTGAAAATGTATGAAGGTTTGACCAGAAAAAAAGAAGGGGTAGTAATGCAAGTAAGGACCCTCTGGTAACCCATGTGTCCTTAGGGATCCAGGCACCTTCATGAGAAGAGGCATTCCTATGCCCCTGGACTGAATTGATTGGAGGGCATGAGCAAGAGTTGTACGGGATGGGGCCACTAAGGGATGGGTTTGAATCTCAGTCCTTGGAGGGATTTTTCAAGTCATTGAGATACACTGGAGTGTAAAGCAAAGGTAGATACTTAGTAGGTAATAGGTGTTGCCCGAGAAGTTCGGTTTGGTATTTTGTGATTTATTTACTTAAAAAAAAAACAAACAAAACTTTCCTCCCAAGTAAACCAAGATGTTATTAGCGAGCTGTGTATTTCATGGGCTGATCAGCATTATTTCCTTTTCAAAGGGTAACTGGATATAAATCTGAGAGGAAGTTGAGAGTGATCAATTCTCTCTCTGTACCAATCAGTTGCACTCGGAAAAAAAAACTTTGGACGTGGCACTGCAGGCCAGTTTTAAAGTGATCATGAGATCATTCCTTGTTCAGTTGTTATGTCTTTGTGCCAAATGAAATCAGTAGGGTTTTCAGAGCTTTTCTTTCTTCATAGCCACTTATTCATCTAAGTCTAAAGTGGAACTTTTGGAAAGCCCAGATGGAATTTCTCTTCTGACACCAGACAGGCTTGCTTGTGATAAATAGTATAGGTCTGCTGATAATAACCAATTCATAGTAGGTTTGTATTTTGAAGAAAATGTGGAGAATTTTTAAACATTTCAGTTTAATAAAATACTTTCTGACTTGAAAGATTTTTGGCTACATCTAGAGTCAAGAAACCTGGTTTCGAAATCCAGCTCAGACACTTGCTAACAATGTGTGACCACAGGCAAGTAACAGCCCTGAGTTTCAGGGATTTTATAGGCAAAGACCCTGGATTTGGAATTAGAATACCTGCCTTTGAATCTGGGCTTGATTGTTTGCTACCTATATCTGTTTGGGTCACGGGAGTGGCTGAGCTTCCAGGTTTCTCATCTTTAAAATGAAGCCCTTGTACTTTACTTAAAACCATACCCAAATTGGCAGCTGTAGAGCATATTGGATTGCTGATGAATCTGAGACCGTACATATTAATAAAGGGATATTCAAAACTGATTTATAGCACAGTGGACCTGGAGTCAGGAAGACCTGGGTTCAAATACAGCCTCAGGTACTTACTAGCTTTGAGACCCTGGGCAAGTCACTTAACCTTTGCCTCAGTTTCTGTGTCTGTAAAATAGGGATTATAATAGCACCTCCCAGGGTGGTTGTGACGATCAAATGAGATAATAATGGTAATGCATTTAGCACAATTCCCTGGCACATAGTACGGGTCATATAGATATTTGCTGTTTGTTGTTGTTATCATTTTATAATTCATTTGAGATTGCTTTTCTTTGTTTCAGATTGAGGGCCAAGGTCATGGTGCTGTGTTTGATTGCAAGTTCTCACCAGATGGGCAACATTTTGCCTGTACAGATTCTCATGGACATTTGCTGCTGTTTGGTTTCGGATGTAATAGAGACTATGAAAAGGTTAGGTTTTTTTCCTTCTCATTTTGGTCCTGGGAATATTTTTGAGTTTACTTTTATACTTTTGTTTTTCGGATGACCCTTTTTGGATTCCAGGTGGTAATTGTGAGTTGCTTATAATATACAAAATGAAGAAGTTGCCCCATGGTAATTAATACTAAACTGTAGGGACAGTGTGTAAGAATTCTCGTGCTGAGGTAACAAGAATCTAACGTATCCCCATCTCCATTCACCCATCCCCCTTAGCACACAATAATGGTGTTCTTTTCACCAAATTTTCTCTTTGAGGAAAAACAAGCTGGTGACTTGGAAGGTATTCATTATTATTTCTTTTACGTGTTAGTGAACCTGTTAGTTGAATCTACCTGGGTTTGAATCTTGGCTCTGCCACTTGAGAAAGTCGCTTCAACTCTGAGTAGCCTAATTTCCCCATAGAAGGGAACTTCAGAAGTTATATAGTCTAACTTCCTACCCAATGCAGTAAAGCTCTTTTATAATGAATACTCCCCAACAGTTGGTTATCCAAGTTTTCTCTGAACACTTTTGAGTATCTGGGAATTTACTACTTTGTGAGGCTGTCTGTTCCATTGGTGGAAAGTTCTTCCTTATATGGAGCTTAATTCTGGCCCTCTAATTTATATCCCTTGATCTGAATCATTCTGGATCAGTAAGAAGGAAGCATCTGTTGTCTGGATCAGTGGTGCCAGACTCAGAAACAGGGGCCACTTAATGGTATAATGTTAACATTATCTTACGTTGTATCAGATATTCATGTACGTCATTAAATATTTCCCAGTTATATTTTCATCTGGTTCTGCTGCGCTCAGAGGCTAGTGTTTGACACCCTCGGTCTAGTTCATGAAAGGACAATAGGAAAAACACTAGATAAGAAGTAAGAAACTGAGAATACAGAGACAAAAATCAAAACAGTACTGACCCTCAGGGAGCTTAAATTCCATTGAGGGAAAAAAGACGCAGCTGTATAAGTAAATGCAAAACATGTCTGCTGTGTGCCAGACTCTATGCTTAATGCTTTACAAATACCGTCTCCTTTGTTGATCACAACAAACCTGGGAGGCAGGTGCTGTTATGATCCTCATTTAACAGATGAGGAAACTGAGGCAAATAATGGTTCAGTGACTGGCCCAAGGTTTCACGGCTGGTAAGTATCTGAGGCTGGATTTGAATTCGGGTCTCCCTGACTCCAGGTCCAGCACTCTGTACACTGTCCCACCTAGCTAGTTCTAGAATTTTCTTATTGCTGCCAAACACTACATTCTAGTATTTGGTATGAAAAGGAAGGCAATGTTTGAAGTTGACTCATCCTGTCTTTTGAAAGTAGCCTTAAAAGAAGATACAAACTAATCTTAGTAATTTCACATGATCAGAGCTTTATTAAGTAGTCTTCATTTCCCCCTCACTGTTACTTGAATTTGAAATTTGTGAATTTGAAGGTATGCTCCTCTTTACTCAATCACTGAAACATTCTTTCTGATCAGAGAGAAATGAAGGTATCTACACACATCGATCATATGTGCTCATTTTAGGGCTTCATTGTGTTGTTATTTTCAACCATAGATTTTAAAAATCACTGTAAATATGGGTCTGCTGTATTACATTTTGTGTGTGCTATATTTCTGGTTTTTGTTATCTGCTCCATAGTTTTGATTAATCACAAAGTAATTGGAGGGGTTTGGTGCTAATGAGTAGGGGAAACCTGATAAGGCTTTGTGTAGGAATGTAGGTGGAATTGAATGAGGGAGCTAGGAATTCCAAGATGGGGAGGCAAGGAGGAAGAACATTCTAAACATGAGGAATAATAGCATGTGCAGAGGCATGGAGGGTAGTTATTGGAAGATTGCTTATGTGAAATTAATCTGGAAATCAGAGCTGGGGGAACCAGTTTTTGAAGGAATTAGTTTCTTGTTTATTTCTCTGGTACTTGGGAGCCACGGAAACCTTTTAAGTAGGAAAGTGACCCGGTGAGGACTGTATGTTAAGAATATCCATTTGACAACTGTGTGGATGATAGTTTCCCAGAGGGAAAGGGTAGAGACAGAGACACTGATTGACAAGCAAGAGGTAATTAGAGTCTAAACTATGGTGGTGACTACATGAATAGAAAAAAGGGAACAGATTGGAGAGATTTTTTTTGAGTTTGAGTCGACAAGATGTGGCAGCTGTTCGAAGAATGAATCTAAGGCAGGGCTGGGGAAGCAGCAGCCTTGAGGCCACATGTGGCCCTCTAGGTCCTCAAGTGCAGCCCTTTGGCTTAATCCAAACTGCACAGAACTATGAGGCCACAGGTTCCACACACTTGGTCTAAGGGAAGGCTTGAGATAATTCTGAGGTTATGTACTGAGGTGATCAGAAACACAGTGATGCCCTTGACAGAAAGAAGGTAAGTTAGACAATTGTGATTTATAATGAATAATAGAGCAAGATGTCTATGGGACTCGGAAGTGATCATCTGCAGTGAGATGATAATTAAACCCATAGGAACTGATAAATTCACTGAAAGAGAGAAGAAAAGGAGGCCAGGGCAAAATCCTGAGGTACAGATGCATATCCAGGGGTAGGGTCCAGTTGATATACCAGAAAGAAGGCCTAGAAGAATGGGTCAGGTGAGGCAGATAAGAGAACCAGGAAAGGGGAGAGGAGGCTTGATGGGTAATAGTTTCAAATGCTCTAAAGAAGTCTGAGAAAAGGCTGTGAATTTATGAATTAAGTTGTTGGAGCTGGAGGTTTCTTTTAAATTTAAATTTAAATTTCTTTTAAATTCTTTTAAACTAAAGATTGCAAAGGGTTGTAGAAATTCAGAAAGTAGAGGCATTGAGTTGCCAGTTTTTTGTAGAAGTTTGTCAGTGGTTGTTTGAGGATGGCAGACTGAAGGGAAAGTTACAGCCTCTAATCTTCCTTTCTTCATCTTTGGCATGAGGGGACAAGGTTGTACTTGATGATCTGAAAACGTCCCTTCCAGCTCTAAATCCTGTGATCTTGTGAGGGAAGAACCATTATTCACTCAATATTACAATTCTACAGATGTTTGAAGAGAACAAACTGTCCTAGGATCTCCCTCTGTCCACCCTGGCTAAACATCGCTAGTCTCTGGTGCCTTGTGGGTCTCTCTTTCTGGATTGCTCTCTGACTTCTGTCCCCCCTTGTAAAGTATGGCCCCAGAATTGGATATTTTACTACTGATTTCACATAATAAACATGTCAATTATATGTTCCTCTTTCCACACATAAAGAGTTTTAGATAAAGCCATGCCCAAGTTTGTGGAACATAAGTACTCAGAGACAGTTACACTAAAAATCTGGAAGATGTGTTGAGGTGTACAATGTCTTGTTTTAAAAATTAATATGAAAATACTGTATTTTACTGAGACTTACCACTCTATTACAGAATCATTGATAGAGTTCATTTGTTATTATTAAGTATTTTAATACATAAAAAAGTAAAAATGTGAACTCTTAGAATAATCTTAATACTCAGTATGGTTTTATTTTATCACTAAGGATTTGGGAAAGAGGTGGTGAAAATGAGATCTTAGGCACAATCCCAAAATCTTTGGGAAAGTGTCTTGATCTCCTCCTCATTCTGTCGGTGGTCAGGCCTAGTCTTTCCATTAGTCAACTTTCCCAATGTTGCTGTTTCTCCTTGATTCCTCCCTCGCCCTCGCCCTTGCCCTGTACAACTAGTCCTTTGCCAAATCTTGCCTTTTCTCATAGCTGTCCCCTTCTCTCAACTTGCAGAGCCAGCACCTTAGCCCAGCTAATCCTCTGCCTGAGTTCATACAGTAGTCTTTTAACTGGTGTCATGGCCTCATATATCCAACCTCCTCCATATATCTGTTAAAGTGATTTTCCTAAAATGCAAACGTGACTTGCTACCCAGTAAACTCCCATGGCTCCTTTCTCCTTCTAGAATCAAATATGAGTTCCTTTGTTTCTCTTAAGGCCCTTCAGTGGTTTCGACAAACTACATTTCCAACCTTATTAGACATTCATTGCTCTCCTGTCCTTTCCAATGTAGCCAAAATAGCGATCTTGCTGTTTCTCATCCATACATCTCATCTATAACATGCACATTTGCACCGGATGTCTTGTAGGCCTGAAATGGACTCGCACTTCACTTCTGCCTCTCAGAATCTCATGTTTGCTTGAAAGCACTGCTCAGGTGCTGTGTTTCCCATGAAGTCTCTCCTAGGCTTCCTCCGCCACCCCCTTCTAGTTTCCCCTCTCCCCTGTTTCCTTTTTGTTGATTCGCTTCTTGCCTCTCGAAAGAAAACATTAGCTCCTTGAAGGCAAGGATTGTTTGATTTTTGGCTTTTTCTCAGTGCTTAGTACAGTACCTTTTTATACATAATAGGCCCTTAATAAATACTTGTTGATTGATTAACCAGGGCAGGGGTGGGGAGCCTGTGGCCTCCAGGTCACATGTGGCCCTCAAGTACAACCCTTTGACTGAATCTAAATTTCACAGAACAAATCCTTTTCTTAACAGGATTTGTTCTATGAAGTTTGGGTTCAAAGGGCCACACTTGAGGACTTAGAGGGTCACATGTGGCCTCCAGGCTACAGATTCCCTACCCCTGGGCCAGAGTTTTTCTGGTGCTGAAAATGGAAAAGATGCTTAGTTTGGAATACATAAGAGTTCCAAGAATGTACTAAAGTGGTGATATATAATGTATTGATATGTTAATTACTCAATAATCTCTTCTCAAGATTCCAGATCAGATGTTCTTCCATACGGATTATCGGCCCCTCATTCGAGATGCTAACAACTATGTATTGGATGAACAGACTCAACAAGCCCCTCATTTGATGCCTCCCCCATTTTTGGTGGATGTGGATGGCAACCCCCATCCTACAAAATTCCAAAGGCTGGTACCAGGACGGGAACATTGTAAGGATCAACAACTTATACCCCAACTGGGATACATTGCTAATGGTATGTTAACACTCAAATTGTGTTAGAAATCCCCTGACAGCGTTAATGGTTTGGAGTTGTTACTGATCTCACCCCGATACGTTATTGACATGCTTTCCCTTAGCAGAGGAACCTAGTGTGTGGGAGTGGGGGACTCAGCACAAGCAGACTTTCCTAAGGTAGGGCAAATATAATAGCTTTCTTACTTAAGAACCTTGACCAAAGACTTCTGCTGTCCCCTGCAGCATTTACTTCCAAACATAGTTCAAAATGTTGGCTGTGATCAACAAAGCTCTTGTGTCATTTGATGGGTTTATCTTTCCATTAGCCGGACTTCATTACTTAAATTATTAATAAAAAGTAGCTAGCATTTATATAGCACTTTAAAGTTTGCAAAGATGTTCTGATTTCCTCTTCACAACAACCCTGGGAAGTAGGTGCTATTGTTCCCATTTTATAGATGAGAAGACTGAGGTGGGCAGTGATTAACTTTCCCAGAGTCACAGTTAATAAGTGTCTGAGGCCCCATAAGAACTTGGGTCATCCTGACTCCAGGGTAAGCACTCTATCCACTGTACCACATGGTGGGAAATTTCAGTTTTTAGGTCTGTAAATTAGAAGTAGAGAAACATAATTCCTAATCCTCAATCTAGGAATGACTGTTTGTCCTTTGAAGCTTGAGACTGAAAATGATGTTGAAGAATTTCCATATTTTTTCAAGGTGGGAGACAGACATGCAATTTAGGAGAGGAAAATGTTTGCTGGACTCTGTTGCTCCATATCAAAGCAAATCAGCCTCCTTCCCCCATAACCCAACATCATGTTTCTGAGAGGGAAAAGAAGCCCCTACCACTTAGTATTTCTGCATCTTAATTTTTAGTATTTCCTAAAAATAGAATTTTTTTTTTACTGCTTATTGTTGTTTTCTAATATTCAGTATGGAAAGGAAATATTCCAAAGAACCTAATCGTGTTTTTCAAAAGTAGTTATAAAATAAATACAAAATAATCTTAATAATTTCAAATGATCTGAGTTTTATTAGATCAAGTCTTCATTTTCCCTTCACTCTTGTCATTTGCTTGTAAAAATAAATTTTCAGATATGCTCCTCTTAATCAGTGGAGCATTCTTTAGGATGAGAAAAGCGAAGATAACATATCACATTTGCTTGTTCTGAACTTTTCTGATTTCTTGCATTTTTCAGTGGTAGATTTTAAAAATCACTGCAAATATGGATTTGCTTTATTACGTTTTATGTGTACTATGTTTCTAGTTTTCATTAAGTTATTCACTGTTTTGATTAATCGCCTAAAGAGGACTTTTACAAATGGTAGCTTGAACTGAAGTTTTTAAAAATTATACCAGTGTTTTCTTTAAGATGACGTCTGGGGGTGGGTAGGTGGTGAAGTGAATAGAGCAGGGGTCCTGGAGTCAGGAGGACCTGAGTTCAAATGCAGCCACAGACACTTAACACACACACACACACACACACACACACACACACACACACACACACACACAAGACCTGGGTTCAAATACAGCCTCAGGTACTTACTAGCTTTGAGACCCTGGGCAAGTCACTTAACCCCAATTGCCCTCCCCCCCAAAAAAGATGATGTCTAGAATGTAGCTTCTTGAGAGCAGACTGATGTTTTTGTCCTTGTGCCCCTTACACCTAACACCATGCACACATCATTTTAGTGGCTTAATAAGTACTTCATGAATACTTATTTTGATGATGTCATATGTGAGTTGCTTTTTTTGGTTTGTTTAATTAAGGTGATGGTGAAGTGATAGAACAGGTGATTGGTCAACAAACTATTGAGCAAGATGGGCATCTTCTTGATGGAATGATCAGGGAACTACAGAGAGAGCAGGATCTAAGACTGCTTAATGAAGAAGGAAGTTCGTTTATTCATATTAATAGACCATATTCTCTTAGTGGAGGTACGTGTTTATAGTTAACATGTTGAATTTTTATACTTTTTGCCGTTTCATTTGCCTATATAGGGTTAATTGTGATGGAGGACTTTTGTAAATTTTTAATTTATTTCCTAGTTTTTATGTGTTTCAAGCCATTTTGAAATTATTTACATGGTAGTACTATAGTTTTAGACTTTTAAAATGTGTGCACAAGAAATAATAGCATCCCTTTAGATCTCCTATTAGAGTATAAGCTCCTCAAGGCCAGGGACTGCCTTTTTTTTTTCTATTTGTATCCCCAGCATTTAGCAGAGTGCCTGGCACATAAGAGGCGCTTAATGAATGTTTAGTGGCTTAAAAAAGGGCATAAAATGTTTGCCTTTTAAGGCGGCATCAGTAGCATTCTGCCAAAGCATTTACGTTTTGAAAAATTGTCCTCTACTTTAATCTCCAGGACTTTTAAAAAACTACATTTTGTGTGTGTGTGTGTGTGTGTGTCTGTCTCTGTGTCTTCCCTCCTGCTTTAAGGTGTACTTATTCACCTTTTGTATTTAAAACCACATTTACAAAAGTTGAACATTGAAGAGCATATAATATCGTTTTTAGAATATATAGAGTCAACTGCTGGATTAATTTTCATTCAGTCCTTTATATTGGTTGAAAGTGACAAAATTGCTCTAATGTAGTATGCGTTATATCTTTCCCCTCAACTATGTGAAAGATATTTATGATCTAACTGTTTTGTTCATATTAGTCTTCCCATACATTCAGCGTCAGGAATAAGTAGCAAAGTATAATTTTTTAAAAGTTGTGTTTCTTCTTGCTGCAAATGTTGGGAGGCTTAATTTTTTTTGTTACACTAACATAATGGAGATGTCTCATTTAGGCTAATCTAGGTTTCTTATGGCTAGATAATGAATATAATTTAGGTTGAAGTGATTCATATTTTATTAGGCCCATGTCTTGATTTGAGCAGGGGATGGGTACACACTTACTTTACATGTGGAACTGTAAACCCAAAGGTATTTGCCGAATCTGGAGCAAGCTGAGTAGTAGGTGCTAACATTACATATAAGTTCCTTAATTCTCAAGTTATAAAATTTGCATTAGATCCTTGATTTAGTACCCCATTAATATTTTAATATTCTTATCTAGGAAACATTCTTTATTGTGTTGTTAAATGTTAGTAAAAGATACCTCTACCATCAAATAGTTACTTGTTATTGATTTTCTAACTAGAAGTCATGGAGGAATGCCTGACGACTCCTTGAAACTTAGAATCATAGATCTAGAGAGGGTAGAGCCCTTTAAAGTCATCTAGTCTGGCCCCTTCATTTACTGAGACCCACAGTGGATCTCACCAACAACTGACTTGCCTTAGGTCATACAGGTGGCAGAGCAGGGGTTTGCATCTAGCTTGTCTAACTCAAAATCCACTAGACTTTTCCACTGTACCACGCTACCTCCCTTGTGTTAGAGCTTCCAAGAGCTGTTTATCCAGTGAAATGACTCTGGCATCAGTGCCCTAAATAATAACTAATTGCCATCATTCTGAATGTTTTAGGAGTAAAGATTTCCACTTGGCGAGGCTCTATGGGGTTGTATGCCTATTCGATAAAAAGATATAGAGGATATAATTTCCTGTTGTCTCTTTTTATTCGTCTTCATACTGCTGGTTATGCGTCCATCTCTTTTCTCCACTCTTAAATATGGGTGGATATCCATGTCATCATCGACGCCATCTTAGAAGCCTACAGTTGCATTTTCAGTTCTCTTCGAAAACTGGGAGTTTTGTGGGAGCTTTTTAGGAAGATTGTCATCTCTGCCTTTTTTTCAGCTCTGAGAAGCCCAAATATGGACTTGGCCTCTTCCTCAAATATCGGATTCCTACCCGGTGGTCAGATGGAAAGTGTCCAACAGATGCAGAGTTCTTCTCGAACTCAAAAGGATTTCACGTCGTGGAGCCGAAGAGTTGTGGTCAATGAACTAAGTCCTGGTATCAGTAGGTAAGTTAGCGGTTGGGACCATCTCATACTTGGTGTTGATTTCACTTTTTTAGGTTAGTGTAAGTCTCACAGTGTCACATGAAGTGATTCTTACTCCAGATTCGATTCGCATTTCATTAGGCATTTCTGTTTAATATTTATTCATGTACTATTCCGCTTAATCATTCTTTGAGCAAGTATTTTGCAAGGAAGTGAGTTCTAGGTACATGACAAGTCTAGCACAAGAAACAATCTACAGATAATCCCCAAATGTCATTATGGCCAATTCTTTTTTTTTCTTTTCTTTTCTTTTCTTTTTTTTTTTTTTTGCTTTTTGGAGGGCAATTGGGGTTAAGTGATTTGCCCAGAGTCACACGGCTAGTGTGTCTGAGGTCGGATTTGAACTCAGGTCCTCCTGACTCCAGGGCCGGTGCTCTATTCACTGTACCACCTAACTGCCCCTATGGCCAATTCTTTACCACACCTTTTAATAGTAGGTTTCTTTGATAGAGGTATTGATTGCAGGTTAAATGGCCACAAGCAGTATTGCATGTATATGTGGAAGAGGGAGTATGGAGAGATGAGGAATCAGGGTATAGGTGATGAATAATGGGAATCCTTGCCCATGTGAGTAGAACAGTAATTTTACCTTTACCTCATTCCATGTCTTAGTCCCTTAGTCCTTCCCTGAATCAGATTTACATACCAGAGTCATGTCCTGATCTGTCTCACATTGCCCTAATATAACCTCTGGAAGCCATACACAACATTCTACATTTATAGTCCAGTGCTCCTTTATTCAGATGAAAGAAAGTAGGTTTCATCATCTCTCCCCAGGGACCAAGAATTGTGATGGCATTTGATCTGAGTTCTGCTTCCTTTTATTAATAATATTGTCAGTTACTAAGCATTCATTAAGCACTTATTCTATGTTAGACAGTACTGAGCCCTGGGGAAACCAAAAAAAAAAAAGAAAAAACACAGTCTCTGCCCTCAAGGAGAAGAGAAAACGCGGCAACAGCAGAGTTAAGTGAATGGGATAGACTGAGTAGAAAGGGGTGATCTCGCTGGGTAGGCACCAGTAACGTAAGGGACAAGCAAGGTCTCATGCAAAAGGTGAGATTTGAGCTGAGTTTTGAAGAGATGAGGAGGGAGAGTCATTGAAAAGATCCAAAGTTGAGAGGTGGCGTATTTTGTGTCTTTGAATCATAGAGTTAGTGTAATGCAGTATATTTGATTCTGTGGGTAATCAGGAGCTGTTGGAGGTTACTTTTTGTTGGGGGGGGGGGGGGAAGGTGGTGATATTGTTGGACATGAACTTTACGAAGACTACTTTGGCAACTGAGTCGAAGATCGACTGGTGTGGGAAGGGACTTGAGGCAGGGAGACCAGTTAATGAAGGCTGTTGAAACGGTCTAGACCTGAGGGGATGAGGGGCTTAGGATAGTGGCTATGAGAGTACATTGGAAGGGATGTATAGGAGAGACGTCGTGAAGGTAGAAACAGCAAGACTTGACAGTTTGGATACATGGAATAAGTGTAAATGAAGAGATGAGAATGACATCAAGGTCGTGGGTCTGGATGATCAAGAAGATGGAGGTCCTCTCAACAGTACTAGGGAAGTCGGAAAGAGGAAGGTTTTTTTGTGGGGAGGGAAATCCGAGTTCTGTTTTTGGAGATGTATGCAGCTAAAGATGTCCAGTAGGCAGTTGGCAATGGAAGACCAAAGGTCGGAAGAGAGATTTGGGCTGGAAAGAGAGAGATCTCCATAGAGATAATTGAACCCATGGTTGCAGATGAGATCACTAAACACGATATGATGAAGATGACAAGAAGCATTTCTGAAGTGTCTGCTCTGTGCCAGCCTCAGTACTAAGTGCTAGGGATAAAAATTAAGAAGAAAAACCCCTGCCTTCAAGAAATTTACATTCTCTTGAAGGGATACTTGCAAACGTCTCTGTTGAAACAAGGTACATACAGGTTGGATGCAGGTGATCCCTGAGGGAAAGCACTAACATTAAGAAGTTTGCAACAGATTTCTTTTAGAAGGTGAGATTTTAGGTGAGACCTGAAGAAATTGAGGCATGGAGGTTCGTGCAAGAATAATAAGTTTTGGAATAGCTACTGTGGTAAGTGGGATGGTGAATCAATTAGAAAGGTGGGAAAGGATTGCATTGCTTTCATGAGGACTCAGTTGAGATTATGTGACATAAATTTGTAACAGACCCAGTCAGAATAGTTATCTGATTAGGTGTAATTCCAGCAGCACATAAATTGGAGGAAGGTCACAGAGAATAGGAGCAGTCCAAGGTTTGAATTGGGCAAGGCCTTATTGGCAATAGGCTATTGAGGCAGGTGCCAAACTGGTTCACCAAAGGATCAAGATAAGAAAGGGAGAGTGTTAGTGCAGAGTTAATGGCCTGGGAAAGAGCTGAGGAGTGGAGGCTTTGGACATCATGGTTAAGAACAATGGGCTTAGGGGTTATAAGGGAACAAGGAAAGCTGAATTGCTGAAAGGTTATATAATCTAATAAATAAGAGAATTTTAGAGTTTGTGAACATGCAAGAATATTTTTGGGTAATGGCATGATCTGAGGGTTCGACCATCTCTGTAGCTGAGGTAGAGCAGAGAGAGTAGTAGGTCATGAGAATAGAAATTGAGGAACCTTAAAGTTTGAGGTTTCTGGGGGACTTCCAATGTCAATGCTGAAGTCACCAGGGAGGAGTTAAGTGAAGAGAAAGACTGAGAACTGAATATTAAACTCATTGAGGAAGGAAAGAATGTCTTGAGGCTTGGTAGTTGACAGGTATCAGAATCTTGATTGAGTGGTCACTTTTAATTGAATGAACCTCAGAAGAAGACAGGTTACCCTGGAGGTGGTAGAACGTGAATCTGAAAATGGAGCGAAGAGTATTCTGCCTTCCTCAGCATGACCAGTGGGTGATTGTTAGTAAATGAGAGTGTGGCCATTCCTAGAAAGGGTTGCTAGCCTTTCTGGGAATGGTTGTCAGGAATACTATGTCATGAAAAGGGCATATCTAAGAGTCAAAAAATGGAAGGAGCAAAAAAGGAAAGGTTTAAGATGAAAGCAGGTTTGTTAACTATGGAGCAAGGATTCCAAAAAGCACAGTGGAACAGCCAGGCATATGTGGAATGGGACATTTGGGTTGGGGAGAATTGTGAACAAGTGAGTGGGCAGTAGAGTTCAAAATCACTGAGATGGGAAGAATATGAATAAGGTGAGAGTGTGCTGTTCATTGAAGAATGAGGCCAGACAGAGCATCCTGAGCCAGAGAGCTGTCCATTGAAGACGGCTGACGATTGGACTGTTTGTGGGCCTCCTTCAGGGCTTACTGTGGTATACTGGGTAATGTTAAGTTGCCTCATGGAAGGCAACAGGTATAGTTAAGTTAAAGCCTGAGGGATTTTGGAGCAAGAGGAGGCAGGAATGGGGTAATTCTGCATGGGTCTTAACTGAGAAAGGCCTCTTGAGCCCTGGTTTAGGGCCAGGAAACCCGGGGCTTAGATCTAGGCTATTACTGGGTTCCTTGGGAAGTCTCAGTAGTGAAGACATCATAGACGTATAGCCTGGTTCCACAGCTGACCTGGCATTTCCTACAAAATTTCTAAAGTAAAGAGACCACATGTGGGCTCGTACAATCTTGTTGAAGTTACTCCTTCCACTGTAACTCTTAGTTACTGATTATAGTTCTCACCTGAGAAGCAGATATTCACCATTGATGATATTCTTGGCACATAGCAGTCCCTTATTGACTCACTGAGTATATAGTTCTTCTTCTCATTTCTTGGATCTATATCAGTACATATATATCTTACCATATTTCTCCAAATTCATTCTATTTGTTATTTCTTCACGGTATGATAATAATTACATTCCTGTAACACAATTTAGCTAGTCATTCTTTAATTGGTGACCACCTAACTCTGTTTCTGTTTTATTGCAATTACATTAATTGTATTCAACCAAAATTGAATATTTTGGTACAAAAGGGACCCTTCTTTTTTAATTGGTCTTCTTGGAGTATATGCCCAGAAGTGATATCTTTGGGTTAGAAAGGTCTAAACAGCTTAGGGGTTTTTTCCCTTAAAGTCAATGCATCTTTCATAACTGGTTAGACCAGGTCATAGCTACACCCACCACTTATTAGTGTGTCTCTCTTCCCACAACTCTTCAAAGATTGTTTCTGTCATTTATTCCTGCTGCCAATATGAGCATGCATTTTGGTGAATTGGAGTTAATTATTTTGCCATTTTGACTTGTTTTCATTAGGGTACAGGAGGAGTGCCGAGCTGCCAAAGGTGAAAGAGAAATTAATCTTTATACTTTTGAAAAGAAAAGAAAACCATCTCATACCATCCAGAGAGTAAGTGTTTGTTGATGGCAATTTTTCATATTTACTCTATTTGCCAGTGCTTGAGATCCGCTCTTTGTACCTTGGGTTTTGTGGTTGTTATTTTGCAGCTGTCTAGGGGGTGTGGGGCATAGGAATATTTGTACTGTAGCATTTCTCTTATAGTTCTAACAGTGCTAATGATTCTTTTTATTTGGCCCTGGTTATAGAGTCGCAGTGTACAGTTATGCTCCCATTATTACATTATGTTTCTCAAATTGGCCTTTCATACCAGGTTGCCACATTCTACCAGCATCGTGGCCATTATCTCACTTAATAAATGTCTTTCGAATTGACTTGTATTAAAAGGTGATTGTAATCATTGGTAAACCTTAAATTGGAAGTCATGCACCTTCCTCAATCCATTTGTAGCCAGATGCCTTTGAAAGTTGGCTAGACTGGAAACCTTGGGATAACTAGAGTGGGAGAATAACTATCCATATTGAATCCCCATTAGAAAGAAGGAAGCAAACTCCAAATTTCTATGCAGTCTCTTTTGGTTGGTCATTTAAAAAAAAAAGTAACCTCAGTCCAGATGCACCTAGGTCATTTTAATGTTTGCATGTTCATTATTTTTGTTTGTTTAGGTTATTGTTTTAGCACCTGCTGTTTTCATAGCAATTTTAAGTACTACTCCCAGTTAATCTTTTTTCTTTCTAATCCAGTTTGTTAAAGGACAGAATGACCTAAAAAAAGAAAGATGTGATCTAGGAAGATTTTTGTTCACATTGGAAATGGGACATTTTTTTTGAGCATAAGAATGATACCAAGTGTTTACTTGGCAACAAAATCACTTCAAAATTTCCCTTGTCATCCATTTACAAGACTTTTAAACTTTCTTTTGAAAAATGGTGATTTAAAGTTGAAAGTAACAGAAACTTTCATGGTACTTCCATGATTGAGTGTAAAAAAGTATGGTTCCTGAATTCAAGAGACCCTGGCCCAAATATTTTTTATTTAGTCCCTGTATGACATTGGGCAAGTCACTTAACATCCCTGGGCCTTAGTTTCCTCAAAAGTAAAATGAGTATTTTGGATTAGATAGCCTTTGAGGTTCCTTCTACTCCAGATCTTTGATATATGATCCTATAGCTTATCTACTAAATCTATATATGTTCAACCTTTGATTCTTCACTCTTTTATCATCCGTAGATACCCAATGTATGTCTTTCACGCTTCCTTCTGGAATAGAACTTTGAGTATTAGGTCCAGCCTTTGTTGGTGTTGGGCAATGTACCCCAAGTCAATTGGTGTCTTAATGTCTGGGTTAGACCACATTCCAAAGCCAGTTGACAAATGGTTTGTGATTGTCTGTAGTTTTCAACCGTCTTCCCTCCATTTGCACATGCAATTTAGAATTAACTGTAACATTCTTTATTAGTCCTTTGTTGATTATAAAAATTATGGATTGGCATTTTATATCCAAGATCATTTTATGGTCAATTTGATGTAGTTATATCCTGCTTTTTAAGTAGGACCACTGAAAATTTTTAGACCACTACAAACGCCTGCTTTTTTTTTTGAAAGTGACTTTTCTTTGGAAGTTTTAAAAGTCTCCAGTCTTGTTTCAGTCATTTCTTCATGCTTAATCACCACAATTAATACTTGTAACTGGATGTTCGGTGTTGATTTTAATTTGCTCATGAGGTCTGACACACAAGAAAGCTTCAAGATTAAAATGACTATGCATCGGAATCTTAAGTTCATCTTAAGCATTCTCTTTTATTTTGTATTTTCTTATGTAATTTGTTTTCATTCTCTTAATTACTTGGGTTTGTGGATGTATCCGTGCAATATTTATGAGATTCAAATCTTGTTTTTTTAATCTCCTCTCCACTTCTTTACCAAAGAGTGATTTTCAACCTGGTAGTGGACGATCTTTACGAAGAACACAGCGCAAACGCCAACACGCTTATCAAACACGTTCCACCATAGAACATAATCCACAGGTACCAAGTCAAAATGCAGTTGCCCAGGAAGAATCAGAAAGTTCCTCAGAGGTTAGACATCTGATGTTCTTTTCCTAATGGTGTATATATTAAATTTATATGTTTTCAAACTGTTTACATCTTGAGAGCCATTTATTTCCTATTTCTTTCAATCATTTTCTTCTCCCAAAGACATTTTTTCCAATCCCGAAAATGTGACATTTCTTAACTTACAGCCTTCATTCAAGCCGTGGTTTATCTGAAGTGGCCTTCTAATCCTCCCTGCCTCATGTCTCTTCCCTCTCCAGGCCATTCTTGACCCTGTCATTCCCTTCCTCTGTAAACTCCAGGGGCTCCTTGTTACCACTAGAATTAAATATAAACTCCTGTGTTTGGAATTGAAAGTCCTTCCCAGCTTGACCCCCAAGACCCCAGCCTACTTTTCCAGCCTTATTTTATATTGCCATCCCTTTTTCATTCTTTGCAGTCTTGCCATACTGGCCACCAGACTGCATCCTCAGGCATGCTCCATCTCCTGTCTCCTTTCAGTTGCACCAATTATCCCTTATTCTTTTCGCCTCTGCTGCTTGGAATCTCGGATTTCCTTCACAATTCGTTCAAGTGCTGCCTACCTATTACCTGTCCTGATTGCGCCTCCATTCCCCATTTCCCCAGTCTTGTGAACACCTTCACTCCCAAGGTTCCTTATACTGATTTTGTGTTTTCTTGAGGATAGGTGCTATTTCTTTTTCGTCTCTGTATCCCCAGAGAGGGTCTAGCATGGTGGCTGGCTCAGATACTTAATAACTATTTCTTGATTGGTCGGCTGTTTGAAATAGAGAGAGAGCAGTCATAGCACCATGGAGGTGGGGGCCAGAGAAGGGATGGAGATCGGAGAGAGACGAAGAGATTTTGAGGCCCGAATTCTAGTTTTACGTGCATCAGTTTCAAGCTTTGTGAGCTTGAGCCAAATGACTTCACCTGAGGTAGTTAGACTAAATGATTGGCAGAGTTTGGAATAGAGAAAATAGAACCAAAGTGATTAATAGGGAGTTGAAACCAAAGATTATATAAGGAAATGACAGAAGTACCTCACGAGTTCAGTTGGACTATGACTAAGCCAGCAGACACCATACAGATTACCTCCCAGCAATACTGAAAGAACTGGGGGATACGATTACTGAGCACCACAGCTATGATCATGGAGAACTTGAGAGGTTTGTTGCTGATTTTCAAAAAAGGTAAGATTATAAAGTTTTCAGATTATAGACCTAATAAATTTACTTTAGTTACTGATAATATCCTAGCTTCTGCTACTGCTAGGATGCTAAGTATTACCTGTGTGATTCTGGGCAAGAGTGATGATTTTTCTGTCCTAGATAGTTTTCTAATCTTAATTGAGTGAGTTCCCTGTACTAAGGAAATCTTTGGTACAGGTCTAGTTGTCATTCCTTACCAACCCCAAACCTCCCTCCGCCTCAAAAAGAAAGGGGGTGGTAAATAAACGTTTCGAAAAGGAGTCCATTGAGTCATTTCTCAGTAGTATCTGACTCCTTTGTGAGCTCACTTGGGATTTTCTTGGCAAAGATCCTAGAGTGGTTTGCCATTTCTTTTTTTGGTTCATTTTACAGATGAGGAAACTGAGGCAAAAAGGATGAAGTGACTTGCCCAGGGTCACACAGCTAGTAAGTGTCTGAGGCTGATTAGAAAGATGAGTGTTCCTGAGTACAGGCCTAGCACTCTGTGCACTGCAGTGCCACCTAGCTGTAAGAAAAGGAAGGCTTGATAATAAATGTCCATTATGAGGGTTTTTTAAAGCCTTGATTTAGCATTCCTGTGAGGAAGAAGGCAGTGATAGGCCCTGGTGGTGAGCTATGGTTAGTTCCTATTAGAGAGTCAGGGGCCAGCTGGCCCCTTGGTGATGAGCTTGTCCCTTTTGGTTCTTCAAAACTGATGAGATTGAGGCTCCAGTCTGCCTTAGAGCTGAGCCAGGAGATGCCAATGCAGCGGATACCACCTTGGAATAATCCAGTGAGGGGGCGGCTGGGAGGCCAGAACCCTCGTTAGCCGTGTTCCCAGCTTCAGCCTGTGTGGAGACAAGGCAAGGGTGGTGACAGGGCATTGGCTCTGCTGGATTATGTGCCTCCTTATTCCTCTGGCAGGAGGACTTGATTGAAAATTTGAAAACTGGGAAATAGAATCACTTTAGTAAAAGAAAGAATACTTATCCTAAGATAACTGCTCCCTAAATTCAGATGGGGCAAACAAAAAGCTCTTAGGCACATGTGTTTGCAACGAAGACTTTTGCAGAGCAATTTGACTTAAAAACGAGGTACATAAATACAGCATGGAATAGAGATCACTGGATTCAGAATCCTGCTCGTGCCACTAACTACCTCTTTGGTCTTGGGCAAGTCACTTTACTTTTTTGGGCCTTCATTTCTTCCTTTTTTAAATGATCACCCCGTGAGCGTCTTCTTACCTCTTGCCATTGGTGTAGTTCGTGGTATTTGCCTCGTGTAAGATTCCTGGTTACAGCTTTGGTAAGAAAACCCTTAAGGTAGAGAGACCTTGAAACTGACATGAGGCTGGGTTGAAGGCACTATATACATAGATGCTTAGTCTGGGTGACAGGATATTGTAATAGATACTGTTAATATTTGGAGGGATTAAAAAAGGGATTAAATGTATTTTGTGTGATCCTTGAGGAAGGAGCAGTGGGTAGAAGTTCGAATATATTCAAGGCAGATTTGAGCTTGATGTAAGGAAAAACTGCTTAATGATTAGAGCTATATATGCTAAAGCGACACCCACCTATTGGCTCTGTGTGGGAATGTTGGTTGGCCTCTGGTCTCCGGGGGCCTTTCCACCACTGAGATTCTTTGATCAGCTCCCTTTTACCCTATTGGAGAGGCCACATTATAGAACAGAGTTTTTGTATTCACTGCATTCCTTCTGCCTGCTTTATTATCAGACTGTTATCTAGTTGGTTCTGTTTCATATGTTGCCAAAATGCTTCCAAAATTATTTATTTGTGACAATTATTGAGAATATTCCTAGTTGATGATAGAAACTGAAATGCAAATGGTATTAATTAGTTATGACATGTGAAATCCATACAATGTGCATATTTTCTCTTATTTGCATTTTTGTCTGTCTGGTAGATCCTTAACTGCTGAGTAAAAGTCATATGTAGAGTGATACAACGGAGGATAGAATAAACCCAAACAGCTTTTTGTAAGTGACCCAACATTTTCTGGAAATGAGGAAGTCTGACCAGAGTCGTAGCATAAGCTTATCAGAGGAGAAATGAAGGTGACACCTTTAACAACTATGGATAGTTCCTGACCAAAGGATAGTGGTATTTACAAAGATAAAACGTAGATTTTGTGTTGCATAAGATGAGAAAGTGTTTATACAAATGGCATCAGTGCAATTAGAAGTGGAACAGTAAACTGGGAAATGGTCTTCGTGGCAGATTTTCCGGTAAGCGTCTGATGTCCGAAATAGAGAATTGATTCAAGTTATGTTGGTAGAAGATCAATAGTCAAAGGATATGAATGGGTAGGTCTCCAAAAATGCAAGCTATCAACATAATGTGAAAATATAAAGGAATGGGGAAACAACATGACAATTTTCTTTCTTCCTCCTTCGCCTTTCTCATTTCTTTCCGCCTTTGCTTTAACTTTATTTTTTTTCCTCACAATGATGCTTGTGGCTTACTCTTCAGCTTCATTCATTTATTCTTTTTTAATGTTTTGTTGATGATTCTCCCCTTCTCACCATCACTTCCCAATGTCCCCAACTTTTTCCTCCTCCTCATCATACTTTGTAACAAAGGACAGTCAACCAAAACCAAGGAACACACTTGCCATATCTGACGGCGTGTCATGCTACACCTGTAATTCCCCACTCTCCTGTAGGACTTATTGGTCTTCGGGAGTTTTGAGTTAACTGTTTTAAAAAGCTCTCTTTCCTCAGCATTATTATGGTCGTTGCTTCTCTCGGTTTACAAGATTCACCTCCTGCAGCTTGAGAAATCTTGATATTTGAAATGTTTCGTCTAATAGCTGGGTATGCATTGATTAGACACCTAGTTATTTTTAAAATAGCGAAGTTTGAATTTAAGAATAGATATCCTTGAGCTTAGGCTTAAGAGGTATACTTCAGATTTAAAGTATTGAAAATTGGATCTTGTGACAGTTGCTTATTGAAATTATAACTTGTGTTTAGTTATAGGCATGTACTAAATCCAGTCACAAAGATGCATAGAAGAAATCTCACAAATATTCAAATAGAATGTGGAGTTTTCCTGGGACACAAGTTGTTCAGTACTTGGTTTTGCAGTCATCTCTGTTATCAAGTGATATGTGTCCCCCCAAATTACATAGCTGTGCAAAATTGAGCAATTAAAAACCACAAGGGCATATGGAAAATATGGAATTGGGGGTACAACACACAGAACCTTGGTCAGTGGAATTTTGAAAAAGAAACCCAGTAAAAATGGTAGCACAGTTTGATACATGTTAAATGGTTAAGAACTGTATAAATATTGCAGTAAATCTTGGTGACACCTATAGTCTTTGGCTGCTGCTCAGCCTATCTGTCCCCTGATTCCCACAGGAGCCAAGATGGCAAAATCTTCAGCTACTGGGGGATTCAGGATTGAAGGGAGGGAGAGGGGTATGAATTAACTTTACTCACCCCAGAGCTCCTGCTGCGTCAGAAGATGTACAATAAATACGACACTATCTCATTCCTCTCCCAGGCTGCACTCCAGGCTTTCTCTATCATGTCCCTGAGCCAAGTTGCCCTTCTTGCAAATGTCTGCTGACCTTTGACTTTTGATCAACTTCAACCAGTTTTGAAAACAAGGTGTTCACATTGAAAGTGACCGACTTGGGGAGGCCAAATTTAAAATCTATAGAAAAGTGCAAGGCGCACAGAGCTGCCTGTAATCGTGAATAATCATGACTGATTATCTCCCAATCTCTGTGAATTATCTCCCTATAAAAAAAAGTATTAAGACAATGCACTGAGAGCACATTCTCCAATTGCCTCCCAGTACCTGTCTATGTAGGAAAATAACTCCTATCTCATTTATTCATTTCAGTGGAAGCAAGAACATAAGAATTTTGATAAAGTAAGAATTAAAGTAGCATGTGGTACTTTAAGAATGACCTAATTAGAGAGACACTAAAGATGGTGTTCCAATATTCTTCCCTGGTATAAATGAATTTTCAGTGATAATATGTGAAGTTACTAAAAGCATATCGTAGTGTAAGTCAATATTATGGTTAAAACAAAACAAACGTCCAAGAATGTGCTGTCAGAGTCCATTAGAGCCTAATAATTTGTTAAAATATATTAAAATAATATTAAACATCAATTCAGGAATCTGAAGTCAATTGGATAAGTCCACCAACCCAGTAAATGTTATACTTAACCTTGAAAAAGACCTACACTTTGCTTGGAAGTGGGCACCTTTAGGGTTGCAGCTTGGGAGTTGTGAAGGGATGCAGTTTTCTACATTCTCGGTGTTTCTCATGGCTGAAATCTCACATAAGCAAATATGAAATTGCATTATGCTCCAAAAGTTCTCTAATGCATCAATCACATTGGAACAAATTGGGGTTTTTGAAACACATATGATAGCAGAACTGACTGATCTATCCTAGGAGAGACAGTGAAGACTTGATTTCATTTTGATTACAGGAAGAGGAAACTGGAGGCACTAGCGATGCATCTGCAGATGATGTTGTAGCCGAGTGGCAAATGGAAAGCTCTTCCAGGTACTTGTAACTCTGTTTATTCCACATTCTTCTTCAGTTTAGTTGAAGGTAAGTCCTGAAAGTTTCATGAATCTGCTGAAATACAAATTCAAAGCACATGTGTCTTAGCACTACACATATGAATCGTATTTCAGTCTCAGTAGATGCCTTGGGAGTAATATTTGAGATAATACTTAGATTTATTTAGAAAGTCTCTGATCAGAACCTATTTCAGCAGCCAGTCACACTGCTATGTGGATCCTCTTAGCTGCCTTATCTTCCTTTTTTATCAGAAAGCATCTCACTACAAGTTATTTCACTAATACAGTAATAAATTTTCTCTTTCTGCTGGCACAAAGGCCCACTGTGTATACATTTTAAAAATGAACATGTCAAATTTAAATGAACCAAACAATTGATTTTCATTACTGAACTCTTATATACATTTGTTTTATTCACAGTGATTCATCAAGTGATTATTCCGATTGGACAGCAGATGCGGGGATTAATCTGCAACCTCCAAAGAGACAAACCAGACAGACAACACGGAAAATATGTATCAGCTCCGAGGAGGAAAATTTGAAGGATGCCAAATCACTAGAAGAAAAGAAAAATAAACCAAAACAGACAAGAAAAAAGGTCTGGAATTTGAGGGCTAAGGTTTTTGGTCTTTCATATGTTTTGGAGTGCTGAAAGACTAAATGGATTTAAAATTCACTTTGTGATAGCATGTAACCTAGTTTTAGACACTGGGTTTTTTTTTTCCTGTTTTCTTAAGGCAGTTTTTATTCTTTGGATTGTTTTAAGTTGTCATACAGAGTTATAAAATATTCAGATAGTGTGAATCTTTTCTTTAATAGTCTGGCATTTATGTAATTTTTTTTTTTACCTCTGGAAACGTAGTGAAAGTAAATTATATTATACATAATTCCTTTATTATTATTTTTTGGTTTCATGTCAGTTTTTTTTTGTTTGTTTTTTAGTGATAGTTTTATTTATCATTTTTAACTTTTCCTGGTGATACTGTGTGATCCCTCTATTTTTTTGGATCTGAAATACTATAGTTAAGCATTTTGTTGCCTCTTCCATTGATAGATTGAGACCTAGCATCAGCAAAAACATTGTTGATTGCATTTTATTTCATGTACTATCATAGAGCAGCAGTGCTTGTATTAAAGATATAGTGTAGATTTCCGAATGATTAGTATTTCTTGGTTCGGTTTGGCTGGCACCTGAAAGACTTGTATTGTCAGGAAAGGTTTTATTACTTCTTGAAAGAAAATGTTTGCAAATGAAATGTTAGGTTACATTATGGGCCAGCTATATTTAATGTTTGATACTTTATTGTTCATGTATTTATGACTATAGATGTCTCAATTTTATTTTGAAGAAACCTAGCGGACTGCCTGCTGTAACAGGTGAACCCAGTGAAGAGTGGCTTGCGCCCCAGTGGATCTTGGATACCATCCCACGCCGTTCCCCATTAGTTCCACAGATGGGAGATGAGGTGATTTTTATTGATTGGCTTGCATGGTCATGAAAATTAGTCATTTTTTTCCTTTAGTGACTTCACACTTCTACGTGTTGAATTGAGATCTATAAGTGCACACATGAGAACAAAAGGAGAGGCAGAAAGACTCAGAAAGGTTTGAAATTTACGTTGTGAATTTATAAAGAAAAGCTAGATGTAGATGGATTTGTAGATTTCTGTACAGTTCTCTTTCTGTTCTTCTATGTATATGGAAACACCCATTTTATTTGGCGTGTTAGTTTAGAATAAGAATTTAAAAATTGTTTGTTTTTTTTTAATTTAAAAAAGCAGCTATTGCAATTTGATCCTAAAGGCAAGTTGTAATTCTGCAAGAATGGCGTTTTTCAGAATAGCATCAACTTAATTGGAAAAGTTCTAAAAACAAAAAAAATTACTTCCTTCTAGGCATTTTATTGAGTAAATTAATGAATATAGTTAACCATATTCATAATTGGCTAGTACAGAATTCATAAAATCTCTCTAAAGAAGAAGTCATAGTTCTTCATTTCTGTATGAAAATTGTGATGTTACTGCTGAAGCACCAGAAGGTTTGTATAGTTTCTCCACCACATTAGTGAAACCTCAGTTTTGACTGCTGGCTAGTCATTCATTGGATAGGAGAGATATTCTGTTGCCTGAAGTGTAATTAAAGCCTTTCCATCCAGGCAGAACTTTCGGGAGAGCTTAGGCTCTGCTGGCTTGGAAGATTTGGGGTTACTACCACGTGGTTAAGAGACAGCTGAGGACAACTTTTGTTGAATGAGGAAATGTTGAAAGTATCAGTACTTTTGCAGTGTTAGAACCTGTTTGCAAGACTGCGTTTAGAAAATTAGATGTGTCAAAGTACCTAAACACATATTACATGTTTGCCAAGCATCAATTTTCATTGTTTAAATATTTTGTTTAGTGCAAAAGGACCTAAGAACCCTATAATTTTTTGACCATTTTACAAATACTAAGATAACTATTGGTTTTCTTAATGAGAGACCTTGTTCCACCTCCACTAGAGTTGATATCCTGCTGGCTGATATATTACTGTAGGAACCAAAGCCCTTCCATTTTGGTCACGTAGGAAGACATTAAGCTGTTGCAGCAAAATAGAAGAGTGGCTCATAGGCTTTTGTTAGAAAAACCAATGGAGGGGGCAGCAGAGGTGGCAGCCTCATGCCCAAAGGCAACAAAAAACATCACTGAATAGGCTATTTCATCATCTTGATTTGCAGTCCTCGTGATGCTCTGGGAGATCCATGAAGATAGTGATAGTTTTTGTACCAACATGTTGCCAAAGTTGAAGAAGTAGGGAAGTTCTATGAAGAACTTGACAACTTACTCTTAACCAATATTTTCACTTTTTAGATTGAAATTTTATTTATTATGAACTGTCCACTTCCAAACTTCTTTGGTACTTTTCTGTGTATTTTTTAAATATACCTTTCATTTAATGTTTCATTCTTAAGTTCTTCACATCAGTATCTCAGTTCTCCCCTTCACTTGTAACAAATGAGTATAGACAAGGATATTGACACATTAGCTGTGTCCATCCAACCAATTCCACATAGTTTGCTATTTGGTGACATCAGGGACATAGGGAACAATGATGAAAGGCATGTTGAAATAAGTGGTTTAGGAATAAATAATATAGAGGGGAAATGGTTGAAGATTACCCAGCATCCTCCTCCCTGCATACTATGCAGACTTTCTTTAGGAAGATTTCCCAGAAGTCCTAAGTAGAGCAAACTCCAACTAACTTAAAACAAATAAAAAATGAAATGAACTTTGTGAGACCAAAAAAATGACTGATTGTTGAGTGGTAGTTATTTCTCAATTAGTTTTCATTATATAGTCAGATCAGCTGATCAGAGCAAAGGTCAAATTTAAGATCAAGTTGGAAGAAAGACTAAAGATTACAAAGCACCCCACACAATCCCAGCATGCCCTATTTGACCAAGCCTCTGTTATTAGTGCTATGTTTGTAATCCAGTAGATGTTTAGTAATGACTGATCAATTCTGAAAAATGAGAAATAGATGAATGTCAAAGCTAGCTTTATTACCATTTCTTTGGCAAGTTTAACTGATTAACATTCACAGAGAGACCAAAAAAAAACCACTTGAACCAGCAAACACTTATGTCTCGTTGCAAAAAAAAAAATGGCAGCTAAGGATAAAACTAGATGAAAGTACAAACTCAGTGGTGGGGAAGATGAGTCTGTAGAAACTTTAGTTGAGGCTAAATTCTCAACTAATCCATTTACCCCCACTAGCATTTTTTATAAGTGAAAATGAGAGGAGAACAACAAACTGACCTTTCAAAACATATCTACAGGGGCTTATTCACATCATTGATAATAATGTAAGAACCACATTTGGGTCTCTCAATGTGTTAGGTGGAAGTAGAAATAGCATTCGAGGAAATCAAGGTGGGAAAAGAAGCTGGACCTGACCCAATATGCACAGAAAACATCCCTGCTAGAGAGGATATATTTTCAAGCAACTTAGGGATAGATTTTCAAGATATCTCAAAGAGGGGCGGCTAGGTGCTCCAGTGAATAGAGCACTGGCCCTGGAGTCAGGATGTCCTCAGTTCAAATCTGACCTCAGACACTTAACACTTACTAGCCATGTGACGTTGGGCAAGTCACTTAACCCCAATTGCCATACCATTCCCCCTCCCAAAAGCAAAAAAAACCAAAACAAACAAAGCTGTCTCAAAGAAGGGTAAATTGCAAAAGAACAAGCATGATCATGGTATTACTACCCCAAACAAAATAAAACAAACCTGGTGTGGTGGAGATTATCCAGAATTGCTGACCCATGTGCCTACTTCATTTAAATTCTGAATTCTATTCTTTTAGTTTATTTTGAACTATCTGGGTAATGCAGTTCCAAACTGTATAGGTCCCTGTAATTGAAAATTAATTTAACACTTAAATTGCCCTTAGAAAGTAGTAGCCTCTACATAATTTCTGTAGTTCTGTAGTGTCCTGATTTGTACTACTGGTCAATTGACGTTCTTCATTGGACTATATATATCTAGCTGTCTTATACATGAGTGAAGCCTCATAGCAAATATTCATTGTTAATGAACGGTTGTGTGTTTGAAGGATTGGCTTATTATGCTTTGCAGATAATGTTACAGGTAGTCGTGTAGGGAAATCTGATTTAATGAACATTCACTTCTAGAATGGTTGTTAAATGGCTTGGCACTATGTTGTCTGTATCTCGTGTGTGTGTGTGTGTGTGTGTGTGTGTATGTGTATGTATGCGTGTGTGAATGATTGCTGTTACCTAGGCATTAAATCCTTGAAGTCATTCCTCCTGTAGCATTTCTGTGCCAGGGGTGAGCATTGTTGGTGGCTGACACAAAGACAAGATGGTGTTTGTCAGAGTGTTTTTGGTGTATGGAATTTCAAAATGACATTTTATTTAATAGCTTTCTTTTCTCCTTTAGCTTATATATTTTAGGCAAGGCCATGAAGCTTATGTGCGGGCTGTAAGAAAAGCAAAAATCTACAGTGTTAATTTACAGAAACAGCCATGGAACAAAATGGACCTCAGGGTAAGCTTAGCAAGTTCACTAACCTATGTTTTTGAAGTATTCTTGCAGATGAATGAAATAGTTTGTTACCTTGGAAGACTTATGACAACTTTGTGGGGTTTGTTTTGGTCTTTCTTAACTACTGCCTGGACTCTTGCAATAGTTTCCCTACTTTTCTCTTCCACACAGCAAGATAAGTGGTAGTTGTAAAACATCGTCACTCCTACACACAGAATGTGCAGTGGCTCCCAAAGCCTTCCCCAGTTGGACTCTAACCTACTTCTACAAGCCGAATTCCATGTTCCTCCAGTGCATGTACTCAGCCTCCCTAGTAAACTGGTAGACTAACTCTGTGTAACATTCTTACTCCTTCCATGCATTTATTTGTGGCCTCTTCTCTCCTTCCATACATTTATTTGCACCATTCTTGGGATGTACTTCCTGTGCCCTCCCACCTCAGGGAAGTCCTAGTTATATCTCAGATTTAAACTGTAGTGGGGGGATGGCTGGACTGGGGAGTCAGGAAGACTTGAGATTAAATCCTGCCTCCGACACTTACTAGCTCTTTGACCCTGAGCAAGTCACCCTTTCTCAGCCTGTCTTTCCTCATCTGTAAAGTGGGGAAAATAATAATATGTAGTTCACCAGATCAAATTAGTTAACACGTGTGAAGTGCCTGTAGTGGAGTCAATCTGCGTGCATGTTTTATCCCCTCAAAAGTGCTCCTTGAGGCCACTTAACAGCAGTTGCTGAATTTCCTGACTAGTGCTCACATTTATAGAGCTTGTATTGATACGTGCCAGGCACTGCGGTTACAAATGTCAGGTTTGCAAATAGAAAGCAAGCAAGAGTAGGCCCTCCCTTCAAGGATCGGGGCTGGCTGGGCCCTGCCAGCCCCACCATAGCCAAGGACTGGGGCAGAGGCAGAGTCCAGGGTAGTGGTGGAGAGAATGGTCCGTGTAGAGTGGATGTGACACAGAGGGGTCTGTACAGTGACGTATGGCACCCAGAGTTGAATTGAAGGTGGTGTGTCATGTTTCCATTTTTTTAATTTAATTTTTTTAGTTGTCATCTGGTTTTTTTCTGCTGCCTGGCCTAGTGGGAGCATCAGCAGTAAAAAGGAAGCTCAGAAATGAGAGGAGCGTTTAGGGGAAAGCTGATGGGAGCTCGCTTTCATAGAGCCTTGGAGGTTTGCATAATGCTTCACAAAGATGGTGTCTTGATCCTCACAACAACATTTGACAGTCAAGGAAGTTGAAGGTTATTTCATTAGAATGAGCCTCGTGCCCACTTGCAGTAATAATCTCAGATGTTTGTGTGGTTCTGCTATTTTACCAAGTGTTCGCGGGATAGAATATATTTGACAAGCCTTGACAACAGTTTAGATGTGAGGAGTGAGAGAGAGTGAAGCGTCAAGGTTGACCCCTGAAGTCAGGAGCTTGGGTGAATGGGAAGATGTGGTGTCTTCCACAATAATAGGGAACTTAGGAAGAGGGAAGGGTTTAGGGCACAGGGGTGGGGAATCTGTGGCCTCGAGGCTGCATGTGGCTCCCTAGGTCCTTGGGTACAGCCTTTTGACTGAGTCTAAGATATATCCAACAAATACTTTTATTAAGGGGATTTGTTCTGGGAAGTTTGAATTGACTTAAAGGGGGCCACACTGGAGGACCTAGAGGGCCACATGTGGCCTCAAGGCCACAAGTTCCCTAGTCCTAAAGGAAGAAAGATAATGAATTCAGTTTTGGACATGATGAGTTTGAGATGTGTATGGGACACTGAGTTGCATCTACCAGTAGGTTGGGGGAGATTTGACCAGAGGTCAGGAAGAGAGGTTCGAGCTGTATAAATAGAATGATCTTCCTAAAGATGGTCATTGCATACATGAGGACTGATGAGGTCATCAAGTGAGATGACACAGAGGGAGAAGAAAGGTTTGTGGAGCACCCATGGTTAGCGGGTATGACCCAGATGAAGATCCACCAAAAGGGTCTGAGAAGGTGCTGTGTATGTCACTAATACATCTAGAATATCTGTTGCTTTTAAATCAGCCAGTTTTTCTCATGACGACAACATAAGAGGAGGTATATTTTATTTTAGTTGTAGGACTTTGGAAGGTGAGTTCAAGTTAAGTACATGGGGTGTTGGGCTGTGTAGTTCAGCCTTCTGCAGATTTAGAAGCAGGACAAGAAACTACATTGAGTTCTTTGGACTCAACCGTGTGCTTTTGCACATGGATGAGATTCCCCCTCAGAGTTCCTATGATAGTAGAAAACCGGCAATTTATGGCCTTTCTTCATGACAAAATAGGATGTGTATGTTATACAGTTACATCAGAAAATATTTCTGTGGTCTCCTCTGAATAGGAACAAGAATTTGTGAAGACTGTGGGAATCAAATATGAAATTGGACCGCCTACACTTTGCTGCTTGAAACTTGCATTTCTGGATCCCATCTCAGGCAAAATGACCGGAGAATCTTTCTCCATTAAGTAAGTAGCACGTTGTGATTGTGGAATCTTTTTTGTCAAATTCAGCGATAAGTTTTTTATCAAATCCTGTCTACGCATGCAGCAGAGAGCAGTTGTGACGTATTTGAAGAAATTCTCCAGACACAGTCCCAGACTTGAGCCGTGTCCAATCTTACTGTAGATGTAGAACATTGATGGTTCCCCTTATTCCTGGTGGCTTTTGTTTTCGTGGCCAAATTTTAAATTTTTGGCAACTTAATTAGAACCTTAAGTTATGTTTAATGTTTTGCTAAACTTTTATCTGACCCTGTAAATTTATTTTTAGTGGTAATTTTTGCCAAGCAAATTGACGGGAAAATTTTCTTACTTTTGAATATGTTTAATAAGTTGAGCACAGCTTCCGTCAAACAGCCTTTGGTATGCTTGGCGTGCCTGCATGTATGTGCTCGGTGTACCTCATACCTCCAAGGACTTCCCTCACAAGATACTTGCATTTCCTGTTTCTGTGCCTTTGTATCTTTATATTGTCAGCCTTGAAGTTGATAGGCTTTGAATGAGTAGGAGCATGTAGTTAGGGCAGAAGAACATTGGCCTTGGAGGCAGGATGCCTATACCTGTGTCTGTCTGGGAGCAGCTGGCCAGTTTATCTGTACCCACCTCTGTGCATTTTTATGTAAAGTGGGGCTTATAATTGTGTATTTGCCCACTTTGTTATTTTGTTATCAGAGAAAGATTTTTTTGAACCATCAGGCACTGGCAAAATGGAAGTTTATTAGTATTGACTCTATACTTTAGGGGATAGGGATAGGATTTAGAATTTCATTGGTATGGTGAACTCTTTGGCATCTCACTGCAACTTAAAGGATCCGAGAGTTGCCTAGGCACTGAGAACTTAAGGGCCTTTGTGCAGGGTATATGGCCGTCGTGTGGTACACGCGGGGCGTTATTTATAGAAATATTATTTTTTTTCTACAAAGGTACCATGATATGCCAGATGTTATTGATTTCCTTGTTCTCCATCAGTTTTATAACGAAGCCAAAGAAAGGAACTGGCAGACTGGTAAGTAGATTTTTGCCACCTTTTATGGACAGTACTTCAGGGTAAATAAATGGGTTTTTTGTTACTGTTGCTGACTGATAGAACTCAGAAATGTATTTGTATTAGAGCAAAAGGGTGTGGTATCCATGGTGATAGCATAAACGTAATTAGCTAAAAATTGCACTAGCCTATTATCTCCATTGCTTTTCAATTTGTTAATGAGCAATTAGTTAAAATGACCAATACATATGAAGGTGGGACAATTGACATGAGATATGTGCAGCACGGTATTTTGATTCTGGCATTTGCAACAGAACAAAGTTCAGTGAAGTCATATGTTTCTCTGTGTGACATAATTTCAGAAACTTAGGGATTGCACCCACATTTTCTATGGATCTAAACCCATTAATTTCTGTCAGTCTTTTTTTAGACCTCTTCATTTTTATCCTCTGCAACTTATAACCTTATTAACAAGAATTCAGTAGGTATGCTCCCTGTCATGTAAAGAATGAGTTTCAAACCAGAAATATTGTCATTCATCTAGACCAGCGGTTCTCAACCTGTAGGTCACGACCCTGTTGGGGTTGAACGACTCTTTCACAGGGGTCACGGGTCGTCTAAGACCATCAGAAAACACATATTTCTGGTGGTCTTAGGAACCTCCTCTATCCGTCTGCAGGCAGGTCTGCCCACATGCAGACATGCTCACATATGACTATTAAAGGGTCACGGCATTAGGAAGGTTGAAAACTAGTGATCTCGACATTAATTGGTGCACATTCCTCGTATTTTTAATCTTGATTTTGTCCATTCTCAATATTTCCAGACTGAGTAATCTTAACATTTAGAGATTCACATGACCTGAAATACAGATGTCTTTAAATCATCTCATTCAGGGGTTCTCTTAACATTTCTTGGTTAATGCACTCTTTTGGCAAGCTGATGAAACCTCTTCATTACTTTTAAGGTTAATTCTTAAAAAATTAGTAATTGAAGGAAATACTGAATTTCTATTAGAGACTAGTGAAAATAAAGATGTAATTATCTTCCTATCTGAGTTTATGGCCCTTTGGAAATGTTTAATGGAATGAAACCTGTAGATCCCAGGTTCGGAGCTCTTGATCTTATCCAGTCCTTTCTTTTGCCAGATTCATGAACTGGGAACCCAAAAAAGTGAATCAGTTTAGACTGTACTCATGCAACAGCTCCATTGTCTTTGGGTTCATTTTATTAACCAATCAGTTAACATTTAATAAAGCGCTCACTGTGTGCCAGGGACTGTTAAACACTTTTCTTTTCTCTGGAACTTCTCTAGTTCTGTAGTAACTTTTTTGAGTTGGTATAACCAAAGCTGCCCTGTTTATTCCAGGTGCAGATGAACCCCTATTTTTATATAATCAAAGTCAAATCATGCATTTTATTGACCTTTGTGAACACAGGAGAATCTTGGGTTTTTTTGTTTTCTAACTTTTTTTTTTTGTTTTTTAAACTGTTTTATCTGGTTACTACCGATTTTTTGGCTTGTGTCAAAGCCAATGATGAAAAAGCAAATGCATCTTACCACATTGATGATACTTCTTCATGTAGATTCATTCTGTCTTGAAGTTTCTCTCCTTTTTTTTAACTTGAAATTTCCCTTTCTAGAAGAGTTGAATGTTAAGTGAAATCTCAGTGTATGTTGTCCTCCTTGGTCATTTATACAACTTTTAAATCAGACTCTCCCTAGCCAGGTCCCTCATTCTTTACAGAAGGGGCCACCTACTTACCATGAATACTTTTCCATTCAGAGAACTATCCTATTCATCATTCCAACTTATGAGCCAATTTCCTTTCCATGAACAATCCTTTCATTCTCAGAATTTTGGCATGAAACCAAATCAGAGGTTGGTTTTTTTTCAGTCTGTATAATTTATGCCCGCTTGATTCCCCGAGCTCACACTTTTTGTTTTATTTCTTAAAATAGTAATTCCACATGGACATCCTTACATATATATATACAAGAAATGTGTGTTTGTGTGTGTTTATGTATAATCAGCAACAGACTGTATTGTTACAAATGTATACACATGTACGTTAATGCATCCATTTCAATGACAAAGGTTGAATTCTGCCTAAAGATGCCTGTGATTCCTTAATTTGTGGCAATTGCATTCAGCTGGGAAGCTTTACAATCCTTTACAGTATGACTGATACATAATTTTCACCACGTATGTGATAATTTGTATATAATTAGTCACATATCAACCTGTGCCATTGTCAGTCACTGAACAAGACTAGTTTTTGGTTAATGAACATGTTTTCCCCCATTTTTTTGAAGATAATGTTTCTATAGTTGACATTTCCTAATATACTCATCTTCTCTACCCCAATGAAGAAATATAGTTTTAAGCAAAACCAAATAAGAAAAGAACTACAGCTTGACAACAAAAGCAGCACTCCATACCTCCCTGCCCCAGTATAGAAGGAATTAGGTTTCTGCTGTTTTTTTCTGGGCCCAAGACTGCTCGTTGCAATTAATTGTAGTTTCTTTGAACCTTAAGTATTAAATGAGTTATACCACCAAAATTGTTCTTGGATTAACCAAATCCTTTAGTTTAGTGGAAACCAAAGAGAGCAGTGTTCAATTGTGGATAGAAAGCCAGACACAGAGCCAGGACAGCCTGGATTCAGGTCTTACTTCTCCTGTATGATGTATTAGCTATTTGACCCTGGGCAAATCACTTAATCCTTCAGTCAGTTCCCTAGTCAGCTCTTCTAATCCTATAAAATTTGCAGATTAGTTGTGATCTGAATTAGCAGAAGAAATTTTCCTTACTTATAACTTTTTCCACTGATGAACTCACAAGTCTTGACCCACCCCCCAAAAAAGGAATTCTGGTGTTATGGGGATATCTGTAGTATAATGTCAGAAGTAACTAAATTTGAAATCAGAAGGTTGGGTTCATATCCTAGTTCTGCCTCCACCTCTCCGTGTCACTTGACAATTTCAGTTGCTTTGTTCTTATAGTGAAAGTGTTGGACTCGATGGCCTCTAAGGTTCCATCCAAATCCTAGGATTCTGTGATCCTATATACCATGGAGAAGGTTATATATGTATGGGATCTGCTCTTCTGGAAAGCAATTTTGATCTGTGCCTAAGAAGCGATTAAACTGTGCATGCTGTTTGACCTGGCACCGCCACTATTAGGTCTAATTACCAAAGAGATGAAAAAAGGGGGAAAGGGCCAATAGGTAAAAAAATATTTCTAGCGGCTCATTTTGTGGTGGCAAAGAATTGGAGTCTGAGGGGTTGATGGCATATACATGTAATGGAATCCTAGTCCTCAACCTATGCAAAGTGAAATGAGTACTACTGGGAGAACAATTTATGTAATAACCACAATATTTTGAAGACAAATAACTTAGGCTTAGGAACTCTAATTATCACAACGATCAACCATAATGTCAGGGGCTTGTGATGAAAAATGTTACCTACCTCCAGAGAGAGAGCTGATGGACTCAGGGTATAGATTGAGCCATATTTTTTTTTTTCTATTGGCACATGACCAGTGTGGGAATTTTTTTGCTTGACTACACATGCCAGTGTTGTAATAGTTTGGGGTTTTTTCTTTGCTTTCTCAGTGGGGGAGGTAAGAGAAAATAAACACCTCAAATGAAATAAAATTGATTTTTTTTAAAGGGGGGAAAAGGATTATACGGCTATAGTGTGAGGAAGGTCTCAACTGGAAGATGAAATGACTTTGGTGATTATTTTTGGTCCTTCCAATCTAAAGGTTGAATAGCATAATATGTAAAGAATTTTAATAAAGAACTTCCACAGTAAGAGGAAGTAACTAGTTCAGCTTGCAAGAGCTCTTGGAAAACAACCAAAATGAGAAAACAAAGAAGGTTTCAATTTTTTAGCTACATTCAGTGATTATACTTGAGTTAAGGGTTCCTGATCTGAACAGTGTGGGCATTTTCTCCAGTGAGGCAAATGTCACCTCTTCTTTACCTGTGTGATTCTTGGACAGGACCTCTCATAAATCCTTGTCTAGAATCCCACCCAACCCAACAGAGGTCTTTTGGAAGGTCCTGGGATAATATTGGGATAATGCCTTTCACAGTAATACTCCCTCCTCTCTAAAGCTTCTTTCCTACCACCAAGTCTCTATACAGGAACCATGCATTCTTACCCAGCTTACCCAGAGCCTCATTCATGTTTATCTAACCTATAATTTTTTTTTTTGGAGGGGGGAAGGCAAGGCAATCATTGTTAAGTGACTTGTCTAAGGTCACACAGTTAAATGTCAAGTGTCTGAGGTTGGATTTGAACTCAGGTCCTCCTGACACAGCATTCACTGTGCCACCTCGCTGCCCCCTAACCTATAATTGTTAACCAGCCTAATTTTTCTGAATTTCTCACTAACAGTAAAAGATAGTGTTTAGCATGTTTAGATGCAGGCACAGTGGGGGAAGACGTGACATTGGGCAGTGTGACTCGGAGGAGGACTACTCAGTAGCCAATGTAACTGTATTATTTAATAGTAAGTAATAGATACTCATATCTGGAAAATGATAAAGTGTATTTAGTATTCTATATTTAAGAAGATAGAAAAAAATATAGTACCTTTTGAAAAAATCCTTAGAAATGAATTACAGTTAGTTAGCCAAAACATTTTAAGCTGTTATGGTACTGGAAGGGGTGACATTCAGTTATCTCAAAAAATGTCTGTGCCTAGAATCCTTATGGTTCTAGATAACGTAGATTTTAGTTTGTTCAGTGGGAAGTGTGAGTGCCTTTTAAAGATTGTCTTTAACAAAAATTTTAGGTGACAGATTTCGCAGTATAATAGATGATGCGTGGTGGTTTGGAACTGTGGAGAGTCAACAGCCTTTCCAACCAGAGTATCCCGACAGTTCCTTCCAGTGTTACAGTGTTCAGTAAGTATGGTGATTACAGTGGTCTTTTATCCACATTTAGTGCTGCAGTATATAAATACATGTGACTTTATAAACCTTCGTGAATATTTTTATCTGAGAATATTGGACCATTATTTAAGTACCTAACGGTTGGTCCGTTGTGTAAAACAAGGCCCTAGGACTCTGGTTCTCCTGTCTTCGTATTTTTCTCTTTCATGGTTTTATTTGTATTAGCATGGATTCTCTTCTTTCTAAGACCATCTTGCTGACATCTGTCCTCACGTGATTTGATGTAATTGATGAGAGTAGCAAGAAACATGCAGCTAACATTTTATTTAATTTTGTGATTTCAGGAGTCCTGATGAACACACTGCAGCTGTTTCAATTTTAGTTTTTCTCATAATTTTATTTCCATCAAATCTGGAATGATTTCCAGTCATTCAGCAGAGATTAATTTGGGGGTTTACTCTCTATAGATTGGCAAAGAAGATGTTCCTAACTTTTTGGTTCACACTAAAGACAGCAGGGGAACTTAATTCATAGGATGAAGAAATTTACAAACGGATACCCTTTTTTCTTAAAAGCCCAGTTCCCAAAGTGGCCATTTCTTGCTTTTCTTCTTGACTCATTATTAGATAAAAATTTGTGTTGAGGAGGGGATAAGTTCAGTAGACTGAAGCTCATAGTTGAAGGTCACTGTCAGTAGCCTGTGTTTCTTTCTCACAAGAAATTGCATTGTGCTTTTTCAAGTAACACATAGAAGGTTCTATCTTAATGTCTGTAAAAACGAGTGCATGTAAATTTGATTTCTCTCTTATTGCTTTTTAATAGTTGGGACAATAACGAGAGAGAAAAGATGAGTCCCTGGGACATGGAACCAATTCCAGAAGGAAGTAAATATCCTTTTGCAAATTCATTTTCCTTCACAAAGTAACATGGCAGTCCCCAGAGAGTGCAAGTTAATTGTTTCTGATTTATTCTTTCCACAAGCTGCCTTGCCGGATGAAGTCGGTGCTGGTGTCCCTGTATCTCAGGAAGAACTGACCGCTCTGCTCTACAGGCCTCAAGAAGGAGAATGGGGAGCTCATTCTAGAGATGAGGAGTGTGAACGGATTATTCAGGGCATCGATCATCTTCTTACCCTGGGTATGGTGGACATGGAAGACCAAGGGAACTTATTTCTACTCTGTAGAATGGAATCTAATTTCACAGTTTGCCTTATTCAATTACACATTGCTTTTTATAGGGAGGAAACGGTTTTTTCTTTTAACATTAGTGCTTTTAAATGCCTGCCCAAAGTAATGACTGCTATGTTTTTTCTAATGTTTTCTGGGGCCAAATAGTAAAGGTACCTTTGTCCTCCCCGTGTCATTGCGGCTGTCAATAAGGAGATAGCTCTCCCCAGATTTCTGCCCCCTGACTGCCATTTCTGGTTCAGGTGGGTTTGTTGGGACCAGAGATAGCTCTCCCCAGATTTCTGCCCCCTGACTGTTACTTCTGGTTCAGGTGGGTTCATTGGGAGAGACATTGGGTAAGTCATTTCTTTTATTTGCATGCTTTGCTAAATGTCTTAAAGCATATGACTGATGAAACTTGGAGTTTGCCCACAAAACATCTACAGAGTTCTTTTAAATATGATGGTGGAACCAAATTTTATAGCTTTTCTTTTGATCTTTTTTTAAAAATATGCTGCACCAAATTATTGTATTTAAGTTTACATCAGGATGGGTAGATTTTATTTCTTCCAAGCTTAGATTTTTACAAGTTGAAAGCAATATCAACCAATTGTCCTATGATATAGTCACCATCATTTTCAGGAGTGTAGCTCCTTGGAGGCAAGCATTCATGAGAAATGGATCTCATTTGTTTATAAGAAGTGTCATTTTGTTTCTAACATTACCTTGTTTGATCTTGGTCCTTTGTAGATTTTGCTAGCCCTTTTGCTGTTCCCGTGGACCTTAGTGCCTACCCCTTGTATTGCACTGTAGTTGCTTATCCGACCGACCTCAACACAATTAGGCGGAGACTTGAAAACCGGTTTTATAGGTTAGTTGACTCCTTATAATTTTTGAAGAATATACAGAATGTTGGTCACGTGTTCTTCTTGAACTACCTTGATACAATAATGTCTGCATTGTTATAATATAAAATAAGGAATCATGCAAAATGATCCATCACAATTTCATCCAGTTAACCTGGACCCCTGATTCCCATAATCCAAAAACATGATGTATTATTCCACATCCACAAGTGCTTTAAAAGTAACCGCTAGGAGAAGTTACTTCTAAAACCATGTTCCTTGGCATTCTTTTCTCTTTCTTTTCCTACTTCTTGAGAAAGTGGTCTTCCCCCTCCCCATCTTCTCCACCTCCTCTCCTCCCCCATATCCCTCTAAATCACTTCCTACCTAGGACATGCTAATTTAATTTTTATCTCAAGTTTTGGCGTGCAGGCAAGGATTCTTGTACCCTAGTCATATGTCTGGGGTTCTGTTGCACACACAATCGCTTTTTCTGTTTGTCAGTCGTGCATATCCATTCGATCACCTTTCGTATGGTATGCAAAGTGTTATTTATCTCTAGAATGTCGGCATAAATGTACTTATTCTTGGCAACCTACAGATAAGTTTTCTTTTATTCAGGAGAATATCAGCATTGATGTGGGAGGTACGATACATTGAGCATAATGCCAGGACTTTCAATGAGCCCGACAGTCCTATAGTTAAAGCAGCCAAAGTTGTAACTGATGTTTTACTTCGCTTTATTGGGTAAGAGAATAATTCGATTTTTCATAGGGACAGACTCTTTGAATTTTAAAAGTTGTTTCACAGACCAATTTTTGGTTTGCCCTCCTGTTTTGCAGGGATCAGAGCTGTACTGATATTCTGTCTACATATAATAAAGTTAAGGCAGAAGATTTAATAAGTACTGAGGAAGATGGGGACCAGGATGTTAGCAATGAGGTAAGAATGTCAGAAAAAGTGAATGATTCTGAATGTTGCTTAAAATGAATGGGTTTTAGTTGGCTGTGAGCCATTTGTTCGGTTGACATTTACATCTTTTTGTAATTAAAACTCTCTTACCCATGTGTTGGTGGGACATTCCGAAGTTACTAGTCTTCAAAGACAGGTCAGCTGTTATCATCTTATGATGTTAAGAGGTTTCACTAATGAGCAATCAGCATTTCAGCTTCCAGGGTTTTGAAAAGAATGCATTTGACACTTCTTATTGTTTTTTTGATGGAATGTTGACTAACAAATAAAAATTTATATGAATTTTCTTTCTTGTTGGATAGTGTGTATAAGCTTAGCGTTTTTTAACCTCAGTTTTGAGAGATTTGACCTGTTTCATGAGATGTCTTCATTTGCCCCAGTGTACGTAGCTTACACAGTTCATAGAAAACATAAGAGGATGAAAAATATAATTATGTATTTCCAGAGTTAGATGTTCTTGCTCATAAATTTAGGTAAACACAGAAAATCCCATTTGGTTTTATTATTACCATGAAACACACAAATAATTATTCTATTCATAATCTTGTGTTTTGATTTTTCACCTAACACTTGGTTCAGAGTTGGGATATAGTAACAGTTCTCTTCCAGCTAACGTGGCACAGAATTTAATTCCTAAATTAATTAGGATAAATCCGATTCAACAGCCCATCTTTGTGAGAAGGGATTTATGCCGGTTTCAGTTGATTTATGGCTTGCTTTTGCAATACTAGCACTTAGGGAAGTTGTTTATTTTCATCCTCCTGGGGCACTTGGCCTGCATTTTGAGGAGCTGCCTTCATGGGCACATACTGCCCAAAGTTAAGTTTTTTTGTTGTTGAAATAGCTACGTTTCCTATAGTACAACCTCAAATCATAGCACACTTATCTGCACATTCATGTTTTGGGGTAGGACTTTTTGTTTGTTTGTTTTTTCCTTTTTTAATGAAAATTGACTTCTTAAAGCCCTGAGGTCAGCCAGGCGCTAATTAATGTGTATGTATATCTACATACACGTACATGTAATAAGGCAAACATTTTGCTTACTTGCTCTTTTTGGCCAACTAGCAAGCAGTAAGTACTAGTGATTCTCCCTGTTGTTGCCTCTTGGATTGGAGGAGGAAGAGGAGAAGGAAGGAGAGAGGGAGGGGGAAGAAGGGCTTTTTTCTCAGCACCCCCTGAAGCTTTTCTTTTGTTGCTCGTCACCAAGGAAGGAACCTTTGAGGACTGTTTTGGCTACTTTAGATTAAAAATTATTCAAATCATTTTGAAAATTTTCAGTATAATGTTTCTCTTAAATTCTAGGTAGTAGAAGTGCCAGATTTAGATTCCGATGGTCCGGGAACATCCTCTGGAATAACAGTAAGTAAAGGAACTATAACTGCTGAGAAGGAAATACTTTTTTCCAAGATTTTCCACAGTAGTAAATGCAGAACTTTCTTTAAGTTGCATTTTCCCTTGTAAAGCTGAGGGAATTCATGAAAAGGATACTGTAAAGTGAAATTTGTATGTCCCTACAATGGATTGATTCAGTGAAAAGAGTAAATGTTGTTCTAAGGGTTAGGATGGAAAACTTGAATTGCTGGGATGTATGGGGGGCCTTGCAAGTATGAGTCAGAATGTTTCTAAGCTTAGAATTTCTATGAAGTATATTCTTAAAGCAGTAAACCCACTTAAGCTACATTTTTAGAGGAGAACATTTTAATATACATTAGGCCTACTAGCTGTTTGGATATTAATAAAAAACAAGGAAAATAACTTATTTTGAAATGAAGATCATTTTACAGAAAGTTTTTGAGTACGTAGTATGTAGTGATTCCTGTCATTTACTCTATGATCTTAGCTTTTAAATGTCGTTTCCCATGAAACTTCTAGGTAAGATGCCCACCCAAAACTCCCATCCAAGCAACTCCTGTTGAATGGGTCAAACAGTGTAAAGAACTTTTGAGCCTCATTTATGAACGTGAAGACTCTGAGCCCTTTCGACAACCAGTCGATCAATTGTCTTACCCGGTAAGTGTGTGCTTCCTTCAGTGAGAACCAACGCTGTCTCACTCTACATACTGCAAGTTTTAGCTGGACATTGACAGTGTCACTCTGACTTGTGGAATGCCTGTGCATGCCAAGTCTGAAAATTACACTTTGCATTTGGAGACTCAAACCTTTCTGTTCTACTTTTCTGTTTCCTACCTTGATCATCTGTTTTTCTTTTATAGGTTTTTTTCTTAATTTTTTTAAATTACAGTAGAGTTTAGCACGTTGTATGCATTCAGTGAATAATCCACTTCCATTTAACTCTTACTAGATCTTTTTACTTAGTACAGTCCCTGACACAAAGTCAATACAATAGTACCACTTTTCATTTTAGCAGAGAGAAATTGAGGAAAAGATCGTTAGAAGCTATCTCTAATATTATTTGTGTTGATTTTTAAAAAAAAGCAGTCTGGTGAAGTTTGTGGATCCCTTCTCAGAATAATGTTTCTAAATGCATAAAGAAATATGTAAGATTACAAAAGGTAACCAGTTATTTTAAAAGAGTTATTAAGCTATTTTAAAGAGCAAATTCATGGACCTTCCCTGGTTGAGAACCTCTCCATCACACCTACCCTTGAACTCATGCCCCCAAGATGTCTTCTATCCACAAATTCTTGGATTTTTCTTTGGATTATTCTTCCTTGGGGAGGGGGGGAACCATTTTAGTTCGGGGGGGAGGCATTTTCAAATAGAAATTGATGAATCTTCCAAATCTTTGACTTTTTTTGAAGGGTAGATAATATTTTATCTTTTTCTGGGATAATATCAAAGCATAATTAGGAAGGGAAAGTTCAGGATTGTTTGCAAATACTAAAAGAACCATCTTATTTGGGAACTCTTGCATTATTGGCATTTCATATTTTTATAATAAAAATCTGACTGCACATTAATGTGCTCTCTGTTCTCCAAGGGTGAGCAGCAGCAAGGAAGAGGATTGCTGAAATTGTCTCTTTTTGTGTCAGAGGAATCTCTTCTCCCTATGGCACAGGCTCAGTAGCCCCTTAAAAAACAAACTTTTTAAAAATTGATTTTTTTTCCATGTTACTGTGAATCTTTTTATAATTTGACAAAACTATCCAGCAGCTTTTCTGTCTTTTCCTTTCTTTGTGTTTAAAAAAAATTACACAGAAAAGATTGCAAGCCATTTTTTTTCCTAATGGGTTTCTGCTTTTGAATTTTCTTTTGTCTGTTTCCACAAAAACATGTTTGTTTTGAAGAGCTGAGATCAGACGGATAGAGCATTTACCTGCCCAAGACCTTCCTAAATAAGCTCTAGATTATGATTTGTAGTCATCAAATTTTGATGGTTGGGTTTTTTTTCCTGTATGATTTTTGGATTCTGAATGTATCGCCTTAAAAGCCATTCTGAATAGAAATTTCTTCCTTTTTTTTAAAAAAATGACAAACAAAAGATTGCATCTTGAGCCCTTTTAAATCTCTCATGTCAAGGTAAGAGGGACCAAATTGAGGAGCTTTTTTTTTTAAAGAGGATTTTTTTTCTTGTTCTTTGCAGAGAATATGATGGTTTAATTGTTTCATAATTTCTGCATGGATTGGGAGGAATTTAATTAATGAAACTTTTTCACTAAAGGTTTTTTACCTTGGCTTTTGTTAGTAGATAGGTCTAATCATTTTTACTAGGAGGAGAAGTCAGGGTGAAACAATAAGAGAATTTTTTTCTTCCATTCTAATCGAATTGGGAATTGTTGTGATGACCCCCATAGACAAGTAGGACTTTCTGACAGAAGGTAGAATCCATATCATACATATCATTCCATACCAATAGGAGAGCTAGCCTTTTAGGGGTGGGGAAGGGAGTGGGTTGGTTGATTGGGAGCTTTCACACCTATCTTTGTTTTGAAGAGTCTTCAGGGCTAGAGGCTAGGGAGTTAAGCTTTAATGATCTGTCTTTTCCATTGTATTCTAGCTCATCCATTTGCATCTGAAGAATGGGAATTGAAGCTAAGGTCCCTCCTTACCTTATTTCTACTTCTAGGAGCTTTAGAGGCATCCGACATCTCTACTTTGTGTTGTTCTTGCTTGTTTTGGTTTTGAAAGGTTGGGAAGTCTAGGGTGGTTTGGGTGGTACTTTCTAAAAAAGCATAATGGAGGTTATCTAGTATCTAGTTATGCTAAACAAACCTCTCTCTTCATGTGTATTGTTGAACACTGTTGCCAAGATTTAGATATGATAACATACATTAATACTTTTAGGATTATCAAGATATTATAGACACTCCTATGGACTTCAGCACTGTGAAAGAAACTTTGGAAGCAGGAAACTATGCCAGTCCTTTGGAATTTTATAAGGATGTTCGTCTAATATTCACCAACTCAAAAGCTTATACTCCTAATAAAAAGTCAAGGGTATGAGTATTCTTCATGGAATAATTATTTTAACCATTTTGTTAAAAAAGAAATTCCTTGAACCTCATCTAGGCAACCAGTCATTTGTATTAAACAGTTGTCTTTGATCACTTTTTAAACAGTTAAACAAGGTGCTGCTATGAATATAATAGTTTAGTCCCTTGAAATATCTTTACTAAAACCTGGGTTAATGAGCATGCATGTTACTTACCAAGGTATGTTCGCATACAAGCAATACGGAATTAACTTGTCTTCCTTTCACTTGCCTCCTATTCATGTTTGTACATGTTACCTCAGTCTAGCAGAGAACAGACAAGACGATAGTAAGTAGTCAGAGGAAAATTAGGCAAGTGTTAATTTTTTTGGGAAAAAAATTGGGAGAAAAGTGGTTGGTATTGTGGAGATGGCATAAATGAAATATTTGAATGATTGGTAGATTTCCTTTTGTTATCCTCATTTCCATAGTTGGGTATGATCACTCTTTGGAACTTTTAACATTTTAACTGCATTGACCATTTCCCTGATACTCACTCTGAAATGAAACTATGCGGGGGCAAAAAAGGCAGTTTTTATATACTCTCCACTGGTACCACATTTACGTTTAGTCAATTTTCCACAAGGCTTTTTCTCACCAAATGGTCATATATAAATGAGTTGCACTGTAGTTCATTCATCATTTCGGTGAGTGAAGTTTCACGACTGTCCAATATGTCAATTTGGTTTGGAATGCTGATGCAGATGTTTCTGTGCATTTTCCTAGTCTATTTTTTAATAGAACTAAGTTATGTTTCCTGGTTTCAGATCTACAGCATGACTCTTCGCTTATCTGCCTTATTTGAAAATCATATTAAAAATATAATCTCTGATTATAAATCTACCATCCAGTGTCAGAAGAGGAAACGGCCCCCGTACAGGAAACGTCTCCAGAGCAGCAGTAGTTCACCAAATAGTAGCAGAGCATCAAGGTAATTGTACCTGATTGTTTCTTCCTTATTATACGTGAACCTTTTTATAATTTGCCCAAACTCTCCAACAACTTTGCTGGCCTTTGCCCCTTCTTTGCCTCTTTTTGCATCATCTCTTTCCCCATGTATTTTCTGTAGGTTCTTTTACGAGCTTATATCATCATTGTCATGTTGCATTAATATTATTATCATCATCATTGTTTTGGAAGTCACACATTTAATGTGAAAATAGTTTGAGGGACAAGAGGAGCCTTGTTAATGATTCTGGGGTTCTGACTTCCCTGGTGGTTCCTTTGGTGTTCGTTCTGTTTGCTAGACTACTGACCTGGACCTTAGGAGACCTGGAGTCTCAGTTGAACTCTTATCAGTTTGTGACCATGAGCAAATCAGTGGCCTTGCATTTCCCATTCTATCTCACATATTTATTGTGATAATGAAATAGATAAACTCTGTGAAAAGACTGTGTGCCCAAAGTGGGGGAATAATACGTTAGAAATGCTCACAGTGCAGCGCAGAAAAGGTCTGGGTGGACCATGGACCTAGAACATTCAGTAACAACTTCTCCTGAAATTATCGTAACTTCTTTGCTCATCTTTAATGTACAAGGAGAACTTGAACACGATCCAACATTAAGAGGGGGCTTGTGGTGGCACAGATAGCTGGCTTTTTTGAAGCCAGGAATTCTTCTCTCTGCCCCATTCTGCCAGTGTGACTGCCCACTCAGCATTCCAAACCAGAGGTATCAAACTGTAGTTTGAGAAATGTTGAACAAAATCAGAAAAAATGCAATCCTGCATAAATAATGCTCCTTTGTAATTTTTGAAGTTAGCCATGCAGCTGCAGAAATCATTTTTTTATGTGAATTGGACACCAGTTATCCAAATGACTTTCTAAAACTAAGTTGCAGAAAAGGTGACTACCTGAATTGGTGGGGGGAAAGTTCCCCTACCTGCTAGTTCCTTGTACTGATGAAATCACAAGTCTAGTTCCTGTTCTTATCCCCTTACTTTTATACCAAGTACAGAGAGTTACTCATCTGAAAATAAACAAGCAATTATTGAGGAATCTTTAGTCAGTAGTTTAATAGGTTTGTATTTGTGGTACAATCGTGGTGATTATTTTTTAGGTAGGTAGGGATATTCCATTTTACCCTGGGAAGGTTTACTTTATCAGATCCATGCCATTTTTCCAGCCAAAATATACGTTGTGCATTTGTTATAGAACATGGATGGTTTGGGGGTGAAGATGACATCCCTTTGTAAATTGATTGTTTTCAATTAACAAAAATCCATCTCACCTTCCAACCCAATTTTGTGATCAGTACTGACTATTTCTCATCTGTGGTCGTCTTTGTCCTTTGTTTGGTCGGGGACTCTTCCCCCTGTCCATAGTTCTGACAGGTCATTTCTTCCTTGCTCCTCTTATTTTTTTCATGATGTCACCCTATTTCTATCTGAATCATGTAGGTGTTTGGTGTATTCTTGACTTCTGCCTGACTGCTTTCCAGTTTTCTCAGCAATTTTTGTGAGTTCTTATTCCAATATATGGGATCTATAGGTTTATTAGTTACTAGGCTACCAGTTTCATTTGCTTCTCTATGTCTTTCTTACCCATTTACTACTTTGTAATATAATTTAAGATTTGGTACTGGTAGGTCCTCTTTGTACTTTTTTTTTTTTATTATTTCCATGGAGATTCTGGACTTTTTATTCCTCCAGGTCTATTTCGTTATTTTTTTTTTAACTCTTAGTAACCCTTTGGTTGTATGATTGGACTGAATAAGTACGTTAATTTAGGCCCTATGGTCATTATATTGACTTGGTCTACCCCTGAGCAGTTGATGTCTCTAGTTATTTAGGTCTGTCTTTGTTTCTGGTTTGTCATAAATAGCTAGCATTTATATATTATAACAATTAAGATTTGCAAAGTGCTTTATAAATTTCATCTCATTTTATCCTTAAAATAACCTAGGGAGGTAGATAAGATTATTGTCCTCATCATACCTTTGAAGAAACTGAAGTAGATAGGTTCAGTGACTTGCCCAGGGCCACACAACCAGGAAGTCTCTCTTGGGGATCAAATTTTAATTCAGGTCTTCCTGACTCCAGGTGAAGTGCTCTGTCTATCATGCTGCCTTGCTGACCCTGTTACATTCATGTAGCTCTTACGTATTTCTTTGCATGTAGACTCTCGAGGGTTTTATACATTCTGTATTTGTTTTAAATGGAGTTTTTTTCTTTCCCTTCCTGCTGTGTTTTCTAAATACATAGAATTTTCCATCCTGCAAATTAGCTAAAGTTATTGTTTCAGTTAATTTTTAGTTAGTTTAGAATCTAGGGTTCTCTAAGTAAACCATCATGTCATCTGCAAAAAGTAATATAATTTTATTTCCTATTTGCCTATGTTTATGCCCTCACTTTCTTTTTCTCCTAACTATAGCATTTCAAGAACTACATCAAATAGTGATGGTTAGTAATAGGCATCCTGGAGGCAGTTAGGTGGCGCAGTAAATAGAGCACCCACCCTGGAGTCAGAAGGACTTGAGTTTAAATGTGTCCTTAGACACTTGACACTTACTGGCTGTGTGACCTTGGGCTAGTCACTTAACCCTTGCCTTGCCTTTCCCCCTTCAAAAAAACTAAAGCATAATGGGCAATCACCTTCTTATTGGGAAAGCCTCTTAAGTTTTTTTCCGTTGCATATTATTCTGACTTTTAGTTTTAAAATGAACACGACTTTGATTAAGGAAAGATCCATTTATTGCCATATTATGTATTGTTTTTCAGAGGAATGGGTGTTGTATCTTGTCAAAAGCTTTTTAAAAATATATTGATATAATAGGATTTTTGTTCTTGGTATTAATCTGATCTACTGTGTTTCTGGCTTTACACTATGCCTGGCACATCCTAAACATTTGGTTAATGCTTGTTTCTTTTTCTTCCTTCTTTCCTCTTCTCAGTATTAAACCAACCCTGCATTCTTGGTATAAATCCAATCTGGTCATTATGTATGATCTTTGTGATATGTTGCTATAGCAACATTCTTAGTATTTTATTTAAAATTTTTGCATCAGTATTCATTATGGATATTTGTCTAGAGTTTTCTTTGTCTGTTTTGATTCTCCTTGATTTAGGTACCAAGTCATTTTGTTTTTCTGGTTTTTGTATTTCCTCTTAAAATAATTTTTAAAAAATCTTTGTAAAAAATAGATTGAGCTATTCCTCCTGCCTCCCCCCCCCCCCCCAAATACCAGCTTCCAATTTGTTTTTACTAATCAGTACTGTTTTTGCTTTCAGTTTTGTTAAGCTCTTTGATCTTCTAGATTGCTGTTCTGGCATTTAATTGGGGTTTTTAAATTTGTTGGTTTTTCTAGGGTTGCTTTTGTTTTGTTTTTTGTAGTTGCTTGGCCAATTTGTTGATCTTTTCTTTCTCTTTTCTGTTGATGAAAGCACTAAGAGAGAAAGATTTTCCCCTAAGGACTGCTTTGACCACATCCCAACAATTTTGTTCCATTGTCATTATCCAACATTTGCTTTTCCTCTTTGTTGGTAAGGTTTTTATGCCTTAACTTTTTATGAAGGTTCCATGCAATCAGCTAAGCCACGTATTCTTTTTATTCCAGTGCAGTAATGACCAGAGTACTGTCACATTTACCTTTTATAAAATTCTATTCAGGTCCATAAGTTTTTTAGGGGTGAGGGAGGAATTAATCTAAATCTAAAAAGCATATGTTAAAGTTTGTTTTCTCTAGTGCCTTGTCTGAGATCATGATTGTGCCTTTGTCTTTTTAAAAATTTCAGCTGAAATATAAAGTTTTCTTCCAGTTGCTTATTTTAACTCTTTGTGCATCTTTGTTTCAAGTAAACAACATATTGTTTGGACTCTGCTTTCTGATCTTTTCTGTTCTTCTCTTCCTTCTTCTGGGTGAGGTCATGTCATTCATAATTAGTATTATGAAATACATGTCTACCATCATCCTCTTATTCTTTCTCTGTTTTGTGTTACCCCTTTATAAAGAAGAGGGTAGTGATTGTGATGCATATTCAACACTAGAGCTTTTCTTCAGCCTGCTTCTGCCCTCTTTACTTTCCTTCATCCAGAGCCCACTCACATGTTCTTATTCTTTATTTCCTTTTAAAACCCCCACATGATCCATTCTCCATGGAGAGATTGTTTTGCTTGGGATTCATGCCTCCTTTAATGTGTGTTCTTGCCTCCTCCTCTGATCAATTCAAGTGTCACCTCTTCCCTCTTCCCTTACCCCTTCCTTCTGGACTGTATACTCTCCATTTGCATACCGTAATTATTTGAGATAATTTCCCAATTCTTGTTTTTTCTTCTTCTTACATGTATTCCTTTCTCCCTCCCTTTCCTGCCTTATTTTACAATCATCAAAACATAGAAAAACGGTCCCTGTGTCTTATTTGACTCCCTCTACAACCGTTTGGTGATGTTAGGGTTCTGAGGGGACAAATGTATCATCTTGTCATATTCATATGTTAACCATTATTCATTGTTAAGTCTCTTATGATTGATTGTTCATATTAAAAAAATTTCTACTCAGCTCAAGTTTTGTTTTTATCAGCTGTGGTTAGAAACTCTCTCTTTTATTAAAGATCCATTTCCCCCCCTTTGGGATTATTTTTGGGCCTTCCAGGTAAGCAATTCTTGGTCATAAGCCTCTATCCTTTGCCTTCTAGAATATTGTATTCCAAGCTTTCTTCTCTCTTATAATGGCTGCTGCTAAATCACATGTGATCCTGATTGTGACTCCTTGGTACTTGAATTCTTTCTTTCTGGATACTTGCAGTAATTTTTCTTTGACTTGGAATCTCTGGATAGTGACTGTGATGTTCCTAGAAATGTTCATTTTGAGACTTCTTTCAGGAGGTGAATGACTGGTGGATTCTTTCTGTTTCCACTTGGCTCTCTGGTTCAAAGAGATCTGGATGATTTTCTTTTAAGATTTCTTTTTGGTTTTTTATTATATTTTATTTTTGTCAAGGAGCAAAAAGCTGCCTTCTATTCCTTCCCAACCCTTTAGTTGAAAACAAAGTGAAAACAAAAACAAAACCCATATTAAAGCATGTGTAGTAAAGCAAAAAGAAAAATTCCACATTGGCCATATCCAAAAAATATGTATGTGTCATTGTCCATTTGGAGCCCTTCATCTTTCCATCAGGAATGGTGGGTAGCATGTTTCATTGTTAGTCCTCTGGAATCATGATTGGGCATTATGCTATTCCAAGTTCCTTAGGCTTTCCAAGTTTTTTCATCTTTACCATATTGTTATCGTTGGATCTACTGTTCATTTCACTTAGCATCTCTTCATACAAGTCTTCCCAGGTCTGTCTGAAATCATCTCCTCATCATTTCTTATAGCACAATAATATCCCATCACATTTATGTATCACAGCTTGCTCAGCTATTCCCCAGTTTATGCATACCCCCTGATATTCTTCCTTCTTTGCCAATTCAAAAAGAGCTATAAATATTTTTGTATATTCTTAGGTTGTGCTTAGTACTAATCCTTATCCTCCCAATGCTTCCCTTCCCCCCCTCTCTTTCCATCAGTAACTGACTCTGCCTGTTTGTTTTCACTCCCTGTATCTGTGTCTATATGTGTATTCTTCTCTCCTTTGACCAGTTCAAATGAGAGTGATGTTGAAATTATCAACTATTCCGCCACTCACTCCCTTCTCTTTGTTTTTCTAGAGACCTCTACATCTTTTTTGAGAGATAATTTCCCGTAACTTTCCTTCACCCTAACCTTACAAGTTCTTTTCTAGTCTTTTCTTAAGGTCATTAAGACATAACAGAATCACTTATAGGCCTTGTCTAATTAGACTTTTCTATGATCCCTGATAAGAATAGGATTTAGAGGAGAAATATATATCATCTCCCCCATATTTGAATATAAGCAGTTTATTCTTGTTTAGTCCCTTATGATTGTTCATTCATGTTTATCTTTTTATGTTTTTTCTCCACTCCTGTGTTTGAACCTCACAATTTCTATATAGCTATGATCTTTTCATGAGGAATACTTGGAAGTTCTCAGTTTCATTAAAGGTTGACTCCCACCCCCACCCCCTTCTCCCTTAAGATTGTATTATTTTAGCTGGGTAAGTTATTATTGGGTATAACCCTCATGTTTTACAAAACTCCGAAACATTGTATTCCAAGCTCTTCACTGCTTCATAGTGGTGGCTGCTAAATTTTATGTGGTCCTCAGTGTGACTGCTCAGTACTTGAATTCTTTTTCTGTCTGCTTGTAGTGTTATTTCTTTGACATAGAAACTCTAGATCTGGGTATGTTGTTCCTGGGAGATGTTCTTGGGAGTTTATATTTTGGGGTTTCTTGGCAGTAGATGACTAATGGATTCTTTCTATATTCTTTGCCCTCTAGTTAAAACAGGTCTGAACAGTTTTATGATTTCTTTGCAATATGACATCTGGTGGGGGTTTTTTTTGGTCGTGGCTTTCAGGTAGCCCAGTAAGTAGCCCTATGATTCTGAAATATTTTTCTTCTTGATGTTTTCTGGCTCAGTTGTCTTCATCCAGTCACATTTTCTTTTTTTTTTCTTCATACTTTGACTTTGTTTTGATATTTCTTGTCTCGTGGAATCTTTGGTTTCTATTTGGTCTCTTCTAGTTTTTAGGGAGTTTGTTGCCTGCATGATTTATACCTCTTTTGCCAAAGTATTAATTCCCTTTCCAATTCTTTCTTCTATAGTGCTCATTTTTTTTCTCTAATGGTCTTATTTCATGTATTTAAAAAGACAACAACAGCAAAAAGCATTTAACTTTAACAAGTAATGAAATGAAAACTCTTTTTAAATGATCCCTGATCTGAGATCTTATTCCAGATGCATCTTTGGACATGTAACTGCTTCCTTCCCTGGCCTCCCACCACCAACTGCAGCCAAATGTTTTGGCTCATTGGTGGTGCAGTGGATAGAGCGCTGGGCCTGAAATCAGGATAACCTGAGCCTGCTTCTGAAATTTTCCTCTCTTGGTGGTAATACTACTACTACTACTACTACTACTACTACTACTAATAAAAAAGCTAATATTTATATAGCACCTCATATGTTCCAGGCATTGTGCTAAGCCATGGTGGGGAACCTCTTGCCTTGAGGCCACATGTGGCCCTCTAGGTCCTCAAGTGTGGCCCTTTGAACCCAAACTTCCCATAACAAATCCCCTTCATAAAAGGATTTGTTCTGTAAAACTTGAACTCAGTGAAAAGGCGCCGCCCAGGGACCTAGAAGGCCAGATGTGGCCTCGAGGTCTCAGGTTCCTTACCCTGGTTTAGCACTTTACACATATTATGTCTTTCAATCTCACAACAACCCTGAGAGGTACCTGCTGTTACTATGCCCATTTTACAGATAAGGGAACTGAGAGGTTAAATGACTTTCCCAGGGTCATGCAGCTAGTGGGTGTCTGAGGCTAGATTTGAATTCAGATCTTTGGCTTTGGTTCTGGGCCCAGCTCTTTATCTACTGAGCCACCTAGCTTTCCTTATCTAGGAACTTATCCCGAAAGGCCACTCCTGGGTACAGATCCCCTCCTCATTCTGCCTTGGATCTTTGACCTGAGAATGAGTAATGGGCAATAATGTTATTTGTTTCTATCAAAGTTCACTGGTATGGGTTTGGCTTAGTACACAGCCTTTCCTTGTGTGATAGAGTATCCCTACTCAGCATGCTCTGTCCTCAAAGTTCTCTGCCTTCTTTTTTCCCTATGCCTACCTGGGCAGGAAAAATTACTTTCTCTTTGGTTTCCCCATCAGAATTCAGTCTGGTGTTTTTTCTAGATCTGTTTGGAGCAAGAGTAGTTCACTATACAGTTTTCTGCTACCCACCATTTTGGCTCAGCTTCCTAGACCAGTGATTGTTAGATGATCTCTCTTTGCTTTGTTTTCTAGGTTAATTATTATATGAAATACCTTCTATTTTTTTCAGTCGTTAACTTTCTTTTAATATTTCCTACATCGTGGAGTGATTGGTTTCTATTTGGTCCATTCTGATTTTTAGGAAATCTTGTTGTTTGGGTTAAGTTTTTTTTACTTCTTGTGCCAAGTTATTAATTCTCTTTTCAGTTCTCTCTTCATAGCTCTCATTTCCTAACTAATTGTTTTCCTCTAGCACCTCTTCCTTCATTTATAAAAACATTTACAAACTCTTGCTTCATGACTTTTAAGAGTTCTAGTTGAACTTGTGGCCCAAGCTGTGTCTTTCTTTTAGAGTCATTCTGGTCTGTATTTGTGTATTGAACATCCCCATCACCATAATAGTTTTTTATGATATGATTCCTTTTTTGCTTGTTCATTCTTCTGGTCTTACCTCCTGAATTTGGATGTTGGCCTCTGTGCACTTTTTTTTTAAAAGACAGTCAGGGGTTAAGTGACTTGTCCAGTGTCACATAGCTAGTAAATGTCAAAGGCCAGATTTGAACTCAGATCCTCCTGACTTCAAGGCTAGTGTCTGTGTACTTATATCAGGAATGACTGGGCCATGCTAAGTCCACTTTTGTGTCCTCTTGGATCTTGCTGCTGCTTTCTTAAGGTACTGAGTGTTGTGTTATTCTGTGATCCCCGAGTGATCAAATATAGGCTGAAGCTTGAGAGTTGCCTTCCTAATCTAAGTTCTGAAAGTTGCTAACTTAAATTGGTCTGAGCAGTACAACTATGACCTTGCTCCTGGTTTAAACCAGCTATGTAAGCTCAGGGAGATAGAGTGTTGCTGGATTCAGCCACCATCAGCCAACTAGAGGATTCTGCAGGCTTGGCGTAACAGCATTGTGGACTTCCCTTTTGTTCTGATCTCCTTGCCCTGATCATTTCACTGCTTCAGAATAGACTGAAAGTTGGATCTGAGACGTTATTCCGGATGCATCTTTGGACACATAACTCCTTCCTTCCCTGGCCTCCCACGCCCAACTGCAGGTCCCCTCCTTATACCACACTGGATCTTTGACCTCACCTCAGGGTGCGTGTGTCAGAATTGCCAGTTAGCATCTGTTCCTGTTACCTGCACAATTTCAGACCCCTCTGTGCATGATCTGGGACCTCCTTTTTCTCGAGTACACAGCTGTAAGCCCTTGTTCATTTTCTGTGTTGGAAGGTTCCCCTGAACACCCCTCCTAAAGCCCGTCTCCAATGTCCACAGGCCTCTGCATTTCTCTACCAAGCCTCACCTGGGAAAATGATTTACTTTGATTGTTTTTCTTGAATTTCCTAATAAGGACTCAGGCTGGTGCCTTTTCTAGATCTTTGTGGACTAGTTGTGAGAAATTTGGTCAGTGGTGCTTCCTTTTACTCTGCCATCTCACCTGGTTCCATCCTTCCTTGTGCTTTTTACTTTGCAAAGCAGTTTCATATGCATGATCTTTTTAATTCACATTCATGAGTAGTATGGATATATTTGCAGATATTTGGAATTCTGTGTAAAGGATAGACTAGAACAGGGGTGGGGAACCTGTGACCTCAAGACCACATGTGGCCCTCTTAAGTCCTTTGAATTCAAATTTCCCAGAACAAATCCCATTAATAATTAAAAGGATTTGCTTTGTAAAACTTGGCTTTGGTCAAAGGACCACACTTGAGGACCACATGTGGCCTCGAGACCACAGGTTCCCCACCCCTGGACTAGGTAGTCCATAGGTATGGATCCATTTAGCTTGGAATTAAGGTGACTGAAAATGAATTCACTGTTAATTTGTCTAGGTAGCACAATGGAAAGTGTTGTACTGAGTCAGGATGATCAAAGTTTGAATCCTGCCTTAGGCCCTTATTGTCTGCCTCTAGACAAGTCACTCACTAAGTTTCTGCCTCAGCCTTAGTCTCCTCATCTGTACAAATGAACTTAATGACCCCAGCGGCACAGGGTTGTTGTGAGCATCCAATGGTTGATGAATGTAAAGTGCTTTGTAAACCTTAAAGTGCCATGTAAATGCTAGCTATATTCTGAGAATATGTTACTTCATTGATTACTGGAATCTGTCAGAAAATTCAGTAACATTTGGAGGTATATCATTTAACTTGGCCAAAATGTAATGTTTTAGGGTGCCTTCTAAATGATCTTACAGTAAAAAATTTTTTTTCACGTGGCAAATTGTTTTCTAACATAGACCATCTACTTAATGATTGAATATGTTTGCTTTTAGTCCAAAAGGAAAACAGAAACGAGCGAAGACAGAATCTCAAAGTGACCCAAATACCTCCCTGCCTTTGACCAGGACGAGCTCTTCTGTCTCATCTCATGGTAAAAATGCTCGTTTGCTTTCTGTCTCCATTTGATTGTCTTTAAAAGCCTCAAGTGAGACCGAGGAGATTCTAGCACTGAATCTGCAGTCCAAGGACCTGGGCTCCTGTCCTTTGTAGATCTGCCTTTGCTTTTCACCTGTAGAAGCTCTGACTTAGTGTCCTTACAACTTGAAATCCTGTGTGTGTGTGTATGTGTGTGTTAGCAAATGAGAATTCAGCAAGTCATTTGACTGCTGAGCTCCAGTCACCTTTACAAATAAAGATTTCTGGGGGGCGGCTAGGTGGCGCAGTGAATAGAGCACCAACCCTGGAGTCAGGAGGACCTGAGTTCAAACCCAGCCTCAGACACTTAACACCAAAAATAACTAGCTGTGTAACCTTGGGCAAATCACTTAACCCCAATTGCCCTACCTTCTCCCCTCCAAAAAAAAAAAAAAAAAGGAAGAAATGAATATTTCTGACTAGATCCTATCTCTAATCATTTTTGTGCTCCCCAAATCTGAGACTCCATACAGATACGTTATTTAAACTCACATATCATATATTCTTATTATCACTGTCATATATAGTTTAAACTTTTTATTAAAACATCAGAAATGGGTCTTTATTTTGGCATGGTGGATCCAGCTTGTTCAGCACGCTGTCATTCATGCCTTAGACTGAGAGCTCTGAGAATATATTGATGTTTGGTATAATCCTAATCAAGTTTGGAACTCTCTACCATTTTTAATTTTTAACATAATACAGCTGAGTGAGTCCTCTCTTCAGGTCCTAAATAACAGTATGGGTCTCATCGTTCATTGCTGTCTCCTTAACAGTGCACTCTCTTGAAATTGAAGTTTCAGACCCTAGTGACGATCCTGTTGCATATATAGTTGATGAAGCCATTGAGGGACAGAGTTCATCATCAAATTCAAATGCACAAAGCCGAAATGGAAATAGTACTGATCCGAGGAAAAGTACGTCATCCCGGGGTAAAGTTACACCAGTTGAAATAGGTAGGATATCAATAATTTAATAATTCCCTTCTTTAAATTGGTGCCTTTCAATAGGATGTAAGAACAGGGAGTATTTCTTTTTTTTTTTCCTTTTTGCCAGTTCCTGGCATATGGTAATAGTTGCTTAATAAGTGCTTGTTGATTGTTTAATTTGATTGACTTATACAGTATCTCTGTATAAATGACAGATAAATCATTTAAAAGCTAATATATTTAAGGTATAAAAACTAGATTTCCTTTTTTTAAATAATAGACTTATAGTGTTTCCTTGTAATTGCAAACCTGAATAATTTAATAGTATCTAATTTGGAAAAGTATATAGTTTCATATTTTCCATTTCTAGCTACCTACAAGACTTTGCTACTCCATGAGCAGCACCTCAAATTTAACCTATCCAAAACAAAACCAGTCTTTTTTTTTCCCCCTAAATCTGCTCCTTCTCTTGCTTTCATAATTCCTTTCTGTGTCATAACCTTTCACCAGATCTCCCATCTCTGTAACCTCAGGGTTTTCTTACTCAGATATGGCTCTGAATATGTTGCTCTGCTAAAAAATCTCAAGTGGCTCTCCATTGCCTACTAATATAAAAATCAGGTGCCTTTGCTTAGCATTCAAAGACCTTTAATACAGTGTCACTCTCATTTTCCAGGCTTACATTATTAGATTTTTCTCTCCTCTAGAAAAATCTAGAGTACTGTAGACAAATTAAACTTCTCTCTGCCCTGTAAACATGCACCGTCTTCTTTCTTCTGTACTTCGCTCATGTTCTTCCACATGACTAGAATGTCCTTTCTTCCCCATCACATACCAGTCTTCGCTATTTAAAATTCTTACACATCCTTCAAAAGTCAGCTCAAATGCTGTATTCTACACAAAGTTTTCACTGCTTCAATAACGCCTTCCCCATTGGACTGTTCCTCTCAAATTTATTTCATATGCCTTGAATGCATTTATTATGTTTTTGTTTATTCTGGTTGTCAATATCTGTGTGGTATCTCCCTAATAAATTGTAAGGTCCATGAGGGCAAGAACTATGTTTCATCTAAACTTTGTACCTTGCCTAGCACCTTAAATGGTGTTCTGCGTGTCGTAGGTGCTTAATAAATTTTAAGACTGACTTGACTGAGAGCAAATGGCCATTAATTATTTCATAGCAAGTTGTGATTTCTAAAAGACGATTTGACAGGAATTAAAAATTATTCTGAATAAGGAGAAAAGTTTTCCAAAATGAGGAGATTCATCACTGAGGCTGATAAGATTGGAGCTGTTGGGAAATAATATGTTAAGAGACTAAATGGATGGGAGGGAAATTGCAATGTTTCAATAAATAGATCTTATGTTTAGGATCAAAATTAAAATGGTTTAAAGGCTTAAAGGAAGAATCATAGATTTTTCAGTTCAGTACTTACTATTACTTTTCTTTTTAATCTGGGATCCTGTAATGTGTCTTGTACTCTCCTCCCAGAGTATTTATTCATTGAAATGCTGAGACGGTCCTTTCTTGTTGATTTACTGCTGATCAGAGATAGAGAAAATCAAGAAACTGTGCTGAATGGATCCACCTGCAAATTTAGGTTGCATTATGAACCTTGGCTGGGTCCTCACTGCAGTAAGGCAGTCCTTTTTAAATCTCCCTAAAACTGACTCACTATCCTACTCACCACAGCAACTATTTCCAAAATGTTCGCCCCTTCTGAACTTATCCCCCACTATCTCCTCCTTTACTCCTGTCTCACGTGAAGAGGTGGCCTTTCCCTTTGCCAAGCCAAACTCCTCCCTATGCAGCCTTGATCCCATTCCATGGAGTCTTCTCCAGGTTGCCTCCTCTGTCATCGGCACTCTTCTTGCCCAGTATATTGGCTGCTTCAGTGCTGCCTACAGATATGCTCATGTCTCCCTCCCTCATCCTTAAAATATAGTTACTTGATCCCACTGTTTTTCTCCTTCCATTCATAGCTAAACTTAGTAAAAAACATCTAAAACCAATGCTTTCATTTTCTCTCCTTTCACTTTCTTTTCACCCCTCCACAGTCTGGCTTCCAGCTTTGTCATTCACCTGGCATTGCTCTGCGTAGTTATGAAGAGAATCTTTTAATATGCCAAATTGAATGGTCTTTTCTCAGTCCTCATCTGTCTTGACTTCTCTGCAACCTTTGACACTATTGGTCATTCACTTCTCCTGGGTAGTCTCTCCTCTATGCTTTTGTAATGTTACTCTCTGCTATTTCTCCTACCTCTCTGGTAGCTCCTTCTCAGTCTCCATTGGTTGATCTTCATCCACATCTTGTCTGTTAACCCTGGATGTCCCGTCTGGACTCTTTTCTCTTCTTCCTCTTGCTCACTTGGCGATCTCATCAGTTCTCATGGATTCATTTCTAATCTCTTTGTTGGTGATTCTCAGATCTATATATCCACACCTAATCTCTCTCCTCACCTCCAGTCTCCCATCTCCAACTGTCTTTTGGATGTCTCTGACTGAATATCCTGTAGACATCTTCAACTCAACATGTCCCAAACTGAACTCATTTTCTTCACTTCCAACAGTTCACTGTTATTGTTAGGAGCACCACCATCCTCTTGGTCACCCAGATACATCACCTCACTGTTATTCTCGCTTACATTCACCCCACATATTCACTCTGTTGCCAAGTCCTGTCATTCGTGCCTTTTCTCCTTTGACCCTTGCCCCACTCTGGTGCAGGCTTTGTTACCTCATGTCTTGACTGTTGGAATAGCCTGTTGGTGGGGCTGCCACCCTCAAGTCCCTCCTCGCTCTGGTTGATCCCACTCTGCTCAGCTGCCCACATGTCCTTCCTGAAGGACAAGCCTGACCGTCTCTTCCCCCTATTCAGCAAACCCCAGTGCTTCCCTGTTACCTGTAGAATCAGATATAAAATCTTGTTTGTCTTTTAAAGTCCCTCCCAACCTAGCTCCTTCCTACCTCTCCAGTTTTCATGTATGTACTCTATGATCCAGCACTATTGGCCTTTTTATTCTTCCCACATAACCCTTCATCTCTTGATTCTGTACCTTTTCACTGGCTGTATTGGAATCTTCTTCCTTGCCTCTGTTTCGAAGCTTCATTGGCTTCCTTTAAGACTGCTCAAATCCTGTCTTCTTCAGGAGCCCTTTCGCCATTCTCTCTGATATTACTCTTCCATTTTCATTGTACAGATCTTTTATGTACTATTATTTGCATGTTTAGAATGTGAGTCCCTTGAGGGCAGGAACTTTTTTGCCTGCTACATAGTAAAGCACATAATAAATGTTTATTGACAGACTTGATTTACCATATAGTCTTTGAAAAAGTTTGCCTCATTTATTCAGACTTCCTTTATTAATTACAAAGCAGCATGGTAGGTTCAGCAGGGAGATAATTAGCTTGTTGCCCCTAGCTTGGTGGAGGTTATAGTTTATTAGTAGTAAGAGAAAAGAGTGGTGTTAGGGTGCTACATGGAATTGGTAAACAGAAAGATTTCCTGATAGAATCAGAAATCCAATGATGGCGAGAAAGGATCATGTTATGGGAAATCTCTTAAACCGTGCGCACATGAACACACAACTCACACAACCCAAACAAAACTCAACAAAACTCTCCCTTTTGGTGTTAGTAAAGACTGGTTGATGTGCTTTTGTATATTAGCTTTCAGGAAATAGTAGTTTAGTTTTATGTGCAGGCTTCAAATTAAGATAAGTAGTTTATTTAAATAAGCCCTTTGTAAATAGATATTCAGTCTTTAAAGCACTTTTTGGAGGGGGGAAGGTAGGGAAATTGGGTAAGGTACTTTTTAAAAAAAAACTTGTCAAAGACCATATATTTTCTCTTATTTGTAAAAAAAAAAAAAAAAGATATGAATCACATTTGTAATTACATTAAGGTGTAAGATCCTTTGTATAGTTCATCTTTGTTTAGTTCACTTTTGAACCTTAGTAGCCATCTTAACAAACTTAGTCTTAACTTTTAAAAATTATCCCTCCTATTTTAGATCAGTCCCTTAACGAACCTCTTACAAATGGTAATGGAAAAGAGCACCGGAAAGGAGTGAAGAGAAAATTACTTACATCAGAAGATGATGAAAGCCTGGATGAAGAAGAAAGAGAGGGAAAAGGTAGAAAAAAGAAAGCGAGTTTATCTTCGTCAGAGAGCGGGGAATCTAGTTCGAGTTCTGAAAGTTCATGTTGCTCTGATACAGACTCTGATTCAAGTTCCAGAACAGACCGTGATTATGTAGAGGGAGACCATGACTACAGTAAAGTCATTCATACCAGACCTAAAAGAAAGATCAGAAAGGATCTTGCCAGTGGAAAACGACCTTGGAAGACCAGAGGAGCTGGAGGAAGAGGTAGATGGGGCAGATGGGGCCGATGGAGCAGAGGAGGAAGAGGAAGAGGAAGCAGAGGTCGTGGAAGTAGAGGAAGAGGAAATGGAGCAAGGGGGAGAGGAAGAGGAAGAGGAGGAAGAGGAACCTCCAGAGGAAGCTCTAGAGCCAAACGTGCACGCATTGCAGAAGATGAATTTGACAACATGTTTTCAGGTCGATTTAGTAGACTGCCCCGAATTAAAACAAGAAACCAAGGCCGGAGAACTGTTTTGTATAACGATGATTCTGACAATGACAGTTTTGTTCCCACTGAAGATCCATTGAATCTTGGTACGTCCAGATCAGGCAGAGTACGTAAAATGACAGAGAAGGCCCGGGTTAGTCATCTCATGGGATGGAATTATTAACAAATGAACATTTTCGAAGAATTTTAAAAAATCAGATCCCAATGGCCTTCTACTACAGGGAACTTACCAGGCAAATCTACCAAGCAAATTGTGTGGGGACTTTCCGCTTCCTTCCAGTGGTGCTTTTTCATTATGCCAGTATATGTTTGTTTTGAGACTCGGGCTCTCCACACTTCAATTTTCCCTGCAAGCCTTACTCATTAGGCCTTAAAGTAAAGAAATTCTGCTCCCCCCACACACTACATATTTACTATGTTAAAGGAGCTTCTGGCTTCTCTACAGTAGCATGACATTTTTATCACAAAAAGGAAATCGCCCTTTTTTTGGTTTTGTATTATAGAAATTACAGCACCTTCTTACAGAGTTTTTATATAGTTTTTTTTTTTTTTTTTACCATTTTGATTCCTATACACAGTAATAATGATAACTTTTGCACAATACACCAATCCTAAAGGCAGCTATAAAATGTTTACAGTTTCTATATTGTAAGAAGGATCTGGATTATTTTAATCATCCCAGGCCAAACTTTCACAAATTGTACTGAGCTGAAGTATATTTATACGACAGGTTTTTTGTTGTTGTTGTTTTAGGGGGGGGGGAGGGGGGGAGGGGGGAGGGGACCTGAGCAAGAAGGTGGGGAGCTGGGGGGTGTTGATATGCTTTTCATTGGTTCTTCATGTTAAAAGGTGAGAAAAGGGTTGGTGCCTTGTAAATATGTAGCAAACCTTTGCTGTGGTGTGTCCTGACGTGTGCATTAACTTTATTAAAAAACAATACTTGAGAAGTATCAAAATCTAGACAAAAGGTGCCAAATGCAAAAGTTACTTGCATCGATTTTCTTTTTCTTATATTTTACTGCATTATTAGACATTGTGTAGCTAAAGGTTAATGTCTGAAAAATTCCTCATCCGCACAGAGTGAGTTCTCTGAATACAGTAGCTCAGCTACCTCTCATAAACTACAACTACTGGAAACCTAAAAGAAAATAAGATGCAGTTCTGCATTACTAAGAAGAAGTTAGAATTAGCTAATCATTAGAAATGCTTTGCTCACAAATAAGCCAAAAAGGTTGTTTATGATCCTATTGGCTCTGACTTTAATAGCAGTAATTGTCAAAATTCCACAAGCCTTGTGTACTCTACCTTAGCTTGTATTAGAACATGATTGTGTAAGTAGTATATTGGGCTGTCGTTTCTATGTCTCTGCTACTACTTACTATTTAACAGATGTGGGTTGTTTGGTTTTCATTCAAATCTTGAAACTTAACATCTAGTTTGCGCTGTGATGTCTTAGTTGGCTAATATTTGGGGTCAACTTCTGTAGGTTCTATTCATACTATTAAAAAAAGGGCTCTTCTGTTACAGTCTTCTGGAAAAGAACCTTGTTGCACTGTATGCTGATGTTTTGGATGATGGCTTTCTGCAAGTGGGGAAAGACTTGAAAACCCTCGTGCTCATGATTACAGCAATAGAATACATACGGTGCCATAAGAAAGTTTGGGTTAAAAGACTTGTTTTATTTCTTGAATTTGAGATATTCATATTCATTGAGTAGCAGGTATTTAGCTCTTGTGATGGAACAAAGATCATCTCTGACTTAACAGTAACAGATTTGTTGGACTTTACCATTACTTACAGGTTCAGCCGATTCCTGATTCAATCCCAGCCATCCTAAATTACTTCTTAACTACAAGGCTAACTACAAATCATTCCATGCTTTTGGATGATTCGATTTTTGATAATTCCATCAAGAGCAAGGGCATACACACACATAAGTGTAATGTTTGAGGGAAATGAAGTGGAGGAGGGTATATCTTGGACTAACATCCTTGAGCCTATTTCATTTTGTCATACAGATAATGTTTGGGCTTAACAAAAGTGTTATTGTGAAATGTTAATGGCACTAACTTAGCTTTTTGGTACAGTAAATGTCACTGATAACTTTTTGTTGTAGTCTTTTTCCTCACTAAACCCAAACTCCATTATAGGTGCAACCTCACTGCCACGTTTTAATCATGGTGTAAATTCAAGCATCCTTTTGCAATCTGGGTCTCATTGATTTTTGCCTATATGCACTATTTCAGTCACTCCTCTTTAGTGTACTTAGAAGAGCTCGTACTTGTATTTTCCCAGACCTTATGCTGAGCAGTGCAACATGGATATTTCAGTTAGTTATGCGCACTCCAGAATATACCATCATAGATTCTTAGTGTAAACATCCTTTTTGACATTCCTCTGTTAAAATGCAGTAGAATTGCCATTTATGCAATCTTAGCTAGCTTAAGCATTATTTATTTATTTGAAAAAAGAAATCACATTTATTTCCCAAGACATTCTTCTAGGTATAAGATCGTTTGAATAAGTTTAACTGTGTGTTTCTTTGAAGAGTTTAGTTTATGTCTCATGAAATACTGTGAAGCTAATAGTGAAGCAACATTTGGCTCTACTATGAGTCTTAATCTTTTGGGTTAGAATTTTAAGAACAAGACAGCAGGTTGTGCCAGAGCAATGCAGTCCTTGTTGCTTGCAAAACATCCGTTTGCATGCAGACTTTCTATATGCAGGAAAACAGCCTCAGTTTGTTTAAGTCTTTTTTCTTTTTCACATCTGAGCTTTTGTTTTCCAATTTAGATATTATTTTTAAAGGTCTCCTCCTGTAGAAGCTGTGTACATTTTTAATACTTTCATTACTTTCTCATTCCCATTTTCTCAGAGGCCATTTGTTTAAGTAAGATCTTGATTGGGCCCTAGGAAAAGTCGAGCAGGAAATTAATTGAGAGAGTTTTGGGGGAACATAAAATTTTTCATTGCTAGGAAAGACCACTTTATTTTTAGGTCCGTAAAAGTGTTTGTGTACGTGTATCATTATAAGCTTGGTCTTCATATGATAAGATTATAAATGGTTAGTGAAGCTGTTAGCAAGCCTGCAGTGTTTCGTCTTATTAATGTTTGAAGAGCCTAGCAATGAATATCCTGCGTATATTTATTTATAACAGATTGGTTTGCCTGTTTGTGACTGGGTTGTGTGTTGGCTTTCTCTTTTCCAGCGATAAGAGCTGTTACCCCCAAGCCCCAGCAGTCTGGTGGCAGCTAGCTTTTACATTTCTGTATACATTTGCACTTCCCCCAAATCTTCACACCTTATTTTAGACAGGAAAAGGAGCTTATTCCATGATGATCCAATTCTTGGTTCTCTACTACTGCTCCTGATTCACCTTCTTGGCAGTCCAGTTTAGGTATGTATCCGTATGCCTCTATTGAACCTTAATTTACTGTCCTTTTTACTTACTTCTTTTTTCTTTCCCTTCTTTCCTTCCCTGAAGATCAGTGTTTGTGTTATTGCTCCTGTCCCTCCCAGAAATCTAGGCTAACTGAAGGCAATTCTTGGAGCTCATTCTGTGCAACTGAGGTTTCGCACAAAGTGTTCAAAATTCGCAGTTACTTTTCCAAACCCCTCCTCCTACCCAGGCAAATTCAGAATTAGTTGATGTTGTTGTTTCTCTTACACCTTATCCTAATTTTTCCTTTTCTTTCTCTTTTTAAAAAGTTTTCATTCTATGGCTCATTTACCATTAGGCATCTCTGGTAGCTGTATTGAAAATAGATGATGTGAATACCACTGCTGACATTTTAAAATTAAGCACTTTTGAGCCTCTTTACAGCTATGTTATTATGGCTTAAGTGATAACTTGATAATACCCAGTTGCTAGTTTTGCATATCCTGAGAATGAGTTAATGTGATTTTATCAACAGGTGCTCACTTCAAACTTTGGGATTTTTGCACAGTTTTTAAACCATCTCAAGTTAAGTATAATTAGATATAAAGTATTGGTCATTTGTAATTGGGATAGTAAGTGATCGCTACCATTTTGATTTCTGAAATTCACACTAATTTTAGGAAGGGTTACTTTACTGATATTTAGCATCAGTTTTTGAATGTTAATCCAATGCTATTTTATGATACCTGAAACATTAAAAAATGTATTGGAAATAGGATCTTACCCCATCTTTTCAAAGACTCATTTTTGTATTATAAAAGAAAGATTTCATTACTCTTTATTTTTGTTTTGAAAGTCATCTTGGAGATTTTCCATGCCCTTTCATTTTTTTTTGACATGAAAGTGATTGATTTCCACGTTATGAAAAATTTTTTTGATGCCAATATAAAGATGAAAGTCATTTTTCCAGGTGCTCCATTTATACCATACAAATGGCACTCATCTTCCTGATACTCCATTTTTTACTTAATCCTGTTCTTAAGCATACTTTTTCTCCTTCATCTTCTTGGAACTCTCATGCCCAGTTTCATTCTTTATTCCACATTCTATGATAAAAAACTGCTACCTACATTAGCACAAGTCAGCAGGACTGGCAATTGTGTAAATAGAAAATACTCTACAGATTAAGAGTTAAATAAGATGTGTTTGTTTGCCTAACTATATACTCACTTGTTATTATAACACTTAAACCTAGGAAAGGAAACCTTTGTTGATAAAGAAGAGAAGGATTAGTACTTTCTAGAGAGCAAAATTGATGGCTATCAGAATCTTTAGAAATCTAGTTTGGGAAATACTTTTTCAGTTCTCTATAAACAGACATTAGATATTAAGAGGTACTAAAAATTCTAATTCTTAACCAATAGTGTGTGGTGATGGCAATCAGCAAATGACTTTTGTATCCTATGTCTTGTCATTCTATTCCTTTGTAAGCCCCTATATAGTATTAACAGCACAGTGATCTTCTTTTTCTTGGGGGTCTATGTTTTGAGAAGGGAAATTACCCCGAAGTAATTGTTATGATATTGTTTATGGGTAAGGGGTCTTTGAAACTAAAAATTCAGTAAGGAAGGCCAAGCTAATGTGACTTCTCTTTCTCTTTAAAAAAAACAATGGTTAAAGGAACACTTTGTTTGGAAACTCTTGGAGTGGCCACCAGTGCTAGTCTTTGAGGGAGAAAATACTGGACTCTTGCTACTTTATGCCTTAACTCATGGTTATGAGGAGAAGTCGGTAGCAAAACATGAGAAGATGGCAGATAACACTGGGAATTTCTTACTGTAGGTCCAAATGGGAACTTTAATAGAGTTAGGAAAATGTCATTTCTTGGCGTTTACATTTTTTTGGTTCTTTTCTCTGCCACAGAATGTTTTTAAAATGTTGTTTACCTGAGAGACATAAGGAGCCTCCTGCTATCTGAGAGAATGAAGGATTCTCTTCACTTGGGAAACAGTTACTGCTAATGTGTGTTGGGTCACTTTTAGTGGTGGTAAATCTGATGTTTACACTTGAAATCTGGGCGGCTCGCTGTGTTAAGATGTCGGCCTGCAAAACTTTGGTCTCAACACTTGTGTTTTAGACCTCAGAAACTGAGATGTCTAAGACCCTCTTCTGGCTCAACAACAAGATTTTCTAGCCGAGTCACAAAGCCCTGAAATTTTTGGTTTATGGCAGAATTGCCTGCAGTCTTAACTGTAACATTAAAGTGGTGCTTTACTAAAATGTGTGGGGAGGGCAAAGGGTGGGAAGTTTGTGGTGTTGGGCGGGATTGGGAGGGATAGAGGGGGGGTGGGGGTGACCATGAGCCAGAAGCTGAAGGAGCTAACACTCTGTCAGCTAATAGGGACTTTTCAGCCTAGTTCCTTCCGTACTTTCTGTGTTTAGCCATGTACTTCCCTCCCAGTGCTCAGACCTCCACTGGCTTCAAGATTATTTGGCAGGCCAAGGATTGGACTGCATGTTTATGCATTTGCTATCTGTTGTACAAAATTCAAGAAATAAACTGTTTTGAGAAATGTTGTTATCACCCATCTCTTTCTGGCACCCCCAGTGGCTATGAGAATGGCCTTTGGCTGATAGGATTGGGAGGGTGAAAGAAAAGAAGTGTTTGATTTTATTAGGTTAAAAACTCCCTTTCAAACATTAAAGAGACAGATTTCTTCCTTAAGTCTTAAACATTTTCATAAAATAAGTATTGTTTTTCATTAGAAAAAGTAATATATTCTTTCCAACAGTATTGATTGGGGAAGATCAGTTTGGGGTTGTTTTGTTTTTTTGTTTGTTTTTTTTTTTCCAGTTGAGCTCAGAACAAAGTTTAAGTACTGTCTAACCTCTTACAATTTTATGTGTTCCTGACAGTTTAAAGCAGGCCACCAAAAATGCACAAAAATAGATTGAACTAATACATTTAGTTTGGGTGTTGATTTTCAAGGGATATTTATGCCCATATATTTACAGCCTCAATCTCAGGTCCCTTTAAATAAATATACTTCAGGGATTTTTAATGCCACTCAGTGATGGCAGACCAAATGTAATATTTATATGCAATGAGCTGTTAGTGTTTGTATTATAAACATGTAAATCTGTAAATTTGGGGGGTTGTTCACTTATGTAATTTGAGATGTTCTCGTTTTCCAGCTGTGTCTTAATAAAAAAGATAAACTCTTGCTTTGGATTCGATTTTTGTATTGCTTCGTAACTGGGAAAGATAAACATCCAAACTGATAAAATTAGATCTTTGCAGAGTAGCCCCATTCAATATCCCATTGAATTTACTTCCAGAAATTGTTGAATCTCTTGTCTTTTCATCTTCAGGATATGTACTGAATTCTACCTGCTGAGTTGGCATCTCATCATCTTCAAGGTCATCTCCCAAGTTTTTAGGAAGCTCTTTTCTACCCATCTGCAATTGTAGTATTTGTGCTCAGTAAATGGCACTTTTGCTTATAGGTCAAATTAATTTTTAAAAAGCTGAATATAGTGCCAAAGTTAAAAAAAAAAGTGCTGAGCTAGGAGCAATGGGTAAAAGTGGAAGAGAAGCAGATTGAGGTTTGACAGATGTAAGGAAAAACTTGGTAAAATCTGTCTTCGAAAGGAATTGTCTGCTTGAGGAGACAAGGAAGGCCTCCCTTACGGCATGTCTTCAGAGAGAAAGCTGGTCATTTGTTGGGTATGTTGGAAAGGATATCCTTGAGTCGCTTATGGGTTGGACTAGATGGTCTAGGAGGGCCCTCAAAGGTTCCTGGGATACTTTATGGTTTTATGACACTTACTGAATCATTGTTTTCATTATGTACGGGAAGTGACAACAAAATCCGATGTCACTGCTTCTGGAAACAAAAGATACTGTGTCATTCTGTCCCCTTTAGTCATTCACTTCAATTATGATAACTAATGAAATGAGTTGAGCAGCAGCAACCTGGGAGTAATGAGGGATCAAAGCAGGATAAGTGAGACTTACTCTCCTACCTTTGTGGGACAAATGTATTTGAGAATACATTTGTTCTAGGGTGTTAATAGATTAGATGCTTCATTTGGAGGGGGGTGAGCCAAGCTCTCTTGAATGCTGTACCAGAAGAGCACAAGTTCTGGCGCCTCTTTCCCACCAGACAAGGCTAGCAATAAAAATTGAAGCTCCCCAGATGAGAGGCTCACAAGATAGTCTCCTACCCAGATGATTCAGGTTGGTAACTGAGCAAGGCTACTCAGACTGATCACCACCGTAGCAACAGTAGGCTTGCAGCAAGAAAATTTCTTTTATTACTGGGTCCTCAATCAGGTCAGATTTTCCTGAGTAAAGGCATAGGAGGAAAAAAAATGCTTTACAACAAATGTTTTTAGTATTTGCAATGTGCTGGGCCGAATCAAGATTGTCATGGCTTCTATTCTTGTGAAGCTTAGAGTTTAATAGGGTGTGTGTTGTGTGTGTATATACACACACATACAGACATGCACATATAGACATAATAAAGAGTATGATAAATACATAAGAGTTTCAAAGTGTGCTATTAATGGCCAAAGAAGGAAATACATCATGGATGTCTTCATGGTGTAGGTGACATTTGAGTTAAATCAGATGGGTTGGATCCTGGTAGGCAGAAAGGAGAAAGTGACAGGAAGGGAATAAACATTTATTTGGCACCTACTCTGTGCCAGACACTGTACTAAGCTGTTTTTGGTTTGGTTTGGTTTTACAGCTAGCTCATTTGATCCTTATAATAATAGCCCCGAGAGACAAGTGCTACTGTGGTCCCTGATTTACAGTTGACAAAGCAATCGGATTGAGTTGTCCAGAGCTGCACACCTAATCTGTGTCTGAAGCCAGATTTGAACTAAGATCTTCTGACTCCAGGCCCAGTACTCTGTTGTGCCACTAGCTTCCTCTGGGTGAAAGTAGCAATGGCCTTCCAGGCTTATACAGTAGAAAATTGGTTTAAATCTTGAGCACGTGAAGGAGAATAGTGTAAAAACTAGGTTGGAGACAGATTGTGTATGACCTTGAAAGCCAGGTAAGGAACTTGGCTTCTAGTCCTTAGACAATGAAGGATGCTGAACAGCAGTGACATGATCACAGGTCTGTGTATTAAAAGATTCATGTGGCAGTGGTATGAAGTATCCATTTGATGAACATTTTTGTTGTGTTTTAAAATATTCAGCATATTTCTTGAGTATCTCTGTATATAGGCCCTGTATTAGACAATGGGAAGTTAAAAAAAAAAGATCCCAGCCATGTGTTTGATATCTGGCATAGGGACCCACTGGGGAAAAAAGGATGTAAGCAAGGAGTTCTGTCATCCCTTCAAGGAGCACACTGCTTTTGATGACTCTTCTTTCTCAGAGGCCAGAAGTGGTTTAAGTCTAACTTGCTTTTTTAAAAAAGAAATGTCTTCTGTCTTCTCATGAGCTCGACCTTCAGTTGAAAAGAGCTATGATTCTCTGGATTTTGTATTGAGTTATTCAAGAATTTCATGAATAGTAAGTAGGGTATTCAGCTTGTTTTCTTGTAAAGGAATTATGAACTTTGTACTAATGAGCATCTTGCTGAACTTCATTTCAGTTCATCAGTAATAGCATTTTGAATAGTGCTTTGAGGTTTGCAAAATGCTGTACTTGCATGAACTCATTTGATCCCCATTTCAACCTTTTGAGGTAGGTACTGCCATTATCTTCACTTTACAGATAAAGAAACTTGAGGCTGAGATGTTGTGACTCACCCTGGCTCATATAGCTAGTTAGTGTCTGAATCAGGATTCGAACTTGGCTCTTCCCCTACTCCCAATTCCAGCACTCTTAACCACTGCAACATGCAACTAATATGTTCCTTTTATATGCAAGTCACTGAAGCAAACCAAAAAGCTCTCCTCTCAGATACTTGGCATTCATCTTGGGTGTGGGGAGTTGGACAGGTCAGGGTCTTATGCTCTGTTCTTCACAGCAATACCAGCCTAAGAAGAGGCACCAAAAAGATTGGATGTCCCTTTGGCTCATGTTTAGATTCCCACAGACGTGAGTAAAAGGATCTCCAGCTCCTCAACAAACGCAGGTACAAGCAGGTATTTCATACCATAGAAAATAAGAGATGGAAAGACCCTATGAATTCGGAATGTACAGAAAAGGACTCCAACTCATTGAAAATCAGCACTGTTCTTCCTTTTCTGATTGGTCTTCTTTTCCAACAACATCTTCCATCAGATCACTCTGTTCTTTGCCCTCAGATTCATAGTGCCACTTTGTGGTTTGTCTTCTCCCTGCAAGGGAAGCACACCTTGGAGCTATTGGACAAACTTTTCCATTGGGCCTATAATACCAGAGAGTAAAGTCTTGGTCCTTTACTCCCTCATAATGGTGGCTTTAGTCCTTCAATCAAACATTCATTGAGTGTCTTCTATGTGTCAGGCACTGTGCTAAGTGCTGAGGATACAAAAAGAGGCAAAAGCTAGTCCCTGCCTTCAAGGAGACAGTCTAATGGGGAAGACAACAAGCAAACATACATACAAAGCAAACTCAGTGTATATGTGCGTGTGTATAAAATTTGGGGGAGAGTACTAACTGGGCCTTGAAGGAAGGCAGGAGGTAGAGATGAGGGGAGAGAACATTCTAGGCGTGGGAACACAGCCGGAGAGAATGCCTAAGATTTGGAGTATCTTGTTTGTGGAACAGCCAGGAGACCAATGTCACTAGATAGAAAAGTATGGTGGGGTAGGCGTGGGGTGGAGTGAGGTGTAGAAAACTAGAAGGGAGGAGAAATTAGGAAAGAGTTTGAATGCCAAACAGAGCTTTTTATATTTAATCCTGAAGGTGATAAGGAGCTACTAGAATTTATGGGGGGTGGAGGCAGGTGACATGATCAGACTTACAATTTAGGAAAATGACTTCAGTGGCTGAATAGGGGATAGAGAGGAGTGGGGAGATACTTGAGGCATATATGGACTCACCAGTAAGTAGCTATAGTAACCTAGGCAGGAAGTGATGAGGGCCTGTGGTGGCAGTGTCCAAGGGGAGAAGGGAGCGTATTCCAGAACTGGTACAAAGGCAACAGTTTGTGTGTGGGCGTGGGTGTGGGTGTGATAGTGGGGAATCCAGGCTGACTCCTGGCTGGCTTGTGAGCCTAGGATGGTATTGCCCTCTATAGTAATGGACAAGGGGAAGGGGGCAAGACAATGAAGTTCTGTTTTGAATGTTGAGTTCAGGATGTCTACTAGCCATCCAGCTTGAGATTTCTGAAAGGCGGCTGAGAATGTGAGCTTGGAAGTCAGCAGAGAGATTAGGGCAGCAGCGGTAGACTTGAGAATCATTTTTTTCTCATGTCCCTGGATGTGGATGTGTGGTGGAGAAGAGGGTTTCTTCCTCTGTAATAAGAGATTTGATCAGATGCTAAGGGCCTCTTTTAGCTCTGTATTGCATGGTCCTTCTAGCTCCAGCTTTAAAAACAAATACTTTATTTGATTGGACATTTCTGAAGGAGTTTTTTGAGACGGGAAAAGATGGGAAGAGTTAAGAGAGTTATTATTTTGTAGCTTGATAGCTTAACAAGTGATCTAGAAAGAGCTCTGTTCCGGCCTAACTCTCCTCCCTTCTGCAACCCAAATAAAAAGAATCAGGTTATTTGGTACAGAGTCTATTATCATAAAAATAATTAGACAAAGTATTTGCTGTGGAAGATATTTAATTTTCGAGGATTCGTAAAAACCAGTTGAAAGAGGTACTGTTTCTCTGAACCCTGTATTGGAATCTGGAATTATCTTTGTCATATCAACCTTCAAAGGAATTGGGAGTTACAGCACCTGAATTCCCATCCTGGCCCTTCTCCTTGCTACACGTCTGAATCATCCCCCTCTTTGGGCCTCAGTTTCCCCATCTGTAAAATGATAGGGTTATACTAAATGGCCTTTAGAGCTGGAAGTCCTTTCCAGCTCCAAATCTGTGATGTTATGATGCATTTGTGATAAATAAGTTCTGCATTGTGAATTTTACTGAAAATTTGGATGGAGTTGACATAACATATGTTAAACACTAGATGGCAGCAACAGAAAAATATTAAACAAGCAGTAAGAATTCCATGCAAAGGTAAGCAAGTTGTCTATGATCATTCCCATTTCTAGGGTGCTTACGTGTTTCCAAAGACTCTCAACAACCTTGTGAGGTTGATGGTGCAAATATCTCCATTTTGTGAACAAGGAAATGGTCTCAGAAAGTCACAATAGCTTGTACAGAGTCATCCAGCTAGCAGATAAGCTGGAAATGAGTTTGGATTTCACCTAAGCTAAGCTTACTTTACCAAAAAAGTGAGCTGAGGCACTTGTCTGTGGTGATAGTGCTATTTAGGGGCACAGCAAGAACTGGGCCCTAGGTCTTTTTTCCCAGGCCAGTGTACCATGCTGCTTTGTGTGGTTCCTAAAGATGTACCATTAGTTAAAATATTTAAAAACTGTCTATTTTGGTTCATATTCAATATGTAGCCTACCTGTGTTTTTAATACTGCTAATGCTTGTGAGTCTGGCCAGTCATTTCCCCTAAATCTTGTTTGTTTTACCTCTTGAAATCCCTGACACCCTACCCCTCCTTGCCCTGGGTCCCATCTCCTGCTAGAAAATATGCCTATATCCTTCAGAATTTACAAATTTGCCCTCAACCAGCAGATAGTTTGCAGGGTGTTTATCAACAGTTGTGCAAGGCTGACCAGGCTTGAGATGGAGGGAGTGGCCATGTCCGAGGCTTGAGAACTGGAAAGAAGCAAGGGAAAAGCTCCCCAGGGAAACATGGAGGAGAGGGAGTTTTGACAGTAGAAATCATCCAGGTGTTCTGCCTTAGATCCTTGGGACAGACAGGTTCACTGAGCACCAGTCTGGATTTGAGAGATGTGAAATATGTTTTTACTAAGGATGCTGAAAAGTAATTGGAATTTCCCTTCTCTTCTAGAAAAAATGAGGGGAATCATCCTCATTCCTGTATATGTTGGCCTAAGCGAACCTCTGAAGTTTCTGCACCCTCTGAGGGTCTCTGAGGTTATTTTTTTCCTTAAAACTGAGGCAAGAATCAAGCAATGCTTTGAGCTAGATTCCTAGATGATTGGAATTTGAAGGAACATTGCAAATCATCCAGTTGAGGGAATCTGAATCACTTGGGTGTCATGGACCCCTCCGGCAGCATGGTGGCAGTATAGACCTCTTTTCAGAATCGTGCTTTTCAAGCTATAAAAAGGAATATATGGTCTGGAGAGCAAATCACACTGACATACAGTTTTTGAACTATTTTAAAGAATGCGTTCATAGACCCAGGTCAAGAAGCTCTGGTCTAGTCTAACTCTCTCATTTTACAGAAAGGAAAAGTTAGATGCCCAGGACCACACAACTAGTTCGTGGCTGAGCTAGAGCTTAAACCAGGTCTCCTATTCCCTGGCCCAGGCCTCAGAGAGATCTTTATGACCAATACCTTACACTGGCAGAGGGACCAGTCAGAAGCAGAAATGAGGTCTGTGGTCAGTGAGCAGAATGTGATTAGATCAATGGTCATAAAATAAAGAGAGCTCATCAATGAGGAGATAAACATTTATTAGCACTTATGCCCTGGAGATACATAGAAAGACAAAAACACGATTCAGCCTCCAAGAGCTCATGTTCTAATGAAAGACTGTCATTTTGTCAAACAAAGATCAGGTTGGATGCATGGATGAGACTGCTCTGTTAAATCCTGGTTTTGTTATAAAAGCTTGGTGAGTACAGACTTTAATGTCCCTCTAGCAGATATATGCTTATAGGAAAGGATCCCGGAAGTTTCAGAGAAAGCTGGGTCTTCTACAAAAGAATTTAAGAAACCCTTTCCCATGATTCTTTGAATCTTCAGCATAGGCACGAAAGAGAGAAGAATGGGGCTGCCTGGGAGGCTTTGGTGGGAAAGGTGAGCTCAGACCAGGGCAACATGTTGCTGAACCTGTTTGTTCCTACAAGGACAGGAATTGACCCTCTAAGGAGGGAAGAGCGAAACAGACCCCTGAAAACTGGGGCTCAGATGTGAACCTCTTTGCTGCTATAAACATTGTATATGTAATTTTTATTTTTGCTACGGTCGTGCGATGGGACTGTGAGAGACTGAATATCTTCAGAGGAGAGCTGAGATGGCTATTTATTCACCGGGTGAAGTAAGGAAAGTTGTTGTCAAATAGTTTTTCAAACTGAGGCCATCCTGAGTTCAGGGGAAAGTGGTTCAAGTTTAGAAAGTACATTTGGTAAAAGGGGTAATTCACAGCCCCTGGTCCAGGGGTGGAGAACCTGCAGCCTTGAGGCCACATGTGGCCCTCTAGGTCTTCAGGTGTGGCCCTTTGACTTCAAACTTCACAAAACAAATCCCCTTAAGAAAAGGATTTGTTCTGTAAAACTTGGACTCAGTAAAAAGGCTGCACCCAAGGACCTAGAAAGTCATATGTGGCCTCAAGACCGTGGATTCCCCACCCCTATCCTGGTCCAATAGAATCCCTCCTCTCCCTTTGTGGAATCCTCATGAAGGTCCCCTTCAGTATGTAACACTTTGCTGAGTCCTTTTAGATTTCTGAGGCTGCCTTCACTTCAAACACTTCATGCCCCCTGAAGATGTTTTCCTTCAGTTTGTTGAGTTTATTATCTTAGCTCTTGTTACCCTCCCACTGTCTCTTATGATGTAGTAAATGAGGTGAAAGGGGAGTGTGATACTCCCTCAATCTCACCTCCTCCCCCCCCCCACTTCGCCTTATTGCTCCCTGGTATAGGTACAACGGGTCTCCTAGTCAAAGGGCTCAAAGGACTCCTGGAGCTTGACTCCCAAAGCAGTTGCTGGAACATCCTGATATACATGGACCCATAGGTATGTCTAATTCTTTCAATCAAACCCAATACATTTTAACATTTTATCCAGTGGCTGGAAGTACTTCACTTCCAATTCCATACCTATCTTACACAGGTTTGATTGATTGATTGATTCAATAGAAATGTCTAAGAATTATTCACAACTAGTTATATATCTTATTGCTTCTGTAACTCAATCAAAAAAGCTTGCTTTCTATAAAGGTATCAGAGCTTGGAACATCTTTTTGGTTACATTAATTGGGATTGGGGGGGTATGAAGCACCTCTCTAACACAGGGTTAGTGACTAGGGCCTTAGGGGACTAAATTGACACATCCTATCCAGGAACAATGCCAGAGTTGATTTGATCGTGGCGGGGCACTTGGCTCCAGAACTAAAAGGTGGGGTGAGAAGGAAAGAGTACTCTCACAGTGACAAGGCAGTTGAGTGAGTCCTGGAGGAAATGACTGCTGAATAGAAAGTTAAATGAAGCATGACTGGAGCTTTCCTAAATCTAGGAGAGGAAGTTAACGATCAGGATGCCGAAGTTTCCAAGATGAAAGGGCAAATGTCTCCTGCAGATGGCAGGGTATTTGGCATAGCTGCATAGACAATGGTTTGAGAGAGTAGAGCGTAAAGTGAGTCATGGCTGTGCTTTTTAAAAGCTAGTTCAGGAAAAGCAGTTAGTAAGCAGGTAAACAAAAGCATTCTGCAATTCATTTAGGTTCAGCTGCTTTCTGTGTGTGTGTGTGTGTGTGTGTGTGTGTGCGTGTGTGCGCGCGGGCACGCACGCCCACGCAAATCATTGTACATATTGTTCTCCTTGTTCTGCCTTTTTTAGTCTGCATCAGTTCGTACCAGTCTTTCCATCCTTCCCTGGATTCTTCATATTTGTCTTTTCTTAGGGTGCAGGAGTTTTCCATTGGATTCATATAGCCTAATGTATTTAGCCCTTCTAAGGTGCCCCTCCCCTTTGGTTTCCAGGTTGGGGCCATTGCAAAGATTTTGATACCTATTGAGGCTTTCTTTTTTGTCCTTTTCTTCCTGGGAGCATGTCAGGTAATGAAGTCATATTTGTCCTATTTTATGTCTTTTATCCCAGGTTTCACAATTGAGTCCTCAAGGGATCAATCGGGTCACATGCTGCAGCTCCCAAGGTATATCATTCCATTGTTCTTAAGTGACCTGTTATTTTGATTCATCGTGACTTGACGTATCACAGAATACATCTCCCTGGATTGTGAGAAGGAATATTTCTAGCATTATGATTTGTGCATTCATGAAAAGTCATATTAAAAAGTGCCATTCATGCTAGCACCCCCCTCCCCACCCTACAGGCAGCCCATGGTTTTGCTCCCCCTCCCCCAAGCACTCTCTCAGATTATTAAGTGTTGTCTCATGGGTGTATGATCAGCTCTTTCAGGGCACAGATGTTGTCAGTGCCTCAGTTTGCCACTCTGTACTATGAGGAGCATTGGACTAGATCCCATAATCTATGACCCTGGTATTTCCCTCTATCCTTACCTCCCCCCACCCGAACCCCTTTCCAGTCCCCCAGTTAGTCAGCAAGCAGTTAATAAGCTCAAAGCTGGGGATTCACAGAAAAGCCAAAAACAAAAACAAAACATCAGCCCCTTCCCTCAAGGAACTCAAGTTCTCATTGGAGAGACAACATGTAAATTACTGGATATATACAAAATATATACCAGTAGATGGAAAGTAATTTGAGAGGGGAAGGCACTAGCAGGAGATAGAATGCTGATGGGGAGACTAGGAAAGTAGGATTGGAGCTGAATCTTGAGGGAATCTGGAAAGCACAGGTGAAGGAGAGATTTCCAGACATGGCTCTGTTATTGCTAAGGGACTGAGTAGGGATGATGGAGCCAGTGAAGTGGGATCACAGTGTGAGGAGAGTCAAGTATAAGAAGAATGAAGGTCATGAGGGACTCCAAAAGCCAAACAGGATTTTATTTTTGATCCTGGAAGCAAGAAGGAGCCACTGGAGTTTATTGAGTAGGGGATAAAATGGTGAGATCTGACTTTTAGAAAAATCACTATGGCAGCTGAGTAGAGGGTGAATTAGGGTGGGAAGAGGCTTGGGTCAAGGAGACCACTTCAGAGGCTATTGTAATAGTCCAGGCAAGAAATGATAAAGGCCTGAGCTAAGGTGGCAGCTGTGCCAGGGGCATATACAAGAGATGTTATAAACGTATGAGCTACAAGATTGGCAATAGATTGGAAATGTGGGAGGGTAAAGTGAGGAGTCAAGGATGATACTAAGATGGTGAGTCTGAGTGCCTAGGACATAGCCTTGGCAGTAACAAGGAGGTTTCGAATGGGAGGGTGGGGGCAGGTTTGGGGTGAAAGACAATTTTGTTTTGGCCATGTTGAATTTGACATGCCCATAGGACATCTGGTTTGAGATGTCCAAGAGGTGATTAGTGACGCAGGACCAGAACTCAGGAGAGAGATTAGGGCTGGATATGTAGATTCGGGACTAATCTTTATAGAGATGAAGATTGAACCCATGGGAGCCAATGAGATATTCAAGCAAGAATCGCTAGGGACTGCTGGCAATTGCTTGGCAGCCAGTGGTTGCCAGGTAACCATCTGTACTTACTTCTCAAAGCATTTCCAACATCTGCCAAGCTGATTATCATGGTAATTCTAGCCCACATGATGGCCACAGGGCTTACAAGTAAAAAATCATCTTCTTAAATGCATAAAATAAAATATGTAGGATTATAAAGAAACCAATTACATTGGAAGACAGTTATCAAAATAGTACAATACAAATTCACGGACCCCAGGTGAAGAACCCCCCCCAGTAGATAATGTCTGAAATCCTTTTCACTTCCAAGTCCTATGATATAAGTGGTTATTAGTCATTTTATATTCTCCATACCAGTGATGTCCACTTCAAACAGAAAAGGAGCACAAATCCATATAGAAGGATCCTTGTTTTACAGTCTAATATTATCTCTGGTTTATTGTATTTTTGTTAATTTTGTTAAATATTTCCCAATCACATTTAAATGTGGTTCAGGCTCACTAGGTACTGGGCGTTGCCAGCTGCTGCTTGGCACTCTGTATTACTGTTCACTTCTATTCATGCATGTAGCCAAGAAAATAGTTTGCAGTTACATCAATCTGCTGTATAAATATTAATCAAACTTGACAATTATTTAGAACAGGTTGTCTTCCTCACTGGAGAGGAGGTGACCCTAGTCTCTTGAAAGCTGGGGCAGATCCTCCTGATATATCCTCAAGTCTGCTAAGTATGGAGAGAAGCCCATTGCCAAAAAGTAGGTAACGAATTTGGGGGGCAACTCAGACTTCTAAAGGAACTGTGATCTGTGTTGGTGTAGCCATGCTTATGAAAATCACGTATCCTTTTTTTGGGGGGGGGAAGGGCAATTGGAGTTAAGTGACTTGCCCAAGGTCACACAGTGTCTGAGGTCTGATTTGAACTCAGGTCCTCCTGAATCCAGGGCTGGTGCTCTATTCACTGCACCACCGAGCCACCCTGATCATGTATCCTTTTAATGTGTTGAGAAACAATCCTTTAGATTTTTAGAAGTATAGATTGCCAGGAAGTTTTTTTTTAAATCTCAATTCCTTGCCAATGCCTTGTGGCCCTCTCCTTGGTTACCGAGACCTTTAGCTGATTCAGGCTCTCAAGAGACCCTGAGACTGAGGATGGAAATTTCTTCTCTGGTTGTTCCCCATTCTCAACTTTTCCAAAATCCGTAGAAGTTAAGTGAGAATTTTCATTTCATCCTCATCCTCTCCAAATTGTTTTCCATAAATCTGAAAAGACAGAATCTGACGCTGAATGAAAAGGGCTTGGAAGGTAGATGGGACCTTGATGATCTAGTTGAACCCTTTCATTTTGTAAATGAGGAAACAGGCCAAAAGAGAAATCATAGGATTATCATGAGCTTTTGAACTGGAAGGGGCCTTAGAAATCCTCTAGTCCAAAGTGCCTAATTTTATAGATAAAGGCGCTAAAGCCTAGAAAAGTGCAGTGACTTGCCCAAGGACATCAGACTAGTAAAGTTAGCAGAGCCAGGATTACAATTAAAGTAGTATCTCCAGGTTCAGCTTTCTTTCTGCTGAAGGTTTGGGGGATGGGGGGGGGGGCACTGCATTAGATGGTGCTGCAGTGGGTAGAGCACTCAGTCTGGAGTTATGAAGAACTGAGTTCAGATGTGGCCTTGGACACTTATTAGCTGTGGGACCCTGGACAAGTCACTTAACATTTCCCGGCTTCAGTTTCCTCATATGTAAAATTGGAATGATAATAATAACACCTACCTCCCAGGGTCATTGTGAGGGTCAGAAGAGAGAGACAGAGAAAGAAATAAAGAAAGAGAGAAAGAAATAACTGCTGGAAAGTGCTCAGTGCAGTGCCTGGCACAAAGTAAGTATATATAAATATTAGCTAATGTTATTCACTTATAACATATAAATATATTCTATTACATAGAATATATTAATATAACAGTTATATATAATATATAAATAAATATAATATATAAATGTTGGCAATGTTATTAATATTGGAGAGAAGGCAATAAGAAGTTGAGTAGTTCCAATAATTGCTAAACCATTTCAACTACTGACCCTGCCCACTGCTGTTGGACCCATATTTGGGGGTCATGTGTTCCCAGTTTATTCTACAGGCCTTTATTAAATGTCTTCTTTGTGTCAGTTACTATGCTGGCAAAATAAAACACATCCTATCCCCAAAGAGCTGGCATTCTGTCAGTCACTAAGCATTTATTAAGTGCCTATGCTGTCCCAGGTACCATGTTAAGTCTAAAATTGTACATATAAGGCCTATATTTGAAGGATATTACCTTTACACAAGTAAATACAAAATTATATATGCAAAATCAATTCAAAACATTTTTGAGGTCGAAAAAATTAACTAGAAGGTGTTTGCTTAAGTACAGTAGGGTTTGGATTCACTCTCACAAAATGACACACACACACAATGTATATACTATGTCTACTATTTATTTAATTAAAAAAAAGTAAGAGTAAGTGGGTGGGAAGTAATAAACAATCAGGCACCTTAA
>CM053582.1:41502586-41518333 GCA_028627135.1 Pseudochirops cupreus | reverse complement strand
TATATATCTTTTCCCTCCACATTTCCAATGCCCCCCACTATCAGTAGTGTTTTCCCTCTCCTGCTGAGATATTTAAAATCATAAAAGATTAAAGATCTGTTAAAGTAGGCCAGAAAATTTGGAAAGCACAACAGTGGCCACTGGTTGGAAAAGATCAGTTTTATGTCCTAATCCTAAAGAAGGGCAATGCCAAGGAATGTTCAGATTACCAAACAATTATTTCATACGCCAGCAAGGTTATGCTTAAGATTCTGCAAGTTAGTGTTCAGCAATATGTGAACTGAGAATTAGCAGAAGAGCAGGCTGGTTTTTGAAGAGGCAGAGGAACTGGAAACCAAATTGCCAACATTTGGTGGATTATGCAAAAGTGAGAGGATTTCAGAAAAACATCTACTTCTACTTCATTGACTACACTAAAGCCTTTGACTGTGTGGATCACAACAAAATGTAGCAAGTTCTCAAAGAGATGGGAGGACCAGATCATCCTACTTGTTTCTTGAGGAACCTGTATGCAAGCCAAGAAGCAACATTTAGAAGTAAACATAGAGCAACTGGTTAGTTGGAAAAGGAGCACAACAAGGCTATATAGTATCACTGTATTTAACTTATATGCAGAATACATCATGTGAAATGTCAGACTAGATGAATCATAAGCGGGAATTAAGGTTGCTGGGTGAACTACAACAACCTTAGCTATGCAGATGATACCATTCCTATGGCAGAAAGTGAAGAGGAATTAAGAAGCTTCCTTATGAGGGTAAAAACTGGCTTGAAGCTTAACACGAAAAAAAAAACCGAGCTAAGATCTTGGCAACTGGTCCCATCACTTCCTGGCAAACAGAGGGAGAAGAAATGGAAGCAGTGTCAGATTTTATGTTCTTGAGCTCAAATATCACTAAAGCCATGAAATTAAAGGAAGGACAGCTATGGCAAATCCGGACAGCAGACTAAAAAGCAGAGACATCACCTTGCTGACTAAGGTCCTTATAGGCAAAGCTATGGTTTTTCCAGCAGAAATGTATGACTGTGAGAGGTGGAATATAAACAAAGCTGATACTTTCAAATTGTGGTGTTGGAGAAGACTTTTGAGAATCCCTTGGACAGCAAGGAGATCAAATCAGTCAATACTTAAAGAAATCTATTTAGACTATTCACTGGAAGATCAGATACTGAAGCTGAAGCTTAAATACTTTGGCCACATAATGAGAAGGTGAGACTCATTGGAAAAGACCCCGATGTTGGGAAAGACTGAAGGCAAAAGGAAAAGGGGATGGCAGAGGATGAGATGAATAGATAGCATCATGGAAACCATGAACTTGGACAGATTTCAAGAGACAGTAGAGGATAGAAGGGCCTGGTATGCTTTGGTCCATGGGGTCATGAGGAGTCGAACATGACCAAATAACTAAACATCAACTTCCCTCTCCTCCCCCAATCCCAGTGGTCCTTTCCATCTGTCCACTTCTCACCTCCCCAATCCCTTTTCTCTCTCCCATCCCCCATGTTTTACTCCCTCTGTGTGGCTCTTTCCAATATTCCCAATAGTCCTTTCCCTCAGTCTTCATACACACTGGTTCCTTCCCTTTGTCTCTCTTCTCACCTCATCCCAATCTGAAGTGATTCTTTCCCTTCATCTTTCCCCCCCATCCCCAATGTTCCATTTCCCTGGGAGTCTCTCTCCCTTCACATTCACAATTGCCCTTTCCATCTATCTCCCTTCACCCATATCCAGAGTGCCTTTCCTGTCTCTGCTCTCCTTGATTCCAGTTCTTCTCTCTCTCTCTCCCCCGCAGCCCCGCCCTTCAATCTGGAATTTTTCTTTCTCTTTCCCTGTCCAGCCTTATCCCCAGATGTTCATCCCCTCTGTCTGCTCCACATTCCCAATGGTCCCTTTCCCTTTTTCTCTACCCCTCCCCATTCCCCAGTGGTTTATTCCCTGTGTCCCTCTCTCCCACCACACTCCCAATGTTCCTTTCTCTTCCCTCCCCATTCCAATGGTATTTTCCCTCTGACTCTTCTCCCCATTCCCAGTGGTGTTTTCTCTTCCTTCTTTTTCTTCCTTCCCTATTTTTCTCTACATTCTGCTCTTTGGTGGTCCCTTCTATCTCCCCCCAACTCACTTCTGAAGTCTAATGTTCATACCACTAGCAACTAGTGACTAGCCCAAGGACAATAATGGATGGAGTAAAATCCTTTAAAACAGGAGCTATAACCCTCATCCCAGATGTATAAATTAAGATAAAATGAGAAGTAAAATAAATTGTTAGCCCTAGCCAAGCAGCCCAATAGACCAATTGCTCTCATTTCACCCACGCTAAGCCATTAATCTTTCATTGCCAGGGAAGAATAAGTGGTGAGGATCAGTTGAAGGGGAAGTAGACAATTGAAGGTTCTTTGCAAAGGTCCCAGGACCAGTCTTTAATCCAATTTTATACTCACCCATGAATGTGTGCACACAAAAGAGTGAATGCCCCCAGCAGCACTCAGGGAGCACTTCACAGGGATAAGCAACATCACCAGGGGTGCAATGGGAGTGGCAGCATCTGGAGAGGGCACAGGGTTTCCAATCAGCTTCACTCCCACAGCAACCCCAGACCACTTCAGCTGTTTCTCCTGCAGGCCTACCCCAGCTCAACTCATTCTGTCTGTATTGTGCCCCATTTTCCAGGCCTTCCCTGCCCCCTACCCTACCTCCAAAAGTCTCCCAATTTCACCTGCTGACCCCATTAGGTGTGGAGCTCTAATAATCTTAGACTCACTTATGCTGAGGCTGATCATGAAGATGCTTTTTATCCCTTCCCAAGGGTATTTGAATTTTAAGAAAGAATATCTACAGACAGCAGTTAACTGAACCCAGGGGAATGTATTTCTCTTGGTAAAATTCAAAGCATCAGAATAGGTATCTAGAACCCAGATTTGGAGGTAGGGTGCAGTTTCCCTAGTACTCTCTTGGCAGCTTGGCAAAAGGCCAGGGTTCAGCTTCTATTCTGCCATTTACTAGGGATTTTTTAGGGCAAATTCTCTGACTCCTCTGTGCCTCAGTTTCCTTATATGAATACAAGGAAAACTAAATCTACATGACCTCAGAGGGCTGTCTATAGAAGCTAGAAGGAACTTTAGAGAGCAATGAATTGTTCAAACTGAATGGCATAATACAATTTGGTAAAGCACTTTGTGGTTATATAAATGTCACCTACTGTTACTGTTACTCTGTCTACTGGCACAGTCAACCCTACCCATAATATCCAGAATGCTTACTGTCCCCATCTTCTCTTCCCCTGGCACAGCTGATCGACATACATAGGGCCATATTCCTGAAAGTCATGTTTATGGAGCCCTGGAAACTAGAGAGAGCCCAGTATCTACTCTGAAAGTCCAACTAACCATATGAGGTCCCATTGGGATGGAGACTCTTGCTTTGTACCTTGGTCAGGAGCCAAGAAACAGCTGCATCAAACAGTAAGAAATACTGAATAGGAGAGGAATTTGGAGAAGCAGGGAAATACTTGTATGAGCTAACAGGTAAGTAAGAAGAACAACATAGAGAGGGATTATTGCAATGGTTCAAGTGGAAAAAAAGGAAGATGGACAAGAAAGGGAAGGAGGAAAGGAAGGAGAAAAGAGGAAAGAGGAAGGAGGAAGGAAGGTGAAGGAGGAAGGAGGAAATAGGAAAAAGGAAGGTGGAAAGAGGAAAGAGGAAGGAGGAAGGGAAGGGAAGAATGACCACTGAGGACAAACAATGACATTTACATCCTGCCCGTGGGAGGAGGGAGGAACTCTGGCACATTGGTGCATGTATTGTCACTGTAGTGGTTTTTGCTTAATAGCTTTTCTTTGTCCACTGGCTGGGAGTGTAGTCCTAGTATACAGATTCAGAAATGGCAAGTGAGAAAAGGAAAAGCAAAAGAAAGATTCGGGGAGGGGATGGAGGGTGGGGGTGAGGGGAGTCTATATCATCCAAATCCAAACACCTGCTACAAGTGAGAGGTGGGGCTGGATAGAGAGGAAAATCAATCAGATGCGGCTCCTGCTCCTTCCTTCGGGGAGTTTACTAACTAATAGAGGAGACAAGCCAGGGACCACTGGTGAATTAAATACAAATTAAAATTAATATGGTAAACAGAGGACTTGAGGGAGGTTGAGATGGTGGAGAAAGGGACAGGAGGGAGAGAAATCAGCTCTTGCAATATGAATTCAAAAGACATTTACTGAAACCTGTTGTGTCTTAGGCCCTGGGGAGAAGTTGAATAAAATGGGGTTCCTTCCTCTATGCCATAGAGTCTATGGACCTTGCCATCTACTGTCAAGGCAGAGTACCCTGCCCAAAACCAAACACACACATTTAGTGCTCTAGGTGTTCATGTGAAGAAAAAAACTACTCTGCCCTCAGCTGGGGGTGGAGGAAGGAGAAGCTAGAGGAAGAGTAGTGAGCTGTCCAAAGATTCCCAGCAACCCACGTCAGGAGAGCTTTGAGCAAACCACCATAAAGCTGTGAATATCTCTGTAAATTGTGCTATGAGTCACTCAAAATCTTTCTGACATTTAAATCCCAATAACTCAGTACTTTGTTCTTTGTCTTTTTATAAAATGTTCTCTCTTTATACCATCTTAGCCCTACTGACAGTTCAAAAAAGCTGAGGCTCATACGGGGCTTTGTACACAGCAGGTGCTCACCTGAGGTGCAGCAGCCAGGGAAGGAAATGGGACATGTGGTAGTTTCCTACCTTGGTTCATTCTTGCTAACTAGGACCATAGCTCTGTTGTTTCTCGCTGCTTAAAAAACCTAAGTGCTGTCAACCTTTTAATTTTTTATGCCCTTATAGTAACACTGGATTAGTTAAATCTATGACCTAAGGGTCCCTCCCCCAAATTGAATGGCCCCAAATATCCAAATTACACCCTCTCCCCTCTCTCTCTGATCTATCAGCAGCAAAAGAAATACCTTGAACACAGTTCCTTCCTGGTTGGGGGGGGGGGGCGGGGTTGGGGGATAAGAGTGAAGGACATAAAAGTTCTTCCTTGCTCATTCTGAAGCACCAGGAAAAAGATGGAAAAAAGGAATCCTATGTTCTTCCCTTTCCCACATCATTAATGATTCCCTGCCCAAAGACACATCCATTGAAATTTCATTAGCTTGGGTTTATACCTTTATCACTCAATGGCCTGGAGAAGGAAATTACAAACCAGTGCAGTATCTTTGCCAAGAAAAACCAAAATGGGGTCATAAAGAGGGAAACATGACTGAAATGACTCAACACCAACACCCAATGGCCAAGCCATCATGGGTTAAGAAAAGTAGGCAACAGGTCAGGTACGGATTGGACTACATAGCCACAGAAGTCCTTCCAGTCTTGAAATTCTGTACTTTGTTAAGTGTTTTCTAAAGGTCTTGCAGCTAATTAGTGGCAAGACCAGAGCTGTAAAGTAGATTCTCTAACTCTTAAAGTTAAAGCTAAGTTAAAGTTGACTCTGGAGTAAGCTTTTGATTATACTATATGCCATACTTATCTGCTTGCTAACACACTTTCAAAATACTTCTTTTGGTTCTTTTAAAGTCAAGAACATGATCTACTAATCTAGGGATGGGACTGATTTGGGAAATTGATAGGCCCCTACACTCCTCGATTCTTTTTGTCTTTTATTCAAACACCATATTCTCCTCTCTCACATCAATAAATTATAACATAGAAAAACATTCTAACAATTAGAGAGTTATCAAAATGTGGAATGGGAGGCAATAGGTTACCTCCGGAAGTAACAGGTTCTTCTGTTAAAGAGATGATTCCACTTTAGTTATGAACTGGATCAGATATACTAAATGAATCAATAATAAAGTGAGCATAGAAAAAAGTCCCCAGGATTTCTTTCCCATGATTCTCAGGGTCCAGAGAACATTGGTAACTGGAACAAATTCTCTAGACATTTCCTAGAAGGCTGTGTGGGGAGGCATCTTCTGGAGAGAAGGAAGTTTAAAATTTGGGGCTACCAGACTCAGGACAAGGATATAAGATCCAAACAAATATTGAGCTTTGCTGGGCCCAAGGAAGGAATGATCAGTATTTCCAATTGAGGGGATGAGGAAAGGCTTCAGTGAAGAGGAAGTGTATAAGCTGGATCTTGACAGCTGATAGTAAGGATTGGTTCTAGGCCTAAGAAACAGCACTGGATGAGCCAGAGCCAGACTCACTATATAATTGATTAGTTTCACATAAAAGTAGAATATGCAGGGGAGGAGCATTAGGCAATAAGGCCAGATAAGTAAGGAGCCTTGAATGCCAGAGTAAGGAGACAGACTATCCTCTAGGCAGGAGAGAGATGCCATCAGAGTAGCATTTTGGAGATTAATCTAGTAGGAAACCCTAGAGACAGAGGGAGACCAGAGGTAGTAAGACTAACTAGGGGCTTTAATAAATGCTAGTTTGACTATTGCAATGATCCAGATGGGAGACAATTATGAGTCATAGGAACGTGTGTTCTCACTAGAGAGCTTAAGGAGAGGTAGAAAGGTTTATCACCAATACTGATAATGTCAAACCCAAAAGGAAACGGGCCACTAACCTGTACAAATCAGATCACTAGTGCCACATAGCAACTTGGTTTTAAAATGTAATATTATCTACGTGTTATTGTGTCTTTATTTTATTGAATATTTCCCAATTACATTTTAATCTGGTTTTTGATGTACTTAGGAATGTTGTGGGGTGTGATCAGCACCTCTGATCTACACAGAACATCATACCACCTGAAAGTCAACCAGTAGAGAAGTTATTTCTTAAGTGTTGCCAAGCATCTTCTTTGAAAGGCAAGACTGGAGAGAGGGGAGCTTAACATATTGAGATGCCAGACATTTTTTACCAGTGGTAATTGACAGTAGGGTCCATGATCTTGTTTTGAAAATATTTTGATAACTATTTCAATATAATTGATTTTCCTTGTAATTTTGTTTTATTTTATGCATTTAAAAACATGATTCTGAAAAGGGGTCCTGAGGTTTTACCAGACTACCCAAAGGGGCCACAACATTTTTAAAAAAAAGCTCAAGAACCTCTTAGAGAGAATTAGTTTAATCAGATACTTTCTCCTAAATAAGATATTCTCACTGGAGGAATGGGCACTGGAAGGTGAGGGTGGCATCTTAAGGCAATTATAGAGGGCCTACGTGGGGGGAAGTACTACATTGCTAAAAGATAGCAGGAACAATAGGTTTGGGTGAGTGGTGGATGAAGAAGTACAGAGAAAGGGATGTTGGAAGGGCCCAAGGTTAAGTTTCACTAATTTTACAGTTTTGCAAATGGCTACATCGTCTTAACACTCAAGTTCTTCTGCAATATAATGTAGTCAGTATCTCCAGTACTTGGGCACTAGTTATCAACTAGTTCAGGGGTGGGGAACCTGTGGCCTTGAGGCCACCTGTGGCCCTCTAGGTTCTCAAGTGCTGGCCTTTGACTGAATCCAAACTTCATAGAACAAATCTCCTTACTAAAAGGATTTGTTCTATCAGACTTAGTCATAAGGCCACACCTGAGGACCTAGAGGGCCACATGTGACCTCAAGATCACAGATTCCCCCACCTCTAAACTAGTTTTTAAATAATCCAGGCCTCCTCAAGACAGGTCACTTATAATTCACTGGCAGCTTTGATTTTAAAACAATGATCTATACAAGTCATTCTCCAATTGATAAATGGTCAAAGGACATGAATAGGCAGTTTTCAGATTAATAAATGAAAGCTATCTATTGTCATATGAAAAAAATGTTTTAAATCACTATTGATTAGAGAGATGCAAATCAAAACAACTCTGAGGTACCACATCACACCTATCAGATTGGCCAATAGGTTGTGTTTGTCCTTCATTTTTGAAGAGGACCATGGCATCAGGGAAATGATGACATGACTTGCAGTTGACTTTAATTTGAGTGAGGGAGGACTATGCAAGGCCATCAGCCTCACTTTCTCCTCCAAAGCCATCTGAATCCAGTGACCAGATATTCATCAGGATGACTGGAGATGACCCAGGATACAGTGGGAGACCCAGGCCCTTTTAGGCTAAGGGCTCTTCAGCTACTCACTTAAGAGGAGAGTAATGCCCATTCAGTGTATGGGCCTCTTTAAGAAGTCAGTGAAGGCACTTACTAGCTGTATGACCTTGGGCAAGTCACTTAACCCCAGTTGCCCTGCCCTCCACCCTCCGAAACACACACACAAAAAGAAGTCAGTGAAGAGGGAGGAGACTTCAGGGGACTGAATCACTGGCAACTGTGGTGGTTTCAAGACTTCTCAACCTATAAATGCCAAAGAGAAAGTAAAAGGTCAGTAGGGAAACTCTATTGGACCCAGGTGAGAGAAGAGCATGGTCCAACCCCTGCAGGGTGGCGGACATGGTGGGTGTGGCAACAGCTGCTTCTGGGGCTCCAGGCCCATAGATGGTAGGGGGACCAAGTGACTGACCAAAGGGAAATTGCAGGAATCTCTTTGCTGGCACTGAGACAGGATTATCTTGCTTTGCCCTGCTTGGATCCAGGTCACAGTCTTGGGTGGTAGTCCTAGGGTGAGAAGTACTGGTGTGGCAGAGCTGGGTTTTTTTTTTATATTGACTTTCAATGTAATCTTATTTAGTTAGTTAGTTAGTTAGTTAATTAAATTGATTTATTTGCTTTTAGTTTACAACTTTCATTTCCATAGTCCCTTGAATTTCAGATTTTTTCCCCCTCTCTCTTCTCCACCCCATCATGGCGGCATGCATTCAAATATATGATCTACAAATATCTTCACATTAATCATTAGTCAGTTTGTAAAGAAGGATTATAACTGATGGAATGATCAGTGGGAAAGAGGAAACAAAACAAAACAAGAAAAAGAGACAGAGCAAGTAGTTTGTTTCAATCTGCATTCAGACTCCGCATCTCTTTTTCTGGATGTGGATATCTCTTTCCATCATGAGTCTTTGGAGTTGTCTTATAACCTTACATTGCTGAGAAGAGCCCAGCCTACTGAAGTTAGTCATCATACATACATTGTGTCTGTGATTGTGTACAAATTTCTCCTGGTTCTGCTCTTCTCACTAAGCATCAGTTTATATAAGTCTCTCCAGGTTATTTTGAAGTCTGTCTGCTCCTCATTTCTAATAGCACAGTAGTATTCCATCACATTCATGTACCAAAACTTGTTCAGCCATTCCCCAATTGATGGGCATCCCCTTGTTTTCCAATTCTTAGCCGCCACAAAAAGGGCCGCTATAAATATTTTTTACATACAGGTCCTCTTCCCACTTCTCTGATCTCTTTGGGATATAACCCTAGAAGTGGTATTGCTAGGTCAAAGGGTATGCACTTATTTATAGCCCTTTGGGCATAGTTCCAGATTGCTCTCCAGAATGGCTGGATCAGTTCATAGCTCCACCAACAATGCATTAGTGTTTGAATTTTTCCACATCCTCTCCAGCATTTATCATTTTCCTGTTTTGTCATCTTAGCCAATCTGGCTGGTGAGATGTGGTACCTCAGAGTTTGTTTTGATTTGCATTTCTCTAATCACTAGTGATTTGGAACATTTTTTCCTATGCTTATAGATATCTTTAATTTAATCTTCTGAAAACTGTAGCAGAGCTTGTTGAGGCTGTGGAAAACCAGTTCTCCCCACAGTTCTGAGGCAGGTGTCTAGAAGAGGCTCTGAGAACAGTTGCACAAAACCCCAGAAATTTGGGACACAGCACTCTCCACTCTGGAAGCAGAGGTCTATTATGGCAAAGAGTGCGAAAGTCAAGTAACTGGCTGGCAAGATGAGCAAACAGAGGAAGAGAAATCAGACTATAGAATTGTTCTTTGGTGACAAAGAAGATCAAAACAGAAACAGAAGAAGACAACAAAGTCGAAACTCCTGCCTCAAAAGCCCTAAGAAAAATATAGAATTGGTTGCAGGCCATGGAAGAGCTCAAGAAGGATTTTGAAAATCAGCTAAGAGAAGTAGAGGAAAAATTGGGAAGAGAAATGAGAGTGATGCAAGAAAATCATAAAAAATGAGTCAACAGCTTGCTAAAGGAGACCCAAAAAAATGCTGAAGGAAATAACACCTTAAAAAACAGAATAAGCCAAATGGTAAAAGAGGTCCAATAAGCCAATAAAGAGAAGAATGTCTTAAGAGGCAGAATTGGCCAGATGGAAAAGGAAGTTCAAAAGCTCACTGAAGAAAATAATTCCTTCAAAATTAGAATGAAGCAAATTGAAGCTAATGAGTTTATGAGAAATCAAGATATCATAAAACAGATCCAAAAGAATAAAACAAATAGAAGGCAATGTGAAATATCTCATTGGAAAAACCATTGACCTGGAAAACAGATCCAGGAGAGATAATTTTAAAATTATTGGACTACCTGAAAGCCATGATCAAAAAAAGAGTCTAGACACCATCTTTCAAGAAATTATCAAGGAAAACTGCCTTGATATTCTAGAACCAGAGGATAAAATAAATAGGGAAAGAATTCACTGATTGCTTCTTGAAAAAGATCCCCAAAAGAAAACACCTAGGAATATTATAGCCAAATTCCAGGTCAAGGAGAAAATATTACAAGCAGTCAAAAAGAAACAATTTGAGCATTGTGGAAACACAATCAAGATAACACAAGATCTAGCAGCTTCTACATTAAGGAGTCAAAGGACTTGGAATATGATATTCCAGAGGTTAAAGGAGCTAGTATTAAAATCAAGAATCATCTACCCAGCAAAACTGAGTATAATACTACAGGGGAAAATATGGGTAGTCAATGAAATAGAGGACTTTCAAATATTCTTGATGAAAAGACCAGAGCTGAACAGAAAATTTGACTTTCAAATACAAAAAGTAAGAGAAGTTTGAAAAGGTAAACAGGAAAAAGAAAGCTTAAGAAATTTATTAAAGTTGAACTGTTTACATTCCTAAATGGAAAGATGATATTTGTAACTCATGAGACTTTCCTGAGTATTAAGATAGTTGAAGGGCATATATACATATTCACATATATACATATATATACATATATATATATATACACATATGTGCATGTGTGTATGTACATATACATGTTTGTATAAGTGGGTGTACGCATATGTATATGTGTGCATATTGTGTATACATGGACAGAGGGCACAGGGTAAGTTGATTATGAAGGGATATCTAAAAAATAAAATTAAGAGGTGACAGAGGAATATATTGGGAGAAGGAAAAAGGGAGAGAGAGAATAGGGTAAATTATCTCACATAAAAGAGGCAAGAGAAAGCTATTACAATGGAGGAGAAGGGCAGGGAGGTGAAAGGGAATGAGTCAACCTTACTCTCATTGGATTTGGCTTAAGGAGGGAATAACACACACACCCAATTGGGTATCTTACCCTATAGTAAAGTAAGGGTGAATGATATGAGGGGATAATAGAAGGGAGGGCAGATTGATGAAGGGGGTAGTCAGAGGCAAAGACTTTTGAAAAGGGACAGGGTCAAGGCAGAAAATAGAATCAATGGGGGGGTGGGATATGATGGAGGGAAATATAGTTAGTCTTTCAAAATATGACTACTATGGAAATGTTTTGCATAACTACACATGTATAACCTATATTTAATTGCTTGTCTTCCCAGTGGGGATGGGTGAGGAGGGAAGAAGGGAGAAAATCTGGAACTCAAAGTTTTAAAAACAAATGTTAAAAAATTGTTGTTACATGCAACTAGGAAATAATATATACAGGCAATGAGATATAGAAATCCATCTTGCCCTACAAGAAAGTAAGGGGGAAGGGGAAGGATGGGGGGGATATAAAAGAGGGCAGACTGGGAAAAGGGGTAATCAGTATGCTTGCCATCTTGGGGTGGGGGGTAGGGGAGAGATGGGGAGAAAATTTGGAACTCAAAATCTTGTGGAAATGAATGCTGAAAACTAAAAATAGATAAATAAATTCTGGGGGGGAAATAAAAGGAGTGAAGGGATGGCCCCTTTAATTAGAAAGAAAGAAAAAAAATCAGGCTGGGAGAAGAAGACCCTCAGGGTTGCTGTTCCAAAGAGAAACAATTACCATTGACATTTACTCTAAACCTGGAAGGCCCAAAATACAGCCATTAAGTAGAGTTTGGGTAGGACCTATTGTGGTCCAATATATGAGCTTTGGAGTGAACTGGGTTTAAGGTTTTGTGGCTAACATGACAAAACAGGAAAATGATAAATGTTGGAGAAGATGTGGGAAAGTTGGAATACTAATTCATTGTTGGTGGAGCTGTGAGCTAATCTAACCATTTTGGAGAGCAATTTGAAACTATGCCCAAAGGGCTATAAAAATGTGCATACCCTTTGACCCAGCAGTACCACTTCTAGGGCTGTATCCCAAAGAGATCACAAAAATGGGAAAAGGACCCACATGTACAAAAATATTTGTAGCAGCTCTTTTTGTAGAGGCCAAGAATTGGAAATTGAGGGGATACCCATCAATTGGGGAATGGCTGAACAAGTTGTGGTAAATCATTATAATGGAATACTATTGTGCTATAACAAATGATGAGCAGGCAGAATTCAGAAAAACCTGGAAAGACTTATGTGAACTGATGCTGAGTGACATGAACAGAACCAGGAGAACATTGTACACAGTAACAGCCACAATGTGTGATGACTGACTGATGGACTTAGCTCTTCTCAGCAATTTAAGGACCTAAAACAATTCCAAAGGACTCATGATAGAAAATGCTGTCCATATCCAGACAAAGAACAATGGAGTCTGAATGCAGAGTTGAAGCATACTATTTGCTCTTTTTTTTGTTTTGTTTTATTTTATGTTTTTCTTTCTCATGTTTACTCCCATTTGTTCTAATTCTCTTATACAACATGACTAATGTGAAAATATGTTTAATAGGACTGTATATGTAGATCCTAGGTTGGACTGCATGCTGTCTTGGGGAAGGGGAAGGGAGGAGGGGGAGAGAAAATTTAAAACTTATGGAAGTGAATGTTGAAAACTAAAAATAAATTTTAAAAAAATCATCATCTAGGGGCTTGATGTTTACACAAGTGGTTCCCCATGCCTGAAATTCACTCACTCTTCCTCTCTTCCTAAATGAGTCCTTTCCTGATGCCCTCAGTTACAAGTACTCTCTCCCATTTGAAGTTTTATTGCTAACAATTTATTTGTACATACTTTGTATTGGCTTTCTCAAGTCCTCATTGTCTCCACCCTGGAGAATAGAAACTCTCTGAAAGCAGAAATGATTTCATTTTTGTTTTTAGAGCCTCCCTATCTAGCACAGAGGCTGACACATAGAAGGAGCTCAGTAAATGCTTATTCACTTCAATCTAATAAACATTTATTAAGTACCTACTGTGTGCCAGCCATTGGTGCTACACGAATGAAACAATTCCTGCCTTCAATGCCCTCCCCTTCTACTAGGGTTATAGGATAGGTTCAGAAAAAGCCTCCTAAAGGAAATAGCACCTGAGGTGATCCTTGTGTACTTGAGCTGTAGATTCCAAGAGGTATAGATGAGGAAAAAGCATTCCTGGTATGGAAGATGACCCATGCAAAGGCACATAGGTGGGAGATGAGATGTCCCAGAGACAGAAGAGCAAGAAGATCTGATGGGCTGGAACAGAGTTCACTTTTGAGGGCAATACTATGAAATCACTCTAGAAAGATGCTGGGGCTACATCTTGGAGGACTCTCAATGCCAAACTGTTGAATTAAATTGAGCAGACTAAAATGTGGATTTTGGATTATCTGTGATTTAAATTATCTGGGCTCTCTTTCCCCTGTGGCCACAAATAAATTTAAAGCTGGTTGTACTTTGCAAATCTCTTTCCTTTCAGTTTAAGTGAAAATAAACCAGGGAAACAAGGTAAAAGATAATTAGAAAAAGAATCAAGGAGAGGAATGTGAAAGCTAGAGCTTCATGAATCATTGAGTTTGGTCTCAGTCAAGCCATGCAAAATAATCAATATCACAGTGAGATTAAGGGATGATAACAAAGATGACCCTGGACTATTACTGCCATTCCTGAAGCCATCAGGATAAAGACAGCCTCAACACAAAAAAACAGTTGGGTTTTTTTCCATCTTGTTCTGATTTTCTCTATTTACCATAGCAACATGAACTGCTACCACTGGTAAATTAATTTTAATTATGGGAAGGTGCCTGCTTGGAAACTTTGTCCATTATTTAGCAGAATTACAGAAGGGACCTGGATGTTTAACTAATCCAATCCCCTCTGTTTACAGAGGAAGAAACTGAGGCTCAGCGAGGGCTAATGACCTACCCAGCCTCACATGACAAGTTAGAGGCAGAGCTGGGACTGCTGGATCCTAGGTCCCTCAGCTTCGAGTCTGGTGTTCTTTCCAAAATGACTCTCTAGTAAAGCCAGCATTCCTTTTTTTTTAAAACCCAGTTAGTAAAAGCCTGTAGTTTAAACTAGAATGTCATCCCTCCTCCCACAGTTTCTGCCTTAGTGCAGGCCCCTCATCCCTTCTCACCTTCTTTCTGGTGGTCTCCCTGCCTTTAGTCTCTCCCCACTCCAATCCATCTTCCACTCAGCCGGTAAAGTGATCTTCCTAAAGCAGCAGGGTCCTAATCATTTTCTGTGTAATCTACCCCCTTGGCAATCTGGTGAAGAATATCAACCCCTTCTCTCATAAAAATGCTTTAAATGCATATAATAAAATGCACAAGATTGGAAAGGAAAGCAATTATATTTTTTAAAAAATCAAATTCACAGACCTGCTTAAAACCTCTGTTTAAAGTATAGCTCTATGTCACACCCCTGCTGATGAAGCTTCTGTGGCTCCCTATTACTCCTAGATATCAGACTCTGGCATTTAAAGTCATTCACAATGTGGCCCAAGCCTACCTTTCCAGAATGATTTCACACCAGGGACAGCTAGGTGGCACTGCAGTGGATATCACTGGAATCAGGAGGACATAAGTACAAATCCGACCTCATTTACTAGCTGTGTGACTTTGGGTAAGTCACTTAATCCTGTTTGCCTCCAAAAAAAAAAAAAAGAATGATTTCACTTCACTGTCCCCCATACTCCATTCTGGCCAAACTAACCCATAAACAATATTCATTATGCGGCCTGTCTCTATGCTTTTGCTCATGTGGTCTCTCAAGCACTCTCCTAGATCTCTTCAAGGCCTTTCCTAACCTTCTGAAGGGGCAAGGTAAGCCCCTCTGTAAGGAATAAGATTATACAAACCAAAGCCCTAACTCAATAAGAACTTTCTATCACCCTGAGTTGTTTTGGAACAGAAAATCCTGGGAACATGAGGGCTGTGCTTCTCCTGGGACCCTGGCCAGGACCTTGAGAAGAGATATGGTTAACGGCCCAACTCCTGGAACTAGCCACTCCAAGGAAACATTGTTCTTGGGGGGGGGCCTTGGAGGGATTGGCCTCCCTCCCCCGCCTCACACAAGATGATGCTTGCTAAGAAACACCTGGCAGGACGCCTTCTTTGTTCTCAGCACTACTTAAACCGTAAGATTCAGACCCCAAATTGGAATCTCACCCATGGAGGAGACGTCCGGCCTGGGACCCTCCCGAGCGGAACCCTGGTGGCTGAACCCCGGGACTCCCCAGCCACTGGGACAAGAGCTGGTGCTCCCCCTAATTGGTGACGCTCTCTCTCTCTCTCCTCTTTCTCTATCCTTTTTGTAGCAACATTAGTATTGATAACTTTATTGGTGCTGATGTATTGCATGTGCTGTGTATGTAAGAAGTGTCCTTTTTCTTTTCTGCTTCTGTAGTGCATT
>CM053582.1:41484567-41502086 GCA_028627135.1 Pseudochirops cupreus | reverse complement strand
TTTTAAGGCATTCTTCTCATCATTGGCTTTTTGGGCCTCTTTTGCCATTTGAGTTAGTCTATTTTTTAAGGTGTTATTTTCTTCAGTCAGATTGTTGACTCTTTTTTCATGATTTTCTTGCATCATTCTCATTTCTCTCCCCAATTTTTCCTCCACTTCTCTTATTTGGTTTTCAAAATCCTTCTTAAGCTCCCGTATGGCTTGTAATGTCTGTATTTTTCTTGGAAGCTTTTGGTGCAGGAGTTCTGACTGTGTTGTCTTCCTTCCATTCCATGCTTTGATCCTTTTTGTTCCCAAAAAAGGAATCTAAAGTTGGATTGCTGAGCTTTCTTTGCTTCCTTTGCCTGATCATGTTGCCAGTCAGTTACCTGACTTTTGGGCTCAGTAGAACTGTGCTTTCAGAGGGTAGAGCTCTATCCCAAAACACTGGGGTTTTCACAGCTGCTGGAGCTGTTAGGAGGCTGTAGTCTCTGCAGCCTCCACCAGCTTTGGCTCACTGAAAATGCACATCAGGACTACCACCCAAGACCGAGATCCCGATCCAGGCAGTTCAAGGTGAGAACACTTAGCCTCTGAATGATCGTTTGGTCCCCTGGCAAGCCATGAGCTCTGAAGCAGCCATGTGGAGGTGGCTGCAGGGCCGCCACTTCAGACTGCTTCTAGCTCTGTAGGCAGTTGGCTGGACCCTCTCCCCCAAATTTAGCCGAGTTCCATTGACCTTTTCCCTTTGTCCTGGACTCTTATGGGTTGGTAATTCTGGAAACCACCACAGCTACTGGTGATCCACTCTCTTGAAAGCTCCAGCTGCAGCTTCTCCTGGATGGCCCTGGGGCTAAAACCACATGGGGCTGGGCTCTGCTCCCAGTGCACTGGGATGAGCCCTTTCCATCTGTCTGCTGGGCTGCCTTCAGCGGGAGCCTTGTTTCTCTGTCATTTTATGAGTTCTGGATCTCTAAAATTTGTGTAGAGTGATATCTTATAAGTATTTGAGGTGGTTATGGTGGGAGCCATGGAGTTCTCCTCCTTCTAAGCTGCCATTTGGCTCAGCCCCCTTTGATGTTATTTCTAATTTATCTTGTATATCTCTTGTTTGTAATTAGTTGTTTGCATCAGACTCTGGGCCCCTATCTTTGTCTCCCCAGTACTTAAGCACCTAGTAGGGGCTTTAGAAATCCTTATTGATTTGACTTGTAGGGAGATTTTGAATAGCTCAACCACATGTGAAGAGATACTCAGAGGCAATGAATGTGCCTCCAGGGTAACTGCTCATTTGCACAATAACAAACTCCAGCTGGAATCTGGGAAATGTACTAGGATGATCTCTATAAGTTTAGATGATTCCCTCACTTCCAGAATCCATGTCTGAATCTGGAAAAGCGAATGGGAGAGGATATACCTGTTTCTGCCCCAAACCTGAGGATTGACAAGTGTCAGAGCCCCTAGGCCCTCAAGGAAGCAGAACTTAGATTCTGCTAATAGGCTTCTTTCTGCCAAGTCCTGGGCAAAAGACATCTGCCCTTTTTGAAAGAACACAGTAGTACCCCAGTTGAAAAAACACTGTAACATCTAGCCGAGGCCAAGCCTGAAGCTGGGGGTGGTAAAGACTATACACGCCTGGCAAAGAGGGAGTTCATAGGATCGACCCATCCAGCACAGATACCACACTTTGGGAGGAGCCAGCTTCTAGTAGGCCAGTGACCTGATTGCTCTACCCACCTCCCGAGGCAGTGACTGATCCCACCATCCTGCCCCACAGTAAACTCCATGAGGAAGGAAAGGACTTCGAGGCCCTGGTGTTCTGGAGTTGTGAATTGCCTTGACCACATGGTACCCTACACACATGCCTCACCACTATTGTACTTAATACCCACTCTACCTCTCCTGGCCGTGTGTGTCATTATGGGCGAGTATATCCCAGGAGCTGATGGGAAATTATTTCCATCTGCTATTCTTGCTACTCTATCTGAGTAAATGTCTTTTGATATGGCTAATGTGTGAATTTGTTTCGCTTGACTATATATGTTTATAATGGAGTTTGTTTTTCTGGCTTTCTCAGTGGGGTAGGAAGGAGAGGTGGGAGGAAAAGAATACAGATCTGGAAATAAAGTAAAATTTAATTTTAAAAGAGAGGTCACTGAGTCCACTGGCTGGATAAGAAGTAGGGTCTTGTAAGCTACAATGTTAGGCATAGTAACTCACAGGTTGTCCCTCAAACCTGGGATAGCAGTCACCCTTCTGGTGACCCAAACTGCCATTATTGATGCAAATTAGGGGAATGATCCCAAAGCAGTTACTACATGTAACATGAAAGGGGCAGCCTACATGACTTCTAAGGTCCCATTCAGCTATAAATCTATGACCTCAAGACCCTACAATTTTCATACTCCAGATAAGAAAGGCAGGCTTACAGGAATAAAGTGACTTGCCTATAATTACACAGCTAAGAAATTTTAGATCTAAGACTGAGATGCCCTGCCTTCAGGTTCATTAAATGCCTATGTTTCAGCCATTAATTATACATCATCTTTTATTGCTCATTAATTACTTTATATGTCTATTTCTGAACTTTCAAATTGGACTTTCAGTTTCCAGGGCACAGGGACCATGTCTTAGTTGACTTTCTATTCCCTGTAGCACTTGTTTTTAGAAGAAGACACTTTGATGTAGATTGTAACATAAGTGCTTAACATAGTGCAGTAGAAAAAATAGAAGCTACATATGGACTGGGGGCACCTGCCACTTATAACTTGTGTTACCTTGGACAAATCATTTCTCCTTTCTGAGCCTCAGTTTCCTCATCTGTAAAATGATCTGCACAACAGATCCACCTAGATGACCTTTAAGCTTCCAGCTCTGAATGATTGTGAAGTAAAATGCAATGTAGTCATGACCTGTGTGGTTGACACTATCTGGGTCCTGGGTCCCAGGCTGTCTTCCTTTAAGGGGCAGAGGTATTACTTCCACTACCCTCAAAGGAAGCACCAAGTAGGGAGAGCTCCTGGACATACTGACCATCTATATTCCCTTTCACTGTTTGTTCCTGATGACTGGATTTAGAGTAAGGTGCTTGGGGTTTAAATTCCAAACTGGGGCAGACAGGTTAAGTGACTTGTCTCCAGGGTGACACAACTAGTAAGTGTGTGGGGCCTATTTGGAACACAGGTCTTCCTGACTCAGGCCTGGTGCTCTATTCATTTCACTACCCAGATGCCTGGAGGGATTCCTTCCACCTAAGCAGATCAGTCAGGTCTGTAACTCCTTGGTTCAGAGAGCTGCCTGGGGCACTGATCAAGAGGTGCCAATATATGCCAGAGGCAGGACTTGATTCCAAGGCCTGCCTGATTCCAAGGCCAGCCTTTGTTTTCTGGCTCAGGATGTATCATGGCAGAACACTACAGCTCAGATCATGCTAATTATCCTTGTTGGACTTTAATGGCTGCTTGGGTTATGTGGGCAAGAGGGAGCCAGGGAGGTCAGGGTTGGATGATAGTAACAAAGGCATATTCCTGGCCACTCGGAATCGCCCATTTGTAAAATGGGAGAATAAGAGCTCTCTTTGTTGGGAGGATCAAGTGAAGTTGTATAGATGAAGTGCTTGGCAAACCTTAAAGTGCCCTATAAATCCCAGCTATTATTACATGCTGGAGTAATAGGAGTTGCTGTAAGCTGAAGCAACTAATCTCAGTGGTTTCCTGTTTACTGTTGTCATGTGAGCTGGAGTCATGTAGGCAGCCTTCCAGTGACCCATTGCCTAAAGTGAAAGATGCTGATAGGAAACTCTAATGACCAGTGACTGGTCATTAGAAGCTAGGCAGGGAAGGAGCTTTCTGATCAGTGGCTCGACCCAAAGACCCAGCCTTAGTCAGTTTGTCAGTAAAACATTTAGTAAGTGCTTCTTGTGTGTCAGACACTGTGCTAAGTGCAAGGGATGCAAAGAAAGGCAAAGGACAGCCCCTACTCTCAAGGAGCTCATGGTCTAATGGGGGAAGTGATGTGCAAACAGCTATATATGAGCAAGATATGTACAGGGTGAATTAGAAGTAATTCATGAAGGGATGGCACCAGAATTAGGGGCAATCAGAAGAGGCTTCCTGTAGAAGGTGGGATGGGCTACAGAGAAGCTCTCCTGGGATGTGGATGAACTGTGGCTGGAAGAAGCCATATGCTTCATAGGATCACAGATTTAGAGCATGTTAGGAATCATTGAGTCTGGCTCCATTATTTTACAGAATAGAAAACTGAATCCCAGAGAGGTTAGCATCTTGCTTATGGTCCCAAAGATTATAGAGAAGCAAGAGTAGAACTCAAGTCTTCTTGACTCCAAATCCCAGAATCCCTGAAATATGCTACCTCTAGAACAGTTTTCTGTTTTAACTAATTATTCTTTTTAAAAATTGATTTTTGTTTTATTTTCAAACCAAGTTACAAACATATGTAGTCAAGCAAAACAAATTCCCTCCTTGGCCATGTTTAAAAAAATATGTCTCAATCTGCCCTCTGAGGCCTTCGCCTCTATCTGGAGGAGGCAGCATGTTTCACCAGGAGTCTTCTGGAATTGTGCTTGGTTGGTCACTGTGTGGATCAGAGTTCCCAAGTCTTTCAAAGTTGGAGCTGATTATTCTTGCCCACTCAGTTGTTTCTTGTTTCTTTACTTCAGAAGAGCTGGTCAGTGCCCTCCATGTTTCAATGGCCCTGGGTTAAATTCATGATGACCTCACCCATAGTTACAGTGAGGAAAAGCAAATCCCCTGCACGATCAAGTACTGCTTTATTTGGGATCATTCTTTTCCTCTTTTTTCTCCATTTCTTCAGCTCCATTCAACAAATCATCATTGAGCACCTGCTGTGTACAAAGCCCCATGTATGAGCCTCAGCTTTTTTGAACTGTCAGTAGGGCTAAGATGGTTTAAAGAGAGAACATTTTATAAAAAGACACAGAACAAAGTACTGAGTTATTGGGATTTAAATGTCAGAAAGATTTTGAGTGACTCATAGCACAATTTACAAAGATATTCACAGCTTTATGGATATTTGTTCAAAGCTCTCCTGACGTGGGTTGCTGGGAATCATTAGACAGCTCAATAGCCTTCTCCTGCCTTCCCTTTCTCCTTCCTCTGCCCCCATCGGAGTGCAGTCAGTCAGCAAACATTAAGTGCCTACTATATACCAAACTAAATATTGGGGATAAAAAGAAAGACAAATGATACTCCTTGCTCTCAGGGCACCCACTCAGAGTCTACTGGGGGGGAGGCGAAAACATGCAAACGATTATGTACAAGCCCTAGGCACATTAAATAGGAGAGAATCAACAGAGGGAAGGCCCTAGAATGAAGGGGAATTGGGAAGGGTGAGATTTCAGTTGGGACTCAGAGGAAGCCAGGGAAGCCAGGGAGGCTTCTCCACCAATGATCCTTGCTTTGGCCTGGTGACCAGTTAATCTGCTTTTTTGACCCTATAGTTTTTCAATGACATCCTTTATACTAGTGGTGGCAAACTCAAACAGGGATGGATCTCTGGGGGCTGCACATTGGCTTAGAAAACTACAAATGGCCCTGATCTATGTTGTGTTACATTTCTGTTGATTTTGTTCAACTTTTTCCGATGACATTTGAATCTGTGTGAGTTTTGTGAGCTGCCAGTTCGACACTTGTGCTTTAGACTAATTCATCTGTGTAACTCCTTTTTAATGTGTGGTTACATGCTTATGTCTACCATGCACCTCCCCATTACCCTCTGGGTGATCCTCATTTTTATTTCTGCATAGAGCATACAGAGTAAAGGCAGGAGATAAATCAGGAAAAGCTTTCTTAACAAATACCCAAGAAAGTAAACACTTCCATATACAAAGTAGGAGAAATAGAAAGAGGATTGTATATGGAGCTGTGAATCTCTTTTTATGTATATAGCTTGCTTTTCCTTTTAAGTATATAATAAATTCAATATGTAATTTTCAAAGCTGTCCTGTTTACTTTTCCTTCTGATCTCTTTTGTACATTTAAAAAATGTTTCAAAGACCCTCTTTTCTTTCTTTTCTTTTGCTTTCTGGCAACTCTAACTCTTTCTCCCTCTCTTCTTTCTCCAAATCAGAAAAAAAAGAGATGAAAAACAAATGTTGTGACAGGTAAACATGGAATAGCAAAACAAATTCCCCCATCGTGTTGAAGAATGTAAGTCTTATTCTGCGCCTCAAGTCCATCACCTGCCAGGAAGTTGGTAGCTATTGGTCCTCTAAAAGTGTGGCTGCTCACTGTGTTGATCAAATTTCTCAGGCCTTTCAAAATTGTTTTTATTTACAGTGCTGTTACTGTTTAAAGTATTCCCCTGATTCTTCTTACTTTACTCTGTATCAGCTCATATAAGTCTTCCCAGGTTTCTCTGAAACCATTCCCTCTATCATTTCTTACCAACATATTAGTATCCCATTCCATTCATAAACCATAGTTTGTTCAGTCATTCCTCAATTGAGGGGCATCCCCTTAGCCTCCATTTCTTTGCCACTTCAAAAAGAGATGCTGTAAATACTTTTGTAAATATGAGTCCTTTTCTTCTTTCTTTGATCTCTTTGGGGTATAAGCCTAGTAGTGGTATCACTGAGTCAAAAGATATGCACAGATTAGTGACTTTGGGAACATAGTTCCCTTTCCACAGTGGCCTGACCAATTCACAGCTTCACCAACAGTGCATTGGTGTGTCTCCTGAAGGGTTTGAATGGAGGACATTTAAGGCAGAGGACATTACATCTGCAAAGGTATGGATGAAACAGGACATGGAGCCTACTTTCCTCTTAACACAGGGCTGACACCAAGACTCTGAGCATGAAAGGATTAAAAACTATTGCTAATATATTATATATTCTATTACATATAATGTATTATATGAAAACTATTATACCATTGCTGGTATGATCTGATTCTCCCCCTCGGTAGCTGGTCTTATCATAGTGGGTATTGATTAGATTGACTTGAGAGGAGGCAGAATGACTTGTTTGTAAGGGCTGCTGAGGCAGGGCTAAATGAGGGTGGAATATCATGTCCTATTTTTGTCCCAGGGTTGGCTGTTTGTAAGACTTTCCAGCTAGAAAATTGGGTTGGGGGTGGTATTAGGGATGGTTTTATCTCTTGGAAAGGACTGTGTACAGTTGTGACACAGAATAAATATTTGGAAAAAGAATTAATCAAATCTGGATTATAACGGCGAGTGCAAGCAACCCTTTGTTCTTTTAAAAATTACTGCAGGTAGGCAGGCCCCGGTTCCAATGAGTTGTGTTCCAAAGGTCGATTTCTAAACTGAGTATTTGGAACTCAGTTGCAGTTTCCCTGAAGGAACTTGTAATGGAAGACAAATGTGGGAGAGTGGACTTGACAGATGAAAAAGAAAGGGAATAAGCATTTTTAAAGTATTTATTATGTGCTAGGCACTGTGCTAAGCTCTCTGCAATTTTCTGATCAATCATTTCTACAACAACCTGAGAGGTAGGTGCTATTGTTAACCCCATATCACAGATGAGGACACTGAGGAAAACAGAGGTTAAGTGCCTTGCCCAGGGTCATACAGCTAGTAAGTGTCTGAGGGCAGATTTGTACTACAGGCACGGTGCTCTATACCAGTCAAGAAATATTTATGCAGCTCTTAATATATGGGAATGATTTATCCAAAGTCATATATCTTGAAAGTAGCAGAGGTTAGCTTCAAACTAGTTGCCCTGATTCCAAATTCAGTGCCTTAGTCACTGCACCACACCACAGAGGTAAGTGGAGGCTTTAGAGCTTCCCAGGTCACCAGTGAGTATTTTGAAGTTTCCTAGGTAATGGGTCTTGGTTTTATATCACTCCTAATTCCTCTTCAGATCTTACATCTTCCCTTTCGACAAATGTGTCATTTGACCTACTCATATGCTTGGCATCCCTGATTATAGTTGTTTCAGGCTCTTCTATACCTGTCCTTCCAGTCATTGTATCTACCTATCTCTCTGTCTGATTTGCCTGCTAGACTGTACACTTGTTGAGGGCAAGGAACTGTATATTTTACCTTTGCTTCTTTTTATCTTAGTATTAAATTGTAAGCTCCTTGAGGTCAAGGACTGTCTTTTGCCTCTTTGTGTGTCCCAATAGTACAGTGGTTCTCAACCTGTGGGTTATGTTCAATTTGTAACAATTTAAATACATTCCTGCATATCAGATATTTACATTATGATTCCTAACAGTAGCAAAATTACAGTCATGAAGTAGCAACAAAAATAATTTTATGGTTGGGGGTCACCACAACATGAGGAACTGTATTAAAGGGTCGCAGCATTAGGAAGGTTGAGAACCACTGCAATAATAGATGCTAATAAAAGTTTCTTGGTTTGATTAATAGTATCTTCCCCAGTGCCAAATAAAGGGTTCTGCGTGTTAAGAATTTAATAATAGTAATTACAGCAAGGTTAGAAATGATCAGGTATTTGTCAGATAATAACATCTATTCTTATTTGAACCGCAACACAAAGAAATGAGAATGAAATGATGACATTGACATAATTGCACCAAGGATGCTTTTGATGAGTCTGCCAGGGCTAAGCTTACATCCTAATCCTTTTATTCAACTACAAATGGCATTTTATTGATTGCCCTCTTCAATTGTCCATAGAACAAGAAATATAGAAGAACGATAGCAAGATAGAGACTTTTCTAGGACTGTTTGGATCTGAACTCTAGCCAGAAAGATGAGAAAAATGAAATAACAGCTCATATTTCTAGGGACAGTGGACTTAAATGATCTTGAATGTTTTATGGCAGTTCTCTCCATGCCCAAAGCTGAGCAGCTAATCATTTCTGGACTTGGCTTAATGAGAATTCCATCCTTCAAAGGAATGGACCAACGAGGGAAATTTCTTTTCTGGATTTGATTCTTACCAACAGGGCTGGGGTTATAGAAATAATAATAATTCACGTTTATATAGTTGTAAGGTTTGAAAGTACTTTGTCTATATTATCTCATTTGATCCTTACAACAACCTTGGGGGTGAGGTATTATTATGAGTAATAATCCCAAATTACAGATGAGGAAACTGAGGCAAGAAACAATGAAGTGATTTACCCAAGGTCACACAGCTAGTAACTGTTTAAGGCTGTATTTGAACTTGGGACTTCTCGATTCCAGGCCCACTACTCTATCCACTGTGCCACCCAGATCCCTCACCAGTCCTCTAAGATAGGTGCTAATGTTACTCATATTTTAGAGTTGAAGAAAATTGAGACCCAGAGTACTTAAGTGACTTGCCCAGGCCTATATATGCATACGCATACGTGTGTGTATATACACACATACCACATGTATACATGTATATATATGTGTATATATGTGTATGTGCATATATACATACATATATATGTATATATGTGTATGTGTGTGTATATATACATGTACATATATATGTACATACATGCATACATATATATATATATATATATATATATATACACACACACAGACTTGGGAATTTTTTTTTCTCTCTCTCTCAAACCTCTTTTTGCTTCAGTTCCCTCGACTGTGAAATAAAGATAATAATAGCGCCCATTTCCAAGGGTTGTCGTGAGGGTCACATGAGATAATATTCATAAAGCACCAAGCACGGTGCCTGGCACCTTATGGTTACTTGTTAAATGCTTGTCTCCTTCCTTACTCTCTTCCTTATAGTGTGGAATAATATTCTATATTCAAATGCTTATTGTAAGCTTTAGTTTGCTTACATGAGGAAAATTACTGTCTCCTCTGAGAGAGTCACATTTTGATTGTCACAGAGACTCTGTGTTGGGAGCTCTAGTCATTGAAAGGACCAATTCTTGAGAATTCCCAAGTCTGTACCTAGATCAGCGGTTCTCAACCTGTGGGTCACAGGGGTTGCCTAAGACCATGGGAAAACACATATTTCCCATGGTCTTAGCAACCAAGACACGGTTCCTCTATTCGTCTCCAGGCGGGTCCACCCACATGCAGATATGCCCACATAGGAGTATTAAAGGGTTGCAGCCTTAGGAAGGTTGAGAACCACTGACCTAGATTGTGTTGATCCAGTGCTCTGATGAGGCATGGTGATTTACAGGTGGGACCCTTTCTGATTGAGGTAGCTGTAGAGAAATCATGTTTCCAAAGACAGTGCTAAATTTGCAGAGAAAAATCTTCTGCTCTTCAGAGTGACTTTTTTAAAGCAAATAATGGAGATATTTACTAAATATGTCTAAGAAATGTCTGCAAATTGTGGCAAAGAAAGGGAACTCGGTTCTTTAACAACAGAGAAAATGAGTGGGGCCTGTGGAAGGAATTGTGAGAAAATTTAAACTCCTATAAATGCCAATAAGGTGTTCCACTGCATCTTGAAAACACACTCCCCACCTCTCTTCCATAGTGAAAAGACGACCAACAGAAATAAAGCAGTGTGCACAGAGCCACGTACCATATTTCCAGACATGTCTGAACACCTGGTACCTTCAGCAGATGGAAGTGACTTGCTCAGTTGCAGCCCATTCTCTCCATTCACATGCTAAAGTCACTTCAATAGACATGTGAGTTGCATTCTGGTCCTATCTTAGAAAGCTGGTTGGAAACGAAAAAGGAAGAAGGCTTTTAGGTGACTTCTAGGTTAATAGGAAAAGATTTGAAGGAAAACAGTAATTGGGCTCTGCTAATGCACCTCAACGCATGGTCCTTCCAGGGACATATCACCATGGTTACAGGTTTGAAGAGGGAGTAGAGTGTGGTGGGAGGCTGATGTCCAACTTCCTGTGTATCAACAATTCAGCCACTGAATGTATGATGCCTGAGTCAGCCCAAGGGGGAAGAAAAGGCCATTTATTTACCTTCAGACTTGGGACTATTTTCCTAGTAGTTCCAAACACAATAATATCTGCATGCCTTCCCTCCCAGGGTTGTGAAGAAAGCCCATTGTAACCCTTAAAATGCCCTTTGAATGGGACGCATATGATGGGAGGCACCTGAGTCAGGTGATCCCAAATCCCTTCCCTTTGTTCCTCATTGTGGCCCAACCTGCCCCTCATGCGCATCTCCGTGTAACTGACCCATTTTCAGGCCCATTTTCCATCCCACCATCAAGGTAGACAGCAACTAGTGATTTGTATAACTTAGTGTTATAAGCATAAGAGAGCATGGTACACAGGGAAGAACCTTGGATTTGAGTCCAGGGGATGTAGATGTGACATCTACAAAAGGAGGGGGTTTAGTTAGATAGTCCTGAAGGTTCCTTGCAGCTCAAAGAATATAATTCAGCCTAAACTGGACTCTTCTCCATCTCTTAGGATACATAGTCTATATCTATGCATATATATAGGTATAGATTTGTAGGCAAGAGCAGTTAAGTGATTTGCCCCTGTTTGGCCAGCTAGTAAGTGTTCTTCGTCACCTCCCTGATTTTGAGCTTGCCTCCCTAGAGACTGAACCTCCTTGGGTCCTCTCTCTTGGCTTCAGCTGAGATCTCATCTTTCCAGGGAATTCATTCACTTTCGTATATTCTTTAGTACCATCATAAGTTCTGCTATAGTACCACACATGCATTCCCAAAAAGCACCTCACTATGCAAAATTGAGCAAAATAACCACAGTGCTTCTGGGGAAAATGAGGTTAATAATATTGCATTCAAAAACTTTATCAGTGACATAGAAAAAAAAGAACAGGAACTTAATAAAAATGGTAGCATCGTTTTATACATGTTAAATGGTCAAGAAATATGAGAATATTACAATAAATAGCGACCTGCTCTCTGGTCTCTGTTAATTGGGCAGACCATAACTCTGGACTTCAGATCTGGAGGCTATAGAAGAAGGAAGTGGGGTTGGTGAGGACCTGCCCTTCTTCACTCACAGCTCATCACACCAGAAGACATACAATCATTATGGTGCTTTATCTTCTTTTGTTGTTGTTTTTTTTTTAAATTATCATTTAAGATAATTAATTTTTAGTTTTTAACATTTACTTTTAGCAGATTTTGAGTTCTAAATTTTCCTCCCTTCCTGCCCTCCCCAGTCCCCAAGACAGCGAGCAATCTGATATAGACTATACATGTATAATCATATTAAACATATTTCCACATTAGTCATGAGAAAGAAGAATAAGAACAAAAGGGAAAAACCATGAGAAAGAAAAAAATCAAACAAAAATAGAGAAAATAGTATGCTTTAATCTGCATTCAGACTCCCATAGTTCTTTCTCTAAATGTGGATAGCATTTCCCATCATGAGCCTTTTGGAATTGGAATGGTCTAAGGATCATTGCATTGCTTAGAAGAACAAAGTCTATCAGTTGATCATCCCACAATGCTGCTGTTGCTATGCACAATGTTCTGGTTCTGCTCGCTTCACTCAATATCAGTTCATGTAGGTCTATTCAAGTTTTTTTCTGAAATCCTCCTGCTCATCATTTCTTATGGAATAATTGTATTACATTGCATTCATATACCATAACTTGTTCAGCCATTCCCCAATTGATGGGCATCCCCTCAATTTCTAATTCTTTACCACTACAAAAAGAGCTGCTATAAACATTTTTGTACATGTGGATCCTTTTCCCCTTTTTTATGATCTCTTTGGGATATAGACCTGGTAATATGGCATTTTATCTTAATAAAGAACTGAAATTTGCTTGTGAAAGTATAGCTGGAAGGGTTGTAGCTCATGAGTTATTTTGAAGTGGTTCAGTTTTCATAATTCTGTTTCTCACCTAGGAAATCATATAGAAGCAAACATGAAATTCTATGTATGCTTAAGTGTTCCCTAATGTATCACTCACATTGGGACAAATTCCTATTTTTGAAACATGTTCCAGCAGAAATGACTGTATAGTCTAATCCATGTAACTTCTCTGATTTCTGTTTGCTGTTTGCTTGGATAAATGAGTTTACTGACTATTTGCTATTTGTGATGATCTTTTGTGTAACCAATGTTTGGTAGGAAGGAGCTTAGCTAGAGAGTGGAAGCTAAGGGCTCTCATCTCCCTTAGGAGTGACCAGGGAAGCAGCTTTCCTTTTAAACCAGACTCATATGCCTAGACAAGAGAAATACTTAAGGGAGCAAGTAAATATAATTCTAGCCTGATACCTCTCTTGGATATAAGCAAGGAAAGGAGCAAGCAACCAGCCACAACTCCTCTACTCCCCTCAAGAAGGAAATCAGTCTCCTTTGAGAAGGGTTGGCCAAATTCCAAGGATATCTATCAATGCTGCCTGTGATTCATGTCTGTATATTTAGATTCCCCATGTGGATGTGCGTATCTTAATGTGGGTTCACATAAATTGCATATATGCTTGTTGTTGACTCATTTCAGTCACGTCTGACTTCGCGACCCCATTTGCAGTTTTCTTGGCAGAGATACTGGAGTGGTTTGCTATTTCCTTTTCCAGCTCATTTTACAGATGAGGAAACTGAGGCAAACAGGGTGAAGTGAATTGCCCAGGGTCACATGATTAGTCAGTGTCTGAGGCTGGATTTGAACTCATGAAGATGAGTCTTCCTGATTCCAAGGCCAGGGCTCTATGCACTGCAGCGCCACCTAGTTGCCTCCCTAAGTGCTTAGCAGAACATAAATATAGGATTCTTTATGATATTTGAAATTCCATTTCATACTTCTTGCTTTTAAGAAGAGTATATTATTCCATATGTTACTTTCAAAACTATCCTTCCCTATTCTTCTTTCTATTTCCTTCTATACATTTAAAAAAGTTTCCATGGCCCTCTTTTCCCCCCTACACTATTGCTATTTGTATAATTTCACATTGCCCTCTATCCAGTTCCACCTCCTTTTTACTCCTTTCTTCATATATACATTCCTTTCACTGTCTTTTCCCTTTCCCCTCTTAGAACCTTCAGAACAGAACCCTAGGTCCTTTGTTTTCTCATTTACCTCCCTTAATACTAATAATTAACATTTATATAGCATTTACTTTGGGCCAGGCACTATGCAAAGAACTTTATAGTTATTATCTTATGTGGTCCTCACAACAGCCTGAGGAAGTAGGTGCAATTATTATCTCCGTTTTACCGATGAGAAAATAAAGGTTGAATGACTTGCTTGTACTCATACAGCTAATAAGTGCCTCTGGCTGGATTTGAATTCAGGTCTTGACTCAAAACCAGGCACTCTATCCCCTATACCACCTAGTTACCTCATAATAGCCTTAATATGTTGAAGATATTAAGATTATAAAGAGACGTTTGTTTCTTCTTTCCCTATTAGAATGTTAGCACTACCTCTCTATATTAGCTTCTTCTGATCCAATAAGTTTACTTTTTTAGCTTTCTTAAAGTTCCTACTTTTCTCTGATCTTTTCATCAGAAACGTTTGAAAGTACTCTATTCTATTAAAGGTGTAATCCTCCCCACCCCCACCCCCTGTGATTGTATTGAGCTTTGCAGTTGTTATTCTTGACTGTAAGCCTATATCTTTTGCCTTTTGGAATACTGTATTCCAAGACCCCCTCTGATTTTTAGTAGAGGTCACCAAGTCTTATGTGGTCCTGACTTGTTCCTTGGTACTTGAATTTCTTTCTAGATGCTTGCAATATTTTTTCTTTGAGATGGGGTGGTTGCCCATACTTGACCTCTCCCAAGGTCTCCTACATTTACCTCCACCTCCTGGCATTAACCCCTTCCCACATCTTTGAAGTTCAGAGCAATGGATCTTCAAGGCCTTCTATACATCTTAGAACAGAATGCTAGGGACCTCAAAGACTAGCACTGACAGTACTCTCAGGCTGCTAGAACTTCCTCTGTTAAAGGGAGACTTAACCCAGAGTCTATGATCTTGTTTCACTTTTAATATTTTGATATAATTGATTCCCTTTATAATCTTATATATTTTATTTTATATATTTAAAAACATTATTCTGAGCAGGGGTTCATAGGCTTCATTAGACTGTCAAAGGGGTCCGTAATACAAAAAAGGTAGAAAACCCTGTTTTAGACTTTCATTATTGGTGTTTTGAGTTTGAGGGAAGTAAGACCTAATCACTGGATGCAGGGATGGGGGACACTCATCTTGGGGTAAGATATATTGATTGTTTTCTTGGCAAAGCAGCTGGGTATACTAGCTAGCCCCTTCTTGTTTTATTACAGTATGGAATCAGATTCTATGTTTAAATGTAGATTGAAAGCCTTAATTTGCTTACAGGAGAGATATTCAACTTACCTCAAGAGGAGAGCTAGAAACAAGCTTGATATTCTGAGAGAGAGGGATGGGGGCTCAGCGGGAGGTGGCATGAACTAAGGAGAGCATTAGTTATGTTTTAAGCCTGGGTTCATGTAAGAAGGTTCTGTCTCTGGGCAGGGAGTTACATATTTATGGTTCAGATAAATGCTTGACCCATTTAGAAAGGCCTCCTGTGAGGAGACCCAAGCTAACCAGGATTAATGATCTGTCCGGAAGGAGGCTATGGCTGTGTTGATAGTCTGGGATTAGAGAAGTCCCTAATGCCTTTCCTCAGTGAGGGCAGCAGGTTTTCCTGTTAGTGTCTTTTAGGTACAATGAGCAAATGACTTCATTTTAATAGTAGCTGACGCTTACATGTTGCTTTACAAGTCATTGGAGCCTCATAAAAAGCCCCAGGAGGGAGATTCTCTAGCTAATTCCTTCTCCCATTTTACAGATGAGAGAACTCAGAGAGGTTAAATGATCAACCCATGGTCACACAGCTACTAAGTATTGAGATTCAAACTCATGTTTTACCTGCTCTTTCTAGCACACACACATATATGAACACAGTCTCTAACTCCCAAAAGAAGATTCCTCAGTTTGTACTTTTCTGCAATTTGTTCTCATCTCTCCTAGTCTTTCTTACCCCCTATCCATTTCCCACCCCTCCATGCCACCATCCAAAGCATAAAGAAGATGCTTGACTGTATTATGGTGTGTGTACCCACCTGCCATGTGAGAACCAGGCTATTTTGGCAAATATAGGTTGTTACTGAGTAGCAAACAAAATCATTCGGCAAAAGGGTTCAGGATTTGCCTCTGGGCAGAAGACTGGGAAAGAGAATTGATGTGTCCATATATGAAGAATAAAAATCAAAGACCCGGCAGCCTGGAGAAGTGAGTTTTCTAAGTGGGCCATTTCCCTGAACATTGATGTAATTACCTTGAGGGAAGGAGAGGAGGAAAGGATGTACAACCATTTGGAGGCCAACCACTTGGGGCTTAGTAGCACTTATCTCCTGTCTGAGTTTTCTGTCAGCTTGACACTACTCAGCTACGAATGTACTTTCCTAGGTCCCAAGCAGCAGATACATTTCCCAGTATTTTCAAGGCCAGAGCTAGCCCCACTCCTGCATAGAGTTGGTGATGAGTTTTCTCTGTTTGTTTATTTTGGGGAAGCTAACTGTTGTGATTCCTGTTCACCTAAGACTCCAGGGAAGTGAAGGCCTGAGATGTCCTGGAGCCAAGTCCTGAGATTTCAGAAATCTATCATTCACCTATATTCTGTACACTGTTCCCCTCTGCCCTGCACACCCCCCCCCCCCACTCCCGCCTCATTCCCCTGGTCTTTCTAGCAGAACATCTTCCTTGAGTAATACTACTAGTATTTTTACATTAAACCACAGAAAAATATGGAGGCAGCCTCTACCTCCTGCACAGAAATGATTACCGAACAAGAAGGCTCTGTGAATTTAGCTTGAAAAAGCAGATAAGGAGAAAAGGGGAGTAGAAGAGGCAGTGAAATGAAATGAGAGGCAAAGTCTGGATATGATTAGTGAGCCACTCTTTGTATGGGGAAAAAAAGATTGAGATAAATCTGTGGTAGAGAACAGGATAGACTCAAGTCACTATACTTTCAGCAAATTGCTAACAAGCAAGTCTGTCCTGATGCATAGACTGCATGCAAAGATCCCCCCACCCCCACCCCACAGTCAGTTTCCCTTTGTATCTTAGCTGCATTGACTTTGTTTATATAAAACCCTTTTTGATTTTATGTTATTAAAATTGTTTCTTTCCCTAGCCTTAGTAGTGAAAGATTCCTCCTTCTATTCTTTTCCTGAAGCATTTTTAACAAGCAAAGACTGTTTATAATGTGCAAAGTATCTAAGGATTTATTTCATAATAGCCAACTTTTCAATCTCCTGAACAAATGGATTTTCTTTTCCCTTAAATTCTGACCAACAGACTCAGCTTTGGCTGCATACATGGATAATGTTGAGCATTTTGGTTAGTAATGTAGACACTTTATGAATGATTGGTTGAGTCTAGAAGAGATTCAACTGATGATAAGCAGTGACAGTTTGATTTTTTTTTTTCTTAGAAGAGCATTTGTAAAATCTGATTTGGGCCCCATTGAAATTTCTAGTCACCAATCAGTTCACCATTGATTGATAAACTCATAAAATAGAGAATATTAGGGACTTCAGAACATGGAATGTTTTTTTGTTTTTTTTTTTCAATTTTTTAATATGAGATTCTTTATTAAATTTTTGAGTTACATCTTTTCTCCCCGTCTTTCCCCCGCCCACCACCCCAAAACAGCCATCCCAGTATTTCCCCCC
>CM053582.1:41438005-41484067 GCA_028627135.1 Pseudochirops cupreus | reverse complement strand
ATGGGTATTTTGGGGTGGCTATGTGAGAGCTGCGATATGTTGCTGTTTCTATGCCGCCATCTTGGCTCCGCCCCCCCCCAGAACATGGAATGTTAAAGCCAAGGAAACCTTACAACGCAGATCATTAGAGTTGAAAGGAACCTTAAAGGTCATCTAAGCCAACCCTCTCATTTTACAGAGAGGGAAACAGAGTCACTTAATGTCACACAACAAAAAAGAAGTGGTAGGAGGCAACTTTAGAACTCCAATCTTCTGATCCCCGATTTAGTGCTTTTTCAGTGAATCACTGCTGCTTTCCAATGTCAGTGCTATGTTTTTAGAGTAGATGGAGCTCTGCCAGGGCCAATATGGGTACGATCTTTAGGTCTTCCCAGTCAGGCTTGTCCAGCTTCCTGGAAGAGCTGGAGGTCTCCTGGAATTCAGGCCTAGAGCCCTGAAAAGGGGAATCTCTCTGGGACCATTACCCAGCCAAATTACCTGTTATCACCCTAGCAACTCTCTCTCTTTTTTTTTCTCTCTCTCTCCCTTCCCCCTCTCTGTCAGTGAGACAAATAATTTTTTTTTCTGATCCATTTTTTCAATATGAAATGCGTACTGTGCTGAAATGTGGCGTTCTCCAGCCCACATTTTTATCTGAATCTTGCTTCACCTCTTTTCACACAATGTGACGTGAGTCAAGCGTTTCATTTAACCTTTACCTGGGATCTAGTGCTGTTAGTCAAGCAGAAAAAAATCCATTAAAATGTCTTTCAAACTCCTAAGAAGTCTACCCTTGTGTATCACCAGTGCCAGTCCTAAGAGTGACAGCACTCTCTTTCCCATCCATTATCTCATTAGATCCTTTCAGCAGCAGGACAGGAGATTAGTACCCCCATTTTATATATGAGGAAGCTGAGGCTTCTTTCTGTATTCCCTCTCTGTGCCTTCACATAAGTTGTCTCCCATGCCTGTCTAAACTAGGGGGTGGCTTTTCCTTTTCTGAATCTCCCAACTGCCTGGGTGATGAGGGGAAGAACACTAGGAGGTTGATTCTAGAGTATTTCTATCATAAAGGATTACCCTGTGTGTATGGCGGGGGGGCAGTACTAGGGAGAGAGGTGATATGCTAACCTTCACCTCATCTGAGGAGAATCTACAAGGAGATTGGATATCTTTTATGGCCTTTGGAAAAATCAAGACTTCTGGGCAGAGTGAATGCCTAACCAGCATTGCAGGAGGAGATGCCAGTGCCCTGGTGGTACTACATAGGTCCAAGCCGAATGGCAAAGTGGTAATGATCAGCTGATGGCCAGAGCTTACTGAAGCTGAAAGTGATCATGATGAATCCTGCCTAGCCACTGCACTGGTTGATCCCCAGAGGCTTCACCTCTCCGTGTTACTTGAGGAATGCTGGCCAAAATGAACATCTTCCCTCTATACTTTTTAAGTCAATGGGAGTGTGTAGGAATTCCCTAGCTCAGGAATTAAAAGGAAGAATTAATCTAGGGAGTGGAGACTGATGACTGAAGATAACTGAAGCAATGATCGTCTCTAATACAAATTTAATAATCATTCTTTATAGGCAGCATGGTACCATAGTATAAGTCCTGGGTTTGGTATGAGAAGATCTGGGTTCAAATCCTTCCTATGATACTCACTACCTGTGTGTACTGGGCTAAGTCATTTAACCTCTTTGGTCCTCAGTTTCCTCAGCTATAAAATGGGAGGATTACCTTCTTGATAGAGTTGGCATTTTAGTCCTAGATATAACAGAGACTTATGCAGAAGGTTGATCAACTTGATGAACTACAAGGTGGCATTTGGGACTTTGGGGGGTATAGACATGTCCACTGGCAGCCATTTAGAAGACTGAGGTTGTTCAATTGTTTTTCAGTCATGTCCAACTCTTGGTGACCCCATTTGGGATTTTCTCGGCAAAGATACTGGAGTGGTTTGCCATTTCCTTCTCCAGTTCATTTTACAGGTGAGGAACTGAGGCCAACAGGGTTAAGTGACTTGCCCAGGGTCACACAGATAGTGTCTGAGTCCAAATAACAACTCAGGTTTTCCTGGCTTCAGGTGCAGTGCTCTATCCACTGTAGCTCCATTTAGTTGCCCAGAAGACTGACTTCATCTGCTGAAATCTCAGTGGCCTTTCGCCATTTGGGGTTTTTCCCTTAAGCTGCACTTCACCCTCAGAGGGAGAGAGGGAGAGAAAGAGACATAGAGGATATTGCAGCCTATAGAAAGGTTTGAGAGTGTTCAGATAGGGAGGGAACAGGGGTAAAGCACCACCTACTGCTGTTTTAGATGTCCCCCCTTGAGTTCCCGTGACTGAATTTTAACTATGCCCCAGCGGTCTCTTTGCATGCCTAAGGGAGGAGGCAGTGTCACTGAGACCAAATTAATTAATTAAGTTAAAAAGGTGTCACACTGGCAATTCACTTTCTCTGGACCTTCACCTCTTAAAATGATAGGATCACAGACTGGAAGATGGAACTCAGAGGCCCACCATCTCACAGCTAGTTAGTGTTGGAGGACAGATCTGATCTCAGCTCTTCCCAACTCCCATTCTATCTACTACACCCTGCTTCAGTGCTCAGCTCAGAGGCCTTCTCCTTGAAGCCTTCCCAGATCCTCTTACTTTATTGTGTTTTCCCCATCTTAAAATTGACTGATTTTTACTTACCTCTGAGTTTAATCTCCTACCATGTGGCCTTGCACACAGTAGGTGCCTCCTAAGTGTTTCCTGAATTGAATTACATAGGTACCAAGTGGCAGAACCTGAGTTGAGGCCGGAGAAGACAGTGGGAAATATCTAACACAGAGACATGCAGAAGATGTCATCAGATCAGATATAGGATAGGTACCCAGCTTACTTCGCTTGTGGGCATACCTCTGTCCTGCTGACATCACAGTGGTGAGTCTCCAACCTGGGAGCTACAGGGGAAGAAAAGGAGCCAAATTCTCTCCCCTTAGTCTTCTCCAAAAGGGACCATTACCTCATCTTCATTGTGATCTAATGGATAAGGCAGGGAACTGGAAGTCAGAAAGCTGGAATCCTTGCTTCAGCTCAACTTTCTTCACCTCAAGCTTGCTGTCTTTTCTGAGTTTTAGTTACCTTAGCTGTAAAATGATGATCTCTAGGGTTTTAGCCACACTTGACTTTCTATGATGCTGGACCATCAGGTAGTGGCATTCTTGATACTGAGCAGAGAAAATGCCAGCCCTGGGATGGTTAAGTGATCTGGACTTCCTTCAGAATGAGGGCCGTTGTCAAAGGAGGCCAATAAAGCCCAGAGAAGATAGTAAGGGGTGGGATGGAGAGAGGTGTTTAGGGGAGTTGGGTCACAGGAGATGATGATTGGAGAGGGCTGGAAGCTGACAGACATTCAGGATTTCTACCTTTGTGTTCTTATGATTCTTAAAATCAAAAATCTGCGCATCAGCCAGCTGGCTGAGTTTGTGTTCCATAGGCTTCAGTGCTCCCCTTCTCACCACGGACTCGTTCCCCTACTGCTCCGATATGGCACTTGACATGCCCATACTCCTGGTACATTTTCAGAGTTGTCAGTGTATCTTTAGTAGATCTCTGATAAAAAGTCAAACATGTGGCCACTTCCCCTCTCTAGTCCTCAGTTTATGAATCTGTAAAATGAAACATTGAGCTTCTGAGGTCTCTTCAAGTGGTAATAATGTAATAATGTGTGTCCTATGGTTCAGAACAACACTGTAGCCCATGAACACAGATGATCTGTTTGGATTCTCTTGTCAGAAAAGCCAGGCCTAACAGAATAATAATAGTTGGCATTCCTATTTATTTTCATTTCTTATTTTTTATTTTTTGCCTTTTGGAGGGGGGAGGGCAGGGCAATTGGGGTCAAGTGACTTGCCCAAGGTCACACAGCTAGTAAGTGTTAAGTGTCTGAGTCCGAATTTGAACTCAGGTCCTCCTGACTCTAGGGCCAGTGCTCTATTTGCTGCACCACCAAGCCACCCCATAGTTGACATTTCTAGAGGGCTTTAAGATTTGTAAAGAGTTTTGCAGCCTATTATTGCACTGGCTTCCCCTCCCCCCCAAACCCTGTAAGGTAGCTTCTCCTACAGGCATTATTATCCCGATTTTACAGATACAGAGACTGAGGCCCAGGAATGCATGCGTCAGTATGTGTCAGGATATAGTGGATCCTGAAGGGAGGGTGAAGGAAAGGGAGGAAGTGAAGCCAAACTTTTCTAAGTACATAGATCCGCTTTGTTGGCCTTGCTGGGCTCTGCAATCTCGGGAAGGAACATTCCTTTTGGACAGTGTTTTGGGCCTACACCTCATGCTGGCCAAACCACAGGACTTCTTTGATTCTGGGCCTGAGGCAGTGACAGAGAGACCATGGGAATGCCCCATTTCTCAGCACCCAGCTCTCAATCTTGTGCTCTTTTCCTCATTGCCTGTACCTGAGTCTGCTTTGAACCTTGGGCGGGATGCCATGAGAAAGGAGGTGATTCAGAGCAGGACCCCAGCCTTTTTCTCTCCCTTGCATTCTGAAGCCTGGGTGGATATCCCAACTGTCCTTGACAAGTCAGGCCTGTATGCCTGTTTCTGGCAGACAGTCCAGCTCAGCCTGCCTTCTTCAACCACATGACCCTAAATCAACATCATGGGGCCTGTTGGCTTTGTCAATATTTGCTTGCCCAGAGAGGAAAGACTTTTTAATAGCTTCCCCTAATGCACAAGTCCTTGCTGTCCCTGCCTCCCCACATTGCTGAACAAAGCTGATGTGTGTGCCTTGCTGCCTGCTGCCCCAGATGTGACCAGCAGCTGGAGGCCAAGATGGAGGACAGATTGGAGGAACTACAGAACCAAGTTAGCCAAGGAGGGAACCCCTCTGAGCTGGATGACACTCAGACCTTTGACAGCCCTGCTTTCAAGGATCATGAGGCCAATCCCATGGAGAAGTTTTTCCAGGAAGTGGCCAGGCTTTCCTTGGCACCGAATGAGCTGGAAGGATTGTCAGAGCTGATAGACAGGAAGCAGCATGGCGTACTGTGCTGTACTACAGAAGAGAGCATGCTGGGGGCCAAGCATGAGCTAAGCCTGCTGAAAGGCTCTCTTGCCAGGTTGGCCTGGTGTACCCAGCCCCAGCTCAGTGCCATCCAGTGAGAACTGGCCCCTGAACATCAGGACTGGAGAGCAGAGCACTGCACCCTGCAGAGCCAGCTTGTGGTGCTGATTGGCTGCTACCAAGACACCATCAGCTGTCATTATGCCAAAGAGACTGAGTATGTGAGGACTCTGAAGGAGAAAACAGTGAGACAGGCTGAGCTGACAGGCCTAGAGCCAGGCCAGGAAGACATCAAGCAGCTGCTAGCCAGCCCATCACTACCCGGACTTGTGGGTTGGGACTTTCATATGCTGAGGGCCAAGCAGCACCTGGTCACAGCCCACATGTGCCACCAGCAGCTGGGGTTGCTGCAGGCCCTTTGCCTCTAGCTGCAGGTACTCATCTCTGAACAGCAAGAGCTCCTGGACAACACAGTGTCCAACACCTTGTACACCCAGGGCTACGTGGCCCAGTCAGATGTGAATGTCAAGAGGGCCATCAAGTGCAAGGGCCAGCAGCTGTGGTAGCACTGCCAGCCATGCTGGGCCTCTGCACCTGTTGCACACACCTGGCTTGTGTGACCAAGGGGCTGTGCTGAGTAGCCACGCAGGTGGCCTTTCTGGGCCAGACTCCCTGTGCCCTTAGGTTGGCTGAGCCCAGGCCCCAGGAACTTGCCAGGCAGGAACAGCTTTCTTTCTTTCATAGTCTGGTTCATGTTGTTGCTCATTGATGCCAAGGGACCATTTATAAAGCTTTAGGAAAATACTGTGGAGCTCATAGGTACTGGGAAGGAGACCAAGGATAGGGATAGTGAGGGATATGAGGGACAGGAGTAAGTGGGCTCTGCAGCAGAGGCCTGTGTTCACTCCTGCTTTACTGCCCATGGAGCCTCAGGGAAGTCACTGACCTTCCCAGAGCCTCAGTTTCCTCATCTGTAAATCGAGGAAGTTGGACCAAATGGACTCTGAGGTCCTTTCCAGTTCTAACTCAGTGATTCTCGGTGTGACCTTGGAGAAATCACTTCAGGTCCCTAGGTTCAGTATCTTCATCTGTAAAATGAGAGGGTTGGGCTAGATGGCCTCTGGGGTCCCTGCTAGGCCTAGATCTAGGCTCCTATGTGTCCCTTCATCAGTCAATGGGCAGTTTGTCCTGTCCTGTTCTTCTTTCTGATTCCTTCCTGAAGGGAGCAGCCCCTGCCAAGCAGTGGGGGTTGGGGGTCGTCATGCTGAGACTTGGCTGTGTGTACGTCTGTGTGTATACATCTGTGTGTGTAGTGTGTGTGTATGTCTATGTGTGTATGTATGTCTGTGTGTGTATATCTGTGTGTGTATGTCTCATGTACATCTGTGTGTGTGTACATCTGTGTGTGTGTACGTCTGTATACATCTCTGTGTGTGTGTATATATCTGTGTATGTGTACGTTTCTGTGTGTATGTCTGTGTGTGTGTACACTTAAAACACTTACTAGCCATGTGACCTTGGGCAAGTCACTTAACCCCATTGCCTTGCCTTCCCCCTGCAAAAAAAAATTGCTACAAAAAATTCTTCCTTGACCAAGTGAAAGAGCATGAATCCAGTCCAAAGGGGTCCTGATCCATCTAAACGATAGAAGAAAGGGTTTGGGGGATTATCCAACCCCCAAACATTGCTGCGAAGCTCCAATAAGCCATGCAATATTGCCCCAAATGATCTATTCCGTTCCCTTGCTGGAGTTGAAGCTCCATGTTTGGTGGGCGGCAGGTTTTGCATGGAATCTTGCCCCCTGGCCTGGATCCACTTTGATACTCGTGGGGGAGCTGCAGTGATCAGAGAATCTAGTCTGCTTCAGCAGGCTATAGAAGTTAGAGCACTGGGCCAGAACACAGAAAACACACTCGCCTGGCCCTGCCTCTGTCATTCACTAGCTATGGGATCTTGAGCAAAGCATGTCCATTCCCCAAGTCTGTGCTTCTTCATCTGGAAAGAGCGTGTTGCAATCACTGTTCACAAAGGCCTCTTTGGGTGCCCCTGTACTCACCACCAGCTGGCTGTTTTCAGCCACCTTGGAATCTCATTTTTAGTGTGTTAAGTGTCTGAGGTTAGATTTGAACTCAGGTCCTCCTGACTCCAGGGCCGGTGCTCTATTTACTGTGCCACTTAGCCACCCCTGTAGCTATTTTTGAAGACATTTCTTGTCTGTGGTTTGGGTCTGTCTTTAAAAAAATCAACAGTCCCTCTAAGCTCTGCTTATGCTTTTTGTTACTTCCATGGCTGCTGCTTTTCATAGGACCCACTAAAATTTTTATTTTGTTTTGCTCCAGGTCTGGGATCTCATCAATTTCAGGATCTCCCAGGAGAGGAAACTCTCTTCATTGATGGAGATCAATGAGTCCTCTGTAGCTTATAGTCTTGGACTGTAATGCCTTTGGCATTGAGAGTCGCAGTGACTTGCCCAGGGTCACACTGCTAGTGTCAGAGACAGGGCTTGAAGCTAAGTCAGCATGCCTCTGATGCTACCAGTGTATCCTCTACACCAATCTGATTCTTAAGAATTTTTTATTACTGTCAAAACATTGTCAGTGTTAGCCCTGGTTCCTGTGACTGGCTGCCTTCAAGGAATTGGATCTTAAAGGTTTCTGATCAAAATGGACTATTTTAAGATTCTTCATTTAATGTTCCCCCTCCCCTGCCCGGCCCAGAACCCATATCAAACCCTGCATAAATGTAATGTCTGAGCACTGTCATGTTAAAGGGTAGAGAAATACTATCGGGAATGTGTGCAAGCTAACTCTGAAACCACAGTACACTGGCTCATTGCACTTCCTTCTCAGGCTGCTCTTTTTTCAAGACATTATCACAGATTTAAGACTCCCTGAAGTCCAAGCAGAAACAGAAAGAGGTTGCTATGTACATCTATTAAGTTTATTCAAAAGAAAATGTGTAAGTAGCATATAAATTACACACACATCTAGTCCAATGTTGCCAGATGAATACTTTGCTGTCATGTGCTATATTTGTACGTGTGACCACAGTCACAAGGTACCTCTGGGCTATCTGTTCCCTAGGACCTTCCCTTAGTTCCTCATCTGAGCCATTTCCTTCAGATGGAGTGGCAGTTTTCATAGCTTTTAGATGCATGTGCAGGCAAAGCCCACCGTGCTATGGCTGAGGTTGCTGCCACTCACTCTGCCAGTGCCAGTGATGGACCACCCTAGTGGTCCAGGGAAGAGAACTCTCTTGATGGCCTCTTAAGTGGATCCATCCTGTGCTAGGACTGATCCCAGGCACAAGGGGAGCAAAGAAGAGGTTTGAATTGTTAGAGCTGATTTTCGGTGTTTTGACTGGGAAATGTCATCCTGTGGGGGTGGTGGGGAAGGTGTGAGGAAGGAAAATGACCACAGGAGACAATGACATGCACATAGATTGGAAAAGTTTGGCGAGGGAACATATTTCTAGATCTGGAAGAAACAGTTCTTTGGTGGTGGAGAGTTGAGATGAAAACGGCTTTCCTGGAAGGCTCAGATCTAGGTGGGAGAGGGGCAGAGTGACATTTGGGGGAGCAGTGTGGTACAGGGCAAAGAAAATTGGTTTTGGAGGCAGATGACCTGGGTTATCTTTGTTCCTGCTACCTCTGTGACTTATTACCTGGGTGATCTTGGGGAAATCATTTAACCGCTCAGGCCCTCAGTAAAATTTGGAGGTTGGGTTGGACTAGATGGCCTCTGTGCTCCTTTCCTGGCTGACATCTATGATCCTCTGATCTTTAAAATGAGGGGCTCAGTTGTGTTGGCCCTGAAGCCCCCCCCGCCAAGTCTGGCTCTCTACTCTTTATGGGACTTCTTGGAATTCAGAGGGGAAAGCAATGCTGCGGTGTGGACATTTCCTCATGATTATGCTCCTGCTCATTCAGAGAAGCAGGGTTCTGATGGTTTCTCAGGGTCATTTTGCCCAAGTGCTTTGCTAATATGGCCTCCTGGGTGTGGGCTCAAAGTCCTCAGCATCTGCAAACTTTTGAAGGCATTGTTTTGGCTGAGGGCAGTATCCAGTGGGGAGAGCACTGAAGCCGGATTAGAGTTCTGACCCTGCTGCTTCACTGGCTGTGTGTCCCTGGACAAGTCCCTTAACCTCTCTGAGGCTCAGGATTCTCATCTGTAAATGAGGCAGTTGGCCTAAATGACCTTCAAGGCCCTTTCAGCTCTTAAGCTATGATCCTTATAGGACAAGGGTAAGGGTCAGGGGATGAAGAAACATTTTAGCATTCAGTTTTCAAAGAAATCAGTCCATTAACTAACGAAGGGACTGGGACCCTAGATTACTGTTAGCAGGGAATACTTCTTTGAAACTGGAGGCCAGGGCTTGCCTGGCAGGCAGGGGTTCTGAGCAAGGCTGGGTAGAAATATATGCCCAGTCAGAGCTGGTGCCAATTCTCTTGCTGGCTGTTTGATCCTGAGCTGGTACTGAATGGGAAAAAAGTTACTGGAAAGAGTATTGCAGGCTTCCTCAGGAGAATGCCATATGCTTCCCACTTGGGCCCAGGATGAGGCCCAATCACCTGTTCCTGGGCTGAGCTGTGTACTCCATATGAAAGATAAGATGCAAAACTGGGGGAAAAAAACCCAAGCTCCAGCAGGGGTTGGCAAGGCACCAAGGAATCCCCAGAATGAGGCAGAAGAAGGCTTTGTCAGCAGACACCCAGGGCTTTGTGCCTGGCCACAGGCCAAGTGAGCACTCGGTCTTGGCCCTGCACACAGCTATGTGGGGCAGAAGGAAGATCCTGGGATCACTGAGTTGGGCTGCCGCTGCTCTAGCACCCAGCTGGGCCTCTCTGAGGCAACAGGGCTGGCAAAGCCTGGGCAGCCGCTGATCTTCATCCTGAATTCCTCCCAGTCTGGGAGGGCAGCTCAGGCTCAGGCTCTTATGCTGAGGGTCCACTCTGTTGGTTAGAGTGGGTTTAATAATGAAGCAAAGACTTAGAGAATGAGGCATGAACTGGCTCGGGAATCAGAAGACCTTGCTTCAGATTCACCTCTCCCATTTGCTAGTTATGTGCCTGGGCAAAGCAAGTCACTTCATTTTTTGGGGCCCTAATTTCTTCATCTGTTAAAAGGGGCTAATAATCCCGGTAGTATCTATGTCAGAGCGTTGTTGTGAAACTTTAAAGAGAGGAAGTGTGTAAAGCATGCTGGGAAATGTCACTCTTATTGTGACATCATATCACATCTGGAAGCCACCTCAGAGGTGCTCTGGTCCAACCTTTTTATGTTCCAGAGAAGGAAACTGAGGCAGGAAATGACGTGCCCCAGGTCACACAGGCAGTAAATGTCAGAGGCTGAATTTGAACCCAAATTCCACTGACTCCAAATCCAGGGCTTTTCCTACTGCAAAGCACCATTTTTGAGGGCCTAGATTGAAGCCTTGGAACCAAATGGATGATAATGAGAGTGAAGTATACCCCCCCAAGTATTTCCTTATTTTCAGACATTACTAAAGAGGTACCCTGGAATAGTGGCTAGGGTGGGGAGCTTAGTCAGGAGAACCCCGAGTTGAAACCTTGCCTCTGATTTAGGAACTACAAGACCCTGGGCATCAGGCGGTTTCTTAGGACCGACCTACTAAACTAGAGGTAGTTTTATCTTCAGAGGGAGTTCCCTTTTGCTGTCACAAGGGACCAGGCCACCAAACTGTTGTCTTCCCCCCTCTTCCCCCACCCTATACTCCTCACACATATACAACAGGAGCCACTAAGACACTTCTGGTCCTTGCCTGGCAGCAATATCCTCATCCTGATTTGGAAGCCACCCTGTACGTTGCTGGACTGCTCCATCTCCTATTTGCTCTGACAGTCTCCCTGCCTAGAGGTACTCCCCCTTTTTTTTTTTTTGATCTTTTTGGAGGGGGGAAGGCAGAGCAATTGGGGTTAAGTGACTTGCCTAAGGTCACACAGCTCGTAAGTGTTAAGTGTCTGAGGCTGGATTTGAACTCCAGGGCCAGTACTCTATTCACTGCACCCCCCCAAGCTACTCCCTTCTTCACCTCAGACTCGGAGAATCCTTCTCTTCCTTTAAGACACTCACCACCTTACATGTATAGGAAGCCTTTGCTCATCTCCCTCATCTGTTAGGGGTCTCCCTCCTCACCACTTGCGATTTCTTTTCTTTTATGGATTCTTTATATATTTAAACATACTCTGCACTTGTCTCCCTGTTAGAAAGCAGGCTCCTTCACAGGAGGGTTCATTGTTTCTATTTCTATGCCCAGCACTTAGCACAGAGCCTGGCACCTGGCAAATGCTTAAGAGACACTTGGTGCTCGGTTGTCTCCATTACATTTGTATAACACTCTAGAATTACGTTTAACATACCTCTGGCCTGAGGCTCCTAACGGCAGAAATGCTTATGGCATTTTATAGAGGAGGAGACTGAAGTTCAAAGAGGTCCTGTGACTTGTTCAGGGGCACACGGCGCGGCAAGCGAAGAGCTTGGTTCTCGGTCAGGCTCCAAGGCCAGGGCTTTTTTCCATTGCACAAAATCAGCTGGCTAAGGTAGGCGAGGACAGCAACATCATCCTTCTGAAACCACCCCCAACAAACACTTACAAGGAAACCGAGGCCCAGGGAGGGTATGAAGTGACTTGTCCAAGTTTCCCCGCCTTAGGAGACCTAATGGGGAGCGCTCTCCTCTGCATCAACCTGGAGTCTGCCAAAGGTCAGCCCTGACTGGCACTACAAAGTGTGAGAACAGCCAATCAGAGCGCAGCAAGGCTCTCCTCTCCAGTCCCCTCCCCTCCACGCTCTTCTAGCGCGTGCTCCTCCCCAGCACGGAGGGCTTTTCCAGAAGCCTCCTCCCCCCCACCCCAGCTAGCTGGTGAGTAAAGCAGTATCTTCTTCCACCGCACCCTCTTTCATTTAATCTGTGAGAAAGACCGAGGAACCCCAAATTAGGGGGTGGGGGCACACTGTCTACCTCCCCTCCCCGCTTCTCTACGTCCTGAAGACCGTCGAGGGCCTAGTCTGTCCGTGTCATCCCGCCCTCCCTCTCTTCCCCCCCTTTTCCCCCCTCCTTCCCTTCTCTCCCCCCTGCCTCCCTTCTCCCCCTCCCTCCTTTCTCTCCCTCCTTCCTTTTCCCCTTCTCTCCCTCCTCCCTCCCTTCTCCCCTCCCTCCCTTCTCTCCCCCTTCTCCCCCCTTCCCCTTTTCCAAGCTGTTGCTAAGGCCTGCTGATCTAACCTTAGTAACCACTCCCGGACCCACCTCCTTCTCTGCGATATGGCCATTACTCTGAGCCAGGCCTCCATCACCTCACTCCAGGCCATGGCCAAGCCTCTCTGCACCCCGATCTGGCCTCCACTCAGCTGCTAATTCAGATCGGACCTTGTCAGCCCACTCCTCCCGTGGTGCCCTGTCCAAGACCAGCCCATCTCCGTCTCTCCTCATCCTCACGTCACCCTCTCATACATATACCTTTAAATGCGCTAGTTTACCTGGGCTCTGTGTGTGGGTCTGTGAACTTGGATGGCCAAACAATGACAGCTCTATTTTTCACTGACCTTGAGTGCAGTTGAGCATTTTCCTTCGGTTATTTAGAAACATGATTCGGAAAAAGGGTCCATGGGCTTTACCGGATGGCCAAAGGGGTCCGTGGCACAACAAAAGTAAAGAACCCTTGGCATAGGGCAATTAGTGCCCTGAAAATGCTAACGATGTCAAGCCAGACGATGTCGGTGCCATGAGGAATGACTGAGTAGCCAACTTACTGCTGCCTGATTACAAGCTGCTGGATTCTGCAGCTTCGGCATCCCAAGCCCTTAGTACTATGTAGAGGAGCCACACTGACCAGCCTGGGCCATAGGCAGCTGCCCTTGGAAGGTCCCAGGCCTGTTCTCAAACCCCCTTCAGCCCAGCACGACTTGCCAGAGAGCCTGAATCTTGGCAATCCAGCAGGAGAACCCAGAATCTCCTCTGTGTTTCCAGAGAGTGTCAGAGCTGGAGAAAGTGATCATTCAGTGGAAAGAAGACAGGTTCTGGAGTCAAAGGTCCTGAATTCAAATCCTGCTGGGAATATGGGGCAAGTCACCTAACCTGCCAGTCTGTCTCCTCCTCTGTGAAATGACTGGAGCAGACTGGAGCCTCTGAGGACTTTTGTTGAACTTAACATTCCCTTTTCCTGTTTGGTATTCTACTGATTTGGATATTTTATATTTCTGTAGATAATCTATTTCTTTTGAATTCTAACTTTTGTTGGCATATAATTTGAATTAGATCTTGCCCTCTTTTAATTAATTTTTTGTATGCTTTATAACATATATACCTATTAGTATAGTAGTACATATTTATAACTTAGGAATTTATGAGTAAGTATATAAGAGGGGCATTCTCTTTTTTGGGGAATTTTTAAAAAACTTTTACACTTAAATACAAAATGAGAAAGGAAGAAAAAAAAGTTACCACGTACACAGGAGACCCTAAGAGAGGATTCAATATAAAACAATATATTTCCATTTCAAAAAACCTATATAATAAATACTATACATTGTTTTCATAGCTGCCCAGCTTTGCTTTGCTTTCTTGTTGGTTTTCTTTTTTTCCTCTGCTGTGCACTTTTTTACTTTGTTTTTCCCCTCCTCTCATCCTAAAGAAGGCTGCAATTAAGCCTGTATATATGTATATGTAGATATATATACGTACATAGATAGCTATGCAATCATACTAATATATGTAAGACTGTACTATGTATATTTCCTCCTATCATCTCTTTCTCTTAAGGTAGATAGCATCTTCTTTCATAAGTCCAAGTCTTTCCATGTTTTTCTAAATCAATCTACTCATCATTTCCTACACCACAGCAATATTCCTTTCTGGATTCAAATAGTATCTTCCTTCATAGGATCTTCGAGGTTAGTTTGGGTATTTATATTAGTCAGAATGACTATTTGGTTGCTCAGAGTTTTTCTCAAAACAATACTGCTGTTACTGTATACAATATTCTCTTGATTCTACTCATTTTGCTCTTCAGTATTTCGTGGAGGTTTCCCCATGCTTTTCTAAAATGATTGAGCTCTTCACTTCTTATAGCAGAGGAATAGTTCATCAGAAACCCATGCCACAATTTGTTTAGCCATTCCCCGATTGACAGGCATCCCTGCAATTTCCAGTTCTTTGTCACCACAAAGAGAGCTGGTATAAATATTTTAGAACATGTAGTTTCTTTTCCATTTTCCCTAAGCCTCTTGGGAAACAGAAATAATAGTGACATGGGTGGGTAAAAGGGTATAGAAAGTTTAATAACTCTTTGGGCATAATTCCAAATCCCTCTCCAAAATGGTTGGATTAGCTCACAGATTCACCAACAATGAATTAAGGTCCCAATTTTTCCACATTCCATCCAGCACTTTCTACTTTCCACTTCTATCATTTTAGTCAATCTGATATGTGTAATATGATATCTCAAGGTTGTTTTTATTTGCATTTCTCTAATCAATAATGATTTAGAACATTTTTCATCTGACTGTTATTTGTTTTGATTTCATCAGAAAGCTGTCTGTTCATATCTTTTGACCATTTATCAATTGGGGAATGATTCGCATTCTTATATATTTGACAAAGTTCTTTATATATTTGAGATATGAGACCTTTATCTGAGGAACTGTCTATAATTTTTTTCTAGTTTTCTGCTTTCCTTCTGATCTTGGCTACCTTAATCCTATTTGTACAAAACCTTTTAAATTTAATGTAATCAAAATTATCCATTTTACATCTCACAACACTACTTCTTGTATGTTCATAAATTGTTCACCTATCCATAAGTCTGGTAATATGTTCCATGTTCTTAAAATTTTTCTTATAATATCTCCTTTTCTATCTAGGTAAGAAGTACATGCTCAAATTTTTTTTTTTTTTACTGGTGGCGTGCATGATCAAAAATGTTTGGAGACCACTGATTTTGATCACTACATGATTTGATTTCTATTATATGTAAAGCTCTCTGAAAACCTTAAAGTGCTACATTCATGTTAGGTCTAACATCCCCACCATCATCATCATTAGTAGTAGAAGTCAGGGCTTAAGAAATGCTTGTTTAATGAATGAATGAATGAATGAATGAATGAATAAGAACTCCGGATTTAGAGTCAGAGAACATGGGCTCAAATTCCTTGCTCTGTTACAGTCATTTACTGTGATACTGGGCAAATCTTTAATGTTTCCCTGGTTCCCAGTTTCCTCACTAGCAAAGTAAAGGGGATTGGACTCGATGAATTCTGAGATACTCTCCATCTCTAAAATCCCAAGTGAGAGGCTGAGGAGAGTGAAGAGGAGAAAACTCCCAAACTTTTCGTCTGCAGGCTGAAAGGTGACAGTGAGTGACCATCAGAGGACCCTGGTGCTCTTCAAAAGAGTTTTCTCCAGTAGTTCAGTTAGTCAGTAAACACTGATTAATAACCGACTATGTGCCAGCCCCCTAAGTTCTGGGGATTTAAAAAGAGGTGAGACATTTCCTACCCCCAAGAAGCTCCCAGTCTAATGGGAGAGACAAGCAAGCAAAGATGTACAGATGAGCCATATACAGGATACATAGGAGATGATTAAGAGAGGGAAGACACTAGAATTCAGATTTTAGTTGTCCCTTGAAGGAATGGAGGGAAGTTAGGAGGCAGAGTGGAGGAGAGAAAGCATTCCAGGCAGGGGGGACAGCCAGAGAAAATCTCCAGAGCCAAGAGATATGGAGTGTCTTGTTTGTGGAACTGCGAGGCGGCCAGGGCACAAGCCAGGGCAACAAAACAAAGACCTTGGCAGGCGGATGCTGACTTGCTCTCATGCCATTCCAATTATTCTGGAGAATTCCTGAGGTCCTGGGGTCTGTGAAACTCAAAGGGGCCTATGAATAGCTTTCTCGGGGTCTGTAAACTTTGATAGGGGAAAAAAAGACGTCTTTATTTTCATTAACCCTGAACTGAAATCCAGTATTTCCTTCAATTATTCATTTAAAAACCCAGTATTCTGATAAGGAGAAGGGAATAAGAATTATTAAGTACCTATTAGGAGCTAAGCTCTTTACAAATACCTCATTTGTTTGAAGGGGTTCATAGGTTTCATTAGATTACTAAAGATGTCTATTATATATACATATATATATATATATATATATACATAAACACATATATATACACATATATAAATACATATTATATATATATATATATATATATATATATATATATATACACATAAACACATACACATATAAAGTTAAGAACTCCTGTATTAGAGAATTGTGTGGGGGCTCCCCCCTTGTCCCAAAATTACTGTGTTTGCCAGAGACAAGACTTGGAACCACTTCTTCCAGTCTCCAAAGCTGGCCTTCTATCCGCTAAGCTCTTAGTGACCATGGAAATAATGATGTCTTCTCCAAGCTTTGTTGTAAAAGGCAAAGGAAATAATGTACAGGAAGAGCTGCATAAATGCCAGCCATTGTTATTACATTGGGCTTTAAAGTTTAAATGCCTCCAAAGGTGCCCTTAGTCTTCATGTTAACCTGGTTTAACTTGCGTAAAAATATTGGAAAAAGTCAAGGGCACACTGCTTAGTTTGTACTAGGCTCCTGTTCCCTTCTGGTTGCTTAGGAGCACTCTAACATCTCAATAGGCAGAGATAAAGGGAAGGCATTCTAGGCAGGCAGGCAATTAGTCAGTCAGTAAACATTCATTAAGAGCCTACTATCTGCCAGGCACTGTGCTGTGCCCCGGAAATGCAAAGAAAGGGAAAAGAAGCTGACAATCTCATAGGGGAGACAACATGCAAATGACTGTAAAGACAAGCTATATACAGGATAATGTGGGGCTAATCAGCGGCGGGAAGGCACTGCGTTGGGAACAAGCTTCCTGTAGAGCCCTGGAGGCAAACTCAAATGGTTATATCATCTATGTTCTAGTGTATTTTTATTTACTTTGTTCAATATTTCCCAGGCACAGTTTAATCTGGTCCCAGCAGCAGCTGGCTGCCTCTTCAACTCCTCTGCTGTAGAAGCTGGGGTCTGAGTTCAAACTTCAAAGAAGCCAAGAAGTGAGGAGGTGGAGATGGGGAGAGAGTGTTCCAAACGTAGGAGCTGCCAGTGAAAATGCTGGGCAGTTGGGAGATGTAGTTTCTTGTGTGAGGAACAGTAAGGAAGTCACTCACTGGACAGAGGAGTATGTTGAGGGGCAGGGTTTGTATAAAGTGTAAGAATACTGGAAAAGAGTAGAGAATAACATAATGGGATGTACAGAGGCAGGAACTATGGTTAGGTTGGGGGAATGGCCATGAGCAGATGAGGAGAGGCAGACATATCAAGTTGGGAAGGTGGTGTTCTAGTGTTCTAGGCTCACGTGAATTGAGTTTATCTTGAGAGCCTCAAGAAAGCTCTTTGGCTTGTGCCCAAATATTTGACTTTAGTTGCATAAAAAGTGGGAAAAAAGTGTCCAAAAAAAAGAAAAGGAAGAGGGTCTTCAGGTTTCATGGAAATAAAAAGGGGAAAGGAAGGACATAAGCATTTATTAAACACATGCTGTATACCATACACTGTGCTAAGTGCTTTACAAATATAATCTCACTTGATCTTCACATCAGTCCTTTGAGGTTTCTCATTTGACAGTTAGGGAAACCAAGGCAAGGAGGTTAAGTGACTTGCCCAAACTCACATGGCTAGTAACTGTCTGAGACCAAATTTGAACTCAAGTCTTCCTGACTCCAGGCCCAGTGCTCCAGACCCTGTACCACCTAGTTGCCTTGTGCATCTAATGTAGGGCAGGTTTTATTTAGCCCAACAGAAAATGAAAAAGGCTCATACTCAGGTCCATAAATTATCAAGAGAAATTTCTTTCTCATTTTAGTGGACTCCTGCCTGTTCCAGGGAGATGTGTGTGTATCTGTGTGTGTGTGTGTGTGTGTGTGTCTATATATCTCTATCTATCTAGGTTGCTAAGAGTCTAGCAGCCCTCCCCTCTGATAGTTCCTACTGTCCTTTGGGACCTTCACTGTCCACATGACTCCCAGTACCAGGAAAAGGGTTAGGGCTAGGTTGTTCCTCCACAGCATGGCTCTCTGCTCTGTCAGTCCTTCTTTCTCTTTCCGTTTTTATATTGGGGTAGTACCTTTTCCACCACATCTCCAATTCCTTGCTGACCTGTTTCTCCATCTGGTTCCCTGCAAGGCTGAGCAGTTACATAGGTCTTTTGCCAGGGAACCGAGTCTCAGGATGTCTCCCTGCTCTTTTGTCCTTTGACCTTTAAAGCCTGAGCTGAAAGACATTGCTTAGTTGCAAACCTCATCAGTGCCAAATTATTGCTGCCCAACCTCCAGAAACTGGGAGCCTGAGTCAGTGAAAGGACTTTCCATTTGGTGTTCATATTGCTGGGCACATAGCAGACACTTTATAAATGTTCATTGATTAAACAGAGAGGCCTTGGGATGAGGGAAATGCCTGCCTTGTCCAGGAAGCAGAGAAGGAAATGGTGGTTACTGTTCTCTTCCTGATTACCTTACTACAGTGCATTGTAGCCACTAATTTCTCTCTTCTTCTCTGTACCATGGTGCCTCCCCCCCCCCATTCTTCTCTGTATTTCTGCCTTGCTAATGTGAAATATGGTAACTTTCTCTGCTTCCAGCCTAGGACTCTTTTTTGCTGACAAACTCCAATAACGCTTCATGGAGAACCTTGATCCTCCCAGGATCCTCTTGAGTCAATGCTTGGTCAGACCCAGGAGCCTGACAACACTTGGAGAACTAGGCCTCCGATAATAATAGCAGTAACAACAATAATAAACAACTCACATTTTTACGGTGCTTTGAGATTTGTAGAACAACTTCCTGACAAGAGCCCTAGGAGGCGGTTAATATCCCCATTTTGCATGCCAGGCAGCAGAGGCTTAGAAGTGACTTGCCCAGGATCTCATAATTAATAAGTATGGGAACCAGGACTCAGATCTAAAGCCTTCTGATTGCGTAGTTCAGTGTCTTCTCATTCGCCCTCTAGCATTTCTTTGGGCAGGGCAGACTGAACCAAACACAGGGAAACAGAACATCAGACAGAGGTGGTCGTCACTGAAGGAACTTTGACATGTCTTGCAAATGTCATGGACAGCACTTGGTAAATAATAATGCCCTCTTTCATGTTTGCCAGCTTATTTTCTACTTGCTTTGATATCTGTTGTCTCTTATTTTTAAGATAAAGCGAGCTATTGAGTGAACATTCATGTTGTAGTTTCCTGAAGATAAGTGAATTAGCTGAGAGAAATCTGGGTTTGGGATTGATTGCAGTCTTTGTCTCTCAGAGCTGTGTGCCCCTCTTCTTTTGCTTTTTTTAATGTGAATTTGTAGCTGAAGGTGGATATTTGACTTCCTTCCCGTGTTGTGTTAGTCCAGTGGAGCTGTGAAATCAGCTGATGGCTGCGAGTACTGACAAGTATAATAAGTCAGATATTGGAAAGTTTCCCTGGCTTAGGACCAGAGGCTTTAATTAGTGTTTGTTATCAACATCCTCTTGGCCTTAGGATGGTGGGGCTCATCTATTTCTTTGTCCACAAAAAAGGATGAAGTAGTAGAGTGTGTAACAGAGTTTGGATACCCAGGACTGAGGTCATGCCAGATTTGGGGATTCCTGGGCCCCCAAGAAATCCCCCTTCTCTTCTTCTAATATATGATGAGGGAGACACTAAGCTGCTGAGTTTTTCGTAATGCCTGCTGTTACCCCAGTGTTTCTGGATAATCAGATTGCTGCTGGGTCCACCTCCCTATGTTGAATTAACAGAAAGGAGGGAGGGGACAGCATTCCTCTGTTTCCCACAATTGACTGGTTGAACAGTTAATCAACACCAGGACAGCCAGGAACAGTAAAATGACCAGTGAATATTACCATTCGCTAACTTGATACTAATTGACAGCCCAGCCAGGCAATGATATTGGTGCAAAGAAAAAGAAGGGTATGGCCTCCTCTCCTTACATTTTTATGTGACCTGTAACTATTTTTGAGGCTTCCCTTCGTCCACAGTTCCTGCGTGTGGCCTTGTATATACTACAAGTCAAAACATGTTTGCTGAAGCACAACAATGACATTGACATGTAAAGCAACTGTTAGCCCTGTTCAAGCCCCCATAGGCTTGAACCTGTGCTTGTCATGATCTGAAGGGTGCTGATGGTCCCTGGCTCCCAGATCTTCCTTACTGGCTTGTTATGGTGCCTGAAGCTCCCATTATTAGAATTACTCCTTTGGGTTAAGGTACAATGTCTCTAGATGACCCCTCGTTAAAATACAAGTACCATGTGTGACGTGTAGAGTGTGTGTGTGTGTGTGTGTGTGTGTGTGTGTGTGTGTGTGTGTAGAGACTCACCAAGCAATTATCATTCTCTAATACCTTAGCAAAAGTTAATTTACCTTATTGCCAAGGCTGAGATGGAATGGGGCATAGGGTGGGAAAGTTTTTTGGTGGGAAGGGGCAGGGCAAAAAGAGAGCAGGTCTGGATGGGCCACTAGGAAGCAATGACCACAGGATCATAGAGTACCTGGTATGGGGGTGAAGTCCAAGAGGGGACTTGAAGGATGAATTTTGTCTTTGCCCTTAGTGGTAGGCTAGTCTGGTTCCAATAGCAGCATCCTACAGGGACGTCTTTGTTTTTCTTTTACTGTGAGAGAGAACTATTAATTAACTAGAATTAACTAATCATTAGTTAATTATACCACATTTCTCTAATCCGGATTTTTTTTTTAGATGTTGGGATGGAAGGGAATCACGTTGTCGACTGAATCTCTATCTGTTGCTAAGCTAGAAACCCTAGACTAGCCATGCTCTTCAGGAGCCACTTTAATGAACCAGAAAGAATCTGTCAGAGTCTGTTTGGCATATTTACCTATTGGAACCTGTGGGGTGCATCTTAAGCTTTTCTGGGGGGGGGTCCTGGACCCCTTTTGGCAGTCTGGTGAAGCCTATGAGCCCATTCTCAGGATCTTGTTTTTAAATAATAAAAGGAAATACTAAATTAGAGGTTAGTAAAAATAAAGATGTAAGTTTTTTCCTGTCCAAGTTCACAGTCCTCCTGAAATCTATCCACAGACTTGGACTCTAGGTTAAGAATACCTGGTGTAGACTTAGAGAGACTGGAGCATTTCCAGAGGTAATTGAGCTTATGGAGCAGAGGGTCACTAGGGTATGAGATAGGCTGTTCCCTGGAGAAATTTGCCCCAAGACAGGAAACTGAAAGGGCCTATTGATAAAGCTTCCTTCTTTTACTCTAGTAGAGAAGAATGGAGGCATGGAGACAGGGCCAGAGCTGTGACCAGGAGAGAGACATTGACAGGATGATGAGAGTAGGGGCAGGAGCAGGCTCTCCATAGCAAGATTAGTTCTGCTCTGGGGTTATCACCACTGGAGGAATGACTAATGCCCCCATGGTCCCAAATTAGAATGGTGATATGAGAAGACAGGTCCATGGCCTTTAGGATCACATTCCTGCACGTAAGTCAGACCCTGGCATCTCTTCTTCCCTGACAGTCTTAGTTAGCTGCAATGTTCTTACCACCTCCTGCATAGGCAGAGGGCAGTGGGGAATGGGAGTGGCCATGAGCCTCAGGCTTTAAGCCTTCAATCTGTGGGAAGGATAGACTGTGGGTTGCTCTATTTCCAGCTCCAGGTGGTCCACTTAGTGGTAGATGGGAGGTTTGAACTGGATGGGACCTGAGCACCTACCAAACAGTAGCACCTCAACACCTAGCTGAAACTGGGACCTTTTCCTATTGACTGAGCCCCCATTTTGCCATCACCTCCCCCCACCAAGGTGAGTGTGAGACCATGCATCTGCTTGGCTAGAACTGAGTGAGCTAGTGAGCTCCTGATGCCACCACCTGGAGCTGGGCCTTATGCAGTCATTGTGAAGCAGGAGAAGTGGGTATCCCGGGACAAGGCAGTGTTCAGAAAGAGATGATGGTGAAAGGTAGGTCAGCAGAGAAGGGTGTTAGACCTTCAACTTTCTTACACATGAATCTTGGATTGTCCACACATGGCCTACCTAGCACCTAGCTAGTGAGAAAAAAAAATATTTAAAATTGGAAAGTGTTAGCCTGTATATCTCCACTTTACCTCCCTTCATAGCCAACTTCCGAAAAAGTCTTCTGTTTTTATTTGCATCCCTTTCCTCTCCCCTCTTCAGTCGGGCTTCCTGCCTCACCATTCATCTGAATCTATTCCTTCCAGAGTTACCAGTGATTTCTTAATCGCCAAAACTAATAGCCTTTTCCCAGTTATCCTTCTTGACTTCCCTGCAGCCTTTGACACTATGGATCACCTTTTCCTTCTGTACATTGTCTTTCTTCTTGGGATTTTCATGACACTATTCCTGCTTCATCCCTTGTCTGTCTGACTCACTTTCCTTTGCCCTGCCACCCACTTGTGGATGGTCATACAATGCTCTCTTCTCTTCTGTCTCTCTTCTGTGTCTATACCTTCTCTTGGTCATTTCATTAGCTTCTTGGCTTCAATTATCATCACTTGGAAGATGATTCCCAGATCTAAAAATTAAACCTTCATCTCACCCATGAGCTTCAGTCACACATCACTAAGTGCTTGTTGGACATTTTCAACTCGGTTTTCTGTAGGCACCTCAAATTAATACGTCCCAAACAACTCCTCTTCCTCCTCCCCCTACCCAATCCACCCCTTCTCCAAACTTATTTGTTCTTGTTTATGGTGTTTGCAGTTACCTAGTTTCACAACTTTAGCATTATCTACTCTTCCCTCTCCTTTATCTGCTGTATACAGTTGGTTGCCAAGTCTTGTCAGTTCTCTACCTAACATTTCTCACATCTGTGTCCTTCTGTACTCACATGGCCACCTATGGCATCACTTCTGCTCTGGATTATTGCAATAGCTTCCTACCTGGGTTTCTGGTTTCCAGTCTATCCCTTTCCTAATCCGTCCTTCACAAGCTACCAAAGTAATCCTCCTAAAGCATGTCTGATCATGTTGCTCCCCTGCTAAAGAACTCGTTTTAATTCTTTATTACCTCTTTTTAAGTAAAAACTCTTGAACTTGGTAATGGAAGCCCTTCGTGGTCTGGCTCCAGACTTTCTTTCATACTTGTTTCACATCATTCGCCTTCATGTACTTTGTCCCAGCCAAAATGACCTACTAGCTTTCCCGGGCTTGACATTGCATCTCCCGTTGCCCATCCTGCAACGCTCTCCCTCTACACAATTCTAAACTTCTTTCCAGGTTCATTTCACATGTTGCCTTTTGTAGGAGCCTCTGCTGGTTGCACTATTTGAGGAGGACTCTCTCCTCAAATTATATTGCATTTATTTTTTTGGTGTAAATGTTACATCCTTTAATAGAACATAAACTCCTTGAAGGCAAAGATTTTTCATTTTGTTTTTGTACTTAACTCTGTGCCCCCATACTACGGGAACATACCTTTCTTGCCTCTTGGTTGTGACTGCTGTGGGGCAATAATGAGAAGTCTCTCTGTTGTTTTACTTACTGGTATGCCCTTCTCCATTAGCTATCTACTGTAATTTAGTGCTTATACACTTCTGGGTGTCCAGTGCCTAAAAAAAATCAAGCAGGAGCTTACAAAACAGATGCAATCTATTTGGCCTCCTCTGGAGAAAAGCTTTCTTTTCCAACTTCCTGGACATTTGAGAAATCATATCCATCACAGTATTGTCACGAAATGGAAATTCTTTGGCTGAGACAACAGAGATCTGGTCCTTGGCAACTGGAAACTTTTATGACATTTGAAGCAATTGAATACAAATGGAGAGTTGAGTAGATAGTTTTAAAAAATAGCAACCCTACCACCTGCTGATTGTAATAGGCTTTTAACCTAGAAAAACTTCTTTTCCTTTGCTCTAGTATTTCCAAGAAAACGAGGCCCCAGAGGGTTGAGTGACTTGCCCAAGATCACAAAGCTTGTTAGTGGCAGAGCCTGGACTAGGGCCTAGAACTCTTAATTTCTCAATCTTTGTTCCTTCCATGGCACCAGGCTGAAGTCTAGATAAAAAACGTTTAAATTTATGCCTTTTCTTTTTAAATCTCAGTATGGAGTTACCAGATATGCCACCCCCTTCTCCCCCAATGGGCCTTCTCTTGTACCAAAGAAAAACAGTTAAGCAAAACCATCTGACAGCGGCCATATCTACCATTGTATGCAACATTCTGTATGTATTTTCCCGATGAGGAAAGGAGTCAGGTGCTTTTCCTAATTTCTTCTCTTTGGCCAAGATTGGGCATTACAATTATGTAGAATTTGGCTGCATTTTAGTGTTCTTTTTGTTTACAGTGTTGTAGTCATTGTGCATGTTGTTCCTTGGTTCTGCTTACTTCATGGCTATGTTGGCAGGTGGAAAAACTGGGAGCTATGGCTGGAAGCTGTAAAGATGGACATAGAAACTTGAGGTCAGCAGAAACTTCCCAATAGGAAGAGCTGATTGAATGGGCTGGATTGCCTCATGAGGCAATGAATTCCTTCTCACTGGAAATCAGCAAGCACGGGTTACCTGACTCCTTGTCAGGTGTATTGTAGAGTGGATTCTTGGAAGAGATGGCCGTGCTTTCAACTGGAAATTTAATGATATGTAAAAGCTGAAGATTGTACTGTATGATGCCTTAGGTTTCTTCCAGCTCTGGATTCTATGTGCTTTAAGGTCATGTCCATACCTGTCCAATTATATGGTATATTTCTAAGGCTCATGTTACCTTTGGGTGGCTCTCTTTGGAATAACTGGTTCTTTTTGACCAGAACTGCAGATTCTCTGGTTTTAAATGTGACAGATTGACTCAGTGTTTCCTGTGCTATCACTAGAACTGACACATTTTACCATTTGGGCCAGTCTTTTTTTTTCCTTTTCTAACATGGGGGAGCAGCTGAGCTTTTTACTCGTGGTTCTCTGCCAGATGGCCTACTATCTCTGGTGATTTGTGCATAGTGAGGGCTTAATAAATGTTTGCTGAATTGAATCGAATCACAGATGCATTCTAATGTAATCTCTGAAGGCAGGGACTGTTTTCGTCCTTTTGTGTATCCCTAGTTACTTAGCACAGTGATTGGCATATTGTAAGTGCTTATTAAATGTTTGTTTACTCTCTGACTGGCCTTATCACCCCATCCCATCATAGTGCTGCCCCATCTCTGAAAAGAGACTCCTTGGGCTACTTTCTTGCACTGCATATCTGGATGCTACCCGTACATGAATACTTTCCTCCTTGTTCAATGGGTTTTTACTGCCAACTACTTGTTAAAGTTAACAAGGGCGGAAAAGGTACTGACAGTCTTAATGTAGAGAAAATTGGAATTTGAGAGCTTACAGACAAAATGAGAAGTTAACAAGGCTGGGCTGTTTGCAAAGCATATCCATTATTTGTCATTTCTTTTATGAATGCTGTATAATCTCTTTTGCCACAAATGGATTCTGGAATACCATTATGTCAAGTACCAGCTTCTTTATATATGGAGAGAAAAACAACACTGGGAATTTTCCCTTTTTGTTTGCTTTCTTTTGTATGGAGATTTCATTCTGGGCCATTTGGCTGGTGCATTTATCATGGTTTTGTTTTCTTTAAAAATCATCAACTGAAATCATTTTCTAGTGTCATTGTTGGCTCTGTGTATAGACAGAGCATGAAGTTGCCTTTGTGGTGGTATTTTAGGGACCCAGAAAAATCACTTCTACAAAATAAATTACCCCCATTAGCCTGCTATGGACCTGTGATACATCATTAGTATATTTATTCCATCAAGTTAAAGATTTCACTATTCCTGAAACCCTCTTTTAAAATGCACCCTCACCCCCTTAACTCATGCCATAAATTTGCCCTCATTAGTTGGGTGAGCATCCCTGCCACCTCGACCTAAAGACCTATTGAAAGAGGAAGGGAACCCTGGATTTTGAATGATAAAGTCTCATTTTGGATCCTGGCTCTGCTGCTGCTCACAGGTAGTGAGATTGGGTGAAGTCACTCCACCTTTCTGGGCCTCAGTTAGGGAGGGGCTGATGCCTATAGAAATGCATTAAATGTATTAAAAGGAAGAAGAATCCCTCTTTATGATCCTTTCTGGCCAACTTGATTTCTTAAAAACAATTAGAAGTTACATAGGAAGTTTTTAGCCTGAGGAACAGGGGTCAAAATTTGCAGTTTACAAGCCTAATGTAGCTGACCCTAATATAATTTTATACTGTCAAAATGTGTCTTGCATACGTTATCCCACTATATCTATCCCAAAGCATTCTTAGGGAAGTTGGGGAGATACTGCTATCTCCAACTTACAAATGAGGAGGCTAAGGCTCAGAGGTGTCCAATGACTCATCCAAGGTCACCCAACAATTTAGTGGAGGAATCAGGACTTGATCCCAGGCAATAAATATTATGAGAAATAGGAATATTTCCCATTTTTGTCCTGGAACTAGATAAAATAAGATAACATATATAAAATTTTTTACAAACTTTAAAGAGCTATATAAGTAGTGGGTACTATTATTGTTAATAATTACAATAGCTGAAATTTATGGGTTGGCTTTGTACTTTTTATTTGGAACTTTTTGGGATTCTAAATTATGGTGATGAATTGCTTGTTGGATGTAAAATGAAGAGTCACCATATCTAAGATTTTCCAGTCCAAATCACCCCATACCTCCACCTACCCCGACTCCCTTATATGTATTGCTCTCCCTTGTTAGAATGCAAGTTCATTGAGGGGAAGGATTATCTTTCATTTAATATTTGTATCCCCAGCACTTAGCACAATGTCTGGTACATTGTAAATGCTTTAATAAAAGCTCACTCATTCATTCATTCAAGTTGCTTTCCTTAGTGATCTGTCCCAGCAACCTGGATGGGAAGTGTTCCTGTGGGAATCACTATTAAACTAGTGGCAAAATGTAGATATAAAAATGTGCCTTGGAATCTCTGACCTTTTCTCCTGCATCAATGAATGGGGTTCTCAGGCTGGTGGCTTGGAAATATATTTAGGGTCTTGGCTGGTTAACTTAATTTGACCTACTGAACTATCACTTGCTTTTCTAGATGTTCATTATCTCTTTAATACTCTATACTTTTATAAGCAATCTAATTCAAACTCCATTGTCTATAGTTTGTAGACTCTTTTTTCTCCCTTGTTTTTTGAAAATCACAACATTTGCTCTTCTCCAGTCCTGTGTAACCTCTTCCATTCTCGACAGTCTTTCAGATATCACTGACAGTGGTTTAGCAACCATACCTGATAATTCTTTCAGTTCATCTTGGCCTGGTGACTTGAATAAGTCAGAGATTGATATGTGCTCTCTTACTATCTCATTATTTATTTGAGATATCAGATGTCTATTAAACATTTTCATTCTCTCCTTTCTGGCCAAGGGTCATTCACCCTTCAGAGAAAATACAAACAAAATGAAGATTGAGTAACTTTTCCTTCTCTGTTGTCAGTTATCATTGTTCCATCTACCTAGAAGAGTTTTTTTTTGATCCTCCTCTTTTCCTTGGGATAGCTCAAAACAAACCAACTTCTTTTAGTGTATGGGAGTACTGGTTAATGAAGACCTAGCTGGTAGAGCATGTCTAGATTTGTCTTTCCTGGTGGGTTATACAGAGCATGAACACATAATTCCCGGCATGCTCCAGTTCAACCATAGCCTTGTTGAACCTGCTTCTGGCTATGAGTGACCAGGGGACTGATGCTACATGGTGATGAGGAGTCAGTCTTCTGATTCACTGTAGAGCCAGAGGAGCTGATGACTCAGAAGTTGGCAGTAGAGTCTGACAGAGTTGTGTTGGCTAACAGCAGGACCACTTATAGATAAAAGTAGAAAGACAGTCCTTAAGGTTAGTAGAAGCTTCAAGGTTTTTGACTACTCATGATAAATGAACTGTTGGTTATGGACTGTGTAAAGGTACCAGTACACTGAACCCAGCAGAGAGCTTCATCTAATGGAAACTTCATGAAGACTCTTCAAAGGGATAAAAGGCCTTCTAGGACCAGGGCCACTGATGTACCCCTTAGCTTTAAGTGTTCCTGACACATGGATCACACTCCAAATCGACTTTTAAGTTTGAGCCCACCCCAGGGAACTTGTGTATGCAGAGGGAGAGTGTGCCTCCAGTTTTGGCAAGGTACACGGGTTCATAAATTCTGTTTTTGTCATAGTTTCTCATTAGGTGCCCTTTTGTAAAAGCTAATGGAATTCTACTGGTTGATTAAGCATACTGGATGAGGTTTATGAGTGATATTAGGAACCCAACCCCACAGTTACTCCTAAAAACCTTGGGATGTACAGGTATTCAGAAAAGACTAGTACCTCTGATATGAGGGCTGCTGAGCTGTTTTCAGGGTTATTTTCCATCTTTGGTGTCCCACTGGTCCCCCAAATCTCACCTGTGACTCCAAGAAACTGTAGCATATGCAGTGGCCATACCCTGGTAAACCATTTCAGCAGATAGGCTAAACCAGGTTGAAGGTAACCAGCAGGCTTCAAAGCCATTGATGAGTTAGAGGGATGTCTATCCCAAGCGTGTGAAGACTTTCCCTGGTGGAATGGATGGATGAGAACAATTTGTTCCAAAGGCCACAAAGGCAACTAAAGCACATACTGTGGGGTGCTTAGAGCTTGATTCTATATTGAAGACACCAAGGTCACCCACTGCATGCTGGGCCATTGCCAGTTACCCTGACTTTTGTTTTGCCGCTGGACTTCAATGACCCTAGAAGAGTTAGGCCAACAACATCATGCACTCTGCCTCACTCAAATCCAATTTATGTGCGATTCAAAAGACGTCACTTATACTACTCTATCATTTTTACGTACCTCAAAGTCCTGTGACAATGGACAAGTGATAAAGTAGTAGGTGTGGATATGCTGGGAGCTGCTGTCACAATCCTATACACAGATAGCTCAGGCCATATGGTTATCATCTCACCGGACTGAAGCAGCAGCAATATTTGGCAGCTTCTGGCTGTCTGAGTGACCTTTTTCAGGGACTACACTGCTCACTTCCTGGCATTTGAAAGGGGCTAGAAAAGGTGCCATAAAATTGGTTGCCTTACCCAACCTGACACTGGCCTGCTTACTGTGGCAGGTGAGGCTCCTACCCTATGACTGAAACACAAAAAAATGTACAAAAGCTTTTGCAAAGATGATTCTACTCACCATTGATACATGGAATGTGTGCACACTTGTGGACAACATGAAATTCACCAGACCCAAAAGACAAATAGCTCTCAATGTGAAAGAACTCAGCTGCTATTGCATCCAGATAGCAACCCTGAATGAAACAAGTCTGACAAATGAAGACCAGCTTACCCAAGTTGGAGCTGGATACACATATTTCTGGAGTGGCTGAAATGATAGGTAGCACCCTGAAGCTGGTGTAGGTTTCGCAGTTAAAACTAACCTAGTCAACAAGCTTGTATACCTACCAGGAGGAGTGACTAACAGGCTCATGGCAATGCAATTGCCACTTGCTCAAAAGTGTCATGGGTGTGTACTGGCCAGGATGTAGTTGTGTTGACTACATCAGTGTGTATGTTCCCACCATGACGAACCCTAATGAGGTCAAAGAAAAATTTAATGAAAACTTGGAGACCCTCATCATCAATGTGTTGAAAGAGGCCAAGTTTGTAATTCTGGGTGACTTTAATGCCAGAGTAGGTACAGACTATCATGCATGACAGGGAGTCCTTGGGAGGAATGGAGTTGCAAACAGTGATAGCAACAGTCACTTGTTACTGAAGACTTACATACTTAGTGTGGATCGATTCTCTAGTGCTTGTACTAATTTCGGCCCAACAATTAGCACCAAGAGAACACAGGTTCTCCACTAGCCAGCACTACATCTTCCATATGTGGAACCATAGGTTACAGCAAGTGGAGAAATTTCTAATGCTGTGGATAACTTCGCTTACCTCGGCAGTATACTTTCCAGGGATGTAGGCATAGATGATGAGGTTGACACATGCATTGCCAGAATTAGCTCAGTGTTTGGGAAACTCTGAAGGAAAGTGTGGTAGGGAAGTCTTTATTTTGACTGTCTGCCAAACTGAAAGTCTACAGGGCTGTCGTGTTGATTTCATTGTTGTATGCCTGCGAAATCTGGCCAATACATCAGTGCCATGTCAGGAAACGGAATCTCCTCCATTTGAATTGCCTTAGGAAGATTCTGAAGATCACCTGAAGGTACCAGACACTGAGGTCCTTTCTTGAGCTGAACTGCTAAGCATTCAAGCTGCAGAGAGCATAGCTCTCATGGGCTGGTCACATTGTTCAAGTGCCAAATGTAGGTTTGCCTAATAGATTAGTTTACAGAGAACTCATGCAAGGCAAACACTCACATGGAGGTCAGAAGGAGTGATACAAGGACACTCTCAAGGTCTCTCTGAAGAACTTTGGAATCTAATGTGAGACATAGGAGACACTGGCACAGGTCTACCCAGCATGGCATGCCTGCATCAAAAAAGGAGCTGTGCTCTGTGAGCAAAGCAGAACTGTAGTAGCTCAAAGGAAACTTTTTCATCAGAGTGTTCTCTGGAGTGGAGTGGAGACATCTCCACTCCAAAAGTTTATAAAGACTTTTTGTGCCTGACCTATGGTAGAGCATTCTGGGCTCATATTGCTCTGATCAGGAACAGCTGATAAGATATTCACTTAAAAATTTTGTCAAAATTTTTTTTAAAATTAATTTTTAGTGAATAAAAATCAAATTTTCCCCTCCTGCCTCCTCCTACCATTGAAAAAAATAAAGAAAAACAAAACCCCTGCAACAAATATGCAGAGACAAGCAAAACAAATTGCTGACTTGGCCATGTCCTGACACTATTCTGATAAGACCATACCTTATAAGACCATACTCTTATTTGTCTTTGCTCCCATCTTTGGCATATATCTTTAAAATCTAAGTTGATTGGTAAATTTTCAGTGTATCTACATTGATCTTTTCAGATAACTTCTGTTTTTTCTTTTCATCAGAATGATTTCCTTTTGTGTTTTCAAAATCTCTCCTGGGCTGACTTCCCTGGTGAAATTTTAGTCTGTGAGATTCTACTTGTCCTTCTTCCAAATGAACCCTTTTGAAATCTTCTTTCTTCAAATCTGGGGTGCATGTCAGATTATGCCTGGCTTTCCTTTTCTCCATCAGAAATTTGAAGAGGGAGTATTCTACTTTCTCCCAGGTTTTCCAACATCTCTATCCCAGCAACCAGTTTCTTCTTCATAGTGAGAATTAGATCCATGGTAGAATCTTCCCTTGTTGGTTTCTGCATCTTTTAAAGACTGATATTATCATTAAGCCAACTAAAGAAGTTATTAGCTGCTCTACTTTTGGTAGGGAGAGAAAGAATTCCAGAAGATGTCTGGATAATTGGCATCTACCATCATTAATATAGCATGCTTCTCTGCCAGGCTTGTGCTCTATTTTTAAATGCCTTGTCTATTACTTCTTTCCATTTAGTTATAGATGGCCTTGTAGAACACTCTGATGAAAAAGACTTCTTTTTCTCTCCCTCTGCCATGTTTACTCCATTTGGTTCTTGAATTTCCTTACACGAGGAAATTAATTTTAAATATATAATGCTACTTTACCTCCCTTCCCAGTTTGCCCATCTTGTTTATTTTGAATAAGGTATACTTATTCTGAGTCATATTCCAGTTACACATCTCATCCTGCAAAGGCTCAGTGATACCTATCAGGTCAAATTTTCCTTTACATTAGATCCCCTACTTTAGACAGTAGCTGCTTCAGTTTCCATTTTCTCCTCCTGTCCCTTCCTGAGGGAGCCAACCTTTATTGGGACACTGCCACTCACAAGGACCTCATTACTTTGTGAGACAGTCCTTGTCATTGTTGGACAATTTTTTTTTCTCATATGTCAGTGAATTGATAGTTTCATCAATGTAGATACTTTGTCTACTGATGCAGATCGCAAGGCATCCACACTCTTTCCTCCATGATTCTTTTTTCCTGTCCTCTTTTAAATCTTCCCCATGGGGTTCACCCAGTGTTCTGGATCTCCTGACAGTGTGTGGGTGCTAGTGGAACAGTCAAGAGTGTGTGTTGCTCTTCTTTGCTTTGGTTGTATGAGCAGTCAGATCTCTTTGACGACTCACTTTACATTTCTTCTCTGTCACAGTTCTTCAGTGGTAATAGGTCACAGCCCACTCTCATCTACCCTGCACCTCTTCACATCTTTTTGGGTGACCCACAACTTTAATTCTTTAGATGCTGTAGCCATACACCATCACTGGAAAAATATTGATATAAAAAAGGGCCCTTTTGTTAAGAAGAAACTTAGGATTATTAGAAGTAGTTTCCCTAAATAATTTAACCCACTGTCCCCCCTCTTTAGAATTTTGAATCAAGCTCATTGTCCTACATTGTTTGTCAAGATATATGTACTGCTAGGCCCATTCTGAGTTGTCATTCCAACTTTGTAGAATAGTCAGCACAAAAGGCATTCTTCATCCACTTGATTTTCCTTTGTGGCTAGTTTGGCTAACTCCTTTTATCTCATTTAGGAGTCTCTGCAATGTTCCAGGGTTCGATGCATTCAGTACATCTTTAATAAACAAGAGTGTCTGGAGGACCTCACCATCTAGAGTTCATTTGAGTCTGTGCTGGACAACTTCCATGGCAGTGACAGACACCTTTGGGAGCATATGTTCTCCCAGGTTTATATCTTGGTAGATATTTATAATTAGGTAGTTGTCCAATAAGCTTCTCTGAGTTGTTCTTTCTTATAGGGAGCTGAAATCTGCCTCCCTGTGACTTTTATGTATTTGTCCTAAAGCTTCTTTCTAGAACAGCATAAGACAGAAGCTTTGTTAGCAGAGTACTAGGCATGGCCACTGAGAGCCTGGCCTTTAGCCCAGGCTCTCTTCATTAGCCCTTTGACTTAGGGCGAGTCACTGAACCCCTATGAATCTTTGTTTTGTACTCTGTAAAATAAGAACATACAGCTTCATAGAGCTTTAAGGTTTGCAAAGCACTTCACACACATTATTAGTATATCATTTGAGGAAACAGACAGAGAAATTAAGCATCTTACCCAGGTTGAATCTTTTGGGGGGAATCAAAACTGAACTTTTATATTTTCTTCTTTTCCTTTTCTGTTAAAATGACTTTTATGTGGAGTAACTGAGAGCTAGCTGTCCAGCATTTTTTGTGAGTTCACTTGGATGCAGTGTGATCTAGTTGAAAGAGTTCCAGACTGATAGTCAGTTGATCTGGGGTCCAGCATCAGCTTGACTGCTTGCTATATGATTGTAATCATACCCCTTCCCCTCTCTAGGCCTCATTTCACACATTGCTGAAATAAGAGGCTTAAAAGTAGCTCTTCTTGAATAGTTTTAACTCTCCCATTTTATCCTTCTCGCCATCTCTGTACCAACAAAGGTCATTAATTGTCATTATCCTTTTTAACATCAATGGCTGTATTGCTGTACCTTTGGCCAATTTGGCTAATCTGTTTTTCCCTAGCACAAATGCTTCTTTTCTTAAAAACATTAAAAAAATGGCTTCTGTAGTTTTCAAGGGACCGAATGGCGTGATGTTTTAAAAAATTGGTAACAGACGTTTTTCTTGGGGCAGATTTAGCTCAGGAAAGTTTTATGCCTTTTTTCAAATAAAACAAATGTGACTGCATCTTTTTTTGTAGCACACGGCATCTGAATTAGTCATTGAAACTAAACTTATATTTTGGAAGATCTCACATGGGTCATCTGTACCATCTCCCAGCGGTGTATGTAAGGTTTAAATTATAGGGGAAAACCAATAGAATGGAAAGATTTCCTCCAGCAGCAATGACCAGTCAAAACTCTTTAGATATTGGGATTGAGTCAAAAATGATTGCTCCAGGAAGAAGAGCTTAGAAATTGCTATTGAAATATGAGCTGATATTGTGGACTCTAGGAGATGACAGTGATTGGAGTATAATCCCTCTGGCTTAGGGACATTCTCTACCCATACTGGATTGCTCTAAACTTGGCAGAATCAAACACCACCAAAAGAATTGCTGTGTTTGATTTAACAGAGTGAATCTGCAAGGCTACTGGGCCTATCTCCCTACAAAGCTGAAGTATGTTGGAACCACCAGATTTTGTGGTCAAGAAAATTCTTCTTAATCTGAAGGTTAAGGATGATTGTTCTTTCCATTTGCATTAGGTTTTTTAAGTGCCAAAATGTGTGCCAATCAGTACTTTACCATAGATTGTAATAAAGGCTGAAAAAACCATTTAAGACAGAAAGAAAGGTTCAATATATCCTAAAATATTGACAGCAACACTTTTGGGTAGCAAAACCACTGGAAAGAGCGGGCACCCATTGATTGGGCTTGTCCTTTTAAACAGTTTTGTTATTGAGCCAGATAAAGGCTTGATGGCATGCTTATTGAATTTTCAGATGATCCAAAGCTGGATGACAGAATCAGGAAATAAAACATATCTTAGACTAGAACATCGGGACAACTCTAGTAAGGTGAAATTTATTAGGGATAGATATAAAGTTTTATATGTGGTTTAAAAAATCAACTTTAGAAGTATAGATGTGGAAGTTAAAGATAAATAGCAATTTGGTTGAAAAATATCTCAAGTGTTTTAGTGGATTGAAAGCCCAATGTGAGTCAACAATATGATATGGTACCAAAAATCCCCCAATGCACTCTTGGGCTGCATTCAGAGAAGCATAGTGTCCAGAACTGGAAAGGCAATAATTCCATATATCCTTCCCTGATTAGACTCCATCTTGAGTGTTGCATTTAGTTCTGAGTACCGCATTTTAGGGAGAATGTTAGTAAGCTGGTAAATGTGCCGAGGAGTGCAATCAAGGTGGTCAAGGGTCTTGAGATCATGCCAAATGAGAATCAACTGAGGAACTGGGGGCTTTTAGCCCCAAAAGAAGGCTTAAAGGGAATATCATAACTGTCATCAAGTATAAGAGTGATTACAGATGGCAGAACCAGGGGCAATGGGTAGAAATTGCAAAGAGGGAAAGTTGGGCTTGGTGAATGTGTAACCCTGATTCTGCCCAAGCTTGGGGGTGCTTTTGCAGAGGGATAGTCCTGTGATTGGTGTGGAATATTTAGGGGAAGATGTGGTGCTTGATGATTGAGAGAAAGCTGAGTGTGATGATGCTCTTTATCTGTGCAGAGACTTCAGTTTGTTAGATACACTTCGGAGACACACGTAGAGAGGGGAGCTCCAGGGAAGTGGACAAGAGAGAAACTTTTGGTGGTGGCATGGAGATAGACATATATGAAAGAAGATTCCATCATGTTCTTCTTTTTCTCTCCTGGATGAGTTTGGATCTTATTTTATTTTTAATTGAAGAGCTCATTTACTCTTGCATATTCTTTGGTGGTCTAATAGTCCAATCGGTAGGACTTCTCAAATTTCTGTTTGCTATTTTACTTGGATAAATGGGTTTAGTCACTATCCATGATAGGCTTTTGTGTAACTAGTGTTTGGTGTGAAGGAACTAAACAGGTAAGTATAAGCTAAGGGTTAACTTCCTCCTTTTAAGAATGATCGAGGAAGCAACTTTTATTCTGAACCCATTGTTTATATAGACTAGAGATATTTGAAAGGTGGTAGAGAGATGTAATTCTATCCTGATAGAATTCTTGGAAATAGGAGAGATTGCCTACACTCAGTTCTAGACCCCACTTGCCCTTCCCCACAGCTAGCATGCTGATGGTTCTGGCATGGCCCTCCTCCAACTTTCTGCAAAAGCAGACCAGGCATTAGATCATATCTATCCATGCCACCTGTGAGCCATGTTTATATATTTAGACAGTTTCTCCCACAAATTTTACATAAGGAAAAACTCCCACTAGTTGAAGCTAGCCACAAGTTGAAAGGGCTGCTTTGGCAGGTAATAGGTTCCCTTTCATTGTAGGTCTTCAAGCAAAAGCTAGCTGAGCACTCATTTGGTTTAGAGGGAAGTCTTTTTTCAGAACTAGGTAATCTTTGAGGCCCCATCCAACTCTGATGTTCTGTGATTTTATTTCAACCTCTTCATTGTATAAATGAGGAAACTGAGATCTAGAGTGTTGGAATGACTTTGCCAAGGTCCCACAGGCCCTAAGTTTCAGAGCCAGGACCACAATCCAAATTCTCAGCTTCCTGGTTCTGTACTTTTTTCATTGCACTAGTATTTCTCAGCTGCTTTTTTCTCTTTCCCTCTAAAGCCCCTGAAAAATCTATCTCATCTGGGATGCATTTTGCTTTTAAGTTTCCCTTCCCACTCTTCAATTATTTTGCATTTCCATCTTGCATCACTGATGTTTTTTAGTTCTTTGGGCCACTGAACATGTTTGCACCATTTTATTCATAGAGCTGTGCATGTTTATGAGGAAACTGAAGTGGGAAGATAATTTGTGATGTTTCTTGGCCTTCCAAAATTGCAGTGACCTGTTGAGCAGATTTCCTTGCCCATCAATGCACTGAGCCCCTGACTTTCTCACACTGGAAGTGCCCTCTGCCTCTGCATCCCTTTGCTCTGCTTAGTTCCTCCCAGAACCTCCATTTTAGGAAAAGTGCTCAGGCCAGCCATGGCTTCAATTCCTTTTCAGGCTTTACTTCTGACTCCCCATACTTTCTTCCCACAGTGTCCAGCATGGGTACGTTTTCCCTCTTTTCCCCCTCTTTACAGCTTCCTTTTATGTGTCATTTTCTTCCATTAGAATATAAGCTTCTTAAGGGTAAGGACTATCTTTTGATTTGTATTTGTATCCTCAGTGCTTAGCACAGTGCCAGGCTCATAGTAAGTGCTTAATTGAGCCAAGCAGGAAAGGACAGGGCAAATAGGTTCTGTGGCCAGGTGCTTTCACTATATCAAGATCATACTCACCACCATTCCTCTGAGGTCATCAGCCATTTTCCATTCAATGGGATACCATTGTTTTACTCTCAATCTAGGTGTGACTCTCTAGGGGTTTTTGTCACTCCCTAGCTAGACTCTACATGCTTTGAAGACAGGGATTTTGTCCTACCTTCTCATTTGTCCTTCCTTCCTTCCTTCCTTCTTTCTTTCCTACCTTCCTTCCTTCCTTCCTGCCTGCCTGCCTCTGTATTCCTTTCTTCTTTCTATTGTCTTATCTGTTTTTTACATTACCAACAGGGTACACAAGTCATGCTCTTTGTCTTGATCCAGTAAATATTTTTAAAGTTTCTTCAGACTATATGTAGCAGAAGCCAAAGGAATATTCAGGTTTTCTTTTGCACGAGTATGGAGGAGCAGTGTTGTACAGTGGTTTAAGTCATTAGTATGTGGGGAAGAGTGTGTCCTGAGTGAGGTAGGACCAACTAAAAACAGATATGTGTGTGTGTGTGTATGTGTATTCCAAAGGACTTCAATCATTCAACCATGCTTCTTTAGGCAAAATGGCACAATTCCCCTTCCCCCTTTCACTCTGCACCTTTTAGACCCATTTCTTTATAAGATTCTCTGAGCTGAAAAACACTTCTTAAAGTACTATGGAAATGTCAGCTGTAATTATATGTCTTTCTTAGATTTTGGTTATGAAAAAGTATAGTCCGTTATTCCATCTTGGATTAATTTTGTTTTTGTTTTTGCTTTTTAGAGGGGGGACGGCAGGGCAATTGGGGTTAAGCGACTTGCCCAAGTTCACATGGCTAGTTTTTTTTGTGCGTGTTAAGTGTCTGATGTCACATTTGAACTCAGGTCCTCCTGACTCCAGGGCTGGTGCTCTATTCACTGCGCCGCCCAGCCATCCCTCATCTTGGATTAATTTTATTCTCAGATTTTTTTTTTTTGTAGATTAGAAAAGAGTAACCACTGGTTGGATTTTTAGGGCAACTAGAGGATTTCAGTTCTGTTTCATAGGGAAGGGAAGGATGAGATCAGGATGGATCAGGCCTTTCCCTGGTTCCTCCCCTTGAAGAAAATCCCTACCACATCAGCTACCACCCCGAGTTTATAGTTAAGAGGAAAAGAATCTGAGAAATGTGTTAAATGGGGCAATAGGGCAAGCTGAGGGTGTTGGCTCATAGCAAGTTTGCATAGGGTTTCCAGATCACATGTTCTTTGAGGCCAATAAAAGGCCAAGCTTCCCACTGAGCACTTGGGGTGCAAGAGAGGCACATTGATGGCCAACTAGATGTTCCAAAGTCTTTGGAAAGCTTTGGAATGTATGAAGATGGATCATTCTTTAGCTGATATGTGCCCTTCAAAGGAGGAAGACACAATTGAATAGAGATCTCTGCCTTCTTGAATTACCGATGGCCAGTGCTTTGCATTTTTTCCTGGGGTAACTTTGAAGTGGGCACAAGTCCACAGGGCTTCCCCCTTCTAACTTTCTGTCTCTGTCACCACTCCTAACCAGAAGCAACTAGGTGGCAAAGTGGATAGAGTGCTGACCTGGAGTCAGGAAGAGTTCAATGAGTTCAAAGCAAGCCTGAGATACTTAATAACTGTGTGACCCTGGGCAAGTCACTAAACTTCTGTCTGCCTCAGTTTTCTCATCTGTAGAATGGGAACAATAATAGTATCTAATAAGGTTCTCATGAAGATCAAATGAGATAATATTTATTAAGTACTGAGTACAGCGCCTACAGTTTCTTAATAAGTCCTTTCTTCCTCCCTCCCTCCTTCCTTCCTTCCTTCCTTCCTTCCTTCCTTCCTTCCTTCTTCCAAGTCTCAGTTACTAGACTAAGCCTACTCCATGCAGTAGAGGTGCATGGAGCAGCAGGAAGAGTAACTGTATAGTTGGAGTGAGAAGTGCTAAAAGGGTTGTCTAGTCTAAAATATCTACCTTCCACATATATTCTGATGCCTGAAACAGGTTCAGGTATGTATTCTTAAAATGCAAGGATTAACCATATGCTTTAATTGTCTACTAACAGAAAGCAGGGCTATGAGGACATGGGGCAGGTAAAATTGGTGGAAAGAGCAGAAGAAATTCCCCACATGAGGTGTTACTTTGTAGGGCAGTCTGGTGAGGAGGGCAGTTATGGGAGGTCCTGAACATCTGGGTGGGAAACTGAAGAGAATGTGGCTGACTTCACAGTTTGACAGCAGACAACTTGAGGTGGTCAACACAGACTACTAATAGGGCCCTTTTAGAGACTCTTCTGGGGGTATTTCATAGCACTACTATATAACTCTAAGTCCTTTTCATGGGAAACCTTGATAAAGGAAGAAAGGAACCCCATGTTTCAGGGATAAGAAGGAAGATTTTTGGGGGTAGGATTAGGGAAGTGATCACCTAAGTCCTACCAAAGAATTCTTTTGTTATAATATTTCTTGTGTACACTACCTCCTCCTCACTCCCATGTCAACCACCTTAGCTCAGGCCCTTGTTATCTCTCTTCTGGATTATTACAATCAACCTCTAGTCTTTACCTCTTCAAGGCACCCTGCCCATGTTGGTTAGTATTGCTTCCTCAGACCTCACCTTTGTCTTATCACTTCCTTATTAGAGAATTTACAGTGACTCTGGATTGCCAAAGATTCAAGTCCAAGCTCTCACAGCAAGAGATAGTGCTACTACTATTCAAGTCTCAGACATGCGTTGTAGTCTTATACGAACTGATTCCCTTCATCTGATGACATATCTCTCAAAAATTCAAGGGAAAGTAGTAAGATTCCTTTTTATACTACAGTACTTTTATAACCTTGCAATTCTGCCCCTTTTTTCTGTTTTTAAAACTGATATTGTTAGCTGCAACCTCAGTGACAAGAGAAACTCAAAGTTTTCAGTGTGGAGCAGGGAACTGTCAAAACAAGAAATTGTTCTCAGTGAACTTCTGGCCTCGTAAAGTCTCTTACAAATAGATAACTTAACTTGGCCCCTTTGAAGCAAGAGGGTTGTGTTTTATGCCCCTGAAAAGGTAGAGAGGGGAGTCATGTGTTAGTGATTCTGGCTTGTTACTGAAGGTGAAGGGCAGGGGGTGAGGATGGAAGTTCCCTCCTGGAGAAAGAAGGGTATGGTCCAAATTGGGATCCAGGTGAGTATAATACAAAGGCTAGGCTAGGCCAGGAACCTAGTTTTCTCTGGAGAGTCAGAATCCAAGGGACTAAGATGAACAGAAAGCCAGATTGGAAAGCAGGGTGGTATAGTGGTCTGGGGGTATCATCATCAAGCTGACTGTCCCAATTTAAGCTTTTTGAGGGCCAGGAGTTTGTATTCTCCACACTTATATGTTCCTTGAACATATAAGTCACTTGATAAATGCTTTTGGATTGAATTGTTGTTGAACTACCTGACTCAACCTATCCTCAAAGCTTTGGGCTTTTTAAGAGGTTACACATATTTCCTGTTCCCACATTTTGCTGAAATGCCAGGTGGTCACAAGCCAGATGGCAGCACCCCTCCTGACTCTGTTACGTCAAGAAAGCCACAGGTGATGGCAGACTAATTATGATGCTTTTTGGAGGGCCCTCCCATGAATAGATGCCATGATTGTGTTCAGCAGTCTAGTAAAGGCTCCAGTATGAAGGATGCATAGGATTTGCTTTTTTTTTGGAGGGGGGAAGGTGGGGCAATTGGGGTTAAGTGACTTGCCCAAGATCACATGGTTAGTAAGTGTTAAGTGTCTGAGACTGGATTTGAACTCAGGCCCTCCTGACTCCAGGGCCAGTGCTCTTCACTGTGCCACCAAGCCACCCCAGATCCACAGGATTTGAAGGAAGAAAACTACAAGATGTAAACCTAATGAGTTGTTTCTCTCCTGTTTGTATCTCATGAGTGCCTATATATGGCTCATTATGGGAAACTCATATTGATGTCTCTGAATATGATTATTTGGGGGGTGTACTACAGTATCCGCAGGGATGGGGAACATGTGGCCTTCTAGGTCCTCAGGTGTGACCTTTTGATTGAGTCTGAATTTTCTAGAACAGATCCTTTTATTAAGGGGATTTGTTCTGTGAAGTTTGGATTCAGTCAAAGTGCTACACTTGAGGACCTAGAGGGCCACATGTCATCTTGAGCCACAGATTCCCCAGCCCCAATGTATGGACTTATCTCTTTCTTTAAAAGGTCTTGTTTGTCAGTGTTTTCATTGTATAAAACGTCTTTTTGGCATTTGTAAGAAACAGTTTTTGTGCTAGTCCCCATGTCATATATGATGCTCATTCCTCTCACGTTTTCTAGATGATTGAGTACTCGCCACACCTTTCAGTCTCTTGGCTGCTTTACTCTAACCCTTAGAGATGGGCTCCAATCTGTTCATGTGATTCATTTCAGGTCCAGGCAGCTCATTCAAACCATATGTATGAAGCCCCATTGAAAAAAAGTCTCATTTCTGCATTCAAGGTAAGAGTAAGTGCCAATGTCTTTGTTAAAGAATTGCTCCATAAATAAAATCAATATTAAATAAGGCACTATAACAATATCAATCTCTTAGCAAATATATTATAGGCAAATCAAGACAAATGAAGCATGGCTGTGGTTTTGCTGGGCAGTTTTGTGTAGCAATATCTGAGCAATGACAATGGGATTGACTTAGTGGTAAAATATGAAGCCATCATGTCTCTTTAACACAGTCAGTATTATCCTTATGAAAATTACCCGGGGAGCTTTTCAAGGCTAACATCTTGCTGAGGTTTTTTCCCTTCAATCAGCATCTAAGACAACCACAGGATACCAACTCAGTGAGTTATTTCTCTCCAGAATTGTTTCATGTTATTCTCTCAGTCTGGCTTGGCTGTCAGAGTAATAACAACAACAACAGTGATGATAATACTAATGATGGGGATGATATGCTTTGCTTGATCTGTGACCTTGATGATATGAAAATTCCCTCCATTGGAGCTCATGCATACATGCCCAGCTTAATGGAGGGCTTTCTTTGCATCTTTTTAAATTTGTGGGGGACTGGGTTGTTTATCTGCTCTCCCCTCCTCTTGGTACAGGACTAGCCTGCCTCCTTTTCCCATTAGATACTTCTTTGATGATGTTGCTTATAACACTTCTTCCATGTCAGTTTTCATTAGAAACACTGTAATGGCCTACTTGCACTCATTGTGTAGCTCTTCATTGCTCTTTCGAGTCTTTAGAGATTGCAGTGGTCCAGAATTCATAATTGTAGGACGTCAGTGGGAGAATATTTGTGTTAAAAAGATGGGACTTTATTCTAGGGAGCAGTTTGGAATCTTTAAAAAACAACATATGTTTCCCCAAATGCAGTCTAGGCTTCCCTTTCTCATTGTCGTTTCTGAGCTTAGCATATTATCCAGCTACAGTCTCTGCCCCAGATATATGTACTGCTATATCAGCTCAATGAACTGGCTTTCCAAGTGCCTGTAACAGTATGTACAATACCCATTTTTCGTTCATTTACTTTTTACTGTAGAAGCTGTTAGGCTATTTTTTGTGTATTTGTGAATCGTATTGATGTCAACTTCTGGTCCTTATTAACTTTGGGACAATTTTCAGTCATTTTATCTCTCTGAGCCTGAGGAAGTTATTTAAGGCTATAACTTAATAGCTGGTTTGTTATCTCTGTCAAGGGATAGAATTGCCACACTGGGAATTACTACACAAATGGGGTCATAGGTGTTTGATGTAACAATGACAACTTGGAAGAAGGTAGCTGGTAGAACCTGATGGCCCTCTGCTCCCAGAGGTTCACATTCAGTCAGTTTATAAATGTTTATTAAATGCTTACTATGTGCCAGGCACCATGCTAAGGACTGAGGTTACAAATAAAGGTGAAAGACAGACCCTGCCCTTAAGGAGCTCACAATCTAATTGGGGAGACAATATGCAAACAACTATGGACAGGCAAGCTATACAGAGAATTAATAGGAAATAATAAACAGAGGGAAGGTACTAACATTAAGAAGGTGGGATTTAAGCTGGAACTTGAAGGAAGCTAGGGACTCCAGGAAGTAGATATGAGGAGGTGTGAGCGATAGCCAGTAAAAGTGACTGGAGCTGAGAAATGGAGTGTCTTATTCTGCAAACAGTTAGGAGTGCAGTGTCACTGGATCACATACTACATGGGGGGCAGAGAATAAGATTTAAGAAGACTGGATAGGAGGGAATAGGTTATGAAGGACTTTGACCACCAAGCAAAGGATTTTGTTTTTGATCCTGGAGGCAATAGGGAGCCACTGGAGTTTATTGAGTATTAGAGGAGTAGGTGACATGGTCAGATATGTGTTTTAGAAAAATCACTTTGGTGGCTGAAAGGAGAGTGGAGTGGGGAGAGACTTGAGGCAGGCATATTGGTATAGGATGTAGTATGGTAACTGAATGGACTTCACCTCTACCACAGCTCAGAACTCCTGATTTCAAGCCATTCACCAGCCTCAGCCTCACCCAGCACCAGGACTATAGCATTACCACACCCTGCTCAAAGCAGTTTCATATCCCTTAGCTCAGTGGTTCTCAACCTTCCTAATACTATGACACTTTAATAGTCGTATGTGGGCATATCTGCATGTGGGCAGACCTGCCTGGAGACGGATAAAGGAGTGGTGTCTTGGTTCCTAAAACCATCGGAAATATGTGTTTTCCAATGGTCTTAGGCAATCCCTGTGACCCCTGTGAAAGAGTCATTCAATCCCCAAAGGGGTCGCAAGCCACAGGTTGAGAACCACTGCCTTAGCTCAAAAAGACTAGGTATGAAACTAGGGGGCAAGTATTACATGATCTGAGGTTCAGAGGGTTGGAGTCTTTTGCCTAATGTTACCTAGGCTGTGGTGGTTTTGTATATGCTTGGAAATTTTTGTTGCTTCAATATATTGCTCCCCCCCCAGCAGTGGAATGGAAGTTCCTCAAGGGCAGAAATTCTTTCATTTTTGTCTTTGTTGTCTCAGAACTTAGGACAGCACCTGTCACATAGCAGGCAATAAATAAGTGCTTATTGAATTGAACCATATCCAAGAGCCCCTGGGAGCCACAGCAGTTCAGAAACTGATTCTCTACCTTTTTCCCTGATCCCTTATTCCACTGTGTACATATAAAAGTAAGTCCTTAGAAAGCACATGGGGAATATAGCATTATTCCACCTGACAACATAGACCCAAGTTCTAGGCCAGTATGATTTCCACTAGACCCTGTTGTTTCTTTTCTCTTACACACCAGACACACTCTTTGGCCTCTAGGATTTCTTAAGATCTTTGGAAACAGTGTGTTACCTAGGTGTAAAGTGTCTTCATAATGAAGTTACCCATCTAGCGACTTATTTTCCAACTGAGCTGTGAAGAGCAGTGAGAGGTTTGCTCCATGGGCTTATTCCAGGAAGTACATGTACAAATGAGGAAAGTAAAGTTTACTTGCACTGAAAAGAAAGAGAAGATTTCAGAGGCTAAGTGCTTTTGCCTTAACCTGCCTGGATCAGGATTGTGGTCTTGGGTGGTAGTCCTGAGGGGTGTGACCAGTGACCCAAAGTTGGAGGGGGCAGCAGAAACAGCGGCCTCCTAATAGCTCAAGCAGCTGTGAAAACCCCAGCAATTTGGGACAAAGCTGTCCCCTCTGAAAGCGGAGTTCTACTGTGGCAAAAAAGATCAAGTTAATTGACTGGCAACATGAGCAGGCAAAGGAAGCAAAGCAAGATCAACCCAACTTTAGATTCCTTTTTTGGGGACAAAAAGGATCAAAGTATGGAATGAGAGGAAGACAACATATTCAGAACTCCTGCACCAAAAGCTTCCAAGAAAAATATGAACTGGATACAGGTCATAGAGGAGCTTAAGAAGGATTTTGAAAACCAAATAAGAGAAGTAGAAGAAAAATTGGGAAGAAAAATGAGAATGATGCAAGAAAAATCAAGAAAAGAGAGGCAACAATCTGACTGAAGAAAATAACACCTTAAAAACTAGACTAACTCAAATGGCAAAAGAGGCCCAAAAAGCCAATGATGAGAAGAATGCTGAATTTGCCAAATGGAAAAAGAATCTCAAAAGCTCACTGAAGAGACTAATTCCTTCAGAATTAGAGTGGAGCAAATGGAAGCAAATGACTTTATGAGAAATCAAGATACTATTAAACAGATCCAAACAAATGAAAAAATAGAAGGCAATGTGAAGTATCTCACTGGAAAAACCACAGACCTGGAAAATAGATCCAGGAGAGATCATTTAAAAATTATTGGACTACCTGAAAGCCTAGATCAAAAAAGAGAACCGACAAAGCATACTTCAAGAAATTCTCAAGGAAAATTGCCCTTATATCTTAGAACCAGAGGGCAAAATAGAACTTGAAAAAATTCACCAATGACCTCTTCAAAAAGATCCCAAAAAGAAAACTCCTAGGTATGTTATAGCCAGGTTCCGGAGTTCCCAGATCAAGGAGAAATATTACAAGCTGCCAAGAAGAAACAGTTTGAATACTGTGGAAACACAATCAGGATAACACAGGATCTAGCAGCTCCTATATTAATGGATCAAAGGACCTAGAATATGATATTCTGGAGATCAAAGGAGTTAGGATTAAAACCAAGAATCACCTGCCCAGCAAAATTGAGTATAGTGTTTCAGGGGAAAATATGGTCATTCAATGAGGTGGAAGACTTTGAAGCATTCTTTATGAAAAAACCAGAGCTGAATAGAAAGTTTGACATTCAAATACGAGAAGCATGAGAAGTTAAACAGGGACAAGAAATCATAAGGAACTTATCAAAGTTGGACTATTTACATGCCGACATGGAAAAACAATAATTGTAATTTATGAAACTTTTCTCAGTATGAGGATAGTTGAAGGGAATATAAATGTATACATATGTATACATATGCATATGTGTATATAGGAGGGTATATATGCATATGAATACATATGTGAGTGTGTGTATATATGTGTATAGGTATACATAGACAGAGGGCACAGGATCAATTGAATAGGAAGAGATATTTAAAAGGTGAAACTGAGAGGTGGGAGAGGAATATAATGAGAGGAGACAGGGAGAGACAGAATGGGGTTGATCCTCTCATATAGAAGAGGCAAGGGATAATTGTTACAATGTAGGGGAAGAACAGGAAGGCAAAAGGGAATGGGTCAACCTTACTCTTGTTGAATTTGGCTTGGGGAGGGAATGACATACACTC
>CM053582.1:41421616-41437505 GCA_028627135.1 Pseudochirops cupreus | reverse complement strand
GGAAAGCAAAAGGGAATTGGTCAACCTTACTTTCATTGAATTTGGCTTAGGGAGGCAATGACATACACTCTAAATTGGGTATCTTGCCCTACAGGAGAGTAGGGGAGAAGGGGATGAGAAGGGGGATGATGGAGGGGAGGGCAGGTTGGGGGGGGAGGGTTGTTAGAAGAACATACTTTTGTAAAGGGACAGGGACAAAGTAGAGAATAGAACAAGTGGAGGCGGGATAGGATGGAGGGAAATATAGTCAGTCTTTCACAATATGTCTATTGTGGAGATGTTTTGCATAACTACACATATATGGCCTGTATTGAATTGCTTGTCTTCCCAGTGGGGGCAGGGAACAAAGGAGGAAGGGAAAGAATCTAGAATTTAAAATTTTAAAATCAACTGTTTAAAAAATATATTATTATTATTGTTATATACATGCAACTGAGAAATAAGATATATATAGGCACTGGGGTAGGGAGATCCATCTTGCCCTAACAGAAAGTCAGAGAGGTGATGGGGGAGGTTATAGGAAAAAGCAGATTTGGGGAGGGGGTGTACAGTGGGATCACTGTTTTAGGGTGGTGGGTAGGGAAAAGATGGGGAGAAAATTTGTAATTCAAAATCTTGTGGAAATGAATGATGTAAACTAAAAATAAACAAAAGTTAATTATTTTAAAAAAGAAGATTCGTCTTCATGAGTTCAAATACCTGTGTGACCCTGGGCAAGTAACTTCACCCTGTTTGCCTCAGTTTCCTCATCTGCAAAATGAGCTGAAGAAGGAAATGTCAAAGTACTTTAGTATCTTTGCCAAGAAAATCCCAAATGCGGTAACAAAGAGTTGGACACAACTGAAATGACTCAACTACAAAATAAGTTTGAACCATTTTTCACTGAATAGCTATGTTTAAAGAATATGATCAAGCAGTTTTTAGAAGAATTGCAAACTATCCATGATCAAATAAAGACATGTTCTAGAACACTAATAGTAAGAGAAATGCAAATTAAAAGAACTCTGAGGTTCCACCTCACTCCAAGCAAACTGGGAAAGAGGAAAGAAAATGGGGTTAGTCAATGTTACAGGGGATAAGGAAACACAAGTATACTGTCAGTTGCTTGTTTTTCCTGATCATAATGAAGTATTCATTCTGGAGGAGGTGAACAAGAAACAAGTGTGATGTAAAGACAAAAGGCATCAGTAAAACATATTTTAAAACAAAGTGCAAGAATTTAAAAAAAAAAAAAGACAGATGCCTAGGGGGAGCTAGGTGGTGCAGTGAATAGAGCACCAGCCCTGGAGTCAGGAGGACCTGAGTTCAAATCCAGCCTCAAACACTTAACACAAAACTAGTCATGTGACCTTGGGTCACAACCCCAATTGCCCAACCTTCCCCCCCTCCAAAAAGGGAAAAAAAAAAGACAGATGCCTATTTCTCACTACAGCATTACAGCTAACAGTCTTTCCACATGAGAATCAGAGAACAAGGTTTGCTTTTAGACACGCAGAGAAAAAAAATCAACTTCTGCCTATGTCAGTAGTACCCTTCCCATGTTTCCTGGGCTGGAGGTGACTCTGGGTTCATGAAGGCTGTGCTAGCCAAGTTTGAGATACAAATCCAGACTATATGCAGAGATTCGTCACTGGTTTGGCTCCAAAGTGAAGATTTTTTCAGCCTGTGCTGCTCCCCAAGACCAGCTACTACCAACATAAGATAGCTGCCTGACCTGTAATGCTGCACAGAAGGCTCATGCTGATGAAATCACAGATCCTCAAAGTATTTTCTCACCTATCTCTTGAAAAATAGACTTTTTTCAATGCAAAGAAAACTTGCTTTGTTAGGGCTCTCATTGCACTGGCTTTAACCTGCAACATCCGTTTTCAGTAGAAAATTAGCAATGAAAATATCCACTTGTTTTATTCTTAAAATGAAAGACAAAAAGTGCACTCTAAATACAGTGAAACATTTCTAAAAGTGGTCTGCTCCATTCAGCTGTAAAAATTTCCATCAAAACTCATATTTACCAAGCAAACAATGGCAGCTGTTTTTTAAATTTTGAACTTTATTTTGTCCAATTACATGTAAAACAATTTTAATATTCAATTTTTAAAATTTTGAGTACCAAATTCTCTTCCTTTCTCTCTCCTCCTCCTTGAGAAGTCAAGAAATTTGACATAAATTATACACGTGCAGTCCTGCAAAACATATTTCCATATTAGCCATGTTGCAAAAGAAAACACAGGGAAGGAAGGAAGGAAGGAAGGAAGGAAGGAAGGAACAAAGGAAGGAAGGAAGGAAAGAAGGAAGGAAGGAAAGAAGGAAAGAAGAAGAGAAAAAAAGTTTGAAAAATATACTTTAGTCTTTCTCTGGAAATGCATAGCATTTTTCACTTTAAGTCTTTCAGAATTATCTTGAATCATTGCATTGCTGAGAATAGCTAAGTCATTCACAGTTGATCATTGTTCAATATTGCTGTTACAATATTCTCATTCTATTTACTTCGCTTTGCATCAGTTCATATGTGTCTTCCCAAGTTTTTCTGAAACCATCCTGCTCATCATCTCTTATAGCATAATAGTATTCCATCACAATCATACACCACAACTTATTCAGCCATTTCCCAATTGACGGGTATCCCCTCAATTTCTAATTTTTTGCCACCACAAAAAAAGCTTCTATAAATATTTGTTGACATATAAGTCCTTTTCCTTCTAAAAAAATTTTCTTTGGAATAGAGACCTAATAGTGGTACTGCTGGGTCAAAGAGTATACACAGTTTTATTGCCCTCTGGGCATAGTTCCAAATTGCTCTCCAGAATGGTTGGATCAGTTCACAACTCCACCCACAATGCATCATTGTCCCAATTTTTCCACATCCCCTTTAACATTTGTCATTTTCTTTTTCTGTCATATTAGGCTTACAGATAGATGTGAGGTGATTCCCTCAGAGTTGTTTTAATTTGTATTTCTCTAGTCAATGATAGTGATTTAGAGCATTTTTCTCATATGACTATAGATAGTTTTAATTTCTTGATCTGAAAACTGCCTATTTATATCCTTTGACCATTTATCAATTTGGGAATGACTTGTATTTTTACAAATTTGATTCAGTTCTTTATATATTTGAGAAATGAGGACTTTATCAGAGAAACTTGCTGTAAAAAAATCTTTTCCCTAGTTTTCTGCTTTCCTTCTAATCTTGCCTGCTTTGATTCTACTTGTGTGAAAACTTTTTAATTTAATGTAATCATTTTACATCCTATAATGTTCTCATCTCTTGTTTGGTCATATATTCTTTTCTTCTTCATAGACTTGAAAGGTAAAATATTCCATGCTCCCCTAACTTACTTATGATATCACCCTTCATGTCTAAAACATGTACTCATTTTGACCTCATCTTGGTATATGATGTGAGATACTGGTCTATACCTAGTTTTTGCCAAAATGCTTTACAGTTTTCCCAGCAATTTCTGTCAACTAGTGAGTTCTTGTCCCAAAAGACTGGATCTTTGCATTTATCCAACACAAGATTACTATGGTCATTTACTACTGTGTATTACGTGCATATTCTATTCCACTGATCCACCACTGTTATTTTTTAGCATCAGATTATTTTGACGATTACTGTTTTGTAATACGGTTTGAGATCTGGTAGAGCAGTTAGGCTACCTTACTTCACTTTTTTTTCATTGATTCCCTTGATATTGTTGACCTTTTGTTCTTACAGATGAATTTTATTATTTTTTTCTAGTTATATAAAATCATTTTTGGTAGTTTGATTTATATGGCACTGGATAAGTAAATTAATTTAGGTCATATTTTTATTTTTATTATATTGGCTCAGCCTTCCCATGAGCAATTAATATTTTTCTAATTGTTTAGTTCTGCCATTGTGTGAAAAGAATGGCAACTGTTATTAAACAAATCTTCATTATAGATCAGAAAGTAGCAGGGGGAGGAAAAATGAGTATGTTACTCAGGGGTCACCAACATTTTCTAATTTCTTATGACTGATGACAAAGTAGAAGGGAGGGAACATAAGGGGATATTGCTATCTTTTAGTTAGTTTCCAAGATCTTCCTGAAACAAAATCTAGCACCCTCAAATCACTCTTTAAGCAGGAGGAGTAGGAAGGGAGTTAGTGGGGTTTGAGAAACAACAGGTGTTGGATGGATTCTCTAAACAGCTACATGGTACTAAGGCATCCAAAGAAAATATGAGAACAACAGACCTTCAAAACAGTATTTCTCAACCATTTAAAATATGAGGATCCTTTTTTTTGACATCAAAAGATTTCACTGATTTTTCCTGCCCCTCTCCTTTGAAAATTGTATTACTATGCATTAGAGTCTAAGCTCCTTATGGGTAAGGGCTATCACTTTTTTTTGCCTTTGTAACTTTAGTACAATATCTTGATTATAATAGGTACTTAATAAACGCTTACTGAAAGAGACTGAATTGAACTGAGAAAAAATACATGACAACAAAATGCTACTCTGAATTCAGAAATGCTTCCAAATGAATTTGCATCTTACTAATCAAAACAGCAAAACCATGCATATGAAAAATAGTATTACTTCTATGTGTGAGACATGGTATTTATTCAGTCTGCAGAAGATACGTTTGTTGATTTATTCTATTGAGTCAAGCTGAACATTTTGTTAGAGCTAAATGATGTGTGAAATGAAAATTCTTGGTGCGCTTTGCTTGCAGATCCACAGATCCCTTGCAAAAATCCTGTGGTTTCCCAGGAATCACTGTTCTAGACTCACCACCTCCACCTAACACCGGGAAGGCCTAATGGAAAGGCATCTTCAGTGTCATCATCACATCTAATCAGGAAGTCTTTTAGATGTCCATAGGGAATTGATGGTATGTGCCCTATTGTAGTCACTGACATGCCCAGGAAGGGCTAGGGACAGAGTCCCAAAGACCTTTCTGAGCTTTGGCCTTCTAGCCAAAGACTCCATACACAGAAGAAGGCTGGAGCCAGTTTGTTTATTTACTTACAGGACAGCATTGGTGAGACCTAAGACAGGAGTTCAGTCACTACAAAGCCTATCTAAATGTCACTATGTGCCTTGCCAATGTGTACCTTTGTTGAAGAGACTAGGAAAAAAGGTATAAGTGCCAAGCCCAAATTCATCCCCAATCCTGGAAAAAGTACTCCAAATATCTGTCCTTCTAATGGTGGGCTTCAGAGGAAAACACAACAGTTCTTCTCAGCTCTGTCCATATTGTACAATCTCCCCATGCCTGCCCTAGCCTCCTTTCCCATTCATCATGAATTGCTGCAAGGGACTTCAGAGGTCATTTATTCCACCTTCATTTTCACACACATTTGCAAAAGCATGAGATTTCTGAAAATTGCAACATGGTCTTCATGGTCAAAAAGAAAAATTTGCTGTTCATAAGGCCAGGACATAGACGATGATGATGCAGAAAAGAGAGACTAAGAAGGAAGAACCAAGTGAGAGAAGAGTCACAATAATCTAAGGAAGAGAGAGTATCTGGGAAGAAGAGATAATGAACAGTGTCAAATGCTGGAGAAGTCAAGAAGGAAGAGGACTGAGAAAAGGACATTAAATAGTGCTTGGTTCAACCAAACCAATCCGCTCTCACCTGTCTACTGCACCACCTAGCTGCCTCATATTTATGTGCATATATACATATAATATATGTTGTGTGTATGTATACACATATATACATAGGAGGTCCTACAGAGTAGTAGGACAGAGAACCAGGAGGACCATAATTCAAATTCAGCCTCAGATACTTACTAGCTATGTGATCCTGGGCAAGTTATTTGACCACTATTGGCCTTAGTCCACTGGAAACGGAAATGGCAAACCACTACAATATTTTTGCCAAGAAAATCCCATAGACAGTATGGTACACGAAGTCATGAAGAGTCGGACCCAATTGAATGACGAAACAACAACAATACACAGAGACAACAAACAATAAGAATGGTAGGACCTTGTATTCTCCATAGCTTTCAGTTAAACATGGTGGTAAAGATGGGATCTCTTATGGAATATAACTTGTGAAAGCTTGCTTTTTCTCATACCCTCATTTCATACCCTTGATAACCATATATACTATTCTCATGAAAACTTTTTTGTTAAGACAGGAAAGAAGACTTATGACTTGGTGTTATTAATAGTCTCTCACTTGCCACCAAAGAGCTGACGTTTTTTCCCTTGCCTTCAGTACCCTCCTGTCTTTTTGTAAACCTTGAGAACTGAGCCTTCAAAGCACTTTAGAGGTACTCCACTGTGTATGCTTAGCCTAGATTATATGTTTCTCAGCTTTGTTTCTGTTGGCATCATTTCTCCTTCATCAGGCAACACATCTATGGTTATGATATTAAAACCCAAATGTGGTAGCTCAAAATGTCCTTATGGTGAAAAGAGTTAGTTAGAAAAATCTTTAAAGATCTTTTCCATCTTCTGTCCTCTTCCTGTTCCATACTTAAATGCCCATGGGATATCTTTGCTTAGTTGGCTCTCTCACCAAGATTTCTTTTAAGCTTGTTTTTCCTCCACTGCTTCTCGCTGTTTTATGAGGCAATGCTGCTAATACTCTTCTATCAGCCTTCTCCATAAAGTTTTACAAACAAGTTTATGTTCTAAATTGGTGCTGCCCTTGGCTGCCCTAGTGCTCCACTTGGCATGGAGATAAAATATTTGCTAGCTGTTTCCAGGCTCTTTTAGTCTCCTTGTTATGGCAGTTGATTAACAATAGTTAAATGTCAGTTATAACAATTACGATGATGGTAATTTTATTATTATATATTATCTATAACTAACATTTACATAGATCTAAGTTTTGCAAAGCACTTTATACACATTCTTTCATTGGATCCTCACAACCCAGTAGGAGAAGACTCAGAGGTGGTGGCTTGATCATAGTCACACAAACTAGTAAGTGCTGACATGGGATTCCTGTACTTCCTGACTCTAGATCCAGAAGGTGCATTCTTCTCTCTGCATCTCTCTCTCTCTCTCTCTCTCTCTCTCTCTCTCTCTCTCTCTCTCTCTCCCTTTCTTTCTCCCTCTCCCTCTCTCCCCACTACAACACATAACCTATTGTTTCCTGTCTGCTATAGACAATTTCTTGCTTTGCGATGTTTTTTGGTGCTTACCACTCACAGAATCTTCCAACTCTCTTCTGAAACAAAGTATTCCTGACATATAGGCATCAGACTTCAGTGTAGTCTATAAGGCTTTGGCCTTCTTATTTGTTAATCCTGAACCATATTTTCCAACATATTTTTCTCTATTCTTTGTCTTTGCATTAACCTTAGCATTAAATATTAAAGTGTATATAGATGATTTAGAGGATATCAAATAATTTTTTAATTCTTTTACCTCTTCAGACTCTACAAGAGACAATGGAACATAGTTTTTTTGTGCTCATCACGATTACCAGAACCAAGTATTTCATAAATCAATGTCTCTTGTTGCCTTTAGACACACACACACAAAAAAGCCAACTCTACCACTTCTTTTCTTTATATCTCCAGGGAAAACCCAGGAGTCATTGTAGCCATTTGGCTACAACTTCCTTTTGTTTTCCAATTTCATTTAAAGCTAATATTTTTAATATTTTCAGTATTCAGTTTTTCTTCTCAGTGGTCTTTGGATAAGACTCTTCCATTTAAAGTACTAACAGTTAAATGAATTTTTATAGTTAGTCAAAGAACTGTGTGACTTCTGACATCCACTGCTTTCCTTGTCATCACTCAATCAATTGCCCTATGGCTCCACTCACCATCCTGGTGACTCCTCAGTCCAAAACACTCTTCTTTGGCCACCACTCCCTTTGATTTATTGTCTTCCTTATTAATATGTAAGCTCCTTGAGGGCAGGGATTGCCTTTGCTTTTGTGCTTGCATCCTCAGTGCTTATCATAATTCCTAGCACATAGTAAAAGTGTAATGAATATCTTTTCATTCATTCATTTTTTTCATTCCTTTATTCACTCTACTATCCTTATGGTGGAAATGAAAGAGTTGCTACACAAGAGTGAAAATCATTTTATACTTTTCTTTAGTTTTTTGGGGGGTGGGGAGAAATGAACTTGTGATTTCACAGGTATAGAAAAAGAACTCAGATACTGAGACAGTGAGGTTGAGTACTCCAGAACACTCACAAAGCTCCACCCACATGGACAGGAAATTCAAGGGGGCTGGGCCAGAGAGAAACTCACTTAAGATTTTCTAGGCCTTGAATTGAAATGTCTTCTGCTAGGCAGCAACTTTTTTGGCCCAAAGCCACTCAAGTTCCCCCAAATACTTCCCCTTATTCTGAGTGGGCTTTAGGCCACCAGCAGAGTACACTCCAGAGGAGGCCAAAAAGTCAAAGTGGTAAAATAACACTAGTCCTCAAAGGACATGCTGGCAAATCCTGGAGATAGGAGTCCTTAGTAATCATTTTCCTCACCTGCACAATGGTAACTAACCTACTCATGCCTCTAAAAGTATATCTGAAAAACACTAGTGATAAAGCCACTTTTACTATGTGCTAGGAATTATGATAAGCACTGAGGATGCAAGCACAAAAGCAAAGGCAGTCCCTGCCCTCAAGGAGCTTACATATTAATAAGGAAGACAATAAATCTAAGGGAGTGGTGGCCAAAGAAGAGCGTTTGGACTGAGGAGTCACCAGGATGGTGAGTGGAGCCATAGGGCAATTGATTGAGTGATGACCAGGAAAGCAGTGGATGTCAGAAGTCACACAGTTCTTTGACTAACTATAAAAATTCATTTAATTGTTAGTACAGATATTAGCCAGAGGGTGTAATGTGTTCAAAGAAAAGACATTTAATGAAATAGTATAATAAAAATATTACTAGAACATTCCTATCATAGACCTAACATAATTAAATCAGTACAATAAATGCTGATTAATTGAATTGCATACAGTACACTATCAGTAAGAAAAGTGGGGGCACTTTGGGTATACACATTGATAACTACATGTGTAAGAAACATATGCAACCAGGGTGCGCATGTTGTTGTTCAGTCGGTTTTTAGTTGTGTCTGACTCTCTGTGACCCCATCTGGGGTTTTCTTGGCAGAGATACTGGAGTGATTTGCCATTCCTTCTCCAGTCAATTTTACAGATGAGGAAACTGAAGCAAGCAGGGTTAAGTGACTTGCCCAGGGTCACACAGCCAGCAAGTGTCTGAGGCCAGACCTGACACTTGAGATCTTCCTTACTCCAGGCCTGGTATATGTCCCACTGCATCACCTAACTGCTACCTGGAAGGCACATATGGAGGGACAATTCATTTCTCTGATACTGAAAGACCACTGATGATTTCTGGTAAGACTACTGTGCTGCTCTCATTAGGCCCTCTTCCCTCCCAGGTGGTTATTGCTCTCTGCTGGGCCTACTCCCCACTGAATGGTTTATCACGACTGCTCCCTGCTGGCAGTAATGCCTCTTGCTGCTCCCCAATGAGAATTGTGACCATGTCTCAGCTGCTCCTTCTAAATAACAGGATCACGGATTTCAAACCAAAAGAGACCTTAGAGGCCATCTAGTTCAATCCCCTCATATTACAGTTAAGAAAATGGAAAACCTAGGGAAACTGGGACTTTTTCAAAGTCACCAAGGGTGGTAGAATATCATATCAAGTTATATCATGTCTCTGCTGGGACCTGCCTCTCCCCAGTTGTTCATCCTCACTGGTGCAACCACTAGACCTCAGCTATAGTCTGAAGCTGAGCTGCTACTTCTTCTCAATAAGAAGAGGAATTCACTCTACTGCCCCCTTGTTTTTAACTCAAACACTATTTCAGCTTTTTTAGTGAAAAAGGTAAGGCCTCACACACTTAGACTTCTATCCATAAGGAGAGGGGTCTGTCAGTTCTTTTAGAGTACAGATCAGGCAGTCAGCTACCTGCAACCTAGAGACATTCAGTCTGTTTTGTGACAGACAAAATCATTGTGCTAGTTTTATTATGCTAGATATATGGTGGGAATGTCCAATTGCAATTTTTAATATCATGCCATTTCATTAAATGCTAAAAGAACTAAAGCTGCGGTCCTGAGCCTTATATTTAGCTTAAGGTTAGAAAGCCACATTTGGCCCTTATAAGTTCCTGATTCCCAACCTGCATTCACCTTCACATAATTCTGAGAAATGTCTTTCGACAAATTGAAAGGAGCTATATGATTCCAAAGAATTGCAGTTTCCCTCAGGGCCCTGAGATCTTCTAGGTGTCCAATACACGTAAATAGGGGGGACAAAGACACAGTGGGGGCATTCTGAGACTATTGCCTTGTACCTCATCTTTGTTCCAAATTCTTGGCTTCACATCCAAGTACAGCTTACAATAAACCTTTCAGCTTTGAGCTGCCTTGTACATTAGAACCCCATTCCCTAAAGAGTTCTAGCTTGAATAAAAACTCCAGGGCTCTGCGATAAATGATACTGACTCAACTCTTCAGTGTCTGCTTTTATATATTTAGCAGTAATATATCAGCAGAAATAATCTCAGCAGAAAATGGATGCTCTTAGTCCTTCAATTCCATTCAACAAACATTTATTAAATGTATCATGTGCTGAGCACTCAGAGATACAGGAAATGGGTAAAATAATACTGTCTCTGGAGTCAGGATCTGAGTCCAAATCCCACTTTTGGTTCCAACTCCCTATGTGACCTTAGGGAAGTCACTTAATCCCCCCAGGCCTCAGTTTCCTCATCCATCTGTAGGTCTCTAAGCCTATGATCCTATGAGCTTATATGCTGCTGAGCAAAATATGACTTCTACACAAGCAATAGAAAGTAAACACAAAACGATAGAAAGTCATTTCAAGAAGAAAGTAGCAATACCCAGGGAGATCAGGAAAGGGATGGTGAGGGAGATGGCATCTGAACTGACCTTTGAAGGAAACCAGAGATTCCACAGAGGAGAGGAACTGAGGCACGAGATGATGTCATGTATTGGCCAATATGATTAGAACCAATAGTGTGTGAAGGCGAATAAAGTCAAATAAGGCTGGAAACATTGTTGGGAGGCAGACTGTGAAGGGCTTTAAATGCCAGGCTGAGGAGGTCTTGACAAGTTCAAAGAAAATGTACACCAAGAAAGACTAAATTACCTCGATCCTGGCAAAACTCCTCCTTCTTAGCTTCTCATGCTGCAGCTGGTGTCAATAGCATGCTCTCGATTTGGTCTCCTTTCATGTGGGGAGCTTTAGGTCCACAATTCACAGTTTATTTACAGCCTTGAGCACACAAAGGTGCTGAAGGTTCCTTTAATCCATATTTTCCTTCAAGGATAAAAACTTGTTAAAATAATTAAACAAATTCTCTGAAAGAAACTCAACAGATGAGGGGATGGAATAAAATATTAGTCTCTTGCTCAACATCCTATTCAATTCAGCAGAATGACAAAGGTCAAGTATAACCCAGCAACATCTGAATGATCACTGAGTAATTTTAAGAAAGCTAATTAACTCCAAAGTTGAAGGAGGCAGATCTTAGTTTAGAGTATAAGAGTAAAATGGAAGGTTTCTTATTTACGTTGGACTATTACAGTCCATATATTATAAGGCTGAGTATGTAAGAATGGCAAGATTGCTGTAAGCTTCAAAAGAGAAATAGTTCCCTGCCTACCTCTCTGTTTGCCTGCACTACAAAGATACGCCAGATAATTATTATTGAAAAAATCCCCTATTCTTTTAGTCATCTACCTTTTATATAAAATTTTCTTGTCTACAGAGAGTACAATTTGAGCAGATGAATGAGAAGCTCCATTACCAGAGAGAAGGCTGGAAATGATCAGAACAGAATGAAAAGCCTGTGTGAATGAGAGTCTGATTGGACTTGAACTAATGTCACCACCCAGAGAAAGTGCAAGAATAAACTGGACTACATTTTCAGGGAAACAAATGCTGTTTCTCCTCACCAATATGAGACTAGCAGGACATTCAACATCCTGATTTGCAGCATACAGGGTTTCATACCCCAAAGGGAGAGCACTAACTAAAATCCTGTCTTATGTGGAAAAGAAATGCAGGGGCGGGACATCTCTTGCTCCCCAGCCTGTTCCTCCTTTCCAATTTACACAAGCTTGACCTTGGGAAGTCCCCCTGGATTCTCCTTCCCGTCCCTTGTCACTCACATCCACTCAGCTTACAAGTCGTGTCAACTCTTCCTTCACAAAGCCTTTCGTGTCCATTCCCTCCTCCCCCCTCTCAAAAGCAGCACCCTGTTTCAGGCTCTCATTGCCTCACCCTTGCACTACTGCAGTTAACTCAGAATCTATCTCCTCAAATCAAGTTGCTCTCCATCCATCAATCCTGCATATCACTACCTGATTTCTCTTCAAATTGCACTGCTTTCATCATGCCATTCCACATCTGGGGAAAAAATCCATGGATCTCCTGGCCTAGAAAATAAAGTCTGAAGTGTCCAGCTGGTATTCAAAACTTTTTGGTCTAGGCCCAATTTACCATTTTAATTTCATCTCCAAATTATCTCCAAGAACCCTATTTTCTGGAAGTCAAGATACCTTTCCAGGTTAAGCTCATCACCTCTAAACTCATCACCATACTGCTAACTCACAAGTCTTGACTGACACCACCTCCATCAACTCCTTCTCCCCTCTGACTGGAGGGCTAGAGGGTGGGGTACCAAACTCTTCCCAATGCCTTCCTTTGTAGAGGGCAAAATTGGACTTTTTGGCTAATTCTACTCTCTATCTGCTGCTCTGCCTGATTTCAATTCCATGGAACAAGATATTTCCTTCCCTTTCCATCCCCTTCTCCTTCCACTTTCCTGGTGCCTTTTGTGTATTGTTTCTTCCTATTATATTATAAACTCCTTCAGTGCTTTGCTTTGTCAGTTTTTCATTCTTGTCCAATTCTCCATGACTCCATTTGGTTTCTTGGCAAGTCTATTAGAGCGGTTTGCAAATTTCCTTCTCCATCTCATTTTACAGATGAGGAATTGAGGCAAACAGGGTTAAGTGACTTGCCCAGGGTCACAAAACTAGTCAGTATTTGAGCTGAATTTGAACTCAGGTCTTACTGACTCCAAGCCCAGCATTCTATCCATGGCAGTGCCCCCTTGAGAGTAGGGACTGTCTTTCTATTTCTTAATTGTATTCTCAGTGCTTAGCATAGTGCTTGGCATGCAGTAGGCACTAAGAAATATTTGCTGGATTGGATTGGACTCCTTACTGCTCCACCAAGATGCCTCACAATTTCAAGCCTCTGGGTTTTTGCTTATATCATATCATCATCCCCATATTTATTGATCTTGTGATCCTATGGCTTATCAAAACTATCCATCCTTCAGGAACCAATTCAAATGTCATCTCCTTAAGATACCCTCCCTGATCTTCCCAGACTGAAGTTATCCCTCTCTCCTCTGCAATACTGCAACATTTAGAGGTTTTGAGCTTACTACATGTGATACTTGTCCCACAGCATGTTGTAATAATAATACTCAAATACTGTAATGGATCTGTGATCTCATTAATCACATGATGACTGATCACTGTTGAACATGTGGATGGATATTCCTCCCAAAAATGCTGGGTCATAATGTGACATGGATGGCAAAGGAGACAGTTCTACCTTTGGGCACTAAGAACCACATAGCTATGCTGTATCTATGTCATCCCAACACCAAATTTGCATGTCATCCCAAGTAGATACCAATTTACTGCCCACTCGCTGTTACCTGGCCTGACACAGCATGAAGCCCTCCAAACACCCTTAGAGAGTAATAGAGCCTGAGCAGAAACCTGGAATCTTTCTCTCTAGTGACTTTGAGGTCCTGTGGAGGAAACTCAAAGATTTAGAGGCACAGGTAGTGTTTTCATGACTAGAGAGACCAAAAGAAGGATGAAGAGTGAGCAGAAGGTTCCATATGCAGTATCAACAGACTTTGGTTTTTAGGGTAATGGCTAAACACAAAGAAGTAGGAATAGAGTATCTCTCATTAGGACTGGGAAGAATGACTTTGTCTCAAGACTTGATAACCTAATTGAAAGGATTTAACTCATAGATTTCAAATTGAAAGGGACCCTAAAAGTCACATAGTCCAATCTCAACATTTTATAAATCAACAAACCTAGGCACAGAGAGGTGAAAATAACTTGCCCAAAGTCATACAAGTCATACAAACTCAAGCCCTTATGACTCAAAAGCTAGTTCTCTTTCCATAACACCACACTACCTTATAAAAGAAGAGGGAGAAAAAATTCCCTGATAAAAAGGGAAAAAATTAAACACTAATTTCAGACAATAAGAAGCTTCATAACCTTCTCTCTCCCTCATTCCCACCATCCAATCAGTTGTAAAGTCTTGCCAATTCTACCTCACCAATTATATCCATTCCTTTCTTTCTACTCACACAATCTCTGTCCTACTTCAGGACCACATTACTTCCTACGTGAAAGACTTCAATAGTTTTCTAATTGGTCTTGATGTCTCCAGTCCCTCTCATCTCCAATCCATCTCCAAAGAGGTGCAAATGCTATTACTAAAACACAGAACTAACCAAGTCATACCTGTACTCTAAAAACTTAAGTGTCTAACTGCCCCAAGGATAAAATAAAAATTGCTCAACTTAGCACTTAAAAGCCTCCACAATCTGACTTCCATCTACCTTTCCAGTCTTATTTCATATTATTCCCCTTTGAAAACTCTCTATTGGGGGGCGGAGCCAAGATAGAGGTGTAGAAGCAGCAAGGTACCACAGCTCCCACATAGCCACCTCAAATACCCATAAAATATGACTCTAAACAAATTTTAGGGCTCCAAAACTCATGTAAAAATACAGAAAAACATATCTCCCGCTGAAGGTGGCTCAGCACAAAGGGCTCAGAGCAGTACACAAGGAGCTGAAAACCAGCCCAGCCTGAAACCACGGCATGGCCCTGGGGTGGCCAGAACTAGCCATAGCTGGAGCTTCAAGAGAGTGGATCAGTGGCACCTGTGGCAGTTTCTAGAATTATCAAGCCATAAGAAACAAGGACTAAGTGAAAGGTCAGGGGATCTCAGCTACATCTGGGGGAGAAAAGTGGGTCTGGCCAAACTGCCTCCAGGGCAAGGAAGCTGCAGAAGCAGCGGCCTTGCAGCCACCTCTACATGGCTGCTTCAGAGCTCCTGGCCTGCAGACTGCAGGGGGGCCAAGCAATCGTTCAGAGGCTAAGTGCTCTTGCATTGAGCAGCCTGGATCTGGATCTTGGTCTTGGATGGTGGTCCTGGGGTGTGTTTTCAGTGAGCCAAAGCTGGTGGGGGCTGCAGCAGCCTCCCAATAACTCTGGCAGCTGTGAAAACCCCAGCAATTTGGGACAGAGCTTTACCGCCAGGAAGCAGAGTTCCACAAAGCTAAAAAATCAAGTACTTTCACTGGCTACATGAGCAGGCAAAGGAAGCAAAGTAAGAACAGCAATCAAACTCTAGAATCCTTTTTGGGGGACAAAAAGGATCACAGTATGGAAGGGGAGGAAGACAACACAGTCAGAACTCCTGCACCAAGAGCTTCCAAGCAACATGAAGACTACCTAAAAGCCATAGATCAGCTTAAGAAGGATTTTGAAAACCAAATAAGAGAAGTAGAGGGAAAATTGGGAAGAAAAATGAGAATGATGCAAGAAAATCATGAAAAGAGAGTCAACAACCTGACTGAAGAAAATAACACCTTAAAAACTAGACTAACTCAAATGGCAAAAGAGGCCCAAAAAGCCAATGATGAGAAGAATGTCTTAAAAAGTCAAATTTGCCAGATGGAAAAATAATCTCAAAAGCTCACTGAGGAGAATAATCCCTTCAGAATTAGAGTGGAGCAAATGGAAGCAAATGACTTTATGAGAAATCAAGATACTATTAAAGAGATCCAAACAAATGAAAAAATAGAAGGCAATGT
>CM053582.1:41393209-41421116 GCA_028627135.1 Pseudochirops cupreus | reverse complement strand
TTCAGTTTCTATTTTGCCCTCTGGTTCTAAGATATCAGGGCAATTTTCCTTGAGAATTTCTTGAAGGATGATTTCTAGGTTCTTTTTTTGATCTTGGCTTACAGGCAGTCCAATAATTTTTAAATTGTCTCTCCTGGATCTATTTTCCAGGTCAGTGGTTTTTTTCAATGAGATATTTCATATTGCCTTCTATTTTTTCATTTGTTTGGATCTGTTTAATAGTATCTTGATTTCTCATAAAGTCATTTGCTTCCATTTGCTCCACTCTAATTCTGAAGGAATTATTCTCTTCAGTGAACTTTTCAGATTCTTTTTCCATCTGGCAAATTCAGTTTTTTAAGGCATTCTTCTCATCATTGGCTTTTTGGACCTCTTTTGCCATTTGAGTTAGTCTGTTTTTTAAGGTGTTATTTCCTTTAGTCAGGTTGTTGGCTCTCTTTTCACGATTTTCTTGCATCATTCTCATTTATCTTCCCACTTTTCCCTCCACTTCTCTAACTTGATTTTCAAAATCCTTCTTGAACTCCTCCATGACCTGTAACCAGTTCATATTTTTCTTGGAAGCTTTTGGTGCAGGAGTTCTAACTCAATTGTCTTCCTCCTGTTCCATGCTCTGATCCTTTTTGTCCCCCAAAAAAGGAATCTAAAGTTGGATGGCTGTGCTTGCTTTGCTTCCTTTGCTTGCTCATATTGCCAGTCAATTACTTGACTTTTGAGCTCTTTGCCACAGTAAAACTATGCTTCCAGAAGGGAGAACTTTGTCCCAAATTGGTGGGGTTTTTCTCAGCTGCTGGAGCTATTAGGAGGGTGCCATCTCTACACCCCCCACCAACTTTGGCTCACTGATCATACATCTCAGGACCACCACCCAAGACCACAATCCAGATGTAGGCAGGTTAATGCAAGAGCATTTAGCCTCTGAATGGTCACTTGGCCCCCCTGCAATCTGCTGGCTGGGATCTCTGAAGCAGCCACATGGAGGCAGCTGCACGGCTGCAGCTTCTGCCGCTTCTTGGCTTTGGGGGCAGAGGGGCAAACCTGCTCCTCCATCCCCCCCATATTCAGCTGAGTTCCACTGACCTTTCACTTTGTCTTTGGCATTTATGGGTTGATAATTCTGGAAACCACTACAGCTGCCAGTGATACACTCCAGCCATGGCTGCTCCTGGCTGCCCTGGGGCTAAAACCATGGCTCATGTGGGGCTAGGCTCAACTCCCAACATGCTGTGATGAACCCTTCCTGTCTGCCTGCCGGGCTGCCTTCAGCGGGAGATTTGTTTCTCTGTCACTTTGTGGGTTCTGGAGCTCTAAAATTTGTTTAGAGTCATATTTTCTAGATATTTGAGGTGGGTATGGGGGAGCTCACAGAGTTTTCCTCCTTCTATGCTGCCATCTTGACTCTGTCCCTCTAGGCATCTGTCTTGAAGCTTCTAGAATAGCATACCAGTTTGTCAGTCAATAAACATTTATTAAGGGTTTATTTATATTCCAAGCACCATGCTAAGCACAAGGGATGCAAAGAAAGGCAAAAACAGTCCCTGCCCTCAAGGAACTTACATTCTAATTGGAGAGAAAGCATGCAAATAACTAGGTACATTCAAGATATATACAGAGTAGAAGGGAGGTAATCTCAGAGGGGAAGATGCTAGTAGCTGGGGACTGGAAAAGACCTCATGCAAAAGGTAGCATTAGGTAAGAGTGAGTTGAGAGAGCATTCCAGGCATGGGAATAAACAGTACAAAGTCATTGCAATGAGATGACTATAAAGCATGAAGAACAGCAAGTAGGCTCATATGGCTGAGTTGTAGAGTGAGTAGAGGGCAGCAATGTGTATTAAGGCTATAAGGTTAGAATGGGGACAGATCATGAGAGATTTAAGGACCTGAACAAAGGAGATTATATATTTAGTCTTAGAAAAGTAGGAAGCCATTAGGATTTTTTGGGTGGAGGAATGACATGACTAGAATTGCACTTTAGGAAAATTGCTTTGTGGGGAGGATGGATTGGGGTGGAGAGAGTTGAAGCAGGGAGACCAATTAGGAGGCTATTGCAATAGTCCAAGTAAGAGGTAATGAGAGAGATGTAGAGTTAGGATGGCAGAGTAGGAGGAAGAAGTACAGTTTAACTTCCTCACCAAACCTCTTCCACCAAAATCTAGAAAACACACCAAACCAAATTATGATCAGGAAATGCAAGAAAAGCTGGGATGAATTACTTCAGCCCAAGGTGGCCTAGAGAGACAGAGAAATCTGTGGGCACTGGATTCAGGGTCTGCCCAGGAGCATATTTTGTATGCTCAGGGCCTGAAAGAGAGCTGAGACTGAGCACCAGTCTGGTGCAGGAAGCACCAGGGCACTAAGAGATCCCAGAGGATCCTTGGGCTAATGCAGAGTACAGGAATGGGTGCCATCTAGAAACTCTGTTGCCCACTACCCAGTTCCAGGTCAAACTGAGCGAGGGGAAACTGCACAAAGACATATGAAGAGGAGCAGTTGTTAGCTAGCTCTAGCTGTGTAGTGAGCATCAAGCAAGTTTGGATCAAGCAGTGGCTGTATGATTCTGATCCCAGGTACAGAACAGGGACTCATTTCTACCCTACATCCAGGGTTAAAGTTTATGGTGAAATAACCAGGGCAGGAGTCCTGTACCAAAAGGAGTCTGCAGTTCAATTGTTCTAAACAAGCAGAGCCTCTAAGAGAGCTATAAGTTTCTGAGTCCCGCAACAACCTACTGAAACTTTCAACCAGGGACAAGCTGACAGACCCAAACCTGTATCAAGAACTTGCAGAACTCAGACCAGGAGGGCAATAATTAAATTTCTCTCTGAATCATATAACTTTGAGAGCACTGAAAGCTTGTAGTCCCCCAGCATGAACTATGAAAGCAACAGAAGCTTGCAACAGGACAAAAACTCAAGCCAGACATTCCTCCTAGAAGTGAGCAGAGCCCAATCTAACATAAAGTCCAAAGTAAGAAGTAGGCTAAAAGAATTAGCAAACAAAAAAAGAATTCCACCTTCAAGAGCTGGCAATAGGGAAGGTCAGGAGATAAACTCAGAAGAAGAGAATGATTCCAAAACATCTGTAAGCAAAGCCTCAAAGCAAAATGCAACTTGGACATAAGTCCAACCAAAATTCACTGAAGAGTTAAAAATAAGAGTTTTTAAAAAGAGAACTAAAATTATTTCAGAACCCAATTTTTAAAAAAAAATGAAAGTGATAGAGAAAAAATAGGAAAATAAATTAGGATTATGGAAGAAAGATATGAAAAAAGAGTTAATGGTTTGGAAAAAGAGGTACAAGTACTAGCCCCCTCTCCACTAACTCTCTGAGAATTAAAATGGACAAAATATAAATATAAACTAATGACTCCATGAGACAACAAGAAATGTTAAAAACAAAATCAAAAGTCTGAAAAAAAAATAGAAAAAAAAGAAAAAAATGAGGTATCTCATAGCAAAAACAACTGACTTGGAAAATAGATTGAGGAGAGATAATTTAAGACTCATTGGACTACCTGAAAACCATGACTGAAAAAAGAGCCTAGACATCATATTTCAAGAAATCTTAAAAGAAAATTATCCAGATCTCTTAGAGCCAGAGGGAGAAATGGAGAGAATCCACTCGTCACTTCCTGAAAGGGACCCCAAAATGGAAGCTCCCAGCAATTTTATAGCACAAATCCAGAGCTTTCAGGTTAAAAAAAATATTGCAAGCAGCCAGAAAGAAAAAAAAATTTGAATACCAATGAGCACAGTCAGGATCACATACAATTTAGCAGCTACTACTATGAAGAAGTGGAGAGGGGGCAGCTAGGGGGTACAGTGAATAGAGCTCCGGCCCTGGAGTCAGGAGGATCTGAGTTCAAATCCGGCCTCAGACACTTGACACACTTACTAGCTGTGTGACTTTGGGCAAGTCACTTAACCCCAATTGTCTTGCCTTCCGTCCTCAAAAAAAAAAAAAAAGAAGTGGAGAACTTGGAATATGATATTCCGGAAGGCAAAAGATCTAGGTTTATAGTCAGGAATAACTTATGCAGTAAAACTGAGTATAATCCTATAGGGGAAAATGAATCTTTAATGAAATTGATGACTTCCAAGCATTACTAATGAAAAGACCATAGCTGACTAGATAATTCTACATATAGATACTGGAGTCAAGAGAAGCATAAAAAGGTAAACATGAGTGAGCAATCATAATGGACTAAACAGAATTAAGCTGTTTACATTCGACTATGGGGATGATGCATGTATCCCCTTAGAACTCTATTATCACCAGGGGTAATACAGGGAGTCTAGTTAGAGGATCTGGGAGGAATTTTGTTATTTTTTGATGATCTTAAAAGAAGATGGAACAGGCGAGGAAGAGGAATACATTGGAAGAAGGGGAAAAGGAGAAGAATGAAGGAAATTATCTCCCATAAATGAAATGTGTAAGTAGAAGTCTATACAACAGGGAAGAAGAAATGGGGGTGAGGAGCAGGGAACACTTGAATCTCATTCTCATCTTAACTGGTACCCATATACACACAGTTGGGTACTAAAATAAATTACACCCAACAGGGAAACAGGTAAAAGGGTTAAGGGAAAGGGTGGGGGGTAAGAGGAGGGCAGATAAAAGGATATTCGAATTAGTCAGATGCATTTTTAAAGAGGGAGCAGGAAACAAAGAGAAGGAAAATATAAAAGGATAGGATGGAAGGAAATGGATAATTACCAATCATAACTATGAATATGAACAGGATGAACTCATGGTAAAATGAAAGAGGAAAGCAGAATGGATTAGAAAACAGAATCTAACAATATGCTTTACAAGACACATTCTTAAAACAGAAAGATACGCAAAGAATTAAAATGAGTTGGAGCACAATTTGTTGTGTTTCAGCTGAAGTAAAAAAGGCTGGGGTAGCAGTCATGATCTCATCAGACAAAGTGATAGTGAAAATTAGACCTAATTAAAAGAGATAAATAAGGAAACTACATTTTGCTAAAAGGTACCATAAACAATGAAATTATATCAATCTAAACATATATGTACTTTTCTTAAAGGAAAAGTTAACAGAGTAACAGAGAGATATTGAACTGTAATAGTGAACCTCAGTTTATCCCTTCAGACCTAAGTAAATCTAATCTAACCAAAAAAGAAACAAAAAAGAAGTGAAGAACCTAAATAGAACTTTAGAAAAGTTAGATATGATAGACCCCTGGAATATGTGAAATGAGAATAGAAAGTCATATATCTATTTCTTCAAGTATTTAAAGGGCTGCCATGTGAACAGTAGATTTAACTTGTTCTGTTTGGCCCCAGAGGGCGTGACTAGAAGCAATGAGGGAAAGTTGCAAAAAGGCCAAAATATTTTCATGGAGTCCAATGATTCTTAAATCATCTCTCCTTGACCTTTTTTCCAGGTTGGTTGTCTTTGATATCAGATATCTTACATTTTCTTCTATTTTTCCCAATCTTTTGAACATGTTTTAATATTTTTTGCTGTTTAATGAAGTCATTGATTTCTGTTTGGTATATTATAGTTTTCAGAAAGTCTATTTTTTGGGGTAAGGTTTGCTACTTTCTCTTCTAAATTACTTATTTTCTGTCTAATTATTTCCTTAAGAGTTCTCATTTAATTTTTTTTATTTCTTTTATAATTTCTTTTTGGTATTAATGTATACCTTTGTAGTAAATTCACTTTTTTCTTTGAGTCTACAATTATAGTTGTTATAGAGTTAAATTTACAGTAGTTTTTGATACCAGTTGGTGTTTTATTTGATTTAATCATATTTTCAACTTTGGTTCTTAAACTGTAACTTTATGTCAGACCCTGTCTCTTGCTGCATTTTTGAGTGGAGTAGTCATCCCTGCTTGAAACCACCCTGGGTCCCTTGAGTTCTTGCTCTGATCTCCATTTCTCAGCATTTGGTCCCACTTGCCCTTGGGTTTTGGGTGTTAAGAGTACTAGATTTTTAGGGCCCTCTCTAATCTCTCAATACAGAGTGTTAGGGACATCAGAGCCCCTGGACTTCGATTGTCCAAATCTGAGTTCTTCAGCATCATTCTGGTTGCTATTTGCCCACTGTCACTCCATTGGACTTTCAAGTTTCTTACCCTGGGGCTTTATGACCATCCTGAGGCTTTCTCAGGTGATCCCCCTTCTCTTGCTGCCTCCAGAGACTTGCAGGCTAGATGTATCCCAGTGCTGATGCTGGCTTTGTTGGTGGACCCCCCTTTCCGATTGCCTGTGGACTTCTGTCTGATTTTTTTTTTTACCAGTTTCAGAGTAGAACAGTCACTTACTATAAGAATATAAACTGGAAGAGGATCTTGGATATCATCTCTTCCATTCTCATAAATTTTCAGAATAAGGAACTGAAACCCAAAGAAAGGAGGTCACTTTCCCAATATCATACAGTTAGCTAGAAAATACTAGGTTCACTATTTTCAGGCAGGATTGAAAATGGACCCCCAAATAATGTCTTAAACTCTTCTTTTAAGCATATCTCAGTGCCCCTCAATTCTTAAAATTAGTGTGTTCTTCATAATTCTGACATAATTCTCTTTTGCTTCAATCTAAGGCATTCTATCCCCTCTGGGTTTTGTTAGAAATGGAGCTCTATTGCACATCTATGTGACAGATATCCTTTCATTCCCTCCACCGCCTCTTCATCCATCAACTGTTACCTCCATTGGACTTATAAAAGACTTAAATGCTAGTATTGAAGCTACCTAATTCTTCCAGTGTAGTATAAACCAGCAATCAGCCCAGGAGTAGTCCCAGACATTTCTAGGGACATTTTGGAATCAGGCCTTATTTTTCTGTGAATATGTATTATAACTTTTCTGCTTTGAATGAAATTTCTAAATGATGATTAATCTCTTATTTTATCCAGGACTGATGCCAAATTCCTTTATATTCTTCCCACAAGTTGAAAGTGAATCAGAGTGTACACGGAGCTCCCAAATGGTTGTCACGACACTGTTGCCTATTGGTTTTATTTTCTTTGAGATGTAAAACATTAAACCCTTGTTTGAGGGGTAGTGATCACTTCAGTGCATTGGGATTTGATCAGCTTTTTTGGTGCTTTGATAAGAGGAATTGATGCTTGTTTGAGGACAGATACATCAGAGGTGGCCAGCTGTCAGAATGAGATCTATGACTTATTTGTTGCAGTTGTAGGGCTTCTACTTTCAGAAATTCTAATTTCCTCAAGTGATACTTGTCTCCTTATGGTATCTTTGTATTAGGCTTCATATGGTTTATAGTCAAGAGACTTGAAGATGGAGATATTATAGTCACCAAAGGGTTAAAGTGGCTAAGGAATATAGTGAGTGAGGTACAACTGGGCAAGAATGAACTCAGGCCTAAAGATTGAAAATCTGATCTGGTGGCTTAAGGGAAGCTATGAGAATTCTCTTTCTGTCTCCTCCTCAAACTTTGCTTGAAGAAAATGTCTAGTTATCTTGGACTTTGGGTGGACAGGAAGAGGCAAGAAAAAGAAGAAAAAAAATGATGCCCAAAATTTGCAACTACTGCCAAGAGATAAAGGGTAATTGGAATCCAGAGATCCTATAAAATGTACTACAGCACCTTTAAGACCCATATGTAGTAAGGTTGTGTGTGTATGTTACCCTTGCATTATGGTAGGGGGCTCAGAAAGAAGGACAGGGGGTGGTAGACAGAGGTTCAGGATGCAATGATGCACGTATGCATTCTTGAGCAGTGTACAAGAGGTCCTCTGTGGCTACTGGGAGATTGAGTTGGTCTATAATACTGCCCCCCTTTTTTCTCCCAAAACCAACCCCTCTATTTATTCCCTTTATCCCATCTACCTCCCATCTCTACTGGGGATCATCCTGTTTCTCTCTAATCTTTAAAGGGTCGTTATTCACTGCCATTCCCTGCTTCCTTCAAACATGCCCAGATCTCCATCCTTTAAAAAAACCCCAAACCAAAACACCTTCATATGACCCTGCCTTTCCCTGAAGCTACAATCCCATAGCTGTCTTTCCTTTTGGAATTCAGTTCCTAGAAAAAACTGTCCTCTTTGCTTCCACTTCCTCACTACCCATTCACTCCTTGATTCTTTGCAATCTGACTTCAGCCCCACCACTTGACTGAAATTATTCTCTTTGAGATTCCCAACAATCTCTTAATTGCTGAAAAATCTGATAACTTTTCCTCATTGTTCATCCTTCAGTGACAATATTGATCACTCTCTCCTCCTGGATAACAATAGTAATAAGCATTTATATAGTACTTTGTTTTGTAAAACACTTTACAAATAACTCATTTTATTATCACAACAACCCTCAGAGATAAGTGCTATTACTATTTCCCTTCTACAGGTGAGGAAAGTGGGGCATATAACAGTTAAGAAACTTGCTAGTAAGTGGCTAAGGCTGGATTTGAACTCCCTCCTCCCTTGGCTGTCATAAAACTGCTCCTTTGGTTCTCTGCCTGCCTGTCTGGCTGCACCTTCCAGGTCTCCTTTAAATGTAACTCCCGGATCTCTGTACAGCCCTAACCTTTCTCCTGAGCTCCAGTCTCATATGGCCAATTTCCTGCTGGACATCACCTGGATGCCCCAAAGGCATTTCAGACTCAATACTTAAAAAAATGAATTCATGAGCTACCCCTCTGTGAAACTTCCTTATTTATGTCAAGAGCACTACTATCCTTCCTGACATCCAGGTTCACAACCTCAGAATCATCCCTGACTCTTTATTCTCCCTCATCCTTTGTATTCAGTCAGTTGTCAAGTCCTGTAGATTCTACACCTAGAACATTTTTTCTTTTAGTTTCCTCTCCCTTAATATTTCCACCAGTCTATATTAGACTTTCATCCCTTCTCACCTGGACTATATTTTCAAAAAAATATATTTAATGTTTTCTTTTTCCCAATTACATGTAAAATAATTTTTTTAACATTTAAAAAAATTTGAGTTCAAAATTTTCTCCCTTCCTCCTCCTCCCTCCTTGAGAAGGTGAGCAATTTGATATAGGTTATATATGTGCAGTCATGCAAAGAATATTTCCATAGTATACATTGACAATATATTGACATAAATATAATTGTGAAAGAAAGCACAAACCAGAAAGAAAACCAGCAGGAAAAGTAAAGAAAATTAAAAAAAAAGTATGCTTTGATCTGCATTCATTCTTTCTAAGTTCTTTCTCTGGAGGTGGATAGCATTTTTCATTATAAATCTTTCTAAATTGTCTTGGATCATTGTATTGCTGAGAACAGTTAAGTCATTCACAGATGATCATTGTACAATATTGCTATTGTTGTATACAATGTTCTCCTCGTTCTGCTCCTTTCACTTTGCATCAGTTCATGTAAGTCTTTACAGGTTTTTTTTCCAAAAGCATCCTGCTGGTCATTTCTCATAGTGTAATAGTATTCCATCACAATCAGATACCACAAGTTGTTCAGCCATTCCCCAGTTGATGGGCATGACCTCAATTTCTAGTTCTTTGCCACCACACAAAGAGGTACTATAATTATTTTTATACATATAGGTCTTTTTCCTTTTTTAAATCTCTTTGGGATACAAACCTGGTTAGTGGTATTGCTAGGTCAAAGGGTATGCAGAGTTGTATAGCCCTTTGGGTATAGATCCAAATTGCTCTCCACAGTGGGTGGATCATTTCATAACTCCACCAACAGTGTATTAGTGTTTCAGTTTTCCCACATCCCCTCTGACATTTGTCATTTTCCTGTTTTGTCATCTTAGCCAATCTGACTGGTGAGATGTTAGTTTAATTTGCATTTCTCTAATCAATAGTGATTTAGAGCATGTTTTATTATGACTATAGATAGCTTTGATTACTTCATCTGAAAACTGTCTGTTCATATCCATTGACTATCATTTTTCCTGTCTTGAACTGAGCTTCACTCTCACCCCGGTGTGTAAACCTTTTCTGCTGACCTTCTGGGTTGTCTTAGGCTGGAAAATTGTTTTAGCTCATCCTTTTGTGGGTTCTGCTACCCTAGAACTCATTTTGAAGCATGAATGTAAAGTTGTTTGGAAGGGAATTTGGGAGCACTCAGGCAAGTTCTATATTCTCTATACCATCTTGGCTCTGCCCTCATCTGGGCTGTTGCAATAGCCTCATAGTTATTTTTTCTCCCTCCACTCTCTTAATCTTTCTGATCCATCCTCCACCAAAATAATAAATGAGTCAGTGACAAACACATCTATTAGGTACTTAGTATGTCTAAAAAACTAGAGATAAATAGAGGAGTAAGAGTTCCTGCTCTCAAGACACATGCATTCGAATGAGGGAGACAACACACAGGAAAGATTTCTTCTGGGAGTCAAATGAAATAGTCCCATAGTCCTTAGAGTGAAGTGGCCAAGCAGGTGGTCACGCCTCTTTTAAAATGTTATTTCTAATGATAAAGTCTTCAGTTTTGACGCTGCTTAGGGCTTTGGTGGCAAGAACTTTTCTTTCTGGGTCCTCAGTAGCTGTGCCTGCAGTGCCCATAGGAACAATGGCCAGGCTGCATCTCCATAAGAGTTGCCTCCCAGGATGATGGCTGAGGACAGTGGTCAAGGAGCACTGCTCTTCCTAGAGCTCTTGGGCTCAGGGTCCTGGGCTGTCTCTATTGGGTCTGAAGGGAGATGGTGATCATCTAAGGTGATGACTTTCCTGGCACATGCTGCCTCCCATCTCTCCCTCAGGGGGTCCTGCTGTTTCAGCTAAACTGGTTTGCCTAATATTAATATATTGACAGATATATAAATAACTATGGTAAATAATCTTCTGAAAGCACAGATCTGACCATGTCCCTCCCTTGCTCAAAAATCTTCACTGACTCCCCATTTTGTCTAGGGTAAAATAAAACTTCTCAGCTTAGCATTTAAAGCCCTTTCCACTCTAGGGCCATCTTCCCTTTCCTGACTTATTCCAAACTACTACCATTCGCAGGTTCTGTATTCTGCCATGACTCACTGAGCTCACCGTACATGTTCCCCAAACCTCCTCTTAAGATTCTGGCTCTGCTTAGAGAAAGCCTTTCCTGATCCTTGGAGGTGTTATTTTGTATTCACTTCCCTTTGTAAATATTATAAAGCCTTCTCTCTCTCCCTTTCACCCCCCAGCGTTCTGCTGAAAGTATCTGGAGGAGAGAGGAATTATTTTTTATTTTGTCTTTATATTCCCAGAGCCTTGTGTGTGGTAGGTGTTTAGTAGATTACAGCAGGTTTTGCAGTGGATAGAGCTGGGCCTGGAGTCAGGAAGATTCATCTTCTTAAGTTCAAATCTGACTTCAGACACTTACTAGCCTTGTGAACCTGGGCAAGTAATTTCACCCTGTGACTCAGTTTCCTCATCTGTAAAATGAGCTGGAGAAGGAAATGGCAAACCCCTCCAGTATCTCTGCTGAGAAAATCTCAAATGGGGTCACAGAGAGTCAGACACAACTGAACAATGACTGAACAACGACAGAAGGAGGTATAGTGGAGAGAGAGCTGGATTTGGATTCGTGAAGACCTCAGTTCAAATATTGTCTCAGATCCTGGCTGTGTGACCCTAGGCAAGTTACTTTGCCTCTCTGTGCTTCAGTTTCTGCATCTATAAAATGCAGTTACTATTAACACTTACCCCATAGGGTTATAGTGGGCCTCAAATGAGGATGTATATAGAGTCCTCTGCATACTTTAAAGGCTAGTGATGATGACAGTGATGGTGACAACAATGATGAAATGCTTGCTGAATTGACATGTCAGGTTTGGGGCTGGTGAGCCTGAGTAGAGCAGAGGCTCCACCTAGGGGGAGCAATGAGACACCAGGTTATAGAAAGAAATTGGGACCATATTGTGGAGGGCCTTCAAGGCCTGCTAAGTATATTGAACTTTAGGGTCACAGGATCCTAGGCCATATTCTCCTTACTTAATGAAAGCTCTCACACGGATGGCGACATCACAGGGCTTCAGCATTAGAAAGGCTCAGAGAGAGGCTGCTGGTGATCTGACTTGCAGCCAATGACCATTGTTACTTTAAAATGATGTAGGCAAGAGCCAGGAACTAATCTTTGTAAGTTGCTCCATATTATTTGAATAGAGCTTCTTTTTCCTGTCCCTCAAAAGTAACAATGCTTTTTAAGGTCATTGTGAAGTGTCCTGTAGTTAGATGTGTCTCCCTTCACTTATTTAGGGATTGAACTTGGAAAATGAGGCATTGTCACTTGGGAAGGCTCAGCATCAAACCTCTGATTGTAGAGAGAGTGACTTAATCATGCATTTATCCTGCTAACATTCTTGGGTTGAAATTCATCTCCAAACAGAAATTGAATGCTGAATTGGTGTCTAAACTTGTCACTTTTAGCTGGGTTTCCATCCCCTCTTCCTGCCCCCCACTGAAATGTGTAGATAATGTTTTCAAACAAACACTTAACGTGTTTTAGAAGTGGAGACAATTCTCAGAATGAGAATATTGCAATTATGTCCACAGGACTTGAAGAAAAGATTCCACTTTTATATTCGGTACATTGTGACTTCAGGACCTTGGACACAGAATGGGAGACCACTATGTACCCATGTGGGATAGGGAAAGCCAGTGTAAAATTGGAAAGTTGATCAAGCTTATGTCCAGAACCCTACTTCTTTTCCTTTTATCCTTTTACCACTCATCTTTTGGGGGACTGACTCTTGGTCTTGTATTTTTATGTTAATTTCCAATGTGTTCTAGATAAAAAGATATATCCTTGCACCAATGTTTTCGTCTTTTTAATTGGTCCAAAAGAAATTAGTAGCTTTAGGCAACAACATTTCCAAACCCAATGGGTTATTATGAGGTGCTTGAGTTGTCTTGACTGAAGGAATGATATCTTCAACCATATTTCAGTGCTTATTTGACTTTTTTTAGTTAGATTTTAGGTTACTGCATGTCATTTGCTCATGTGGAGTAGTTGAAACAGCTGGAAGAAAAATACACAAGCATCCCAGAAAGTGCTCTAACCCATTACCTCAGTGGGAATTACTGTATTGTAGAGCTGAGGCTGAAAGATTGTGTTAGAAAAAGGAAGGCAGAGAGAAAAGCTCAAGTATATATTTTATTCAGTGTTCTACTGTAAATAAAGAATAATGAATTGTAATACAAAAAGACATATACAAATTGTAAGGGCAGTTAATGAAGGATGAATATAAAAGTGCAGCACAGCCCTGTGAGAAGAGTGTTAGGAAGGACCATCAATAAGTTCATGAGATGAAGCTGGAAAGGAAGACAAGGGACGGCAGAAAGGGAAAGAGGAGCAGCAAAGAGGGATGTGCTAACATTCATCTGCTCAGGGAGGAATGTCAGAATGTGCAATTGAGAGGAGACAGAGTTGTTCAGCTTTTCCTTTGCCTGGGTCTTCACATACGCTCCATCTCTGGGCCTTTGCACTGGCTATCCTTCCTGCTCCTTCTCCTCACCTCCACCTCCTAGCTTCCCTGGCCTCCTTCTAGACTAAGCTCAAATCCTGCCTTCTCCAACAGTCCTTTCTTGGGCTTCCCCTCCCACTTAGACTACTGTGTCTATCTAACTTGTATGTTCATCACGGTTTGCATATTGGCTCCCTCTATTAGCTTGTTAGCTCCTTGAGGGCAGGGGACATGTTTTTGCCTTTCTTTGTAGTCCCAACATTTAGCACAATGCCTGGCACAGATGATTGATACATATTTATTGATGATGATGAACTTTGGACTAGAAAAGACAGAAAATACCTTGTAGGGAGCTGAAGCCCTATAGCCTTCAACTTTTTTTCATCATATATCCCATCAATAAAAAAATTTGACCCTCCTCCACTGCCAATATTTACTTGACCCCCACTGAATATTTACTTAATTATAAATTATATACATATGCTATTATACTAACATCTGCATATGTTATACATTTTAAAATAGAAATTTAAAAGGATAAAATAAAGGTGAAATAATACTTGATCCTAGAGACAATGTGAAGAATGGATCAGAGTAGGAAGAGACTTGAGGTAGGCAGACTAATTAGAAGTCTATTAGAATAGTCCAGAAGAGAGGTGAAGAGGGTTCTAATTAAGGTAGTGGAGGTGTGAATGGAAAGAAGCAGACAGATGTGAGGAATGTTGTGAAGGCTGAAATAAGATTTGGCAGTTGGTTGGATTGAGTGATTGATAGTGAGGAGTTGAGGATGATAGCAAGGTGTGAGCCTGGGTGGTGCTATCCTTGACAGTTATAGGAATATTTAGAAGACAGTTATCTTTCACAGGGAAAGTTAATGTGATGAGATCTGGGATATAGATTGTGACCCATCCATTCTGTCCCCACCAAAAAAGCTAAGGGGAGGGGGCCAGGCCTCTTCCTCATCTGCTGCTGCCCCCCAGAGTACAAAGACAGCCAAGAACAGAGACTTTAGTTCACTTCAGCCACAGTGAGATCTGGAATGCAGGTTGTGGGTATGCTAGGGGTGGGATGAAGGTCAGGTTGGGTTTTTACAATGGCAACTGTGCAGCTGCAGGTTCCTAAGTAAGTAACCACACTGAGGGGTCCATAGAAGAGAGGATGCAGAAGGGGAGAGGCCAAGGGACAAGGGGAAGTATTGGGTGACTGTGGGTAAAGGGGGTAGTGTGGTTCTGTTGGAAATAAGCCCTGTGATTGCCAAACACAAGGAGAGTGAGATGTGATCCATACTTCCACTATCTAATTATTTGCTCTTATCATCCCTCTCCCCTCCCCTGCTGTTGTGGAGCTCCCACTTTGGAGACTACTGCCCTAAAAGGAGAGATAGTAAGGGAACACCTAGTTGCCCTTGATGAATTCAAGTCACTGGGCCCAGATAAGCTACATTCCAGAGTAATAAGAATAAATGAATTGGGGTGGCTAGGTGGTGCAGTGAATAGAGTACCAGCCCTGGAGTCAGGAGGACCTGAGTTCAAATCCAGCCTCAGACACTTAACACTAAAAACTAGCCTTGTGACCTTGGGCAAGTCACTTAACTCGAATTGCCCTACCTTTCTCCCTCCAAAAAAAAAAAGCAAAAAAAAAATAAATGAATGGAAAAAAAGTTTATTAAATACTTACCATGGGCCAAGAACTGTGCTAAGTACTAGAAATCCAAACACAAGCAAGTCAGAGGGCCACTGCCTTCAAGGAGCATAGATTCTAACAGGGGAAGAAAATGAATGAAAGGGAGCTGGAGAGGAGGAGCGGATATAGTGACATGATTTGGAAGTGTCTAGGAAGGGACAGAGAGAAATGGCTCTGGGCAGCACAAGGAGAAAGTTCGCCTAGCAGAGCCCACTGTCTCCGATTCTGGTGAGAGGGAGGTAAAAGGAGTGAAGAGTATGATCAGAGCATGGGCAGCATGGTTTGGAAATGATTGAAGTCTAATAATAACTCACATTTCTGTCATGCTTTACGATTTGCAAAGTACTTTTTATAGTCTATATTGACAGATGTGATTGTGATCTGTGAAAGATACAGACAGTACTAGAGAATAGCATCCCCATCTCCCCTAAAAAAAGGGAAGAAGTCTATGCTCTTACTTTTGATTCCTGGAAAATTCTAGGCTGTATTATTAAAAGAATAGTGAATATCTAGAAAAGGGAAACAACTTTTAAAGAGATAAACACTTTATTTAAAATTTTTTTTAACACCCTCCAAATAAGCATTTCCATGTGTGATTTCAGAACACAAAACAGGATTATGTATGTAGCTTGAATGAATGAATAAGCAAGCATTTATTAAACACTTAATATGTGCAAAGTGCCATGGTAAGTGCAAATAGAAATGCAAAAAGATGCAAATAGAAAAGATGATCTTTGCTCTCAGGGAGCCCCTGCTAGAAGGTGGGAAACAACCCATATGGAAGGCTTCACTGGAAAAGTCCCCTGGTTCAATGGGTGTAGTGGCAATGCAGATGGTAAGGCCTCTTCTTTATTGTCATGTCCATGGATAAAATGCTCTAAATTTCTGATGTTGAACCACTTGACAGTGCCAAGGCCTTCTTTTCTAGGTCTTTGGAGGGTGTGGTTGGAGCACCTGTAGGAGCAGGTACCACCAGGCTGCATCTCCATAGGAACTGCTTCCCTGGGTGATGCCTGTGGGCATTGGGCTGGAAACATTGCTATACAAATGCTCTCTGGCTCAAGGTCCGGGGCTATCTCCAGTGGGGTCTCCCCAGTTGAGTGAATCTCCATTTCACACTGCTTTTATTAAGTGAATATAATCAGTTCTATGTATCATCTTCGTAACTGTCCTGCTCATCTTTACTTCCTTCTGAACTTCCTCGTGCTCTCTTTTGTGCATTTGAAAACCGTTTCCATGACTCGTTTTTTGCCATTGCTATTGAGGGCCTTCCCAACTCTGACATGTTATTCTGGATTCACTCAGTTCACTTACATGTAAGGAGAGTAATCCTAATTAATAGTGAAGGACGGTGTATCTTTTGGGCTCTCCAAAACACAGGCCCCCAAATGACACATTTACCCTCCCTGGGGCCGCTGCCATAGAACTTGTCACAGGAAATTCAATTCTTTCAGTCAGGTCACATAGACACAACCTGTCAAAAGGGACATTTGGTTCTTGCTATTAGCTTTCCTTTTATTTGATTTCTTCCCAGTTTTAATATCTTAACACATTCTGAAATGACGCAGGCTGTTACAGGAGAGACTTCTAATCAAATAAATGAAATCATTTGGGTCTAGATGCCCTCTTTTCCTCATCTACTTCATCCATTCAAATTAACACAGGTGGAGGACCTGAGAGAACTCAAGCTCTGGCAGCTAAGAATTTGAATAAAAACGGCAAAGCATGCCCACGCTTTCATGGCTGGCTGGTTTCCTGTTCTGTGTGCCTGGCTGTCTGCCACCAGTAGGAGAGTGAGATGGAACTGGAAAAGGATGAGGCCAGCGTTGGGGATAGGATTCTAGGGTAGGAACCAGAAGCAGGGGACCAGTCAGTGATGGGAGATGGGCAATCAGTTTGGGGGCACAGTGAGGGTTTTAGTGAAGCCAGCTTTCTGAAATTAATTTAGATGTGAAGACAAGACCAGGTTCATAACTGGGGATCACTCAAACTAAATCCCCAACTACGAAGGATGGGGAGGGGGATCAGAAGTAAGATTTCTGTGTCAAGCCTAGTGAGGTGAGAAGAAGGAGGCCCAGTGGGGACAATGGAGACCATGCTGAGGTTGAACTGACAGGCACTCTCAGCCTCTTCTTCTTTAAGAAAAGGGTGGTTCTCTATCTGCTATGAAGTCTCTGCTGTGCATATGTTTAGCTCTCATGCATTTTCATCATTCTGTATCCCCTACCTCACCATTTACAACCCAGTACAAGTATCACTTCTCTCCTCCAGGAAGTCTTCCATGATTAAATATAACTAATTCTGATTATATCTCTAGGTTATATTCCTTCAACGCTAAGTACTCAGTTTGTATCCAATCAATTAGTTGTTTTTCTGTAATTTTGTATAAGCATGTTGCCTGCTACCAGTGATTGTGGCTAGGCAAATTGTGGTATATAAATACAACAGAATGTTGTTTCACCATAAAAAAGTGACAAATATGAAGAATCCATAGAAACATGGAAAGACTGTTATGAAGTGAGGAAGAGAGCCAGAGCAGGAAAACTACATACGTGACAATTGCAGTACTATAAACAGAACCTAAAAGAGACCAAACAACCACTTCTCTCCCCTGTTCTCCAGGTGCAAGGTTGGTCATTGTAATTAATCTGAGATTGGCTACCCTTTGAGATAGTTTGGTCTCTTGTTTTGGGTACCATGGGGGCACAATGGGAGATGTCTATCAGGAAATGACTGTGGTATAAAAAACTGAACCAAAACAGAAGACAATAATATTGAAAAAAAGATTAACTTGGCAACAGTATAGAGGGAGCATTGAAACACAGGAGAAACTACCATCTGGAAGGCTAGCTAAGGAGTCTGTTTCAGGCAAAAAGGCATGAAGGGCCCAGACTAGGGTGTGAGCAAAGGGGATGGAGAGATAATGCTGCTCTGCTCAAGAAGGTTCAATGGCTCCTTGTTGCCCTGGGAATAAAATACAGAGTGCTCTGTTTGATATTTACTGCTTTCTCCCCACTAGTTCTCCTCTTAGACTCTGCATCAGACGTGTCAAACATATTCACTGCAGCAGAACCAGATGAAGATGTAATTGGCAAATACTTAACAAAACAAATGAAATAAGATAGGACATAGATAATGTGAATATGTGGGTTTTCTAAGGCAGTATGGAGTCTGCAGGGATCCTTATGCAGGCCCCATTTCTAGTTGAATTTGACTTTGTAGCTGAGCTCCTCTACTTTCTGTGGCTCTCATATGACAACATCCCCTCCTCATTCTCCTTGGCTTCTTCCCCCTTTTGTCCCCCATGACTGAAATGTGCACCCTCTGCAGGCCCTGGCTCAGACGTCACCTCTTAAATGAGGCCTTTGCTAGTGCATATCTCCTTCCCAAACTTCTCTGTATTTTGTTTCTTTTTGGAAGGGAGAAAGCAGGGCATTTGGGGTTAAGTGACTTGCCCAAGGTCACACAGCTAGTAAGTGTTACGAGTCTGAGGCTGGATTTGAACTCAGGTCCTCCTGACTTCAGGGCTGGAGCTCTACTCACTGCACCACCTAGCCACCCCTCTTCTCTGTATTCAATTGATCTATATTTTGTATTTATTCATTCATGTGCTTGTTTTCTGTTCCCCTCTTCCTTCTCTCCCCCCTCTACCCTTTGAGGGCAGGATCTCTTTCTCTTTTGTCCTTGAATCTCCAGTGTCCAGTTCAGTGCCTGGCACATAGTAGGAGATCAATAAATGTTTGTTGAATGGTTGTCTTTAGAAGTCAGTAAATGCTTGTTGTGTTGTATTGAACACAGAGCAGACTTGACTCTTCTGCTCCCTATTCAAGGTCATAAGGCCAAGAAGAAGACTCCACTAGGGCCCCAGAGCCTCCATTCCCTAAAGAACTATCTCAGAGCATGCAAAGAAGAATCACTTGCCTCTCCTTCAGTCACATTAATCCCCCTCTTCTCCAGCCCAGGAAAGTTCACATGAACTTTTAGGTATCAAAGATACCAGTCTCTATTTAATAAGCAGGGCATTAAGCCCACTCTAATAGAGAGCTGATGACTTAAATTTCTCATGCTTTGGATCAAGAAGATGGCATTAAAGGATGTAAGCGTCCAGCTCAAGGGGTGGCATTGAAGCCAGTTGGAGATGTTAGAGCACTGATGTGCTGCTATTGATAAAAGTATTAAAGTGGTTGACAGAACTTTGGCCATAGAATCAGGTGACATGGGATCTGGTACTGAGTCTGCCATTGTTAAGCTTGGTGAACTGGTGATTTCTAAGTAAGTCATTTCCTCTCCTTGGATTTCAGTTTCTTCCTTTTTAGAATAAAGGTATTGGACTAGATGATCTGAAAGGCACTTTTAGCTTTAAGATTCTTTTTTTTTGAGAGGAGGAAGGAAAGGGACAAAGTAGTAAGCACCATCCCTAAATTGTACAAAGTGATCCTGCTAGTGAATATTAAATCTTGTCTCCTCTGCCTTCCCTTCTCTAGGCCAGAATCATTTTTATCTCCTGTGGCCACATCTGTACAAAGCAAACATTCCCCACTGTAGCACATTGAACTTGGGATCATTGCCTGTAATAGCAGCTGTTTCTATCACCCTGCATCTGATGTAAGTGAGTTGAAGGTGGTTGCTCAGATGACTGAAAGAATTAGATGATTGAAATAACAGCCTAAGCCTTTTCAGTTTTCAAATAATTTTTATTATGAATTTATAAAAATGTTTGCAGAACACTTCAGCACCACATAAATGTTAACTGCTGTTATTATTGCTGTAAGAAGTTCTAAGTGGAGTGCAGTGGGAGTATCCATGTGTGAGATCACACATTCATTGAAGCATCAATTTATAACCTCAAACAAAATGATTTAAATGAAATTATATCCCAATATTAACATATTGAAAGTGACAGCCACCTTTTGTGTTCATTTAATTTTCAAAACTTTTTATTTTATTTTTCAAAATAAGTTTTATTGATGTTTTTGTTTTTTTATATAATAGTTTCCCCCACTATCTCTCTCCTACCCCCTCCCAAAAAGCAATATTAAAATAGTGCTTTTTAAGACAAAAAAGAGGAAAAAATCAGCACAACTTATCAGTACATTGAAAAAGTGTGAAAACATACATAATGTGTAACATCCATGGATCTCCTCAAAGGGGTGGACTGGGAATAAATATTCTCTTATATCTCTTCATTTGAGTTATGGTTGATCTTCATAATTTTGCTACATTTACTTTTGATTGTGTGTGTGTGTATGTGTGTGTGTATGTGTGTGTGTGTGTGGGGGGGGGGTACATTCGTGTCCAGGTACATTATTGTATTTACTGTGTATGGTATTTACTGGACTCTGTTTCCTTCACTCCTCATCTGTTCATATAGATCAGTGGTTCTCAACCTTCCTACTGCTGCGACCCTTTAATACTCGTATGTGGGCATATCTGCATGTGGGCAGACAGATAGAGGAGTGGTGTCTTGGTTCCTAAGACCATCGGAAATATGTGTTTTCCAATGGTCTTAGGCGACCCCTGTGAAAGGGTCATTCGACCCCCATCGTGACCCACAGATTGAGAACCACTGATATAGACTTTTCCATGCGTCTCTGTATTCATCACATTCATCCTTTCTGAGAGCACAGTAATATTTTATTACATTCATGTACCTCAATTTGCCATTCCCCATTTGATGGATATCTACTCTATTTCTAATTTTTTGTTATCATAGAAAGTTCAGCTATAAATGTTTTGGTGTATATGGGGACTTTCTTCTTATCCATGACTTCCTTGAGGTGTAAGCCCAGTAATGGAATCTCTAGGCCAAAGGATATGGATATGTGAGTCACTTTATTTACATAATCGCAAATTATTTTCCAGAATTCAAGGTGCTACCAACAACTAGAATGCCTATCTTCCCACAACCCTTCCAGCACTGACTTTTCCCATTCTTTGTCATTGCTAATTTTCAGGCTGAGAAGTGAAACCCGAGTTATTTTGAATTGCATTTATCTTATTATTAGTCATTTGGAGTATTTTTGTGGTTGTTAATATTTGGCATTTCTTCTTTTGAGAACTGTTTATTTCTATCCTTTGACCACTTATCTATTAGGGAATGGATACTGGTCATGTCAACTAGGCAGATGCTCACTTTAGGGAATTTGGATTTCTCTACCTGGAGAATGCAAAGGCTGGGTCTTGAGATCTAAATGTCCCTTTTCTCTAAAGGGAAGAAAACCAGAGGAAGGCAATGCCTGTGAAATTAAAGACTTTTATTAAGCAGGGAAGTAAAACATGTGAAAGAGGAATGTCAGCCTATGCTGAGCAGCCCACCAAGTAATGGATGGGGAGAGAATATATACTTTTCAAACAAAAAAAGGCTGGGAAATGGGGGGGGTGGGGAAGGTAGGAAATCCTAGAAAGGAATGAGTCAGGTAGCTCCATTCCTAAGGGAAGGGAGAGATCCAGGAGGAATTCCAGGTGTCCTAACTGCAGCCCTTTGACACACAAATAAGAATGCATTCTTGGTGATGAGCCATTCACAATTCAAGGCTTGAACATAGACAATGAGATGAAAGAATGTCTCCAAAAACCATAAGCCAGAATATATATCTGAGAGCCCTATAACCAACAGTTAAGGGAGTCTCTGAAGATAAAGATATCTCTTAAAGGTCCATAAACCACCTAAACCTGGAGACATTTTCTTTTTTGTCCTGAATTCCTCTTTCTCATTCCCCCATGTGCTCACCAACCCGTTGGGCTTCATGATCACTTATTTCCATGGTCATTCCCAAAGAGGTGACTGGAATGAAGGATCTAGTTGGGCAGGGAGCCCTCATGCACTCTAGATAACAACAACAAGCTAGAGCCAGTCTGGCTTTATTTTTGCACAGGCTGGAGCCTTTTTCATTTGTATGTATTTGGTCAGGACAGGCTTGGAGGGACTGGAATGGGCTAGTCGATTTCTTGCTAAAAGAACTTTTTCAGCTAACTAGGCATTTGATATTCAAAAACAGTGCCAAACTTTTAGAAGAACTCAGGGAGAGGAGCGATGGATAGAATTTGGAACTGAAAATAAAATTGAATTTACAAAACCCCAAATTTATTTAGATGCATTTTATTTTTATATCATCCACATCTCCCAGTATATTATTCCCACCCCTAGTCCAAAGCTATCCCTTATAATAAAGAATAAAAAAGGACGACATTTCTAACCTAACCAATGTACTGAAACAACCTGATGTTAAGGGCAGTTTTCTACACCTATATTGCTCAACCTCTGTAACAAATGGGGTGAGAAAGTACATTCTCGTAGCTTTTCTTTGGGCTATATTGCATTTGTTGTAATTTCACAGCACTCTGAATTGTGTTGTTATTTTTCGTTTCATTTACATGACTATGGTCATTATGCATATTGATTTCTTGGTTCTGCTTACTTCACTTTGCAGTCAGTTCATATGTGTACCTATTCTTTTTCAACATATTCATTGTTTCTCACAGCACAGTAATATCCAATTATATTCACGTGCCACAGTTTGTTTAGCCATTCCCCACTCATTGGTTGTCCGCTTCATTTCCAGTTTTTTGCTGCTACAAGAAGTGATGCTGTGAATATTTTGGTGTATATCAATCTTCTTGGAGTATGTGCTTAGCACTGATATCTTTGGGTCAAAGAATATAAGCATTTTATTTACTTTATTGGCCTAATTCCAAATTGCTAGATGACATTGGATGACAGTTAGGGTCCAAAATAATCTTGACAGGCTAGAGCATTTGGATGAATCTATTAAGATGAAATGTGCTAGTGTTAAATGTGAAATCTTATATTTGGATGTAAAAAAAATCAACTTCACGAGTACAGATAGTTTGATGGCATAGTAGATAGGGTACTGAACTCAGAGTCAGAAGGACCTGAGTTCAAATTCTGCCTTAGGTACTTACTAGTTGTGTGACTCTGAACAAGTCATTTACCTTCTCTGGGCCTCAGTTTCCTCATTTATAAAACGAGAGGGTTGGATTGGATGATCTCCAAGGGTCCTTCCCAGCTCTAAATCTGTGATAATATGATTCATCTTCCTTGGATGAGAAAGGTATAATTTAGATGGCAGTTTGCCTGAAAAGGATGTTGTTTCAGTGGGCTTCAAGCTCAACATTAGTCAGGAGTGTGACATAGCAGACAAAAAAAGTTTATGTGATCTTTCTACATTAAGATAGGCATAGCTTCCAGGAATGAGATGATGGTTCTACTGTAGTCTACTCTCATCACACCTCACCTGGGCACCGTGATATAAGGACACTGAGCAATTGGAAAGTATTCAGAGGAGAGCAACCAGGATGGTGAAGGGCCTGGAGTCCATGTCATTTGAGGATCAGTTGAAGGAACTGAGAGTATTTAGCCTAGAAAAGAAAAAAACCTTGGGGAACACAAGAGAGCTATTTTCAATATTTGAAAGATTGACATGTAGAGGAGAGAAGAAACTCATTTGGTTTGGTGCCAGTGGGAAGAACCAGGATCGAGGGATGACAGTGGAATGAAAGCAGATTTAGGCTAAATGTAAGGAAAGACTTCCTAACTTCTCCAACCTCCCTTGGAAAGGGGAGAAATATCATCCCAGTGTGCTAGCTCTTCTGTTTCTTCTGCTTCTTCCAGCTTCCCTTGGGAAGAGAAAAATGCCATTCCATCATACACTGGTCTCCTGCCTTTGGAGTAAGAGGATGCCATTCTGTTGCACCAGATCTTATGCTTAGTCTCCACTCTTCTGCTGGTAGAGGGGAACCTCCATTTCATTGTGTACCTCTCTCTTCTCTTTGGGGGAAGAGAAAAGCTATTCGTTCCATCACATTTCCAGACTGGCATCCTGAGTTAATCCAGACTTAATGCCCTGAGAGGACTTCACCCTGGGGCCAAACCCCAGGACAATGAAAATCAATCAGAAATAATTCCTCAATGATTAAAAAACTCGTCTTCCCTCTGGTTATAACATCCCTGTCTCAGGGTTTTGGAACCCCCAGCTGTCATCATTCAAACCTCATTCTTTGTTCCCCATTGCATGTTCCCTTATTTCCATCCCTCTCAACCCAACCTCCCCATTGTCACACTTTGAAGTTACCTACTGTGCTCTATGGCATGCCTGTTCCATAGGAACCAAGCTTGCTTTTATATTAGATCTTTTCCTTTCCCCCTCCTTCTACCTTCTGACTCTCTCCTAAACAGCATCCCTGAGCGCTCTTTCCAGTGCGGGTTGTACTTTGATAATCATTAAATATCATTTTTGGGCAAAGTCCGAACTAATCACTCACACTGCTTTGCTTTGCTTTAAAAATGCCCCTTCCTGTGTCTGTAACTTGCAAGACCAGATAAGCTTGGCAATGAGTATTTTCCCCTTTGTGACAGGGTGCCTGGAAATTCAGAATAATGGAATTTCTCTTATCTTGGGGGCATACTCCATATGAGGGAAAACAGAGACATCCTGAGATTGTAAATTCCAACTGACACTACTTTGTCAATTGTCTTGTATTTACAACTAAGAAACTTCCTTTCCCGTGGTATGGATAGTAAACATATGGAGATCATAAATTTGAGTGACACAGCCACCCTTAAGCTTTCTCATTCTTTTGCTCAGGCAGTCAGAACTTAGGTTCTGGCTCTATGCACCATGTAGTTGCTAGCTTTAAGGGAATAAATGATAAAAATGTATACATCAGCCTTTTTGTCTCCTTTAACCAAACTTTCAGGTTAACGACATTCGTTCATTTCCTCCAACTCATTGGTTGAGGTGAGGAAGTTGAAATACTCCTTGCACCCCATCACCACTTCCATGGTCTCCTTCTACCACCATTACTTATTAACTTTTCTTCCTTTGAGGTCCACTCAGTCCATATCTACCACCCAATCAAGATTCTGGTAGCCGTTGTCTACTGACCTCCAGGATACTACCCTTCTTTCTTCTGTGAGTTCTTTGCCTGGCTCACCATCTTTCTCTCCTTTCCAATTCCTACCTTTATACTAGGGGACTTCAGCATACATATTGACACTCCTTCCAAAACTCTTATCTCCCAGTTCCTCAGCTTATTTCACATGTTCTACTCTTTCATCCCACCTCAGCCACACACAAAGATGGTCATACCTTTGATTTGACTACTTCCAGATTAATGGAATTTCCTTATCCAACCACAATCTCTTGTCATTCCACTCCTCCCTGTACCTTACAACCCTCACACCTGTTCTTTGTTCTCACAGTGACCTCCAGTCCCTTGACCCCTCAGTTCTTTCCCATCATACCTTCAGTAGAAGCACTCTTCTCCCTTCACCATCTTGACTCCTTAGCAAACCACTCCAATTCTACAGTGTCCTCTTCTCTTGAGTCCTTTTCTCCCTTACATCATCAATCTTGTCCCGCCAAGACTCAGCCTTAAATCATTTGCACCATCTCCTCTTTCATTCCTACACAACACACAGTACAATGAAATGGAAGAAAAACAAAACTGTGTTGACTGGGTCCAATATAGATTTATGTTACATAACCTCAACTTGCCCCTTATGATAGCAATGTAATACCTAATTAGTTTGCTACTCTATTCACAATAGCAGCTCTTCCAAAATTTTTCATCTCCCTTCATACTTTCCATGACTCCCTCTTTCCCCAACCTTTTGAACTGAAATCCTTACCTCACATTTTCCTGAAGAATTGAGGCCATTTCTCAAGAGCTCCCTCTCCATCATTCCTCTCAGTTATCTTATTTTCTCTTTGACTACTTGTTTCTTCCCCCTGCCTACAAACATGCCCATGTCTCTTCTATCCTGAAAAAATCCTCACTTGATTCATTTATCCCTATTAGTTGTTTTCCCATATCTCTTCTCCCTTCTGTGGCTAAACTCCTTGTTTATGATTTATAGCTCTACTTCCTTTCCTTTTCCTATCTTCTTAATTCTAAGATCTGATTTCTGAACTTATCATTAAACCAAAACTAGTCTCTTCAATCTTTCCAATGATCTTTTAATTGCTAACTCAGATAACCTTTTTTCAATCCTCATCCTTTTTGGCCTCACTGAAGCCTTTGACATTGTTGGTCATCTTCTCTTTGATACTGTCTTCTGTTTAGGTTTCTTTTATACCACTCTCGCCTGTCTAGGATTCTTTGACACCCTTTGCTCCTACCTGTCTGACTGTTTTTTCCCTCTGTTTCCTTTGCTGAATTTTTGATAGTTCATGCCTTTTAAAGATGAGTGTCTCCCTGGGCTCTGTCCTGGGCCCTCTTCTCTTCTCCTTTCATGCTATTTCACTTTGTGATCTCATCACCTCCTATAGATTCAATTATCATCTCTGATAATTGATGCTGATGACTCTCAGATCTAGTTGCTTAGCCCTAACCTCTCTGCCAACCTCTAAATGTGCATCTACAACTGCCTATTAGACATCTCAATCTGGATGTCCCTTAGATATCTTAAACTCAGCATGTCCAGAATAAAACTCTTTGTTTTCCCTCCAAACCACCCTCTTTTCCAAATTTCTCTTTTACTGTTGATGGTACCACTATCTTCTCAGTAGGTCTCATCCTTTATTCCCTACTCACCTTTGTACCATGTAATCTATTGCCAAGTCCTGTCCATTTTGCCTATATAGCATCTTTCATATATGTCCCCTACTCTCCTATGGCACTGCTATCACCCTGGTGCAGGCCTCAACACCTCATGCAAAACTATTGCAATAGTCTATTAGTTGCTTTTTCTACCTCAAGTCTCTTCTCATTCCAGTCCATACTTCAGCAACTTGTCAAAATTAATCATCTTAAAGGGCAGATCTGACCATGTTACCCTATCCCCACCCATGCAATCACCTCTAGTGGCTCCCTATCACCTTTAGGACCAAATGCAAAATCTTCCATTTGGCATCCAAATTCCTTCACAACCTGACCTCCTCTGGTGATGCTAACTGCCTTGCTGTTCCTCATGTGACACACACCATCTTAAGATTCCAGGCATTTTTGCTGAATGTTCCCCATCCCTGGAATACTTGCCCTCCTCGTCTCTACCCATTGGCTTCTCTGACTTCCTTCAAGTCTCAGTTAAAATCTGGCCTTCTACAAGAAGCCTTTCCCAAACTCCTTACATGCTAGTGCCTTCCCTCTATCCATACCTCCAATTAATCTTTTATCCATCTTCTTTGTATATAGTTGTTTCACATTGACTCCTGCATTAGACTGTGAGCTCCTTAAGTGAAGGGACTCTTGTCTTTTATTGTATTCCTTCCCAGTGCTTAGCACAATCTGGCACAGAGCAGGGTCTTAATAAATGTTTATTGGTCGTTGACTATTTTCTAACAATTAGAATTGCTCACAAATAGAATGAACCTCCTCAAGAGGTGGTAAGTTTCTGCTTCTTGGAAGTCTTCGAGTAGAGGCTTGATGACTTCTTGTCAGGTATGTTATAGTGGGGATTCCTTTTGGGATCCCTTCCTACCCTCAGATCCTGTGATTCTGCTTTCTAGACTAGCTAGCACCAATTTTTAATTCCATCAATTGTACGTTAGAGTGCCTGTCTTTCCAAAGTGCCTCCAATATTGATCGTTCCCATATTTTGTCATCTTTTCCAGTTTGCTAGGTATGGGGGAAACCTCAAAGCTGTTTAGATTTGTCTTTCTCTTATTTTTTTTAAATTAATTAATTTATTTTCTTGTTTACATCATTAATTTACATGAGAATTTGAGTTACAAAATTTCTCCCCATCTTTCCCTTACCCAACACCTCAAAACAGCCATCCCACTGTATAACCCCTCCCCCAATCTGCTCTCTCCTATGTTCTCCCCCTTGCCCCTCTGACTTTCCAGTAGGGCAGGATGGATCTCCCTACCATAGTGCCTGTGTATCTTAATTCC
>CM053582.1:41368734-41393109 GCA_028627135.1 Pseudochirops cupreus | reverse complement strand
TTTGATTATAGAACTTTAAATTGTAGATTCTTTCCCTTCCTCCCTCATCACCCACCCCCACTGGAAGGACAAGCAATTAAATACAGGCTGAACATGTGAAATTATGCAGAACCTCTCCACAGTGGTTTCTCTCATTTTTGATTTGGTGCAATCTTGCATTGGTTGTTAATAATTCTCAATTTTTTTTTTGAGAACTGTTAGTTCATATTCTTTGAAAACTTAGAGATAGTTAGGTGATTCTATAGACAGACAACTGACTGGACTTGTAGTCATAAAGACCTGAGCTGAGATCCAACCTCAGACACTTACAAGTAAAGGCAAGTCACTTAACCTCTGTTTGCCTCAGTTTCCTTAGCTATAAAATGTGCATAAAACAGCCCCTACCTTTCAGGGCTTCTGTGAAGATCAAAGGAAATAATATTTATAAAGCACTTAGCATAGTGCCTGGCACATAGTAGGCATTATAGAAATGCTTTTGATCTTATCTTCCCTTCCCTTTCCCGCCTGTATTCCTATTTAAATGGATATCAGACCCTTATCAAATATATTTGTTGCAAAAAAATGTTCCCTATTGACTGCTTTCCTTATCTTAGTTGCATTAATTTTCTTAGTGCAAAAACTTTTCAATTTTATGTAATTGAAATGATCTATTTTATCTTTTATGATTGCCTTTATCCCTTATTTGATTAAAAATTCTCTCCGCTAGCCATTGCTGTGAATTGTACTTGGTCTGGTTTTTGTTTATTTTTTATAACCTTTAATATTCAGATTGCATTTCCATTTTTAGCTTATTGTAGTATATGGTGAAAGATGCTAGTCTAAATCTAATTTCTTCCAAACTGCTTTCCAACTTTATGAGGATTTATTGCCAAATAGAGAGTTCTTTCCCAAGTAATTATGTTCCTGTGTTTATGGGAAGTGAGTTGAGTTCAATTGTTTCTGATTCTTCCTTGTTTAGTCTGTCCCACTGATCTACTTTTCAGTTTTTTTAGCCAGTATCAAATAGTTTTAAGGATATGTGCTATATAATACAGTTCTGGAAGTATAATTTTTTTCTTTTGAATATACTTCTTTTGAAAAAAATACTAAACTTAACAAGCCTCATGTAAAATGGACATTTTCATATGCATAGAATTGTACCTAAAACTGTGAATCTCCACAGTTAGGTTTTGTGTAGTGTGAATAATGAATCTCCTGGGGTGGTCATATTTATTCTAATTTGTAATATTCAGAGTTATAACTATGTAAAAATATGGTAATTGGTTCCAGTCCAGTGAAAATATGCATTGAAAGATTAAATAATGCGACCATGTCGAAGGATCCATTATTTGCACTATTCGGGACATAGCTGCATTACATATAGTTTTCTTTTTCATTCAAGTATATAATAAATTCAACATGTAACTTCAGAGCTGTCCTGTTTGCCTTGTTCCTTCTGGCCTTTCTGTTCTAAGAGTTTTTTTTTAAATGCTTAAATAATCCTTTTCTTGCTTTCTTTTTTAGACAACCCTAACGCCAGCCCAAGCAGCTAGGTAGTGCAGTGGATAGAGTGCTGGGCCTAAAGTCAGGAAGACTCATCTTGGCCTCAGACTCTTACTAGCTGTGTGACCTTGGGCAAGTCACTTCACCATGCTTGTCTCAGTTTCCTCATACATAAAATGAGCTGGAGCAGGAATCAGCAAACCACTCCAATATCTTTGCTAAGAAAACCCCAAATGGGGTCACGAAGAGTCAGACACAACTGAACAACAACAATATCCCCAATACCTGGCACATAGTTTGTTGTATTGGTGCTGTAGACTTGAGGTTGGAGCACCTGAATTTGAATTCTAGCTCTGCAGCTTACTGCTTGTGTAACCTTGGGCAAGTCACTTCACATTTCAGAACCTCAGTTTCCTTATCTGTGAAATGAAGGAATTGGAGGATCTCTAAGGCCCTTTTTATTTCTAAATTTTATGAGCCAAAGCCCCAAGGGCTTTGTAAGGAAGCCCTCCTAGTTTATCTTCTTAATAGGCTATGGGATAAGTACACAGACTAATTAATCGATATTTTTGTGGTGGAGTGGGGTAAAGGGGGTGCTAAGGGGAGAGCTTGAATGAAGAATTCATTACCCCAGTGTTCATTATGCTAGCAAGAGTCTTTCTTCTGAACTCTGAACAACTAGTCTATCATTTTAAAGTTCTGCCTGGAATGAAAATGATGGATCAGCCATAGAGCCTGACAGAATTGCGTATTAGCATCAGATTACTAGCATAGCAGATAATAGCTTCTCTAGGGATGATTTGCTTCTTAAATTCCATTTCTAAAGCTTCCAGGCAATTCTTGAGGACAGCTTGATAATGTCTCCTCCAATCTGCATTATTAAACCTCCAGCAGATGACAGAGTGTGTCATCAGTGCAGGCTGGATGGCAGAGATAGCTTGACACCAAGAGAAATTACATCGTCACATTATCCCTTGGAAAATGGTCAGCTCCACGAAGGGCTTAGACTAGGCCAAGTCTGGCTTCTGCTCAGTGCTAAAGGAGAGTTGGGATGCGGTAGGGTAGCTGTGTCTGAGGGTTCTTGGAAGTGGGCAGTACATTGACAGTTGTGTAGAAGCTGTGAAGTGTCTCTTCAGGGCCAGTCAATTTTGGAGGCTTAGAGTGAGAAGAGCCATGAAACTGACCACTGGCCCTCATTTGACAGAGAACAAAGCTGAGGACTAGAGAGTGAGAGGGGCTTTCCCAGGGTCTAACAGTAAGTGAGACCCAAGTCTCTGCACACCTAGATCAGGGTTCTAAGCACTGTGGAGGGTATTAGTAAGGATAGTGATAATAAGAATTAGCATTTATCTAGTGCTTTAATATTTGCAAAGCACTTAGCATATGTTATCTTATTTCTTCCTCATAACATCCTTGTGAGGTAGGTGCTAATAGCCCCATTTACAAGTGGGTAACTGAGGCTAAGAATGATTCAGTGGGTTTTCCAGGATCATACAACTAGCAAGTGTTTGAAATGAGATTTAAACCCAGGTCTTCCTGACTCCTAGTTCCTGTATCACCTGGTGCTAGAAGAGATACAAAGATATAATAGGCCTGCCCTCACAGAGCTGATAAGGCTGCCTAATAGAGGATAAAATACCAACACAGGTAACTATAGCATAATATAACATTATATTCTAAGTAGAATATAAACTCACTGAGGGCAGGCACTGTTGTGTTCTTGTCTTTGTCAGTGCATGGCACCTGGCATATAGTAGGCACTCAATAAATGCTTGTTGAATTGAGATGGATGAGGCTGAAATGTTTAGAGTGATGTCAGAGGGAAAGTAAGAGGGTTCCATGGAGGTGACAACCTTTGCATTGGTCTTTGAAGGATGGGGAGAAATCCAACAGGTGAGGGAGGGGGGGATGTTTCAGGGACTGAGAACAGAATGATCAAAAGGCCAAAGGGACAAAGACAACAAGATAAGTGGAGGATCTATTTGGGAGAGAGTGGGGCAGAATAGTCCAGGAAAGCTAGAGAAGGGATTGTGAGCATATATGTGCATGGACACGCACATGTGTGGTGGGGTTAATTTGGAAAAGTCATAGAAACATAGGAAGGGACAGAATTCCAAGAAAAGGAGCTTTTCCTTTGGAGTTGATTGGTAAGGAATATGGAAGATGTTTGTGCCCAAGAGTGATGTGGACAGACGGATTCATAAGGCAGATTAAACATCCTGCTGTCCTTTCTTCCTGGGACTGATGCCTACACTTTGTATGATAGCTTTGCTCAGAATGACTTTTTGAGGAGAAGCTTGTGTGCTGGTGGACACTGATTGTGATTATCATTCATATGATTTCATTGGCATACCCATGCAGTGCTGCCAAAACCACCTTTCTAAGGTATAGATGGGACTAGGTCACACCCTTGCTCAAGAACCTTTACTGGCTCCTTGGTGTCTCCAGAAAGAAAGTAATGGTAATAATAACTCACACTTATGTAGTGCTTAAGGTTTGCAAAGTGCTTGTTAATGTTCACAAACCCCTGGGAAGTAGGTGTGATTATTATGACTGTTTTATATCAGGAAACTGAAGCCAAAAGAGGTTAAGTGACTTGCTTGGGGTGAACCAGCTTGTAATTGTCTGAGGCAGAAAAACAACAGAACTCACCATTGCAGTGTTTAAGGCTCTCCACAATCTTAATCTTTCTTTCCTTTGTAACCTTATTTCATATTATTCCACTCAAGTAAATCAAATTATTCTGTAGCTGTCCTATCTCCTGCCTCCATGCATTTACACAGGCTGTCTCCTAGGCCAGGCATGCCCTCTGTCCTCATCTACAGCTTTCAAAATTCTCTTTTTTTCAAGATTTAGATCAGATGCCATCTCTTCTACGATGCCTTCCTGTGACTATCCCATTATGAGTGTTTTCTCCCTCATCAGACTACTTATATTTCTAACCACATGTTGTGTCCCAAGATAGAATGTAAACTTGAGATTAGGGACTACTTTACTTTTGTCTTTGTCTCTCCATCACCTAATACAGTGCTTGGCACCTGGTAGGACCTGATAAATGCCTGTTGAATTAACATGATGATTTGAAAGATTGGTGATTTTCTTAGCGTAGTTACTCCCTCCATTTGGTACTGATTAGAGTGTCTTTGTGGCATGGTAGAGGGTCTTTGAGAATTGTTTTGGCCCTCCTGTTCCTCACCCTTTAACCAACTAGTGATGAGTCTCTTTGTACTTAGCTAGACTGATCCTGAGGAGAAGCTCCCTCTTCCAGTGGAGGTCAGCGACTGCTGTGTGATCTCTAGTTTTAGAGAGATGACTGGGTTCCCTATGTTCACAGAACATGCGGCGAGAGTGAGACTTGAGCCTGACTCCAATGCCTCCCCACCTTTTACAGCTCATCCTCCTTCTCTCTTCCCCATCAGAAAACGGTGAGACTTGAAGGGTTACCCTTGCCAGAGATATATGTATTTGGATAAGAAACAAGATGGCTTTTGGTAAAGTAATGACTCCCTGAGGAGAGAATTACAAGGTAGCAGCTAACCAGGTGTTTGTATGTATGTAGGGAGCAGAGTAGGCACTGTATATTGGTTGGGTGCCTTTATAGAGGCTCTGGAATCACAGTGGGCATTTATAGGAACATGGGTAGGCAGGGTACAAAGGTCCCTGGCTCTTCCTTAGCCATGCACCTCCCTGACACCATGGGGTCCAGCCTAGGACTGTCTACAGGGGAGACCTACCTGCATCTCTTCTTCTTGTTGGATGTCAGATGTTGGGAAAGAGTGTTTCTGTTTCTAAGTTAATGCCATAGCTGGCCCATCTTTAAAAAGCCTGGCATCTGGGACTTAGCAATCTTGGAGTTACATTTCATTCAGCAGAGGGACTCAAAAATACAATTACTTTGGGTCCACAATGCCAGATAGTTCATCTTCCCAGATGGAAAATGGAGGAAGCTTAGAGTGTCTCATGTATAGTTTTTTGTTTGTTTGTTTATAGAATGGTGTGAGAAGAAGGACCCACTTAGGGAGGAACACACAGATTACCCAGTATACAGTGCCCTGTGCATTGGCTCAGGAAAGGTTTTGTTGAATGGAGACTGCATCAGTGCATATTATTAGGTTGTTAGAAAAAATGTCAGGGCTCTGTATTTGAAATCGAAGGAAGTTTCATGTGTGAGTTTTAAGTGGAAACTAAATCTCTGAACAATCTTTTCATCTCCACTTGCTTAACCTCAGGACCAGCTAGCCCACGCATGCGGTGCACATTTTTATCATAACCAAGAAAATTGAAACACAACTTGAAAGCAATTTACTTTAAGTCAACTGAACAGTGACAGCGAGTCAACAAGTATTTGAGTGCCTACCATGTATGTGTACAATTGGATTGTTAGTCTATATGTATAGATCTCATTTATGTTATATATGTGACATGCATTGGTTTCATATCTCTCATATATGTATATGTGTATATATGTACACATGGGTGTGTTTGAGAAAGAGACAGACAGAGACAGACAGAGAAACAAGAATGGGAAGAGCAGCGTAAATAACTTTCTGTTTAACTGATGGTTGAAAATGGCATTTTTATCAAATGCATTACTATAAGATTCTTTCCTGACTTACTAAGTATAATATGCTAAATAAATCACAACATTTTAGATCTGGAAGCAACTAATTGAATCTTTTTTTTAAATAGACTTCAACTGAAAGAGACTTGAGAGAAAAAGCCAAAGAATGGGCAGCCAATTTAGTGGATCTAGCTTTAGGCTGTATCTTGGAGGTAAGCTACTTAATGAAACCCAGGTAATGGATTTGTATGGCTTTGTCTTTGTGAACCTTCTAGTGCTAAATACATATGAGCTATGATAGCCATTGTAATCCCTGACATCTCATTGTGGGGTGGAGATGACCCTGTGTCTATTAATCACGCCTTGTGGCTGTAGATGTTCTGAATCTAAATCCAGGGCATTTCCCATGACACCACTCTGATATAAGCACCTCTGGCCTGTGGCAGGGCTTTGAGGATTGGCACTACAAGCCAGAGAAGGGGAACACTGGGGTCAAGAAACCAGTATAGTCTAAGGACCCAGGCAGGTTAGAGCATGAGGTTGTTCTGCCTCTCCAATACCAGCATTCTAAAGGTGGTCTGATTAGGTCACCAAAAATCAAGTCGTTTTCTTCAAAGAGTAATAATTCATTCTAATAGTAACAGATATTTGATGTTTTGCACTCTTGAATATGAATTTTGGAAGATTTTTTTGGTAGGGAGGGGACAGGAAAAGACCTTAGAGATTATTTACTGTGAGCTCTTCATTTTATAGATAAGAAGCCTGAGGCAAGGCCAGGGAGAGGAGGTGACCTGGCAAAGGTCGCTTAGCTAGTTAGGACTAGAGTCCTGGACTTCTCATAGCCAATGCTACATCTACTTTCTGTATAGCCAGTCTAGTGGCTCATTTTTCACCAAGAGAAATTCTGTAGAGATCTGTTGCATGTTGCATTCTGACAAAGAATACTGTTTTGTATGAAGTATTTTAATATAATCTTCGTCCCAAGCCACAGTGACCTCTTATATTCCAATATACATTTAAGCCTCTCAGGTTGGAAATTGTTAAGATGTGCAATAAAGTCATGGTGACCCACGCTGTCATGTCCCATGATGGGAACATGGTAATGCTCAAAAAATACCAGCAAAATGGATATTATTCAAAATTATTATGGGATATTATTGGCAAAAGACACTGACTTTGAGGCAAGATCTAAGAAAATGACTTGGGTCTTTCTGGTCACACGGGGCGGGGGGGAGAGAAATACTAAGTCAATTTATCTTTTCATTATCCAGTGTGTTTTGCAACAAGAGATGTAATTAATTTTTTCTTTCTTAGCTATCTTGACATTTCCATAGAAATAGAACATCTCCTTGTATGTTAACATCCTAGGTAGAAGAGTCTCTTCTGATCTGACAAATGACTGGTAGTAGTTGTGATCATGATGGGGGAAGGTGGAAGCAATTTCACGGTCTGTTTTCATCCAGTCCATAGCAACATCCTTACTCCTTCAGCCAAGCAGAGAGATGCACCTGTATAGTAAATACACAGTGGTAGCATACTTCATTTTAACCCGCCCCCCCATGCATGAGAGTGTAATTCAGTGGCAGCTAGAGACATAGTGCCTAGAGTGATGGTACTGGAGTCAGGAAGACCAGAGTTCAGGGCATGCCTCAGATGCTTATAGATGGGTGACTTGGGGCAAGTCACTTAACCCTTGTCTGCCTCAGTATCTCCATCTCTAAAATGGGGAGGAATATTGTGAAGATGAAATAAAATGACACATGCAGATATAGACACAGTTACATATGTTATACATATATTGTACATACATATATATGTATGTATGTAAATTGCTCTCCAGGCCTTAAAGCACTACAGAATGCTAGCTATTATAAATGCTAGGTATTGTTCAACAGTTGCCTATTTAAGTCCCTGTGCTAGGTGCTGCATTTGAAGAGGGTAAGGCAGGAATGGGAGTGGGATAAAAAGATGAGCAAAGCATGATTCTGGCCTCCAAGGAGCCTGCAGTCTAAGGGCACTCTGGAATAGTGGGTAGAGTCCTAGATGATGATTCAGAAAACACAGGTGCCAGTTTCTACTTCACTCATCAACTGTGAAGCTTCGGACAAAGTTATTTAAGGTATGTGTTTGGCGGGGGATGCATGTGGTTTGTTGCAATTCTGAAAACAAAATTGTACGTTGATTGTTCCATAGATATTTTAGTTTATGAGATTATGCAACTGTTAGAATTGATCTATTTGCTGTCTAAGTATATGTTGAATGAAAGAAAAGTCAGAGGCCTTCTCAGGGCAGAGGCTCAGTGAACAGAGACCCACTATAGAAGCCCGGGCTGGCCTCCCCTAGGCCCCTCTCCATTTGGTGGGAAAATCTCATTTTTTCATTTGAAGAGATATTTCTTTATGTCTAGGCAGTTTTCCTTTTTAACAGTGACCCTGAGGTTTGCAAAGTACTTTATATAATGATATACATAAATACAGATACATACATACATATATAATACATATATATGTATAGATATGTATATATACATATATACATACATATATATGTATATATATAGATAACATGTAACAAGAGATAAGCACATTAGGTAGGATGAAGGGTGTGTGTCCCTTGTCAAACTTCTTTTTTTTTAAAATTTAATTGATTTGTTTATTTACTTTTAGTTTACAAGATTCAGGTCCACAATTCCTTGAGTAAAAACAATTATTAATGGTGTATGTAGGGTTTTTTTGGCTTTTTGGTGGGGAGAATGCAGGGCAATTGGGGTTAAGTGACTTGCCCAAGGTTACATGGCTAGTAAGTTTTAAGAGTCTGAGGCCGGATTTGAACTCAGGTCCTCCTGACTCCAGAGCTGGTACTCTATTCACTGTGCCACCTAGCTGCCCCCTTGTCAAACTTCTAATGTGCCAAGTGTGTGGGTTATCTGACTGGCTGTCCATCAGCAGGCTTTAGTGAGTCTTTCTGGGTATGTTGTCCCCTGGGTGTCCAGATCCTGATTTCTGAACAGCTGACCGACCCCTTTAAAAGTAGGGGCAATGAAGGTGGTCATCACACCCTATCCAGCACATCAGAGGCAGCTAGGAGCCATGGTGGATAAAGCGCTGGCCTTGGAGTCAGGAAGACAACTTCATCCTGCCTCAGCCACTTATTAGATGTGTAGTCCTAGACAAGGCACTTAATGGCCATCTGCCTCAGTTTCATCATCTAAAATGGGATCATAAATAATAGCACTTCCCTCCCAGGATTGCTGTGAAGATCAAATGAGATAGCACATACACACAGTTAAATGTGTGTGTGTGTATGTGTGTGTGTGTGTGTGTGTGTGTGTGTGTGTGTGTGTGTGTATAAATCATTATGTAAAGCACTTTGCAAACTTCAGTGTCATAAAAATGCTAGCTATCACTGTAAAAAAAGCTGTCTAGGCACAAAGAAAAGTTATTATGGGATCATACTTTCAGAGCTGGAAGGGACTTTTTTTTTGACTGTAAGAGTATTTTTTTTCCAATTACATGTAAAGATAGTTTTCAGCATTCACTTTTGTAAGATTTTGAGTTCCAGATTTTTCTCCCTCTCTCCCCCTCCACAAGAAAACAAACAATCTGATATAGGTTATACATGTACAATTTTACTAAACATATTTCCACATTAAGCATGTTGTGAAAGAAGAATCAGAACAAAAGGGGAAAAACCACGAGAAAGAAAAACAAAACAAAACAAAAGTGAAAATAGTATGCTTTGATCTGTATTCAGACTCTGTAGTTTTTCTGTGGATATGGAGAACGTTTTCCATCTTTACTCTTTTGTAATTGTCTTAGATCTTTGTATTAATGAGAAGAGCTAAGTCCCTCATAATTGATCATTGCACAGTGTTGCTGTTACTTTATGCAGTGTTCTTTTGGTTCTGCTCACTTTACTCAGCATCAGCTCATGTACGTCTTTCAAGGTTTTTCTGAAATCTACTTGCTCATCATTTGTTATAGAACAATAGTATTCCATTATGTTCATATTCTACAACTTGAACATCAGTGCCCCAACTGATGGGCATCCCCACAAATTCCAGTTCTTTGCCACTACAAAAAGAGCTGCCATAAATATTTTTGTACATGTAGGTCCTTTCCCCTTTTTATGATCTCTTTGGCATACAGACCTAGTAGTGGTATTACTGGATGAAAGGGTATGCACAATTTTATAGCCCTTTGGGCATAGTTCCAAATAGCTCTCCAGAATGGTTGGATTAGTTCACAACTCCACCAGCAATGCATAAGTGTTCCAATATTCCCACAGCTTCTCCACTGTTTATCATTTTTCTGTTTTGTCATGTTAGCCAATTTGATAGGTGTGAGGTGGTACCTCATAGTTGTTTTAATTATAATTTCTCTAATCAATAGTGATTTAGAACATTTTATATGATTTTAGATAGCTTTAATTTCTTCATCTGAATACTGCCTGTTCATATCCTTTAACCATTTATTGATTGGAGAATGACTTGTATTCTTATAAATTTGATTCAGTTCTCTATATATTTGAGAAATGAGGACTTTATCAGAAACACTAGCTGTAAAGATTATTGGAAGGGACTTTAGAGACCAGCAAATCCATCCCTTCAATTTTATAGGAAGGAAGGAGGAAGCTGAGAGCCAGAGTGGTGAAGTAGCTGAACTGGACTTTGAAGAAAGGACCCCCGCCCTTCCCATATAGTGCTCTCCATTGAGCAATAGATTGAGCTCTGATGTCCAAATTATTTCCTTGGCAATTTGATGTTAACCTAATCTTGGCTCTTCATTTCTTCTCAGACCTTCTCCTGAATAGCCAGTCACTCATCCAGAAGTGACTTTGGCTTTTACCATCTCTGATCCCCTTTGTCTTAGTACTCACCTAAGTAAGGGAAATGGTGTTACATTTGCTCTCTACATTTGCTCTTCTCAGCGTAGAAGACCTCAGGGGAACACAGAGGGAACCATGGACTCGAACAGTTATTCTTCTTTTGGTCCCAAGAGGGGGCACTGGTTCCTGGCTGTGGGTAGGAAGCTAAGGGAAAGCCTGGAGAAACCAGCTTTGCAGTTTTGCTAAATACTACTGATATTAGCTAAAGAAACAGAGAAACTCAGAGTTTAAGGGGCCTCACCTGACCACGAATCCGCTCTACAGAATTCCTAACAAGTACTCATCTAGCCCAGACTGAAGACCTCTGATAAGGTTAGTCATAGGCAGCCAAGAACACAATTTTGGGCCTGGAGTCAGGAAGGCCGGAGTTCAAATCCAGCCTCAGATTTGAACTAGCTGTGTAACCCTGTAACCCAGACACTCTGCTGTAGTTTCCTCAACCGTAAAATAGAGTATTGATAGCATTTGCTTTGTAGGGTTGTTGAGAAGACCAAATGAGATAGCAGTGCCTGGCACATAGTAGGTACTTAATAAATGCTTGTTTCTTTCCTCCAATAACTTGCATTTTTCATGGCTAGAATTGCTGATGTCTTTCATCTCCAATCCCAATTGGTAGAAGAAGCAGTAAAAGCATCCCCAAATCCCTTTTTAAAAAAATTCCTTTTTACATTGTTTTGTGATATTATTATACCCCAGCATATGATCAGTTTTTGTAAAGGAACTCTGATATTCTAAGAAATATTTTTTGTATTGTCATTCAGAAATCACAGGTCATTAAAATCTATTTTTTTAAAGTCTATTCAACTTTACCTTTTCTTTTTATATGTCTTTCTGTTGGCTTTATAAAGCTCTCAAAGAGACATTAAAATTTCTTAGTATAATTGTGCTTTTAGTAGCTTTTTATAATTTGCCTAGCTTTTCTTTTAATAACTTATACCTGCTTACATTTAATGCATATGTGTTTAATAATGCATTTAACATTATTTTATATATTTTACTTTATATCACCTTTATTTCTGAATTTATCCTTCCTTTTCCCACTTCTTGTAACAAGGATTAAAAGAGAAAGAGGGAAAAAGAGGTTAAGCAAAATTAACTAATACATCAACCCCCACCTCTGCAAAGAAGGCAGGAAGGTGTATTTCCCCAACTCTTCTCTGGGACCAGGCTTGGTTATTACAATTTTATAGAGTTTAGCTTCGTTTTATTATTCTTTTCACTTATATTATTGGAGTCATTGTGTATATAGGTTTCCTGATTTTGCTTACTCTGTTTATGAGTCTTCCTACACTTCTCTGAATTCCTTATGTTCACTATTTCTTATGATGCAATAATAATCCATTACATTCATGAAACATGATTTGCTTCATTATTCCATGTTAATGGGCATCTACTTTGCTTCCAAGTCTTATGAAACGATTTGTTATGATTCGTTTTGGAAAGTGAGAGAATGAAGAGAGGAATGGAAAGGGAATAAGCATTTATATAATGCCTACTATGTGCCACACTGTGCTATATGTTTTACAGATATTCTCTTATTTGATCCTCACAACAACTCTGTGAGGTAGGTGCTAATATTATCCCCATTTTATAGTTGAGGGAACTGAGGCAAGCAGACAAAGTGACTTGCCTAGGGTCACCTAGCTAGTATGTGTCTGAGGCTGGATTTGAGCTTGGTTTTCCTAACTCCATGCCCAGCTTTCTATCTGCTGTATCACCAACTGCCTCTGGTGGTTTATATGAGGCCTTCCTTTCTATCTTTGACTTTGTTAGGGAATAGACTTAGCAGTAGGCTCTCTAAGTCAAAGGGTATAGGCATTCTTATCATGAATCTAAATTGCTTTTCGGAACAGTTGGATCATTTCACAGCTCCATCAACAGTGTATTAATGTATCTGTCTTTCTGAAGCCCCTTTAGCACTGACCCTTCCCATCTTTTATCATTTTGGTTAATTTGCTGGATACGAAGTGAAACCTCATGCTTGTTCTTATTCGCAATTCTGTTGTTACTAATGATTTGAAACTAACTTTCATGTGGCAGTTAATAGTTTTCATTTCTTCTGAGAACAGATCGTTCACATTCTTTGATCACTTATCTTTGGGAATGGATCTTGGTCTTATATATATATATATATAGATACCTATATATCTTAGGTAGTTCAGAGACATTTGATGCAGAGAATTTCCCCAGTTGATGCTTTTTTCTTAGCTGCATTGATTTTGTTAGTGCAAAAGCTTTTCACTTTTAATTAAAGTTTTCCATTTTAACTTCTATAATTATCTCTTGTTTGGTTAAGAATTTCCCCCCCCTCCTCCCCAGCCCTAGATGTGAAGAAACCTGATCTCCTCTCTTTTAATTTCTTTTAATGCTTCAACCTTTTATGTTCAGGTCATATATCCATTTTAAGCTGGTTGTGGTATATGGGGTAAGAAATTGCTGTAGACTTAATTTCTTTCAAACTTCTTCTCAGATATGGAATTCTTGCTCAAATAATTATGTTCTTGTGTTTATCAAATACTGGGTTATTGAGTGCATTCATTAAATCAATTTTAAAAAATAAATTCCGTTGGGGAGGTTGGGAGATAGAGACTCTGGAAGACAAACTCCCAAGGATACAGATGGGCTCAATTGAGTTGAAGCATACTGGGGGTAGAAATGTGGCTGTTTGGTAGTTTCCTATTTTAACTAATTATTATTGCTGACTCAGTGATAAAGCGCTACCAGTATTCTCTAAATTTTAACACCTTGGGACAAAGTTCTGGTGTCCCAGACCTAGTTATGGCACTGGGATACTCCAGATGTGATGTGGTTTAACCAAAGTAGAGGACAATGGGATCATCAATCTCTCCCCAACATCTGTTACTACCCCCTAATATTATTCCTCTCTGTAGCCTAAAATCGCATTAGTCTTACTCTATCTACTGTTGACTCCTATAGAGCTTGTAGTCCATGTGACTTTTTCATAGTCCATACTTCCAAGTGTTACTGATGCCTTTGATCAAGTCAACAGAAGCTGTAGTGGTTCTTTTTTTTTTTTTTTTTTACCTCCTTGACTCTTGATCTCATGCCCAAACACTTTAATATCAGTGTATGCTAACTACATTTATGCCTTATATCTGGGTCCTCATCTTTTCTTTGTTGCCTTTGGGGGTAAAAGATGGGGTTTTTTGGGTATGTGGCTAGCACTGAGATGCTTTTGGTAATTTACACGAAAGCAAAGCTCAGGTTGTGAGCTCAGTTCTGGACTGATATGAAAATACCTTTCTCAGAAGAAGGATAAGGAACAAACTTTGGGAATAGGATTAGTGGGATCTCCAGCGCCATTGGGCACAAAGGGATTTTCATTGGGAAATATATCAAGCAGGACAGTAGATAAGCAGTATAATTATATTAAGACTGCTTCTTTACGGGGAAACTTAATCTTAAGGACAATATAGATAAAAACAAACCCTGATTGGCTGGAAAGTATGTCTTTACAGAGGAATTTCAATCCATTAATAAGTATTTATTAGGTGTTATTATGTTTCAGGCACTATACTAGGTGTTAGGGATACAAGTATAAAGAGTGAAAGGATCTTGACTTACATTTAATACATAAGTACAGAAGAGATATAGAAAACATACAGAATGACTGCAAGGCCATTTTGGGAAAGAGGGAGGGAGGAAGGGCACTGCCAGCTGGGGGGTGGGGACCAGGAAAAGCCGAGATAAGGAGGAAGGACATTCCAGGCATGGAAGATGGTTAGTGTAAAGGTATTAGAATGAGTAATGCAATGGTAAATTTAAAGAATAGAGAGACCAGTTTCTCTAGAGCATAGGTGTCAAACTCAAAAAGAAACAAGTCCCAATAAGCCACATATTGAGTTAGAAAATCACTAATGAACATTATGCAGGCAACTAGGTGACTCAGTAGATAGAGCGCTAGGCCTGGAGTCAAGAAGACCTGGGTTCAAATCTGTTGTGGTTTTTTTTTTTTTTTGGAGTTTTAGAAGCAGGGAAGGCAGGGCAATTGGGGTTAAGTGACTTGCCCAAGGTCACATGACTAGTAAGTGTTAAGTATTTGAGGCCGGATTTGAACTTAAGTCCTCCTGACTCCAGGGCCAGTGCTTTATTCACTGAGCCACCTAGCTGCCTCCCTGAGTTCAAATCTGGCCTCAGACATTTATTAGCTGTGTGACCTTGGGCAAGGCAAGTCAATTAATTTCTGTATGCCTTAATCCACTGGAGAAGGAAATGAGAAACCACTTCAGTATCTTTGCCAAGAAAGCCCCAAATGGGGTCATGAAGAGTCAGACGCAACTGAAAAATGACTCAACGACAACAACAATGGGCTGAATCTAATAAGATTTATGCTCTAGCCTGTTAAGATCCTTTTGCATCTTAACTCTGTGACCCAGTATGTTAGTGTTCTTTCCCAACTTTGTGTCATCTACAAATATATTGAGCACATTACGTATGGTTGTTTCTAAATCATTGATAAAAATGTCAAACATCACAAGGCCAAGCACAGATCCCAGGGATCCTCTACTGGAGATTTCCTGCATTGATGGTACTGGACCATTAATAACTACTCTTCAGATTCAACTGACTAATTATGAATTCATCTGGTTGCATTGTTATCTGATCCATATTTTTCCATCTTCTCCACAAGAATAGTTTGAGGTACTTTGTCAAAAGCTTGCAAAAATCTAAGTAAACTATAGTCATGCCATTCCCTTCATCTACTAGTTTTGTAATCCTTCCAAAAAAGAAAATGCATTTGGTCTGGTGTGGCCTGTTCTTGATGAAGCCATGCTGACTTTTTCTAATCACTGCTTCCCTTTGATGATGACCATCATCATCAGTTTATTTAGCTCTCTCCCAAAGGTTCTCAGCTCCACTGAAAGCACTTAGGCTAATAAGTCCTTGAATACAGGACAAATTTTATTTAATCTTAAAAGAAAAACCATGCAGAAGGGGCTTGTAACCAACCCAGTTTTTGGCCATCAGGAAACTCTGGCCCTTCCGTAGAGTTATTGAGAAACCTTTCCCTATTGCTGATCCCACTTTCTTTCAGGACCTTTGCAGTTCTTGGTATACATGGCTCTCTTTTGAACTCATTTCTCTAATGTTAAAAAGGGACAAAGTTTACAGGGCCCTATTGTGGTTCTGTTGCCATTTCAACTTTTCCATCTGTCGGTGATTCCTCAGTGCATGTGTGCTGCACACCCTACTGCCCCCACCCCCACCCAGGAGTCTTTCTGCAGATCCCATATGCAGCTCAGTATCTCTGTTACATCTCTTCATGGTCTGTATGGTTCCTCCTAGGTGGGTACTTTCATAGTCTACAGTGGACAGAGAGGGAAGGGCTTGATGATTTGCTTGCTACATAGAGATGCCAGAATTGACTTGAGCTTAGAATGTCCCACTGATGGACCACATAGTAACAAATAAATCCTTATGTCATGAAGTATTCAGTAACTCTGTGCCTCAGGGGCCAAGATGTGTGCATGTGCGCATGCGCGCGCATGCTTGTGTGTGTGTGTGTGTGTGTGTGTGTGTGTGTGTGTGTGTGGTAGGAGGAAGGGATTAGATAGGGCTAATCCAGACCATAGGGCAGTTTAGGTGGGTGTACTTAACTTCAGATGACATAATTTCTGTTTTCCTGAGAAAGGAGAGAGTAACATTCCAGGTTAGGGCATTTTTGGAAACAAAACTTTATGTGTTAGTGACATGAAAAAAGTAATTTATATGAAGTAAAACACTGACCTCATGGGCTACCCACTGAGATGTTTTGGTCTTGATTCATTTTTCTGCTCTCATAGACTCAAGAGCTGAAGGGAACCTTACAGATCACCTATTATAATCTTCTCATATTAGAGAAGCCCAGAGACATCAGGTCACTTTCCCAGAGCCATTCAGGTGTGATTCTGTGACTTGAATGTTTTCTGTATTCACATGATGACCAACATGTATTTGGATGGAATACCCTCCCCAAGCCTAGAGAACTGGCAGGGGAAATGCCGTGGGCCCTTCTGGGTTTTGCCTTGAGTTATCTTAGCCCCCTTCTCCTTCAAATTTGGTTGTCAGTGTTATTTGAGAAGGAAGGAAAGCTTGGACCCAGGTTATGGGGAAAAGCTTGGAACAATTTCTTCTCTGGTAAGTAGCATCAGCTGCTCAGAAAAAGACTAAGTATGAGTTTGGACTGTTTTTGTCTCTGGTTTTTGCTTTCATTTATTTAGGCTTTCATTGTATATTTTGTAAGTTGTCTTTTTTTAAGAGTTGAAGCCTCTGGCAGTCTAACAACTCTGTAGTGCTGATTAGTAGCTATGCCATGGTATGAACATGGCACTTGAGAATATGGTATGCAAATGAGAAAACCAAGAGAAATAGCATGGCATAGTGGGAAAGAAGTGACTTTGGAGTTAGAAGACTTACCACATACTGGCTCTGTGATCCTAGGCATGTTATGTCATCTCCTTGGGTTTCAGTTTCTTCTCCTGTACAGAAAGGATAATGAGATTTGAACTGTTTACTTCACAGGGGTATTATATTAAGAGTATTGGGGAATTTTTCTAAAAGAATTTTTTTTAATGAAAATATTCAACTTCTGTCCCTTCCACCTTCCTACCCTTCCCCCACTGAAAAAGAAATAAAAGCAAAACCGCTATTATAAGCATATGTAGTCAAGCAAAACATATCTTTCATTGTCCATTTCCAAAAAATATGTTCATTCTGCACTCTGACCTTTCAGTCAGAAGCTGAGTAGACTATTTCATCATGAGTGCTCTAGAATCTCAATTGGTCATTCTATTGAATGGAGTTTCCCAATCTTTTAAAGTTATTTGTTTTAACGTATTGTCATTATACAAAACATTCTTCTGATTCTGCTCACCTCACTCTGCATCAGTTCATGCAAGTCTTCCCACATTTCTCAGAAACCATCTCCTTCATCATTTTTTACAGTACAATAGTTTTCGATCACATTCATAAACCATGATTTGTTCAGCCATTCTCTAGTTGGTGGGCACCTTCTCACTTTCCAATTCTTTGCCACCACAAAAAAAGCTGCTATGAATATTTTTGTACATGGATTCTTTTTATTTAACTTTGCCATCTGGTTCTAAGAAAATATGGCAATTTTCTGTTATAATTTTTTGAAATATGATGTCTAGACTTTTTTTTTGGTGTTGGCTTTCAGATAGTTCAATGATTATTCATTTTATTTCTTCTTCAATCTGTTTTCTAGGTCAGTTGTTTTTGCTGTGATATATCTTCTATTTTTCAGTCTTGATTTTGTTTTCATATTTCCTGTTGTCTCATGGAACTAATTAACTTCTGTTTGATCCATTCTAATTTTCAGGGACTTGTTGCTTGGGCAAGATTTTGTACCCTTGTGTTAAACTATTAATTTCCTTTCCAATTCTTTCATCTATAGCTCTTAGGTCTTTTCCAAATTTTTTCCTCTATCATTCTCATTTCATTTATAAAAACATTTTAAATTCCTTTTTAAACTCTTGCTTCTTCTCATCTAGGAATTATAGTTGAGTGTGTGCCCATGTATGTTTTTCTTTGAGGTTTTGCTTATAGATGTTTTGGGATCATTCTCTACTTCTGAGTTTGTGTCTTAAATATCTCTGGTATTGTAATAGTTTTTTATGGAACAATTTTTTTTTGTTTGCTCATTCTTTCAGCCAGTTTCATGACTTTGGACTTTATGTTAGGGTTAAAGAATGTCTGTGTTGACACTGTGTGATGACTAACTTTGATAGACTTGGCTCTTCTCATCAATGCAAGGTTCTAAGACAACTCCAAAAGGCTCATGATGGAAAATGCTATCAACAGCCAGAGAAAGAGTTATGAAGTCTGAATGCAGATTGAAGCATACTATTTGCTCTTTCTCTTGTGGTTCATTTCATTGGTTATAATTCTTCTTTGCAACATGACTAATGTGAAAATGTTTAATGTGAATGTATATATAGAGCCTATATCAGATTGAATACCATCTTGGGGGGGGGGGGGAGAAGGGGAGAAAATTTGTAACTCAAAAGCTTGTGGAACTGAATGTTGTAAACTAAAAATAAATAAAATAATTTTGTAAAAAAATAGTAAAAAACAACAACAAAGAATGTTTGTGCTGGTCCTGTTCCTGCTTTGTTGGGGGTATTGATGGTTGCGTTATTCCAGAATCTCTGGGACAACTCATAACCTGGGACTCTCATGCTTTCAGTGCTCCCAAAGTGGTGAAGGCTGGTCTCTGCTTACATTGTTAGAGCTCTGCAATTTCCTGAGCTACTATCAGCCAACTGGAAAAATCTTCAGACTTAGAACAACACAATTAAAAAATCCCTTTGGTCTGAGATTCCTGTCCTGGTTATTCCACTTCAGGCCTCAGACTGGGATAGGGGCTAGAACTGAGACCCCACCCTAGTTCCGAGTTCAGAACCACACAGCTGCTACTTACTTTTGAACTAACTCCTTGCTCAGTAGAGAGTGTAGGACTGCTGACTAGGACTGTTCTTTGCTTTGGAATGCTACCCATCGGTACAGGTGGCCCTGTACCTTAGTTGGCCCTGAATCTGTGGCCTAGAACTGGGTGCTGAGCAACAGACACTTGGCATCTATTCCTGTATTCTGAACAAGGTTAGGCACTTCTTTGCCTAACCTTTGGAGCCCCTTCTTTTCCAAGTGCATAGCTTTTCCCTTTGCTAGATTGCCATTTGTGGCTGTTCCTGAATCTACTCTCATCTCTGTTGTCCTTGGACCTCCTCACTATCTTTCTGTCCTACCTGGGCTGGAAAAATGACTCACTGTGATTTTCTTCTTGATTTTCCCAATCACAATTTGTTCCAATAAAATTTCTAGATCTCTTTGGAGGAGTCATCATGTTTGGTAATTTGTAAAATGCTACAGGAATAGGAACTGTTCTTCTTTTGGTTATAGTGAGTTATATGAGAGACCACAGCTTCTTATGAGTCTGAGATAGAAGCAATTGTGGTTTTCTGAGGACTGTTCCCATTTAAATTCTTTATCTGGAATATAAAATAGTTTCCCAAATAGATAAAAAATACTCTTCCTGTGGTCAACTGACAAAGTATTAGAGTGCTTGTTTTCTCATAGCTCCTCTCACATTGATTCTATTTTTTTTTTGTCAGTTTTCTGGGTATGAGATGAAATCTCAGAGTTGTTTAAATTTACCTGTCTTATCATTAGTAATTTTGAGCAATCTTTCATGTTTTCTGATAGTTTGCAAGTCTTCCTTTTAAAACTGTCCAGTTTCTTTGATCACATATTATACTGAGAAATGGCTCATGTTCTTACATATTTGTTTTGATTATCTGTATGTCTTGGATATCAGACTTTTATCAGGGATAGTTGATGCAAAGCTTCCCCCCACAATGAACAGATTTGCTTCTTATCTTATACTGCATTGATTTTGTTTGTACAAAAACTTTTAAATTTTATATAATTGAAATTGCCTGTTTTATCTTTTGGGGACCCTTCTATACTGATTTTGTTTAAGAATTCTCCCCATCCATCCTCCTCTACATTTCTTTAAATGATGTCATCTTTTATATTTAGGTCAGGTATTCATTTGGAACTTGTGACATATGATGTAAGATACTGCCTAGACTTCATTTCTGCCATACTACTTTCTAGCTTTCCCTGTAGTTCTTATTGAATGGGAAGTGTTTTCCTTACTAGTTTGTTGAACACTACACTACTGTGTTGCTGAGTCTTAATTATCTAGGCTATTTTGCTGATACTCTTCTACTTTAAAAGAAATCAGTACTAAATAGTTTGGCTATTATCTGTCTTACAGTATAGTTTGAGGTCTTTTACTGCCAGATCTCTTTCATGTTTTCTTTTTTTTCATTATTTCCTTTCAGATTCTGTTTTCCTAAATGAATTTTTAAAACTATTTTGTTGAGTTCTATAAAATAACCTTTAGGTGGTCTGATTGGCATAGCATTAGATCTATAAAGTAATTTAGGTAGCAAGTCACTTGATTTTTATTTGACACATTGGAGCTTTTTCAATGCAATATACAAATCTATTTATGCCAATGCATAAAATGTGAAACTATATGCCCTTGGGTTTTCCTCTGGGTGGGGAGATCTGGCAGTGTTGTAGAAGATCATAAATTTCCTTATAGATTTAATTGAAGAGGGGTAAAATAATGTGTCTAAACTTTTAGGAAATTCTGAAAGATTTGATGAAAAAATGAAAGTTTAATTAGATATCTAAGAGTAGAAAACTTTTCTTTTTATCATGTCAGAAAAATATTAGGTTTAATTTCTTTATTTTTATAACATTCCCATTTGTACAGAATGTGTATGTTTTAATGATTTTATGCTGTCATGCACAAATAAATCTAATATTCACATTCTACTTTTCATCTAAAAATTCTTTTTCTATAAACTGTCAAGATTAAAATTACAGTCTAAGAAAATATATGCGGAAAAGGAGATTTATCATATGCATCATTCTTTTTATTCCTCAGAAATTTTCAAACATATCTTATGATTGAATCCTAAAACCTTAGTGTTTGTTTGATTATTCTTTTTGTTAGATCATATCCTACTTCATTAATAATCAATCCAAGTTATTAATCATTGACAGGAATATTTGATTAACTTCAGCTCAATGGTACAATAATTTTTCACTTTTCAGAGAATTTTTTTTGCTGTCAAAGAGTGTTCTAAATTTTTAAGAAATGTGTAACATCATAGAACCTTATAACTAAAAGGGGCAGCCACAGTGAGCTGACTCAGGCCTTCCCAAAGACAGTTTTTAAAAGGCTCCTCCCAAGCTACATAATGTCCGTACATGCATCACAGTCTCTCTAAGGTACCTCCCTTATATATTGTCATGGTTCTTCTCAATGTCCTCCACATGGAGAGCTTGTATCAGCTGAGCCAGCTGATGGAGTCTGCACAGGCACCAAGCCCCTATTCCATGAGAATCATTTGCAACATTTCTTTCACTGCATACAAAAAATCTGAAGTTCCCTATTTGGGGTCCAAATAGACAGCTACGGGCTCAAGTTTGTAAGCATTGGTAATGGCAGACTTTGGATAGAGTATGATCTCAGTAGGGCTGAGGACCACCTAGAGATATTAGGCACACATTATACTGTCCATGGTGTCCTCTCCAAGGGTAGAGTTTGGTACTCACCCATCATAGAGTAATTATGACATTTGTAGTCATGTATGCAAAATGAAACGTTTTCATTCCATTAAAGAAATGTATAGAAAGGTACTTATTAGATCAGCCCACTGACCACATACAAACTTACCCATTCAAAAGCATGAATGATTTACAGGAATGATACTTGGTGTTTATCAACAGATGACAGGTAGTAGGTGGTTCATTGGATAGAGAGCGCCAAGCCTAGAGTCAGGAAGACCAGAGTTCAAATCCGAACTCAGACACTTAGCAGTTGTTTGACCCTGGTCAAATCACTGCACCTCTGTCTGCCTCAGTTTCCTCATCTGTGTAATGGGGTTTGCAATAGCACCTGCCTCCTAGAGTTGTGAGATAAAACGAGATCTTTGTAAAGCACTTGTCACATAGTAGGTGCTCTAGAAATTCTAGTTATTATTATCGTTGTTGCTGTTGTTATTTTTCTCATTCAATGGTTGTGTTCATAAGTCCATGTGCCATGCAGATAGCAACCATTAGAAAGTTCAGCTTCTTAAAAATAGTGGTGAGGGCACAGCCAAAGAGTTTTATCCTGGGGCAGAGTAGACAATGATTACCTATGTTCCAGGATTTGAGGGGGTCCAAAACTCCTTTGAATCCTCCTTCCCACCTTAGCCCTGGTACTTAAAATTCCTACCAACAGATTCACCAAAGACAAAGATTTTGGATGATAATCCCCACATGACATCTGCTATATTAATTGCCCTCTAGTTGGTATGTTTGTGTTTTTTTTTTCTTGTGAAGGAACCAATGTCTTCTATAGCAGAAAGCTATACTCATTTTGTGATACAGTGGGGTGTTGATTTAAGTTCTCTAGAGGTAGCTGTTTCTTGTGGTAGGAATGATGAAAATGTTGTCCCTTTCTATGCTACACTGGATATTGCAAAAAGGAGACTTCTACAGGGAATTAGATGATTATTTTCTAATTACTCTGAGTTCTGTAGTTTAGGCATTGATGCAATGGAGACCAGACAGGTGACAACACATATTCCCTTGAACAAGCTTGCATCTGTAATGACAGTAATTGGCTTCTCCTCATCAGAAGAACAGCCTGAATTTAGTGAGTACATGAATGTTGGAGACCTAGTTGATTCAATCAACTTGCCAGATTTGGTGAAAGTTTACATCAGTCATATGCCACCTATTGATTAAACTATGACAGACATAAGAAATGATTACCTGGTTTTTGGTTATCCTATTAAGTGTAGAGAAATGCTATTGATGGAAGGGACCATAGGACATAATTCCAGAGTTACAAAGACCTTTAGAACATAGTTTAGAGCACATTGCATAGCATGTCAGAATTGGAAGGGTCCATAGGACATAGAGCATCACAACTGGAAGGTACTTTAGAACACAGAAAATAGGACACCATTGTTGGAAGGGACCATAGAACCTGAATTGTAGAGTATTGTTACAGCTTAAAGAAAATTTGGAATATAGAAAATGGATTTTAAGAGCAGGAAGGAACCTTAGAACATTAATCCTGAGACAGTGCAGCATGAAGGAACATTAGAATGTGGAACATAGACTGTAAAGAAAGATAGAAAATAGATAACAGGATGTTATAGGTTGAAGGGAACTTATAACCTATAACAGAAGATGGAAGCGCTGGAAGGGCCTTTAGAACATACAACACAGAGTATAACTACTGGTGTAAGGGACCACAGGCCATGGCAGATAGAATGTGATAACTGAAAGGGCCGGTGAATACCAGAGCTGGAAGGGCCCTCAGAGCAGAGAATGCCAGTCCCTAACATTGGCACACACAGTTCCCTTTCCTTCTCCCTTTTTGGGCCAATGAAATGGAAAGAGTCCACGAAGACCTAAAGCAGCTTGGGCCAGTGCTTGCTAAGTTCAAGATGCTTCCCCTCCTTGGACCTCGGTTTCCCCCTCTGGAAAGTGAGGAGATTGGAGTAGAGCAGCAGTGACCTTAAGCAAGTCACACCCTCTCCCAGAGTTTCAGCTTCATCCACAGATGGCACTAGGAAGTTTTTTTTAAAAAAATAAATTAATTAATTTAATTTCTTGTTTACATCATTCATTTCCATGAGATTTTGAGTTACAAATTTTCTCCCCATCTTTCCCCTACCCAACACCTCAAAACAGCCATACCACTGTATAACCCCTCCCCGAATCTGCTCTCCTATGTCCTCCCCCTCGCCCTTCAGACTTTCCGGTAGGGCAGGTTGGATCTCCCTTCCACAGTGCCTGTGTATCTTAATTCCCAGTTGGATGTAGTTATTAATAATAATAATAAT
>CM053582.1:41341525-41368234 GCA_028627135.1 Pseudochirops cupreus | reverse complement strand
CTTAAGGTAGAAGCTGCTGGGTTATCCTTATTGTGTTTCCACAGTATTCAAATTATTTCTTCTTGGCAGCTTGTAATATTTTTTTCTTGACCTGGGGACTCCGGAACCTGGCTATAACATTCCTAGGAGTTTTCTTTTGGAGATCTTTTTCAAGAGGTGATTGGTGAATTCTTTCAACCTCTATTTTGCCCTCTAGTTCTAAAATATCAGGGCAATTTTCCTTGAGAATTTCTTGAAGGATGCTTTCTAAGTTTTTTTTTTGATCATGGCTTTCAGGTAGTCCAATAATTTTTAAATTGTCTCTCCTGGATCTATTTTCCAGGTCAGTGGTTTTTTTCTTTTTTTTTTTAAGGCATTCTTCTCCTCGTTGGCTTTTTGCGCCTCTTTTGTCTTTTGAGTTAATCTGTTTTTTAGGGTGTTAATTTCTTCAGTCAGATTGCTGACTCTCTTTTCATGATTTTCTTGCAACATTCTTATTTCTCTTCCCAATTTTTCTTCCATTTCTCTCATTTGGTTTTCAAAATCCTTCTACAGCTGATCTCTAGCTTTGAGGGAATCTTTGTGTTTATTGGAAGCCCCTGGTGCGGGATCTCTGGCTGTGCTGTCCTCCTGCAGCTCTCTGCCTTGGTCCTGCTTTTCTTCAAAGAAGGAATCTAGGGTTTGGTTGCTGTTCTTACCCTGCTTCTTATGCTTGTTCTTATTCATGATTGGTCAGTCTGTGATTTTTTATTTTTAATCTCTGTGGAGCTCTGCTTCTGGAGGGGAAAGCTCTATCCCAAAATCACTGGGGTCCTCCCAGCTGCCGGAGTTCTTAGGAGGTTGCTGGGTCCCTCTGCCACTTCTGGCTGACTGAATAAAAATGAACCACAGGACCAAAGCCCAAGACCGTGATCCAGATCCAGGCCACTCAACGCGAGAGCACTTGGCCTCTGAACAATCGCTTGGTCCCCCTCCAGTCTGCAGGCCGAGAGCCCTGAAGCAGCAATGTGGAGGCGGGTGCAGAACCTCTGCCTTTTGCTTCTCAGCCCTGTAGGTGTTTTGGCTGGACCGCTTTTCTCTCACGACCTCGCAAGCCCCACTGACCTAGTTCTGGATCTTGCTGCAGCTGCCGCCAATCTGCTCACCTGAAGCTCCAGCTGGGGCTCGGCTCCTCTCGTCCAGCCACCCCCAGGACACAGCCAAGGTTTCAGGCTAGGCTGGTTTCGGTTCGCAGTGCTGATATGGTTCCTGGTAGCTGGGCTGACTTTAGTGGAAAGTATATTTGTGTGCGTTTTGGAGTTCTAGAATTAGTTTAGAGTCATATTTTATGGGTATTTTGGGGTAGCTATGTGAGAGCTGCAATATGTTGCTGCTCTTACGTTGCCATCTTGGCTCTGCCCCTGTCAGTGGTTTTTTCAAGGTGATATTTCACATTGCCTTCTATTTTTTCATTTGTTTGGATCTCTTTGATAATATCTTGATTTCTCATAAAGTCATTTGCTTCCATTTGCTCCACTCTAATTCTGAAGGAATTATTCTCCTCAGAAAGCTTTTCAGATTCTTTTTCCGTCTGGCAAATTCAGCTTTTTAAGGCATTCTTCTCCTCATTGGCTTTTTGAGCCTTTTTTGCCATTTGAGTCAATCTTCTCTTATTTGGTTTTCAAAATCCTTCTTAAGCTGATCTGTGGCTTGTAGTTAGTCTACATGTTGCTTGGAAGCTTTTGGTGCAGGAGTTCTGACTGTGTTGTCTTCCTCCTGTTCCATACTTTAATTCTTTTTGTCCCCCAAGAAGGAATCTAGAGTTTGATTGCTGTTCTTACTTTGCTTCCTTTGCCTGCTCATGTTGTTTCCAGTCAGTTACTTGACTTTTTAGCTCTGTGGAACTCTGCTTCCAGAGGGGAAATCTCTGTCCCAAATCCCTGGGGTTTTCACAGCTGCTGGAGCTATTGGGAGACCACTGCAGCCCCCACCAGCTTTGGCTCACTGAAAACGCACCTCAGGACCACCACCCAAGACCATGATCTGGATCCAGGCTGCTCAACACAAGAGCACTTAGCCTCTGAACGATAGCTTGGCCCCCCTGCAGTCTACAGGCCTGGAGGTCTGAAGTAGCCATATGGAGATAGCTGCAGGGCTGCTTCTTCTGCTGCTTCCTTGTCCTGGAGGCAGTTTGGCCAGACTGCTTTCTCTCCCAAATTTAGCTGAGTTCCACTGACCTTTCACTTTGTCCTTGTTTCTTATGGCTTGATAATTCTGTAAACTGACACAGCTGCTGCTGATCCAGCCTCCTGAAGGCTCTAGTTGTGGCTCGTCCTGGCTGCCCCGGGGGTAAGCCAAGGTTTCAGCCTGGGCTGGTTACAACTCCCAGTGTGCTGTGATGAACCCTTCTTGCTAAGCTGCCTTCTGCAGGAGATGTGTTTTTGTGTATTTTTGTGAGATTTGGAGCTCTAAAATTTGTTTAGAGTCATATTTTATGGGTATTTGAGGTGGCTGTGTGGGAGCTGTGGAACCTTGTTGTTTCTATGCCATCATCTTGGCTCCCAGAAGTTTTTCATTAAGGAAAAATATTCATCCAAGTAAAATGAAATGAAATAATCTCTCAGTTAAGGGAGAAAGGCTGGGACACTGAATGGGAAGACAGAGACTTTTACCTAAACACTGGCATGAGCCTGCTTCTGGGGAGGCTGCATGGTGTAGAAAGTGCTTCCTTCCCATAAACCATCTGGTAGCTGCCTATTTTAACCAATTATCCTTGATAACTAGGTGGTAAGCTCAATTGTTCCTGCAAGTGATATCAGTACTCTCTGAATATGGCACCTTAGGGGAAAGCCCCCAACATTCTACCCTAGTTAGAGCTCTGTTTCTTTCCTCTGTTAAATGAGAGGAGGTCAGACTAAATGATTTTTCTTGTTCCTTCCAGCTCTCTCTAACTTTTTGTAATTCTGACTGAATGAGTCATTTTGACAGACAATTTGTACAGGCATATAGCCCTGAGGGACATTACTTAAACTAGATCGGCTCACTTTAGAATGATCTGCCTGTACCAACTCCTAGGTGAAAAGCATTTTGGAAGAGGATAAAATATAACTTATGATTCTAGTTCCAGAGATATTAATGCAAGTTGAAACAATTCAAAAGGGCCCCCATGCACACTTGTGTCCAGAGCCATACTTTTTATTTGTGATACTGAGAGCAAGGGGTACACTCTAATCATTCCCTGGTCTCTTCTTTCCACATTTGCTACCTCTCTGAGACTCCCTGGACTGATAGAAGGGATGTCTCAGTCCCCTGCTGACCAGGAACTCTTCTTGATGTCCAAAAGAGTTCTCCATTCCGGGATCTTCCGTGGTGGCAAACAAGATCCTACTTGTATGGATCTTAGGGTATGTCACAGAGGAGCAGAATGAGTGCTGGATTTGATTCAGACAAACTGGATTCTAGTTCCATCTCTGTCTCTGACTTTATGTGATTTTAAATAAGCCACTTAATCTCTTTGAGATTCAGTTACCTTGTTTGTAAAATGAAGATGGTGATAATATATGTAGCACCTGCCTACCTTCTAGTGTTATTAGGATCAAATCAGACAATGTACGGGACAGGACTTTGTGAACTGTCAAATACTCTGCAAACATAAGCTCTTCATATTATTATGGGATGGAGTTCTGGTCAAACAAGTTCTGGGACAAGTCACTGCCTTATTTAATATATTTTATTTATTTATTTATAGCATATTTATTATATATTTATGCTTATGTTTAATATCCCATGGGCTACTGTATGGGGAAACTAGACAACTGCCTTTGGTTAAAGGAATGAGTGTTAGGCTGTGAGCTTATTCTTGGTAGGTTCACTGAAAGCATCCTTGGTACAATTCTAGCTCTACCGTCATGGAGATGATATGTACCTCATTCTGTTCCTACATGACGGTGATTTATTCTGTTAGAACTCTATTTAGAAAGCTTTTCATTCCATGTAGCTGGTGGGTTATGAATAGCTAGATGTGTGGTCCATACCCATAGTCACAGTTACTTGGGAGGCTGAAACTTTTTAATAACTTGAGTTCCAGGAGTTCTGAGCTGCTGAGGGCTAAGTGATCAGGTGCCCACACCAGATCTGGCAGCAATATATTAGCCCTCAAGTACAGGAGGATGCTAGGCTGCCTAAGGAGGGGGGAACTGACCCAGGCTGGGAATGGAGCAGGTCAGAGCTCCTGTGTCAGTTGGCACAGTCAGTGAAATTGAGTGGCTCCTGCAGTTTGAGCATGAGTGCAATAGAGAGAGAGAGAGAGAGAGAGAGGGAGAGAGAGGGGAGGAGGAGGAGGAGGAAGAAGAAGAGGAAGAGGAGGACGAGGAGGAGAGAGAGAGAGAGAATTTGGTATGGTGATATCTATTTAAATCATTCTTAAATTTTTATGGATCAGTGAGTAGTAGTTGTACACGATAATGGTATAGTTTCAGCAAAGTTTATTGGTTGAGTTTTCCAGGATATTTGGAGCTATACATTTGTAGTATAGGGATTTGTCACCCATGAAATATAGCAAGCTTCTGATGTTTAAGTCTAGTCTCTAGGTCATGTATTGCTAGGTATTTGCTAGGTGCTGAATTTTTACAGCCTGTTGTGACATATTATATCATCACCACCATTTCTTTGCATAATTTTCATTAATCAATTCAATCACCTTAGGGGTAACCTTCGGTAATTTCTGGTGGTGATGACCTGGTTCTGAATTGCCATCAAAAACCTCTTTGTTTCTACAAATAAGTCTGCATGATTCAGCCATTCATTTGACACTTTTGTTGACTTTTTATTCTTTTTCAATCCTAGCCATTTCATAAGCTTCATCTGGACATAATCCAATTTAGCTTTTGTTTCACAAATCTAATGGCATGTACCTGTCATTGACCTTTACTGTTGTTTGGTAAAGTTGTATTTGCTTATTCCAAAAGTATGCCTGTAAGATTCAAATGTATTTATCATGTGCTCTGAGAATGTCATTCAATCTTCTTCCTCCTCTATGATGTTAAAGTGTTAGTCTTCCTATAGCTGCCTCAGGGCAATGTGCTCTATGTTTCATGAATATTTTACAGGTTTGTGTTAGAATACTTTTCAAATCTGTTATGATCCATTTTATAATTCTCAAAGTGCACATTAAGCTTGGGCTCCTTTGGAATCACCTGTCTGTAAATTCTGGTAACTTAGCCAGTTTTCATGAGGGTCCTCCTCCAATTCCTCATTATGGTGCTGGGGTCCCCCTAAATATTCAAGGGCTCTTCCAGTGGAGTCCAAGCTCTGGTAAGTCTTACCAAGTTGGAAAGGCCTTGAGCATGAGTCTAGCACCAATTTGTATCAGCAAGCACCCTAGCATACCCAGGGTGGCTGCTAGCACAGGTTCTTAGATCTGCTTTTCTAAAGGAAAGCAACTCAAAATGGGTTAACAATCTTACTTTAATCAGTCAAACATATATCATTTACCTAGTTCAGGGGAAAAAGTCAGCACCCTGAACTTCAGAGAATACAAACAGAATACAAACAGAAATTACAAGCAGAAGTTACAAGCATACAAAGAAACAGATCAGCAGACAGACGTCCAGTCATCTGACCATTACATCCATACCTAGTCAGTTACCAGAGAGGGAAGCACCAACATCCGGGTTTTTCAAAGCCAGGGGGGGGCTCAATGGCTTCCCAGAGTCTCATCTGGCCTAAGCACACAACTCTTCTCAAAGTGAGCCCCAATGCAAAACCTCAGATCAGCAGTATATATAGCCTTCTCCTGGATCAGAAAATGTCACAGCCCTCTTGACCCACTGCCCAGTCACAAAGTGATAAGGCATGGGCATTCCTGAAGAACAAGCCTCCCGCCACAGGCTCCATGTGATCACATTCAGCCTATTAGGGGGCAGAGTATACTTTCAAATCAAGGAAGGTTCTCAGAGCCACTTAAGTCTATCACAGGGCCTAGAGGTCAGGAAGATCTTCAGATTCCCCTAACACAATTCTGGATCTGTTGTCTGAAGACCAGATGGGCTCAGTTTGAAGAGGCTTATGGGAGGATGATTTTTCCAGCCATAGCAACTATTAAAGACTTCAACTAAATCACAGCCAGGCTCTGATCAGTAGACAAAGAACCTGAAGCAATGGCAATGACAGATTCTTGAAGCAGTGAAGAATTGTAATCCATACACCAGCCTCTGTCATTTCCCTCCTCTCCTCTGTCTGCCACCCACCACCCCCACCTTCCTTCTGGGAGAACTATCTCATTCTAGGCCCACGCTGGGGTCAAGAGTTAAAATGAACATTGTAGACTTGGATGGTTTACAAAAGTTCAACTAAGCAGAACATCCTGACCGGAGAAAGAAGAGTCTTACCAGGTCAAACAACTACATTATGTAAAACAAATGTTGGGCCCAAAGTATTTTCAAATTTCCACAATTTTGTAGAAGGGAAAAATGACTTTGAAGTGCTTTTCCATTTATGTATCAATTTCTGAATGCATTCTTCAAGGTATGTGGAATATAAATTTAAGGCCAGAGAGAATTACTCAGCAGTACAAAGGATCACTTGATGTTTAGGAGGTAATTTTACCCAGAACTTTTCTGCCCTTTTATTTGTGTGAAATAGCTTAATTGAATTGTGCTCACAATTCTGCATTCTGGTGGGTCTGGTGGGAAGGAGATTTGTATCTGAAGGGCTACTTTGGGTAGAACTGACTTAGACCTACCTTAATCATCCTAGCTTGTATTTGAGTGATTTCTGTACATCTCATCCCTCTTCTAGACTGTAAGCTCTGTGAGAGCTCAAACTGTGCCATACTAATGTATGTGTCCCTCTCAGTGTCCAAAATGAGGCCTTATACCAATTAGGTGCTCCATGAATTGTTGATTGATTATGAAGTATTGCATTGACTCATAGAACCTCAGAGTTGAAAGGGACTTAACCGGCCAATTAGTCCAAATACTGGAACAAGAATGCCCTCCACAATGTCCTTGAGATGGGGTGATTCAGCCTTTACTTGAAGACCTCAAGTGAGGGGAAATCGCCATCTCCACAACCAGCACATTCTACTCTTGTACATCTCTATTGGTTAGGAAATTTTTTTCCTGACATCAAGCCCAAATTTACTTGTTGGGGAATTTCCTTGTTAGGGGAATCTGAAGACCTTCCCTGCCCCTAGGCCCTTTGATAAGCTTAAGTGACTCTGAGAACCTTCCCAGATTTGAAAGTATACTCTGCCCCCTTATTAGGGGGCCTGAATGTGGTCACATGGAGCCTGTGGCGGGAGGCTTGTTCTTCAAGAATGCCCATACCTTATCACTTTGTAATTGGGCAGTGGGTCAAGAGGGCTATGACATTCTCTGATCCAGGAGAAGGCTATATATACCCTGATGTGAGGTTTTGCTTTGGGGCTCACTTTGAGAAGAGTTGTGTGCTTTGGCAAGATGAGACTCTGGGAAGCCCTTGAGCCCCCCGGCTTTGAAAACCCAGATGTTGGTGCTTCCCTCTCTGGTAACTAACTAGGTATGGATGTAATGGTTAGACAGCTGGAAGCCTGTCTGCTGCTCTGTTTCTTTGTCTGCATGTAATTTCTGCTTGTAACTTGTTTGTATTCTGTTTGTATTCTCTGAAGTTCATATTGTTGACTTTTCCCCCTGAACTAGGTAAATGATATGCGTTTGATTGATTAAAGTCAGATTGTTAACCCTTTTTGAGTTACTTTCCTTTAGAAAAGCGCATCTAAGAACCTGTGTTAGCAGCCATCCTAGGTATGTTAGGGTACTTGCTGATAGATTCCTCCATTGCTCCTGTTTCTGCCTTCTGTGGCCAATTTGAACAAGCCTAATACCCCTTCTACATGAGAGCCCATCACATACTTGGAGACATCTAGCTATCATGCCACCCTAGCTTTCCACCTTGAGTCTTCTCTTCTTTGGGCTAAACTTTTCCATTTTCTTCAGTAAATTGCCACCAGGCATGCTTTCTAGTCTCCTCATTGGCCTGCTTTGTACACTCCTTGTACGTGTTCATGTTGATCATTTTCCTTATTGACATTGAACACAACACCCAGTTTTGTGAGGCAGTGTTAAGTGGTCCCTCACTGCTTTGCGATGGTGCTTTTGTTCTCCCTGAGGTACTATTTATCACATTCTCCATTGCATCTCTTCTGACTGAGCTTTCTCTTCTCTCCTCATTTCCTTTCAGCATATGAGTTCATCTCCTACTTCCTAATAAAATCAAGGTCATCCATCATAAGCTCCTTCTTTTCCCCACACTATGCTTCAATACACCTTTCTATAGTTTCTCATTCTCTCCTTAACTAGAGGAGATGTCTGAAGAAGAGGTTGTATTTGTTCTTTTGTTCACATCTCTTGTTTCCTTTGGGAACTTTCCCCCTCATTTATTATCTCTCATCCTCAAATCTTTCCTTCTCTACTGACTTATCAAACTGGTTGCTTACAAATATGCTCCAGGCAGCCTTGTACTTAAAACACAAACATTTCACTTGATTGTATCATCTTCTCAAGTTACTGTTCTGCATCTCCCTGCTACAGGGAAGAGCAGGTAGGCCCACTTCAGGGGAGCCCCAGGAGCTTAAAGGGGAAGAGCATTCTAGAAGCCTCATCTTTCAAGTCAGAAGGAATCTTCTTTAGGCTCCCTTGAAGTAGGCCTACTTGCTATTCCCTGAGCTTGTCTCTGTTATAGTCTGGTACAGTGGAAGGATGTGGAGTTAGTGGACTTGGATTCCAATCTCAGTTTTCCCACTTACTACCAATGTGACCTGGAGCAAGTCCTTTCTCCTCTCTGGGCCTCAATTCTCTCATCTATTAAATAAGGGGGTTACCCTAGGCAACCTCAAAGACCTCTTCCAGCTCTATATCTTGCTTGTGGTCCCTTCACCTCTAAAGTTTCTCTCATGAACCCTCTAGTCTGTACCCATCCTTTGAAAGTCAGATCAAATACTACCTCTCCTAGGAAGCCTACTCTGATTCCCTCACCTAGAAGAGATCTCTTCTTCCTCTGAAATCTCATCACACTTAGGTAGTACCCATAGCTACTGCCTTCAGTGGAGTCTAGTGTGTATGTGACTGTCATGCTAGTTTCATAAAATGGCCTCTCACCTCTCCTTCCTCCATGTCATTTCTCTGACCACATCCTGTAGTGACCTGTCCTGGATCTGTACCTGCTCTTCCTGTCCTAAGACCACTTTTCCTACCAGCCCTTTGCACCTAGGATTTATTGCATTTGGGGATTTAATCTTTGGACTAGTAACCCTCTAATTCTTGATTGACAGGTCATGGTACTTGGACTTCACATTCTCGCCACCCCCCCCCCCCACCTGTTAATGCCTATACTGCTGTTCCCCTCCCTACTTCTTCAAGTACAGTTTGTACCTCTCTTGTACTCATCACATTCTAGTTTGTATTATAGTTACTTGTGTGCAGGCATACCCCTTCTAATAATGTTAATTGGTTCCAAGAAAATATGATGTCAGCCCCATAGGAACACTGTTATAAATGGCCAATCAGTATCACAGTGGGGCCTCTCTCCAGAATGGCAGGGGTTTATTTAGAATGAATTCACAATGTCACTGAGCAGCAACATAGCTCAGGACTAATTCCTGCCTATCTTCTCCTAGAACTAAAACTCTATATAGAAGAACATAGCCTGGGATGTAGTACTTTGGACAGTACCTAGAAAGACAGTAGGCACCTAAGAAAGGTTTTTGTAATGAATAAGTGAATATTATGAATTCCAAAGCTTATGACTACCCACATGGCATCATGTGAGAGTCACTCAAACTTAACTCTGCCCTCCCTACTTACCCGCTGAACAGTTCATTCACTGGCTTACCACCATTTCTGAAATTTCCACATTTCAAATGCCTCTGGGTTAAGACATTGTATGTCTATTTAAACTTGCAATTGTTTTCTTCCCAGAGTTGGTTTATCAGATTAGTAACTATTCTCCTAATAATGTCCCCATAAAGGTGGGCCACAAGAAAGGGAACTTTTTTTGGAAATCAAGACAGGGAAAGACTGATCACATATGAACATATAAGTACTCTTAAGTTCTACTCAAGCCAACTTACATGCTGTATCATGGGATAAGGGAGATTGTAATGGATTTGGAGCCAGAGAAACAAAGGCTCTAATCCTGGCTCTGCCATTTTACTAACAATATGACCTTAGGCAAGTCACTTCACTTCTCTAGGCCTCTGTTTCCTCTTCTGTAAAATGACGAATTTGGACTATGTGACTTCTGAGGTTCCTTCCAGCTCTAGATCTAGGACCTAATAATCCCCTAGGCAATAATTCCCAAGCTTTATGCATATTTTGTATTTATCTATCTATATACATGTTGTTTTCTCCCAAGAGAATGTAAGGTCCCTGGGGTCAGGGACCATTTCATTTATCATCTTCCTGTCTTCAGTACCTAGCATAGAGTGGACACTCAAAAATATTCAGTGAATTGAATTTCTCTGGAGGCTAAAGTTCCACCAAAGTGGACTGCTGCAGTGGGTGGCCGTGGATGGGGATGAAAGGGAAGCAGGAGGACCCTCAGCCTTGCCATAGAGTGGGGCAGGGTCACAGACAGAGAAGGGTCCACTTTACAGTTTTGCCAGTACTGTGCCATGCTAAGGCTAGGCTTCTAGGAGGCCAAGATCCTGTTTGATGTCAATCACTTAAGTGTGGAAGAACCTCCTATTTTAACTTTTGGCTCTGTTTCCCAATTGCTTACTTACCACAGTGCCTGGCACATAGTAAGCCTTGACCAATGCTTATTTATTGATTGAACTGTCCTACTTGTAGTTTATTGAGTAGGGGTTGGCCATGGTCAGACCTGAGCATTAGGAATATAAATCTGGCAGCTGAGTGGAGGACAGATTGGAGTGGTGAGAGACTAGAGGCAAGAAGATCAAACAGAAGACTGTTGTAGTAGTCCATGAGTGAGGTGATGAGGGCCAGTACCAGGGTGGTACTGGAGGCATATGTATGAAATGTCATCAGGGTAGAAGTGATGAGATCTGATAGTCAGTTGGAATAAATGAGATTGAAGAGGTGAGGATGCTACTGAGGTTGGGAAGCTGGAGTACTGCAGGGATGAGCGTGTCCTCCATAGTAATAAGGACGTTTGGAAGAGAGGGAGCTCGGGGGATAAGGTAAAGAGTTCTGTTTTGTACATGTTGAGCATGAGATACCTACAGCACATTGGTTGGGAATACGTATTCGACAGTTCATGCCATAGAATGAGAGCTCAGTAGAAAGATTAGGATTAGATTTCTCAAACTGGGAATTATCTGCTTAAAGATAATTGAACTCATGGGAGCTAATCAGATCACCAAATGAGATACTGTGGAGAGAAAAGAGAAGGGAACCCAGGTTAGAGCCTTGGGGGATACCTACAGTTAGTGGATGTGACATGGATAACAATTTAGCAAAGCAAGAGAAGAGATCTGAGGTTCCTTCCAGTTTCAGGGGAATCTGCCTTGGTATTATTGTTCTTTCTCCTGGCTGCTGCTAGCTGTTTGTCTGATTCAGAGGATTCTTCTCTGGTTTTGTGGTGGTAGAAATATTGATCATCAACTGCTTGTTCTCTAGACAGACCCTGACACAGAGTTCTCAGAGGATCCCATGCCATATACACTAAAAGACATCCCAGAAATTACTGTGATGTTGAGCAGTTCTTTGCTTGGCTTGGCTATGTATTTTTGAAGCAAGGTTAACAATTTTTTTTCATTTATGGAGAAGAGGTAAGAGAGAAGAAAAATAAATGTTCATGAACTGAAAATGGTAACGTTTAATTAAAAATTAAAGGAATGTCCAAAAATAGTCTTTAGGGTTCTCAAGTACTCTTGAGGCTGCCCCACCCCCCAAACAATAAACTCTTGGCTTGAGAGAGAGAGAAGGAGCCCCTGGGTAGACAAGGCCAAGTTCACCACAGCCTGATATAGACTAGATGTTATTTGTGGCTCCTGAGGAGGCCATCCTAACTCTCTAGGAGGCCTTCTCCCTAGCAGTGAGGAAGGCAGCTCTCTGGAGGCTTTAAGTAACCAACTTGGAACAATCAGATCATCAGTGGACTATTTTTCTGGCTTTTTCACTTCTCCCTGAAAACTAAGGTAGAAAGTATGACACTAAGTCATGGAGACAATTTAGTATATGGAACCTCCTATGGAGAATGACCAAAGGGGATAACATTAAGGCACACTTAGCCCAAGAAATGGGACTACAGAGAGCGAGAAGTCTTGTGCTCTCTTCTTAAATGGTACACTTGGGCTCTTGTACAAAAGAACACATTTCGGAGTGTTTTGGAAAACTATGTGCTATGATTTTTCATTTGATCCGACTGCCCTCAGGACTGAAAAACTGTTCATCTTCCTCTCTTCCCTTCTCTTTCCTTTGAGAGGCAACAGCATAAAGAACACTGAACTCAGAGTCTAAAGACTTAGGTGAGGGGGAGTTCTAGAGCCATCTGGAACTTTGGGCAAGGCACTTAACCATGTGGGTCTCAGTTTCCTTTTCTGTACAATAGGGATAATACTCCCTTCTAGTCCAGATCTTAGTTCCTATGCAGGCCTTCCTTTAAAGAATTCATGAGAAGCATTTATGGAAATGCCAAGATCGTCTATAGAGAGTGCTTTGTAGCTCTAAAGACATATACAAGTGGGGATAACTATTATCATTATTGTTATATTAGCCCCTGTGGAAGACTGAAACCCCTTGCTCAGAGCTGGGCATGGTCAGAAAGCACAGGAAAGAAGCTCATGGCCATGTTATGGAGGAAACTACCAATTCCCCATGATTAAAGTGGCTTGTGGAATGTTAGGTCTGAAAGCTACCTTAGAGGCCCTGCATTCCAACACCCCTCTTGTTACACATGGAGAAACTAAGGCCCACAAAAGAGAATGGACTTTACCTAAGTCACACAGGTAGTAAATGGCAGAGCTGGCATCTGAACCACTCTCCTCTGCCTCTAAACCCCAAAGTTTTTCCATTTTACCACATTGCTGCCTTTTCTAAAGTCAGACTTCGATAAAAGTAAAGATGGGTTGCTCATCAAGTATTCACAGGACACATGACACACAGCGAGTAAGAGTTTGATAGCCAATATGTTTAATGACAGAGTCATGGTCTTGAAGACTCCAGGAGGCTGGAATAATGAGTCCAAAATAACAAAATGACATTTGATGGGAATAAATGTGAAATCTTGCACTTAGAGCAATCTCACAAAGCAGATGGGGGAGATATCCTCAAGTATCATCTTGTATCTTTCCTCTCTTTCACTCAAATTCTGAGTATCCGTGAGGCTGAGACATAGACACAAATATACATATAGACATCATATATGGATATACATATAAGTGTGCATATACCTACATATACAAACACATATATGTATATATCCTATACACATACATATGCATGTATTAGCACTATATATATACACACATATATGTATATATATACATATATACAAAAACACATTATATATATATATATATATATATATATATATATATGTATATCATGTGTTTTTGTTTAAACAATCCACTCCCAGTCTCTTCCTTCCTCCAGAGATAGTCCTCCTGGCTCTCCTTCACACCCCTAGATCTGACCCAGTGCTGGATTTTGCTTTTTTTTTTAAACAGACCTATGTACCTGTCATTTATTTTTGTTGAAGCAGTCTGATTCCCATCTCCTGCCTTGGACATACTGATTTTTTCTTGTCCTCTACCCATCCCCCCATTACTCAATTCTAATGTTACTGATACAATCTTTTTCTTTTTTATACTTTTCTTGTTCAGTCCAATAATAATGTGGTTCATAAGTACCCTCTTCACTCTTCCCCTAGGAACCTCCTGGGGTACCTGGATTCCAGAAGACTAGATCATTTATTCCTAGCATCCTTATGACTGATCACCAAAGCCCTTAGCTCTTTCTTTCTGTCCCTTGACATGGTAGGACTTCAAAGAGCTGATTCACCTGTTTTTGTCTCCTTGAATTCTTTAGGAGTTCAAATTGTTTTCCTTGGCTCTTCTTTTAATTCTTTTCAGTATTTCACTCCTTCTGGAAGGTGTTCCACTCTAATTTCAGGGTATCTAGCTGTTCTTGTAGCATATTGCCTTTGTTCTGGAGCTCTCTCCTCCCTTTGTCTTCTAGAACTTCTTCATTGGGGGCAGCTAGGTGGTGCAGTGAATAGAGCACCGGCCCTGGAGTCAGGAGGACCTAAATTCAGATCCTGCCTCAGACACATAACACTAGCCATGTGACCTTGGGCAAATCACTTAACCCCAATTGCCTTGCCCTTGAGTCTTCTTTCAGGTTTCCAGTTTTTCTGCAAGGTTTCCTTTTGTAAGGATTAATCTCCTTTCCTGTCTTCTTTCTACTTTCTTTGGTTCAGATCTTGCTTTTTGCAGAGTCTGCACTATGTAGCCATTTTGCTTTTTTTTTTGTAATTCATGGACTCACACGTTAGGACTTCAGAGATGATTTAGTCTACTCCCCTCATTTTACAGGTGGGCAAATTGCAGGGAGGAGAAGAGACTTGGCCAAGGTCACTCAGCTGGTTGGGGAAGAACCAGGATTCCCTCCAAGCCAGATTTTCTTCCTCCAAGGCCCGCACTCTATTGACTACAACCTCCTGCCTTCCTACACAATAAATAGATGATTATATGGGCAATTTGACTTCATGGTGCCTTAGCATCCAACATCCTCAAAGCATCTTTCTTAATAGAAAGGTTCCCACTGGAGAACTGCCCACCTCCTGATGGAGAAGGGACAGGGGGCTCCAGATGAAGCATGAGATTTACATTTTGGAACATGGGACATGTGGGAATTCATATTGCTTCACTATGCATACATGTTAGAAAGGTTTTGACTTTTTTATAGGGGAAGGTGAGAGGGAGAAAGAGAAAATGCTTATTAATTGATAAAAATAAAATTTTAAAAAGAGAGGCTAAGCTCAAGGTGATTTGTTGTGTAATATCATAGCCAATCAAGGAGGGACTTCAGCTTCCCAGAACAGGCAATGTGGTGGCATGGAAAGAACAGTGACTCTGATATCAGAGGTCCTGGATTGGAATATTGACTCTGGCCCTCTGACCTTGGGCAACTCACTTAACCTCTCTGGGCCTCAGTTTCCTCACTAATAAAATGAGGGGGTTGAGCTAGGTTAAAGACCCCTGAGATAGATGATCCTTAAGTTCTCTTCTGGCTCTGGAACCTGTGTGCCCCCAGGAATGAGGCCTAAGGCTTCCCAGTGCAGGCCTTTGAATAAGGAATTTATGAGAACCATTTGTGGAAGTGCCAAGAGCACATAGGACTTAACAGGGCCAGACGGTAGCTTTCAAGTTGAGTCATCATGCTTGTTCATTTCTGCAAACTTGGGAGGAAAACACAATGCAGACTGTTTTCTTCATTTCTAGGCAGATCTTGCCTCACAGCTGGGGCACCTCTGGCTCAATTCAGCTGCAGAGCAGACTAGGTTTGCAATCTCATTGAGCTTCCCTTCCCAAAAGGGAGGACCCAGCACTAATTTTCTAAGCTAAACAGACCCATTCTCTGTCCCTTAAGAAGTAGGGAAAAGAAGTTGTATAGGAGAGACTGATAATCTCAGGGCTCACAGTGGATCCCATTCCTCTTGTTCTCCCCTCACAGAAACCCTGAGAAGTAGGGAGTGTAGTTGGGAGTTACTCATTCACTTTCAATGATGGGGAAACCAAGGCTCAGAAAAGTCATCGGATCATAGCTTTTGAATTAGAAGGTCATCCAGGATAACTCTCTCATTTCATAGATGAGGAAACTGAGGCCTGGTGTAATTGTGACTTCACCAAGGCCAAGGTCACACAGGTAGTCAGTATTAAGGTTGAGAATCACCCGGCTGGGGAAGGTAGACCATTTACACAGCCTGCAGCAGATAATTAAGCCCCTGAGCTATAAAAGAATGTCTTCTTACTTCTGACTGTGGTAACTGAGGCTACTTGCTCTGGGCCCTGGGTGTATTTCTGGTGATGTGGTAAGTAAGGTAGAGTTGGGGAGGGGGGACGGGGGAAGAAGTACATGCAGAGCAGATATGGAATCCTAGGAAGAGAGGGTCAGGGAAGAAGTATATCTGAGGGCTGACTCCCAGAGCTTCTCCTTGTTGTGAGTGTATGGAGGATGATGGGATGCCAAACCGGGAGGTCCTTCCATGCTGAGTGAAGGAGTAGTGGGCTCTAGGGTACCTCTGAGGCCTAGGCAGCTGGCCAGAGGACTTGCAGGCCTTAGGCCCTGCGGCTGATCACCACAAGTCATTATCAGAATTTGGTTAGCTGGGGATATCCAACACCTGCCCTGACTGTGTGTGTGTGTAGTCTCTATGGTGGGGTGTGTGTGTGTGTGTGTGTGTGTGTGTGTGTGTGTGATGGTTGGGGGGCTATGAACCTAGAACCTAAGCTTCCCAATTGGGAGGCAAGCATCCTTTTTACTTCAGCCCAGTTGCCTCTCAGATAATGAGGCTTGTAACAATTGTACAAGAGGTTATATCACCATGGCTCAGAAAGCTTTGGCTTAGGACTCCCATCTTCTTTCCTCTCAGTGTCTCCAGCCCCAGTAAGACTGTTAGTTTCAGGTAGTGTTTTAAGCAAAATCTGGACTCTATTTTCTTTTTTTAATGATTTTTTAAAAGTTTTTTTTGTTTTCAACATTTGCTTTTATAAGATTTTGAGTTCCAAATTTTTTTTCCCTCACTCCCCTCTCCCCTCCCCAAGATGGCATGCAATCTGATATAGGCTATACATGTACAGTCCTATTAGACACATTTCTATATTAGTCATGTCATGTAGGAAGAATCAGAATAAAAGGGAGAAACCACAAGAAGGAAAAAAAGAGAAAATTGTATGCTTCGATCTGTATTCAGACTCCATAGTTCTTCCTCTAACTGTGGATAGCATTTGGACTTTATTTTCTTTGATTGCATATTTTAAAACTTGTTTAGTTTGTTTTTTTTTTCCACTAAAAAGAAAATTCTTGCCTTCTCAAAAATCTCATCAACTGCAGGAGAAAAAATTTCCTAATGGGAAAAATCTCCTTGATTCAAAGCCTGACCTTCTCCTGCTTTCTCTCCCCACATGTTGCTGATGGAGAATGACCTAAGTGAATTAGTCTCTGCCTGTTGTGGGAACAGACTGTAAAGATTCCATGAAAAGTTTCTTCAAGGAACAGAAGGACAGGGGAATAAAGACGCTAGCGTAGGAGGCTGGGGCTGAATTTTTCCCCTTTCAGAACAAATTAAAAAATAATTGATTGACATGATCATGAAATAACTCTTGGCAGGAAGAGAGTAGGCCTTGCTTAGTGGCACAGGTGCAGCTCTGGGGCAGCGCCCTCCATACTACCTTGGGAAGTGCCTGGGCCAGTGTAGTAAGGGGGGGGGATAGAAGGGGGCAGCCTTCAGACAGGATACTTGGCAGTGCTAGGACTTGAGTGGGAAGGGACCTTGGAGGCCATCTAGTCTAACTACCTCACTTTTGAGAAAAGGAAACAGAAGCTCAGAGAGGAGAAAGGGACTTGTACAAGACAGAATACAGGATAGAAGAGTAGAGCCTCTGCCTGCTGATCTAGGGCTGCTCCACTCTATATACTGCCCTACCCTGAGTGTGGGACTTCTGACAAGGCAAGCAAGAGGCAACATGGGAACAGTGAGAAGAGGGCTGGCCCTAGTATCAGGAGAGAACTGTACTCTTCTCTCACTGCAGACAATTCTTGTACAACCATAGGTTAGTCATTTCACTTCTTAGCCTCAATTTTCCCATCTCTCAGATGGGCATAGTGCTTGTGTTGTAGGATTGTTGAGGCTCAAATGAAAAGATATATCAACTGCCTTGTGAACTTTAAAGCTCTATATAAATATCAGATGTGATTCTCATTCAAAAGCAAAAAGGCTTGATTAGACAGCCTCTAATGTCCCTTTTAAGTCTAGACTTGGTAATGTCTTCCAATGCCTGCCTCAGGAACTGGAGCTCCCACCCTCTGAGCAGCTGCTTTGAGCTTAAACCTTAGCTCCAGGGAGTTTGCAGGGAAGACATTGGTCACTGTGATGGGAACAAGGACCCTGAGGGAACATGGCACAGGATAAATATTCTTTGATGGTACAGTAAAGGGCAATTAAAATGGATTTTAAAAAATGAATGAAATGAGTGCATTAGAGAAAAAATGGAAAAGAAATGAGGACTGTAGAAGAAAAAATGAGAAAGGAATTAATAGCATGGCTCAAGAAGTATAAAACCTGCCCAAGAAACAAACTCTGAAAATTAGAATGGACCAAATAAGAGAGAATGACCCCACAAAACAAGACATATTAAAACAAAGTCAAAATAACTAAAAATGGGAAGAAATGTAAGGTATTTCATATAAAAAAAACAACTGACCTGGAAAACAGTTCAAGGAGAAATAATTGAAGAAGCATTGGGCTACCTGAGAGGCATGACTGAAAAAAAAGAACCTAGACATCATATTCTGAGAAATCTTCAAAGAAAACTGCCCAGATCTCTTAGAACCAGAGGGCCGATTGGAAATAGAAAGAATCCACTAGCCCCCTCCTGAAAACAACCTCAAAATAAAAACTTCCAGAAACATTATACCCTAAATCCAGGTCAAAGAAAAAAATACAGCAAACAATAAGAAAGGAAAAATTCAAGTACCAAAGAGACACATGATTTAGCAGCTACCACTATAAAGGAACGAAGAACTTGTTAAAGAATATTCCAAGAGGCAAAAAATAGGCTTATGGTCAAGAATAATTTACCCAGAAAAACTGAGTATAATCCTGTAGGTGGAAAATGGGCTTTTAATGAAATAGAGGGTTTCCAAGCATTCCAAGTAGAAAGACCCAAGCCATGTAGAAATTTTGAAGTTCAAACACAAGAGTTAAGAGAAACATAAAAAAGTAAACACAAATGAACAATGATAAAAGAATAAACAAGGATAAATGACTTTCTTCTAATACTGGGAGATGATACATGAGTCCCTTCTGAAACCTATCATCATCAGGGGTCATAGAGGAAGCATAATTAAATTGACAAGGTCTGGGAGTGGTTCTGTTATGTCATGATGATCATAGGGGGAGAACGGAAAGAGGGGAAGAGGAATACCCAGTCAGGAGTGCAGGGAAGGGAAAGGAAATTTAGGGAAAATTATCTTACATTATCAGGGCACTCAAGTAGATATCTGCATAAAGAAGGAGGAGGGAGTGGGGGGAACAGTTGACACTTGAACCTCACTTTCATCTGAACTTGTCAAAGGAGAGAAGAAAACATATAGTTGGAGGCAGAAATACATTTCATTCAACCTGGAATTGGAGGGAAATGGGAGAAGGGGAAAGGGGGAATTGGAGAGTAGATTAATGCTAAGCTAAACAAACTAAGCATGTACAAAAATATTTATAGATCCTTTTGATGTGGCAAAGAATGGGAATCTGAGAGGGGTGGCCAGAAATTGGGAAATGGTTGAACAAATTAAGGTATATAAATATGATGGAATACTGTTGTGCTTTGAGAAATGATTAAGAAGATGGTTTCAGAGAATTGTGGGAAGACTTGTATGAACTAATGCAGATTGAAGTGAACAGAACCAAGAAGACAATTTTTACAATGATGGCAATAGGGTAAAGACAAATAACTGAAAAAATAGGAACACTGATCAACACAATAACCAAGCACAGTTCCAGAGTTCTAATGATAAGACATCCTAGTTACTTCCTTAATAGAGAGGTGAGGGGCTCAAGAGAGCAAAATGATACATGTATATTTGAGGACATGGTCAATGTGGAAATTTGTTTTGCTTGACTATACATTCTTGTAACAGGGATTTTGTTTTTCAACTGGGAGAAAGAGTTGAGGTGGGAGGGAGTCAGTCAGTCAGTAAACATTTATTAAGCACCTTCTATATGCCAGAAACTGGGCTAAGCACTAGGGATGCAAATACCAAAAAAAATTACATTCTGTGACCTCAAGTAGCTTACGATGTAGTGGTGGGGGGCGGGGAGGGAAGACAACATGCAAAAGGAAGCTGAAAGGTAGGGTCGGGGGAGGTACCCAGCATGGAGGGAGCATGATGGAGATGTCCAAAGGAGTGCAGCCAGATGGGAAGTTAAGAGATGGCTGGCCTAGGCACTCTCTTTACATGTAGGTTTTGAGAGGGACTCTGTACTTCATCCACCAGTTACAGAGAAAGCATATTTTTGCTGATTGAAAAAAATATATTTAATTAAGAAAACTAAAAGCACTTTTAAGTCCAAGTTACCCAGCTTCCTTCCTTCCTTTAAAAAAAAAGATCTTTGATCAGAGAGAATATAAAAACCATTTTTCAACTTTGGAGGGGAGCTTCATTAACTACCAGTGGCAATAAGGGTCCATTCTAAAGTGCAGCAGTGGAAACAAAGAAGGCTGGATGGGAGAGATATAGAGGCAAAGTCCATAACACTTAGTAAATGAGAGGTGAGGGAAGGGGAGAGATGAAAATGACCCCAAGGGAATAAATGTAGGAAACAAAGTAAATAGTGAAATCAGAAAGAAGTGTAGGGAGAGAAATATTGAGCTCATCTTTGCACCTGTTGTTGGAACATCCAGGTGGAGCTGTGGATCTGGAGCCCAGGACTACAGACATAGATTGGGGGGGGGGGGGAGGAATTCTGCATAAATGTGGCAGCTGAAGTGGGAGTGAATCATTTCTAAGGGACAGAAGAGAGAGAAAATAGAGAGCAGCCAAGGACTGAACCTTATACTACCTTTCTCATATGTTTGTTTTGAGGGTCAAATATTATACCTAATGGACAAGTTGTATCCATTATAACCATTAAATCTTATAGAAATGTGAGCTATTATTAGCATTACCCTGAGTGGATTGGAGAAGAATAGAATGAGAAATGTGGAATGCCTAAGTAAGAAGCCTTCTTACATACAAAAGTCAACAAGTAGACGACAAGGCTTTTAGCTTTGGGGTATAGAGAGAGAAGGGATGAACAATGACAATGATTGGTTTGATCAGACTTGGCACTCATCTTCTTTATTCTGGCTGTAAGAACAAGTATCAAGCTTGATTCAAGGCAATAAAGGTATAAATTAACGTGAGCATGACAGTGAGGTTCTCCCCCCCCCACACACACTTCTCCTTCATTGCTGTTAGTTCCTATAATGGTTGGAATCACTTCAGCTGTGTGTGGTATTGCCCCACTTAACAGTATTTTATGTTTCCAATTACATGTATCAACATTCACTTTCATAAGATTTTGAATTTCAAATCTTTTCTCCCTCCCTCCTACACCCCCTCCCCAAGATAGGACACAATCTAAAGTAGATTATACATGTAAAATCATATTAAACATATTTCCACATTAGGCATGTTGTGAAAGAAGAATCAGAATGAAAGGGAAAAGCAAGAAGAAAGAAAAAACAAAAAAAGTTAAAATAGTCTGCTTCAATCTGCATTCAGACTCCATAATTTTTTTTTCTGAATGTGGATATCATTTTCCATCAGGAGTCTTTTGGAATTGTCTTAGATCATTGCATTGTTGACAAGAGCTAAGTCTATCATAGTTGGTTGTCACACAATGTTGCTGTTATTGTGTACAGTGTTCTCCTGGTTCTGCTTACTTCACTCAGCATCAGCTCGTGTAAGTATTTCCAGGTTTTTCTGAAAGCACCCTGCTCATCATTTCTTATAGAACAATAGCATTTCATTACATTCATATACCACAACTTGTTTAGTTGTTCCCCAATTGATGGGCATCCCTACATTTTCCAATTCTTTGCCACCACAAAAAGAGCTGCTATATTATTTTTGTTCATGTGGATCCTTTTTCCTTTTTATGATCTCTTTGAGGTACAGACCTAGTAGTGGTATTGCTGGATCAAAGGCTATGCAGTTTTATAGGCCTTTGGGCTATAAATACCAAATTGCTCTCCAGAATGGTTGGATCAGTTCACAACTCCACCAGTAATGCATTAGTGTTCCAGTTTTCCCACATCTTCTCCAACATTTATAATTTTCCTTTTCTGTCATATTAGCCAATCTGATAGGTGTGAGATAGTACCTCAGAGTTGTTTTAATTTGCATCTCTCTAATAAATAGTAATTTAGAGCATTTTTTCATATGATTATAGATATGAGCTATGTTTTAGTGGTGGTCTCCAAGCCATGCTGCTGACTGTATACCCTCAAGCATGCTTTCCCTGCTCCCCTCTTTCCAAGTCTAGCTCCCCTTAATGTGTCCTCTTTTCAAATTAGAATGTAAACTCCTTAAAGGCAGGCATTGTCCTGCTTGTTTGCATTTGTATCCCCAATGCTCAGCATAGTGCTTGGCATGTAGTAAGCATTTAATAAAGAAAATATTTTTCATTTAATCATTCATTCCACAAGTCTGTTATCTGTCCCCTTCTATCCACTCACATAGCCATTCCTCTAGTTCAGGCCTTAATCATTTCTCACTTGGACTATCACAAAAGTTTAGTCATTGAGCTCTTTGCCTCAAGTCTTTCCCCACTCTGATTTATTCATCATTCATCTGCCAAGATGCCACCTGTCACTATACTCAATTCCAGAGGCTCCTCATTATTTTGAGGTTCAAATATAAACTCCTCTATTTAGCATTTAAAGCTCTTTATAACTTGGCCTTATTCTTCCTTTACAGCCTTATGACACATCACTCCCCTCCAGAAATTCTACCATGTAGTCATATTGACCTATTCACTGTTTTTCACAAATAACACTCCATAATGTTTTTTGGGAATTCAGGTACATGCGTTAAATGTTCAAACCTTTATTTAGAGGGGGGAAGGCAGGGCAATCAGGGCTAAGTGACTTGCCCAAGGTCACATTACTAGTAAGTGTTAAGTGTCTGAGGCCTGATTTTAACTCAGATCCTCCTGACTCCAGGCCTGGTGTTCTATTCACTGCGCCACCTAGCTGCCCCTGTTCAAACCTTGATGTAAAGATAGGCAAGTGGGAAGAGAGGCTCCCTTTGCATTTTCACTGTCAAATTTGCAATAATAAGACTGGTAAGTCGAGTCAATGCAAAAGACCAATGGTTTATAAAGTGTAAGTTTCAATCTAATTTCTTACCAGTGGTAGAGAATTATGATGGGATTCAGGCCACCTGGATAACTAAAGAAGAAATGTATAGGACTAAGATCCTATAAAGCAGAACCATGGACAGCAGCAGTACAGCTCCACCCAGCAGACACTGTAAGAGCCAGAGAGTATGCCTTAAAGGGAGGATGAGGAAATGAGCAGTTGGATCTTCAGGAGTTCAGATACATATACTGATGCAAGTTCAGGGCAATGCAGTGGATCAGTTGAGAACCAGGAGAGCAATCAAATGCCTCAGGGAAATGCAAAGCCTTAATGGTCAAGACGTTGGGCAGGCAGGCACCAGGGGAAAAGGAAAGAGGTGCAGGGTAAGAGATGCAAAATAACAGCATTAAGGTAACTTTGATAGTAAGGAATAAATTTCAGGGGTGGGCTGAAGTGAGAAATTGGAATTATGGCACATTGTGAATAATAAGCAATTACTTGATGTTTTTTCAAGTGGATCTAGGGAGGAGTCCTGCAAATCTTCCCATCTCTTCATGCATGTTTGGAATTTTACTATAGGATCTTTATCCATTCAAGACTTTGGTCCCAATTAAATGCAAACCACCCCACTAGATAGCATTTAATCTGTCATTAATGATATTTTCATGTGAATTACCTTCTAATATCTTCTGTAAGTTCAATTAATCCAGTATTCACTGGAGTTCAACTAGGGAGTTGAACCTAGGTCCCCTAAATGCATCACTCTTTTTATTGCTTCCCATTGAGTGATAGGAATGACTGCCAACAGGGCTGCCATTACAAGGAGCAGAGACTTAAAGTGATTAAGGAGAGACTATCTAGTTCAATCCCCTCATTTTAGAAATAAGGACCCTGGAGATTATGTGATTTGCCTAAATTCACTCAGGTACTAAGTAGCAGCACAGGGTTTTTAACTCAGATCCTGTGACTCCAAATCCAGTGCTTTGCCCAGTCATATGCTACTCATCTGAGATGACAGCCACCTATGTGATAGGACTTGAGAGTAACCAGGAAGAACCCTAATCATCCTACAGTTAGGGAGCCTTCGGGGGGGATTTCCTTCCCTAACTTCATTCATTCATTCAATCTCTCTGTCTCTTTCTGTCTGTCTGTCCCTCATCATATGACATGGGCCCAGCCCTTACAAAGTTTATAATCTTATGGGAAAGATATAACCCAAATAAGCACAGATGACTAAGAGAGAAATGTCAGTGTTGGACAAGGGATCTGAAGTACTTAAAGAGTTGAAAAGGAGAAACCAGTGTACCGGTTTCTTGGTAAGATCAAGAGCCCCAGGAATGGCAGGCTCTTGGTCTGGCTGCTTCTAGCCTGCTCCCTTAGCCATTTTCTGGGGAGGCAACCCTTGTGGGGTTGCAATTGCCTTTGCTGCAATCTCTGCCTCTTTAGCAGCCACAACTACTGATGACCCAAAAAGAGAGCTCTCAGTGCCAAAGTCCTTGGCATTGTAAAATGGTTCACCATCAAAAACTGATATGTTATTGGTGAAAATGACATTAAAGAAGGCGTATTACCATCTGCTTTGCTGCTGCGCCCTCAGGACTATGGGGCCTCTCTATCTAGTGTTGTCTTCCCCATTAGAATGTAAAATCTTGGAAAGCAGGGATTGTCTAACTTCTTTGTTTATTTCTAGTGCTTAGCAGTGTTCTACACACATTAAGCACTTAATAAATGCTTTTTCATTCATTATTCTTTCCATCTGGAGTGAAAGGACCTTGTCAGTGTCTCCTTGGTAATCTCCTTTCCTTGCTCTCTCCCTCTCACCATGACCTTAAACTTGGCATAGAGAACTGAGCAGAGCCTCTTTCATACAATGAATGGCTTCTCTATTTACTTCCAAATTGAGTTTGACTTCCCTGATAAGAGAGCATCAAAAATGAACCTCACAAAGGAGACACTGTTAGAACATGGAAAGGAGTTTAATGAGCCAAGATCGGGAAGGGGTTAGTCCTGGCAAGGAGAGTGCAAGAGCAAAGTCATGAGGTCTTTGGGGGGCAGGGTGTAGTTGTGATGAAAAGCCTAACCCGGCTGAGACAGAGAATTTATGCAGAATAGTAGGAGATGAGGTTAGAAAAATAGTTGGACCTAGATTGTGAAACAGTCCTGAATGCTAGACTAAGGGAAAAGCAGTGACTTTGGGGAGACACAAAAGTCGTGCATTCCTTTTGTGAATTCACAGTCCTCATCCTCATTTGCCTGGTAGTCTGTTATAGTAACTGACTACAAACAGATGTTGACTCCTATAGCACAAAGGCTCAAATATTCCTCAGGTAACTCCAGCCTAGCTGTCTTCCAAAGCAGCTGAATTCCCCTTGCCCCCCACCCCAATTTCTTAGACAGATCAACTCTAGTTCACTTCCACATCAAACTTAAGAGAACTTTAGGAAATCAGTAACCACCAAGGGAGGGGACACTTTGAGGGAAGTTTTTTATTCTGTTCAAGCATTCTGTCTGTTCTGGCTATCCCAGTAAAGACAAAAGCAATCATGAATTGCTTCATGAATAATTCCTTTTGGTACCAACATCAGTCAGGAAAATATCAGTCTCCTAGCAGAAGCCAGATTCAAGACTAAGCTACCCATGGAGTCATTCAGCAACATATAGCACCAGGGGCAGAGAGAGGAGGGCCGAACGAAAGCCTTTGAGGAGCTCATGAACCAGTGAGGATCTTAGAGTCCAAAGCAGCTGCAGAAGCAGAGAAGGTATATTAGATTACCCTTGGTTTCCTGGTGACCAGTAGAAACTAGCTGGGCCACTGTGAATGAATTACTGCTTCTCTCTGACTCAAAAATGAGAACATAAGAGTTAGGGTCAAATATGGAGTCTGCTTTCTGGCATTGAAAACAGACCAAGTAATGACACAACAGTCATGCTTCCTCTGGCAGCTCCAGCTGGCCCTTGGAAGTCCTCAGCAGCTCTGGCTAGCCCTTGGAAGCTCTCAGCAGAAGTTTCAGCTGGCTCTCAGGAGAAGCTCTGCCACCATAAGTGGCGTTCTTAAAATCAAAATCACTTTCTCCAGCCTGGGCCTCTCCTCCTCAGCCTCCACGCAGCTTGCTCCAAAAAGTTCTGACTCTCTAGTTTGTGCTTTTCCTTATATAAGGTATTAGCCCCTTCCTGTTACATCAGGAAGTCCATCCCACTGTGGGATTCACAAGTTCTAGGTCTTAATACTCGACACAATCATGAGCTTGGAACTAAGTGCTAAGTACCTGTTAGCTTGCCAATACGTGGGGATCTTCAAGTTCCATTACTATTACACAAGGTTAACTAACTTGCCCAGGGTCACATAGCCAGTAAATATCAGAAGCTGTTTTTGAACTCCGGGCCCATTCTCCAGCATTCTATGCACTGTGCCACCTAGATACCTGTATCAGCAATGCAGTATTCACAATGCCTACAGTAACTATAAATATGCTGATATAGTTACTAATCACAAAATGGAACAGGCTCTCTACATAAGAAATATAGATAGTGCATTCATTTAAATACCAGAAGACTGAGTCCCAAAACCAGAAAGTCAAAGCCAACCCAGTAGTGATGAAGTTGGCACATGTGGTCAAAGTAGTAAACACCCACATCCTCAAGCCTTCAAACAGGACAGGCTACCTCAGGCAAAGATCCTCCTC
>CM053582.1:41320553-41341425 GCA_028627135.1 Pseudochirops cupreus | reverse complement strand
AGCACCGCATGGAGACTAGCTTGGTTCCCGAGTTGTCTTGCTCCACCCCTTCCTGCTATGTCAGCAAGCTCAAGGGGCATGGAAGATCTTCAAATCCCAGTATCGTTACAATACCTCCTGGTAGTTCTGTCTAGAGACAAGACTAGCAACCCTTGTCCTATAGGAAAGGGATTGGCTGGAGGGGGTTATGCAACTAGTATGGAAAAAATGCTTCTTTGGAGGGAGAAGAGAAATTAACATATATTTGCTAAGCTCCTACTATGTGCCCAACGTTGTAGATACAAAGAAAAAAATGAGAGTCAGAAGTGCTGGGGATGGCATCAAGATGACCCAAATCTGAACCTGCCTCAGATACTTACTAGCTTGTGACCCTGGGCAAGTCACTTGATTGCTCAGCCTCCCTTTCCACCTCTGTAAAATGGGGACAATGATCACACATACCTGCTGTGTGAGGATCAAATGAGAAACTCTGGAAAGCATTTTGGAAGCCTTGAAGCAAGCTAAGATGTGAGCTCTGCTTAAGGAGCTGCCCTTCTCTCAGAAGAAATGAGTGAGCATTGGTCTAGCTGGGATCTGAAGAGCCCCATGAAAAGGGGAGAGAGTGAGTCAAGCTAGGAGTGAGTGAGCATGGCTGGAGCCTCTGGCTGCCAAGGATGACTAAATGAAAAGGCCATTCTTTAGGAAATGCTTGTTGCTTCATGCAGGGAACTGGGCTAGGCACGCAGAATCCAAATACAAACAAGCAGGACAGTGGCTGCCCTTAAGGAGCTTATGTTTTAGTTTGAGAAGAGGACACCTATAGTTGAGCTAGACTCAGAAAGAGGGAGCAAGGCAAGGATAGTGGGGCCTATGCCTTCAGCAGCTCAGCTTGGAGAGGGCTGTGAAAATTGAGCTGAATGAAGAGTGATCAGAGTGGAGGATTGGGGGGCCCTCACCTCTCTTGCTCATTCTTATTTGTACTCTCATTGCTTTGAGTCAAGTTCCATACTTGTTTCTGCAGCCAGAACAGAGACAGTACATGCCAAGTCTGCTGGATGCCCAGGAAGAACCCAGAGCCTTTATCTTGGCTCCCTCTGGAAAGAAATCTTGCCATCACCAAGTCCATTCAGAATCTTTTTCACAGCTGTCATAGGCAAGAAAGCTTTTTGCTCCCAAGTTTTGTAGTAGGGGGATTAACTACAGAGAGACAAAGGTAGAGTTCATTTAAGGTTGAGGAATATTAGTATGAGGAAAGAGTAAACATAGGAGTCAAGAGAAAGGCTTGGTCATTAACTAGTAGTGTGGACTTGGATCATTGTCTCTCCTAGGGCTCAGTTTCCCCATATGTAAAACAACAAGTTGGATTAGATGATTTTTAAGGTCCATTCCAGGCCTGGGCTTCTCTTGTTAAGGACACACTCTCTAGTGCAAGCAGGAGAAAGTATCTAGATGTTTTTGGGGGTGCTTTATTTCCCTCCCTGATGTTGCTCAATCACCCCTATGATTGTAGCTTTAGAATTGACCACCTTGGTTATTAGTGATCAGGAGTCAGTCCTTGGAGTGTTAGGAGCAAAACACTAGTGGAACTGAGGAGACAAGTTAACTTCTGTACTACCACATCATCAGTCAGGGCTGCCGCGAGCAAACAAGTTGGAAAGCAGACTTGGGGCATTGAAGGTCTTTTTACTCTCAGGTAGCTTGATCTGGGATGCAGCTGTAGGCCTTTTGGACTTTGGCAGGGCACTCCTGAGTCCCCAGAGAACTTCCTTGCTGACTGCTTTGAATATCCTTGCTGACTGCTTCAAGTCTGCTTGCTGGAGACTTTTACTTATTTTTACAGCCTTGGGGACCATCTCTACCCTGAGGTTTTAAAATATGTTTTTATTGAAGGAGTTGTTTATCTGAACCCTCAGACTCTGAGTGATCCATTGTACCAGATGTAGAACCATGAGTGGGACAAGGTCAAAGTCAAGATTTCCTCATTCCTCTCAATATTTCAGACAATTGGTGGGATATAGTGACAGAGTGCTTGGATATGTCTTCTTCCTGTGGAGAATCTTGATAGCTTGTGCCCCATATCTGTTGATAGGCTGTATTTAATCCTCTAAATTTGACTATGCCAAAATGGAAGAGGATTACCTTGGCCTTACATGGAAGATTTTCCACTATAAACGGTAATGGGACACAATACATTTCTAGAGATGGATTCTTAATTTTCTAGGTGGAATCTTGCAGGCAGTAAGATGGAGGTTATCGAAGCCTGAAAGTATCAAAAAGATTATTAGTGCTTTTTTGCCTCCAGGAGCCTCTACCCTAAAATAACATTCCTATTATTTCAGACCCATCTGAAACTACTTTTCGTCCCTCCTTTTTGCATGTTAGGAAGATAGTTTAGTAAAGAATACTCAGCATGTGTAGGAAGGCTTAGGTTAAGGAAGGGATAAGGCCAGGGGAAGCTGTGTTCTTATTGCCTTCAGGAGTTTCTTCTCTGTCTTGAGAATCTGCCCAGTTTCTCCCTTGATATTTGAACTATTGATCTTTGTTCTCAGCTCTCTTTCAGTCTTCAAAATGAAACGTCTCTTGGAGACAAACATGCTACTCTCACTGAGTACATAAGCTTCCTGCTTGTCAGTTTTTGTCACACTTATGATTAAGCAATGCACATTCTCCAAAAGTTTGTCCCACTCAAACCTTGGGATGGTGCCAAGATCCCCAGATCCTTTGCTCTCATCTGGCTGCTGCCGGAGAACAAAACCTCTAGCAGCTTCTTGGTCCCTTCAAAGAAATGTGCAGCTTCCATCACTGTGATACAAGTGAACAACCAACAGCTTTGATCTCCTTTGCTTCTAACCTCAGATTGATAATTTGACCTGAATCTTTGTTTTGGAAGAGCAGCAATATGGCACAGTGAAAAAAATGCTAGCCTTGGAGTCAGTCAGAAGGCCTGTGTTTAAGTCTAGCTCTTCAATTCTCCAGGTGCATGACACTGGGTCAGTCATTTCATCTGTGCCTCAGTTCCCACATCTATAAAATGAGGATCGTAATGCCTGTGCTACTTTAACAGTACCTGACATTTACATAGGGCTTTTGGGTTTCTAAGGTATTTTATATACTTTATCTCATTAGAGCATGAGAAGCGCCATGGTGGACTGGGGGGCAGGGAAAAGTTGTTACAAAAGAATAATTAACTCTGGTCCTCCTCATCCAAGAGTTTGTAATCTCTCTCCAGAGGTGAGACAAGTACACATAAAGCTGAAATATCTTAGCTTGTTAAGTACCAGAGAAGGGTCAGAGGATAGTCATTTTGGAGTCTACTTCCCCTGGAAGGCTTCGTGGAAGAGGCAGAATTTGAGCTGTACCCTAAGGATGTGTTAGAATGGGTCAGGACTAAAGCAAAGAATGAACAAAAGCTACAGGGGCAGGGCTGCCAGGCAGCTGGGGACAGTGAGAAAATACTGGAGGCCATACGTTCGGGAGTAGTAGAAAATAAGAATGGATAAATAAGGTGGGTTCAGATTATAGAAGACCTTGAATGCTCAGCTGAGGAGTTGGTTCTGAAATTACTTCCCACATCTCCCTTAACAAAGCTGCAGCTCCCTGCCAAAGGCTCAATTTCATTTGACTAAAAAAATGTGCCATAGCTTGTCGAGAAAGTTGCCTGAGCAATATCCCTTCTGCTGTCTCTCCCACTAGCTATGCCCTAGCTACACAACCATCTATGCTTGGCCAGCCAGCTGTACCAAATTTGGGTCCCATCTGCTGTAGGGTGAGTAGCTCTTACTTGTCCAGTGAAAGGATAAGTGGACTGGGAGGCAGGAACCCTGAGTTCTACTATTGCCTCAATCACGAATTTGCTGTGTGATCATGGACAGACCTCTTCCCCACCCTGGCCTTCACTTTCTTCCCCTGTGGAAATGAGGGGGACAGACCAGATGATCTCAAAGGTCTCTTTCCATTCTAACACTTTCTGATTCTGAATCATCCAGTTACTGCCAGTAGAGATTCTGAACTAGAAGGGGCCTTAGATTGTCTAGTCTAGCCCCTCATTTACAGCTATAGAAAAAAGCCCAGAGAGGTTGCAACTTACCCAAAGTTATACAGGGAGGAAGTATTTGAATTCAAGATCAAAGCCAGAGCCCTTTTCACTCTAGTGCCCTGAAATACCCAGCCAGAACATTCAGGCCTCAGAAAACTTTGTTGTTGTTGTTTTTAACATTTTAAGTATTTTTAAAAAGTAACCTTGTTCAGTCTCCAACAACTGAGCTTCCTTCTTTACCTCATAATTCTCCCATTTATCCCAGACTTAGAGGCAATAAATTGGTCCATTTCTAAAAGCTCTTTTGCTTGTATAGCACATTTGGAAAACACTCCCAGAAGGCCCTGCTGACCCTACACAAGCCTGTGTCATTTAATCAATAGTTGCCTTTCCCCTAAAGGCCTAATGGTTGCCACTGGTTCCCTTTGTGAAGGACCTTGTGGATAAAATGGAATTCAGAATACTGCAAGTGAGTCAGTCACATTTAGCTTATTGAAATCAATATAGTGGCTTGGTCTTGTTTCTCTGCCTGCCTCCCTCTCCTGTTTTTCTCAGTCCATTAGTGGCATTTATCCTGTTTTTGGTTACTCTCTTTTTCATTTAGTTTCTGTTTCAATCACATCTCTTTAAGACCTTCTCCATTGGTCTTTGAGTTTTCCATTAATGGCAGAGTGCTGCTTCTTTGGGTTGATGGTAACAGCACATGAAATGGCTCATTTTGGGACCTGAGTAAACCACCAAGGACACTGCCTCTGTCTCAAATCCTTGTATGATGAAAGGCTGGATAATATCTAAAAAAATAAAATTAAGGGTGTGAGAGAGGTATGTACTAGGAGAAAGAGAAAGGGAGAGGTAGAATGAGGCAAATTATCTCACATTAAAGAGGCAAGGAAAAGTTTTTACAGTGGAGGCAAAGGGGGGGAGGTGAGGGAGAGTGAGTGAACCTTACTCTCACCAGAATTGGCTCAGATGGAATAACATACACACTCAGTTGGGTATAGAAATATATTTTACCCTATAGGAAAGTAGGAGGTGAAGGGGACAAGATGAGGGGGGGGTGATAGAAGGAAGGACAGATTGGGGGAGGTGGTAGTCAGAAGCAAAACACTTTTGAGGAGGGACAGGGTGAAAGGAGAAAGAGAACTGAATAAATGAGGAGGGGAGAATAGGATGGAGTTAGCAACAGTAAGTGTGAAAAAATTTTTGAAGCAAATTTCTCTGATAAAGGCCTCATTTCTCAAACATATAAAGAACTGAGTCAAATTTATAAAAGTAAGAGCCATTCCACAATTGATAAATGATTGAAAGATATGAATAGTTTTCACATGATGTAAATCAAAGCTATCTATAGCCATGTGGAAAATTCTCTAATTCACTATTGATTGGAGAAAGGGAAATTAAAACAATTCTGAGGTACTACCTCATACCTATTAGATTAGTTAACAGGACAGGAAAGGAAAATGACCAATGTTGAAAGGGATGTAGAAAAATGAGACATTTACTGCCAGTAGAGATTTTGAACTAGAAGGGGGCTTAGACTGTCAGTGGAGTTGTGAACTGATTCAACCATTCTGTACAGCAATTTGAAACTATACTCAAAGGGTTATAAAGCTATGCATACCCTTTGACCTAGCAATACCATTACTAGGTCTGTATCCCAAAAGAGATAAAAAAACAAAAAGGAAAAGGACCTATACATGCAAAAATATTTATAGCAGCTCTTTTCTGATGGCAAAGAATTGAAAATTTAGGGGATGCCCATCAATTGGGAAATGGCTGGATAAATTGTGGTATGTGATCACGTTGGAATACTTTTGTGCTATAAGAAATGAACAGGATGCTCTCAGAAAAACCTGAAAAGACTTGCATGAGCTGATACAAAGTGAAATGTATTGTGTACAAAATAACAGCAACATTATAAAATGATCAGCTGTGAATGATTTAGCTATTCTCAGCAATACAATGTCCAAGACAACTCTGAAGGACTAGTAATGAAAAAGTTATCCATCCCCAGAGAAAGAACTTGGTAGAGTCTGAATACAGATTGAAGCAGACTTTTTTTTTACTTTATTTTTCTTGAGGTTTTTTTGGTCTATGTTTTCTTTCACAACATGACTAATATGGAAATGTTTTGCATGACTATACATGTATAACATATATCAAATTGCTTGCCTTCTCAATGAAGGGGGGGAGAGGAAGGGAGAGAAATTGGAACTCAGAGTTTAAAAACAAATGTTAAGAATTGTTTTTGCATGAAACTGGGGGAAAATAAAATACTAAATAAATTTTAAAAAACAATGAAAGACTGGGCTAGAGCTTTAAAAATGGAAAATGTCATCACGTCTTGCCTGGACTATGATAAAACAATCCTAATTGGCATGTTGCATCCACTCTCATCCTTCAGGACTCCTCCCTTCATACAACAGCCAAGTTGATATTCCTAAAGCACAGACAGATCTGACCATCTTACTTCTTTTCTCAAGAAGCTTCAATAGTTCACTATAAAGTACATGTTCTTGCTGCCGTGGTTGCTAGGCTCTGTGTGGTGGGAGAAAGAAATCCCCTCACCATCCTCTCACTGTCAGTCTAAGGGAGAACTGGCAGAATCCTGGACAACAGGCTTAAAAGCAAAGAACAAAAATTCTGGTGACGGGAATGTTTTGTGTTATTTTAACGAAGTGCCAGAACACATAGCCCATGGGATCACACCTGTTAACAGTACCAACGGTATCAACAATAGCTAGCAGTCATATAGTACTTTAAGATTTGAAATTGACATATACTGTCTCATTTGACCCTTACAATGACCCTGTTGAGGTAGGCACTATTGTTATCTCCATTTTTACAGATGAGGAAACTGAGGCTGAGAGAGCAGCTAGTAAGTGTCTGAGGCTGGATTTAAACTCGGGTCTTCCTGACTTGGAATTCACCACTCTGTCCCCTCTGTTACCATGTGACATGTAAATCATTGAAGAATTCTTTTTCAGGAGTTCAATTAGGAATGTCACTTAAGAATTCCACTCATTCCTCAGAGCTTAACATACTTCCACCTGGTCATTCCTTCTCCATCCCGGTGATTCTGAATCCCTAGCTGATACTAGTCAGACCCTTTTATTGGGCTCTCTTATTTCCATCCTCCATAGTCCAGCCCCACCAATGTCCTCCTCTAAAGCTACTCACTCCTTCCACCATGCTCTGTGGAATGCTTATTCAATAAGTAACAAACTGGCTTTCATCTTAAACCCCTTCCTTTCTTGCTCCCTCTGTTCTTTGGCATTCATTGAGACCTGACTCCATCCTGATGACACAGCTTCCTTGACCACCCTTTCCAGCACTGCCTGCATTTTCACTCATTTCTGGCTTCCTCTGCCTCAGATCATGCTTGGGGGGGGGGGGGGGAATTGGAATACTTCTTCCTCCTCATTGCCACTTCTAGGCTTTCCTTCTATAGCCATCACTCAGCAAACTCTCCTCGTTTGTGGTTCATTCATTTGTATTTATTACTCAATCAAAACTCTGGTGGTTGCTGTCTGCCATCCTTTCCTCAATGAGTTCAGTACATGACTCAGTCTTTCTCTCCTCTCCAACTTCTGCCCTCTTACAAGGAAACTTCCAAATACATATTGATATTTCCTTAACACCATAATCTCCTATTTCCTCAACTTATTCCCTTCCCACAACTTATTCTTTCATTCCCCGCCTCAGTTACACCTCTTAATATTCTCTGCAAATGCTCCATGTTCACGTCCTCTTCTGATCATAATCTGTTTTCATTCCGCCTCTCTCTGTTTTGGAACCCTGAAATCTCTTATTCATCCTCTTATTGCTCCACCTTTTATTTATTTCTCAGGCCATCACCCCTGCACTGGTTACCCTCTTCTTTTTTTTTTTGCTTTTATTTTGGAGGGGCAGTTGGGGTTAAGTGACTTGCCCAAGGTCACATGGCTAGTAAGTGTTAAGTGTCTGAGGTCAGATTTGAACTCAGGTCCTCCTGACTCCAGGGCCGGTGCTCTATTCACTGTGCCACTTAGCCGCCCCTGGTTACCCTCTTCTTTTCTCAATCTGGACAGAGAAAATCATGAAACTGTATTGACTGGGTCCACTACAAATTTATGTTGCATAATCTCAACCAGGCCCTATGACAAGGCTGTCCTTTTATATCTGCCTAATTGTCTCACTTTTCCCCTCACTACAGAGGCTTTCATCCCTCCTCAGATTTCCCCTGACTCCCTTTGCTCCCACCCTCCTATCAGAAGCTTGTCTTAGAGAGAAAACTGAGCTGTTTTCTGACAGCTTCCTCTTCTCTACTCTTCTCATTTCATGTTACTCAAATGTCTTCCACTACTTTCTCTTCCTTCACCTCAGTCTCTGGACAAAAAGTGGCCCTTCTTGCTAAGGCAAACCTTTCTACATGCCCAAGGGATTCTATTCTATCCCATCTTTTCTAGCAGATTGCCCCTTCTATCATCCACACTCTCCTGCTAATCTTTAAACACTTCCTGTCTACAGATGGTTTCTCAACTGCCTACAAACACACCCCTGCCTCCTCCATCCTCAAAAGACCCTCACTTGATTCATCCATCCCTGTGAGTCAACACTCTAGATCTCTTCTTCCTTTTGCATCTAAATTCCTTGAGAAGGTCATCTACAACAGGTTCCTCCACTTCTTTTCTTTTCATTCTTAATTCTCTTCACTCTGACATTGGACCCCATCATTCAACTGAAATTATTCTCTCCAAACTTACCAATGATCTCTTCATTGCTAAATCTAATGGCCTTTTCTCAGTCCTCATCCTTCTTGACCTCCCTGCAGCCTTAGGCACTATTGATCACCCTCTTCCTCTCAATAATCTCTTTCAGGTGGGCCGTAAGGCTCAAATGAGGAAATGGATCTAAAACTTTGCAAACCTCAAAGCCCTATATAACTGCCAGTTAGCAGCAGCAGCAGCAGCAGCTACTGCCTACAGTTCCCAGGCCTCCAGTCTGATGATAACTTCATTCCCTTTTCTTTCTCCTACCATCTTGCTGAGCTCAAGCAATGTACATAGAGCAGAACATGGGTGTATGCTGGTAAGTAGTTAACAGCTACTAACAACACTTTTAAGCTTAATCTGCACTATCAACACTTTCTTAAGTCTAGAAATCAACAAAGCAATAAATCAAGCCCTCATTTGTAGTTGTTGTGCTTTGTGAGATGTAAATGTTTACATGGAAAATTTAACACTTAGCTTGAACAAGTTGGGTAGAGCTGGCTTCAGCACACACCTTCTCTCTTCTCTTGATTTTTGTGATGCTGCTCTCTCTCGCTTCTCCTCCTACCTGTCTAACTGCTTCTTTTCTGTCTCCTTTGCTGGATTTTCATCCAAGTAATATCTACTAAAAGTGCATGAACCTTAACTGTGTATGCCGGGCCCTCTCCTCTTTTTTTCTCCATGCTAGTTTACTTGGTGACCATATCAGCTCCCATGAATTTAATTACCATCTCTATGCACATGATTCTCAGATCTGTTTGTCCATCTCTAACCTCTCACAACTTCTATCTGGACATCTCAGGCTAGATGTCTCAAAGACATCTGAAACTCAACACGTCCAAAACAAAACTCATTTTCTCTTCCTCAAAACCTTCTATTCTTCCTAATTTCCCTATTACTGTTTAAAGTACCACCATCATCCTAGTCACCCAGGCTCACAAGCTAGGTGTCCTCCTCAGCTCCTCACTTTCTCTCATTCCTCTCTCATTCAATCACTTGTCAAGTCTTATTGTATCTACCTTCTTAACACATCTCCTATATACCCCTATCTTTCCTCTCATACTGGTACAGGCTATAATCATGTTTGGACTATTGCAATAATCTACTGGTTGACTTTCTTGCCTTAAGCCTTCCCCTTTCTAGTTCATGCTCCACTCACTTGTCAAATTGATCTTCCAAAAGCACAAGTCTATGACACTCCCCTATTCAATTAACTCTAGTGGCTCCCTGTTGCCTCCAGGATCAAGTATAAATCCTCTCTTTGGCTTTTAAAGCTATTCATAACCCAACTCTTTTCTATATTTCCAGTCTTCTTATATTTTATATTCCTCATTCCTACATACACTGGCCTCTGTGCTGTTCTTCATATCACAGTATTACATCTCCTGACTTGGAGATTTTCACTGACTGCCCCCATTCCTGGAACTCTCTCCCTCCTCACCTCAACCTCCTAGCTTTTCTGGTTTCCTTGAAGTCTCAGCTAAATCCTATCTTCAAAAAGAAGCCTTTTCTAATCCTCCTTAATCTTAATACCTTCTCTTGGAGATTAACTCCAATTTACTCTGTATAAAATCCTGTCTGACACATAGTAGGTGCTTAAGAAATGCTTGTTGAATGACTGACAGAATGGGATTTTGAGGGCCCTTTTCCAACTTCTGGTAGTATGTTTTAAAATTTCTCTCTTAAAAAACAAAATAACCAAAATAAATTTTAGGTTACTCATTAGCTGGCTAGCCAGGGACCAGATTTCCACATAAAGTAGAGGGTATCAGACCTGAAAAAGTCCTTAGAGATCATCTAGTACAAGATCCTCACTTTACAGAGAAAACTGAGGCCTAAAGAAGTCACGTAACTTGCCTAGAGTCACATAACTGATGAGAGGGTCATCTTTCACAACACATACATATCTCTCTTTTTTCCCCACTCTGGAGCTAGTGATGAGTGCCCTGGTCAGACAAGAGAAATGGACACCTAGGAGAGTAGATCCCCAAAATGAGTGCCAAGTGATTCCCATTTCTGGAGCACTTTATGGTTTGCCAAATGTTATGTGGTAAATGGTATAAATGTTATATCTATTAATAATATGAGGAAACTAAAAATCTAACAATCATATGAGGCCCGGTAACTAAATGACTTGCCCACAATCACATAATATCAGAGCTAGGATTTCAATTCAGCTTGCCCTCACTCCACTACACAGTGGTACTTCTAATGCTTCACCATTTGCAAATCTAGCTCTGGGTAGACCAATGGCATAGAGATTGAGAAACATTGGAATTGCTACAAGTGGTAAATTGACTGGGGCTGCACCTTTGTCTTTCCCCATGGAAGCTGTCAAAAGTTAGAACAATAGTGAGGAAATGATTCTTTATGACTTTCTTTCACAGAACTATAGGACCCTAGTTGAAAGAAGCCTCAAGCTCAGTCCACAGGAATCCCCTTTATATTATTCTTGCTAAATAGTCTTCTAGTGACCATTAGGAGATCTCTAATGATGAGGAATCCCCTATATCCCAAAGTAGCTTCTTATACATTTGTTTAGCTCTAATTGGGAGGAAGGCTTTTTTTTTTCCTTTTCCTTAAGTACTTTGAACCAAGAACTAACTCTGCCATATACACCAATTCTTCCATGATCTGCCTTCCAGGATTTATACTATAAGTTTCTGCTATGTGCTAGGCACTTGGGACTGGTACAAAGCCAAGAAGAAGATGGGCCTCACCATCAGGGGGCACTGACCTCAACATTCCTTGTTTTGCAAGAAGCTTTATATTAGGACTCATGGCTCCAAGAAACTGTAGCACACACAACTGTAGCATGCACAAGCCATACCCTGGTAAAACCATCCTGGCAGATGGGCTAAGCCAGGTTGACAGTAACTGACTGGCCCCAAACCCATTGGTAGACATAGGAGAATGTCTACCCCAAGTGGAATGGAGGAATGAGAACCATTTGTTGTAATGGCCATGAAGGTGACTGAAAGCAGGCGTTTTGGAGCACTTAGAGTCTGGTCAGACATTGAAGAAGCCAAGATTGTCCACTGCATCCCAGGCCATCGCCAGGTGTCTTGATTTTTGTCTTGCCACTGGACTTCAATGTCTCTGGAAGGGAGGGAGACATCTTTGCACAATTCTGCCTCTCTTATATCCAGTTTATGTGCAAGACAAGATAGCATCACCTAATCTCATAAACAAAGGATGAAAAACAACAACAACAATATTAGGAGGGGAACCACAAGAAGGTGACCAGGGAGAAAGGACTCTAGAAGTTCAGAAAAGGGGAAAAGTACATTGTCAGAACCACGGAGGAAAATAGAGGAAACTCAAGCTGATAAATTCACCAAAATAAAAGGTAGGGATGATGTAAATGGAGTGTTTTGTTAGAACAGTTTCATCTTTTGGTGAAAGTATTCTTGCTTTGAGATGGAGAGTGGGCTATTTACGTGCAGCTAATCTTGCCTCTAGAGCTCCTGTTTTTTAAGTCATTTTAGCTCAGAGGAAGGAAATCACAGACTTCCATTAGAGCACACATGGTACTCTATCCCAGGGGCTCTATCAGATAGCAGTGACCCCAAGGATTTGGCAAATGCCATCTATGTCTCTGTGAATAACAGTGCCACCCAGGCATGGTCAGGCTCTAAAGGCTTCTGGGGTCAAGATAAAGGAAAGCCCAGGGTTTGGAGGCAGATCCCAACTTTCACCCTTATTTGTTATGTGACCTAAGGTGAGTGACCTAACCTCTCTGAGTCTGTTTCCACATTGCTAAGTTTGTTTTTCTGAGTAGTAATGCTTTCATTACCACATTACAGGGTAGCAGTGGGGAAAGTCTCCTGTAGACCTTAAAACACCATGAATAATAACCAAGAACTTTGTTCTCACTGTTACCAGCCTGTGCACTGGCCTTAGCCACTCATGGCATTCTGGAATATCTGGTTCTATCTGGCTACCTCCACCAAATGGGGAGAAATCTGTTTTCATACTATGTCTCATGTTACAAGCAGGGTTAGGATTTGAGAATAATAGCAATCATAGGTAGAATTCATATAGTATTTTAAGGTTTACAAAGCACTATTTGATAGTCTTTCCATCATTGCAGACATTATTGCAGAGATCTCTGAGGCCAAAGCCTAGCTAGTCTCCCACGTCTATGAAAATTCCTTTGATCACTTGGTCCTGAGATTTTTCTAGCCCAGTGGAAAGCATTCAGGCCCTCATTTGTTATAAGAAGATATTAAGAACTGCAGACTCCATGCCTAGGGAACCTTGGGGTGGATAACAGTTACAGAGTTAGGTAGCCTTAATTTACACAATACATTGTGCCAACACGTCCCTGTGTATTTCCAGAGGATAATGAGTTTCTTTCCATGTTGGAGAGTCTCTCTTAATGCATATGCTCTAATTATTAACCCTCAATCAGTAAACATTTATTAAGTACCTACCTACTCTGTGCCAGACACTGTGATAAGCACTGGGAATTCAAAAAGAGATGAAAGATAGTCTCTGCCCACAAAGAGCTTACAATCTAAAAGGGGAGACAACATGCAAACAACTATATACGAAGCAAGTTCTATACAAGATGAATAGGAAATAGTTAATGGAAGGAAGACATTGGGATGGGGGAGTTGGAAAAGACTTTCTGTAGAAGGTGGGATTTTAGTTAGAACTTAAAGGAAGCCAGAGAAGTCAGTAGTCAGAATGAAGGAGAGAGAAAGCCAGAGAAAGTGTTTGGAGCCGAGAGATGGAGTGTCCTGTTCATGAAACAGCCAGAAGGCCAGTGTCACTGGATAAAAGTAGATGTCAGGGAATAAGGTATAAGAAGACTGGAAAGCTAGGAGGGGGCTTTGAATGTCAAACAGAGCTTTTTGTATTTGCCCTTGAGGCAGTAGGAAACCACTAGATCAGTGGTTCTCAACCTGTGGCTGGTGATCCCTTTGAGGGGTCGAATGACCCTTTCACAGGGGTCACAGGGGTCGCCTAAGACCATCGGAAAACACATATTTCCAATGGTCTTAGGAACCAAGACACTGCTCCTCTATCCATCTCCAGGCGGGTCTGCCCACATGCAGATACGCCCACATACCAGTATTAAAGGGTCACAGTATTAGGAAGGTTGAGAACCAGTGCACTAGAGTTTATTGAATAGAAGGGTGATGTGATCAGATGTCTTTGGGAACTTTAGAAAAATCACTTGAGTAGCTGGAAGATGGATTAGAATGAGGAGAGACTTGAGGTATGCAGCCCCACTAACAGGTTACTGCAGTAGTACACATGTGTAGTGGTGGCAGGGTCAGAGGAGAGAAGGAGGCGTATTCAAGAGATGTTGGGAAGGTGAAATCAGCTGACCTTGGCAACAGCTGGATATGGGGGGGTGGGTAAGAGAGAGTGAGCAATCCAGGATGACTACTAGATTGTGGGCCTGAGGGAGGGGAGGATGGTGTTATCTTCTATAGTAAGAGGGAAGTTAGGAAGGGGGCAGAGTAAGGGGGAGAGATAGTTAGCTCTGTTTTAGACACATTGAATTGAAGATGTCTCGAAAGGCAGTTGTAGATTGAGAATGGAAATTAGCAGAGAGATTGGAGCAGGACAAATAGATTTGAGAATCATCAGCATAGAGCTAGTAATTAAATCTAGGGGAGCTGATGAGATCACTAAGTGATATAGTATAGAGGGAGAACAGAAGAGGCTCCAGGACAAACCTTGAAAGGAGACAGGGAAGGAGCATTCAGATGGGTAGGAGGAAAACCAGGAGAGATTGGTGTTCCAAAGACCTAGAAAGAAAAGAGTTTCAAGGGGTAGCAAGTGATCAATAGTGTCAAAGGCTGTAAAGAGGCAAAGGAGAATGAGGATTGAAAAAGGCCCCTGGATTTGGCCACTAAGAGATCATTAACAACTTGGGAGATAACTGTCTGGGTGGAATGATGGGGTCAGAAGCCAGATTACAAGGGACTAAGAAAAAAGGAGATAAAGAAGAGAAGAGAGAAGAGGAGAGAAAGGGGAGACACCTATTGTATCTTTCAAGAAGTATAACCCCAGAGGGTAGAAAAGAGAACATAAAAATAGCGAGGATGGAAGGATCAAATGAAGGTTTTTTCCAAGACAGGGAGACAAGGGCGTATTTGTAGGCGGTAGGGCAGGAGCCAGCAGACAGGAAAAGATTGAAAAGAAGTTCCAGCTTGGATGACAAAATGATGATCTTTTGTCTTATTTTGGTGGGACCTAGGCCTTCAGGATACTTCTTAGCTGTCTCCTCAACTGGGATCCTATTTTCTAATCAATTCCATTCCAGCAGAAACTTGGTCTCCCTCCTTAGATCCCCTAGTTCTGCTAGTTGAGCTTTCTTCTCTTGTCTGGGGCTCAGGTCTCCACAATCCATCTGTCTGTCTCCTCACAATTCTTTCCCCTTCCTTTCCCCTTCGCTTTTCTTCACTTCTTTATGCATTGTCTTCTCCCGCTAGAATGTGATCTTTTTGAGGGCAAGCACTGTCTTGCTTGTTTATATTTCTATCCCCAGTGATTAGCACTGTGCCTGGCACAAGTGAGCACTTGTTCTGTCCATCTGTCTATCTTTCTATCTGTCTGTCTGTCAGTCAGTAAATCTGTATCTCATCCACAATGGAAGTGCATTGGGAGAGGGCCATGCCCTGCAAGTCGAGCTGTCACAATGAAGTGATGCAGAGGAGCTTGGAAACTACAGGGTTAGGGGTGAGGCTGGAGCATGTCCAACCCCAGGAGCTCCTCTTACTAATCCTGAAGTCCAGTCAGATTTCAGCAGTGAGCCCATGGTGGGCACTTCCTCATCTGAAGTGAAAGTATTGTTCTTTCCCTGCAAAGATGGCAGAGCAGCTGATTCATGACAAAGTATTCCTTTCCAGACTAATTCAGGAAGTGGGAGCAGGAAAAACACAACCAGAAGGTGCTTTAGTCCTATCCGTTCCCTCAAGAGCAAATTACCCTAAGAAGAGAAGGAAGCTGTTGGCCAACATTTTGTTTGGCTCTTTTCAGCCAGCCACATATGAAAGTGATGCCAAATGGAACAACTTAGGAATTTGAAAAGGCAGGACACAAAAGCTGCTTTTGGAACAGATCATGGTGAAATATAGCAGGACCATATAATTGAAACCCAAAAAGAAATTGAACTACTGAATTTGTTTGGTCAACACTAGTCTTGGGAAGTTTGTTGTAAAAATCACGTATACGTCTTCTGTTCTTCAATATGTTGATCTGTAGTGTGGTCAGTGTGTGTATTCCCTTCCGGGGATACAGGTGGCAATGCTCTTACTAGTTAGGCCTTTGAGAGATGCTGTAGCCAACAGATGCATCACCTTCCTTGTGGTCAACCCAACTGTAGGAAGATAGATTCATAGTCCATTACCAGGCCCATCCTTGAATCTGGCCAGCCTTGGAAAACCCTGCCAGTGTTTAAGCTCCGCTAGCACAACTTCGATTACACAGCCAACTCTCATCCTAGGATGGGGCATCAGAGGAGGCCTAAAATGGTGAAGAGAAATGACTGGTTTCATATTAGAAGATCTGACAGCTATAAAAGATTTCACTCAAAGATTAGGTCATGTAGAAAGACCTTATCCTTGTTATTTGTGCTTAAACTTCATAGTGGCCATTCCAGTAGGAAGCTGGGAGGAGAGTTTTTGATTTGGTTTTTTTGGTACAGACTTAGGACTTCGTCAATGTACAGTACTCCTAGCATGGACACTTTTGTGTGTCATCAACCAATCAGTATTTTTGGAGAGTTGTCTGGGGACACTGAGAATTTAAGCCATTTGGCCATTGTCACACAGATAATATGTGTCACACAGGTAACAGAGGTTTACAAGTTATATTAGGCTCTTTGGGGTCTAAGAGAATCTTATATTCCATATCCTTAGAAGTCTTCTAGCCTCTCTGTGGGGTTTACTTCCTTCCCTACCTATCAGCTACAAAGCGAAGATGGCCTACAGCCAGGGCTATCTGGAATTGGGGACAGAAAGAATTAACTATATTCTGAACAAGTTGTGAGGATTGTAGGGAACAGCTTAAATAGTCCAGCACAGCAGCTAGAAACAATGTGCTACCTTTAGCTTGAAATAATGTTTAGTAGGGAGAGAATACGCTGCATGTTTGGTATCCATATGGGTGGGAGGAGAGAAGGGCACTTTTGGCATGAATAATATGGCCAAATAAGATAGATGATTGTAGACATAGGCTTTAGAACTGGAAGGGATCTTAGGTGGTCATGAAGTCTTCCTTTTTACATGTGAGAACACTGAGGCCCAGAAATGTTGTATAATTTGCTCCAGGTCTTGCAGGTAGTAAGTGGGAGACCTGCAGTTTGAACCCAGATCCTTCTGGTTCCAAATCTAACTTTGTTTCCACTGTATCACCCATAATCTGTGATTTTTTTATATATGTTGAGTGAAGTTATTGTGGAGATTAGTACATGATAATACATAACTATTCAACTGAGTAGCCGGGGGAAGGGGAAGAATATTGGCACCTCTCTAAGGAGAGGCAGGAGGACACGTTGGATAATAGAGAGAGAGGAATAAATGACCAAAAGGTGCTTTGAGTAGCAGAGATTTGGATTGGAGCTTCTGTATAGCACTGTCCATCAACTCTATGGATACTCTAATCAGTCTCAGGGTTTGTGAAAGGACCCGATGGTGAGGTCAGGCAAATGACTTATTTGATTTTCACCTTTAAAGAGCACCAAACCACCACTGGTGTGGCCCGGTGTAGGGAAAACAGAAAACCAACACCACCACTCATCTGAGGCCAAACGGAGGTTTCCAGCATAACTGCATCAAGGACTAGATTGACTTGTGCTCTTATGACCTAAGGGATCACCAGCATTCCTATATATCACCAACAAAATCCTGCAAGAAGAGATAGTAAGAGATACCCCCTTTAAAATAACTGTAGACAGTATAAAATATGCCGAAACAAACCCAGGAACCGTATGAACAAAATTATTTAAAAATTTTTTTATAAAAGTAAAATTAGATTTAAATAATTATAGACATATTAATAATTCGTAGGTAAGCAGGGTCAATATAATAAAAATCACAATTTTACCTAATCTATTCAATGCCATTCCAATTAAGTCACCAAAAAGTTATTTTACTGAGTTAGGAAAAAATCATAACAAAATTTATTTGGAAGCACCAAAGGTCAACAATATCAAAAAAGTAATGAAAAAAAGTAAAGGAAGGTGGTTTAGCAGTACCAGATCTTAAACTGAGGTAGTCATTATTCAAACCATTGGGTGCTGGCCAAGAAATAGAAAGGTAGATCAGTGGAACAGAGTAGACATACAATACCCAGCAGCAAATGATTATAGTTAACTTGTGTTTGATAAGTGTAAAGACTTAAGGTTTTGGAACAAGAATTCATTATTTGGTAAAAGAAAATTGTTAGAAAAGCAGTCTGGCAGAACTTGGCCATAGACCAATAACTTACACCATTTACCGAGGTAAGGTCAAAATGGATACATGTCCTAAATATAAAGGGGTATGTCACAAGAAAATTAAAAGAACATGGAACATATTACCTGTGAGACTTATGGACAGGAGAGTAATTTATGAATAGATAAGACATACAGAGCATTGTGAGGTATAAAATAAATAGTGTAAATTACAATAAATTAAAAAGGTTTTGTACAAATAAAACCAATGTAACCAAGATCAGAAGGAAAGCAGAAAATTGGGGAAAAATTTTGTAGACAGTTTCTCAGATGAGGGTTTCATATCTCAAATATATAAAGAAATTTGTCAAATTTATAAGAATATAAATCATTGTCCAATTGATAAATGGTCAAAGGATATGAACAGGCAGTTTTCCAATGAAAAAATCAAAACAATTTATAGTCATGAAAAAATTCTCTAAATCACTATTGATTAGAGAAATGTAAATTAAAACAAATTTGAAATATCATTTAAAACCTACAAGATTGGCTAAAATGATAGAAGGGGAAAGCAATGAATGTTGGAGAGGATGTGGAAAAATTGAGACACTAATTCACTGTCGGTAGAACTATGAACTGATCCAGCCATTTGGAGAGCAATCTGGAATTTTACCCTAAGAGTTATTAAATTGAATATACCCTTTGACTTAGAAATTTCACCATTAGGTTTGTTTACCAAGATGATTAGGGCAAAGGGGGAAGAACCTATATGTTCTAAACATTTATAGCAACTCTCTTTGTGGTGTCAAAGAATTGGATATTGAGGGAATGTTCATCAATTGGGAAATGGCTAAACAAGTTATGGTATATGATCATGATGGAACATTATTGTGCTGTAAGAAATGATGAGCTTGTTGATGTTAGAAAAACATGGGAAGACTTGTATGGAAAAAGGAAGAGTAAAATGAGCAGAACCAAGAGAACACTATGTACAGTACCAGAATTTTTGTTTTATGAACAACTTTGAGCAATTAAGTCATTTTGAGTATTACAGATATTCAGATCAACTATGAAGGAAGTAGATATCTGTCTCCAGAGAAAGAATTGATAAGTAGTAGTATATATGGTATTATTTTATACACACACACACACACACACACACACACACACACACACACACACACACACGTCTAACGTAGCCTTCTCTAGGGTGAGGTGGGGAAGGAGGGAAAAAAATATCAAAAAGTCCAAAGCAGAGAATAAAAGAAAGTTAGAAGGATGTGTAGAAAGCAAAGTAGCTTTGAAAAATATGGGCAGTACTTATTATAGAGTTTTTCCGAAAAAGTAAACAGTGTGAAATGTATATTCATGGTTTTATAGTGAATCTTCTTTTTATGTTGTACTGTATGCATGAAAATGTTCTCTTTTGTTGTCTTTATGTATTTAAGTTTAAAATGAATTTTTAAAAAGTTGAGAAAAAGAAATTTAAAAACCCTAAAAGATTGGCTGCATTCACTCTGTTAGTAATTGGGCATTTTCTCTCAGTCAGAGACCTAGCTTTTTAAAAGCAATTCATACCTGAACAAGAAGGAACAATTTGGGTAACCTTAAGAGTAGAGGACTGACTGGGACTCCAGGCCTGGCTCTGACACTGACTGGCTTTGTGACCTTGGGCAAGACACATTTTCCAGGTCTCTCTTTTTTTCCTCAATAAAGTAAAGGACAGGGAGGGGAAACCTTTAAGGTACTTTCCAATTCTAGCATTCTATGAATCTATGCTTTCATGAGTATTATTGTTTTCAAGAGGCTAATTATTGTTTTAGAGGCTAATAGAACAACGGAGTATTTGAACCAAATGGAAGAACGCCTGAATGCCTGCTTGGGCAACGTTTTATTCTTTGCTTGGACCTTGCCCTTGCAGGGCTAATGTCGTGTCATTCATGACGTTGGCTAATGTGCCTTGCTGCCCCCTATCCTTGTTGTATTTTAGTAACACAAAACACTGAAAATCAGATTCAGCCCCACAACAAATGATGCTGCCTCTATAATCTCTCTTTAAATTCTCAAGTTAGAGGCTTCTGGTGTCTTTTTTGTTCACATGTAATGTAATGAAAGCTGAAAAGCCATGGATCTTGACCCAGGCCTTCTAAGCCAGAGGCTTCACTTTAGCTTTTGCACGCAGTAGGAGAGAAAATCTCTTGTCAATCCCCTCCCGTCACGCTGTCAAGTATTTATTTCTGTGCATGTTCTGAGTCAAGTTGTTTGACCAAGCACAAAGAAAGAATTATGTTACCATTGAAGTTCTGAAGTATGTACAAGAAAGCATAGAAAAGCATGAGTCTGTCTTATTTTCAGAAGGTCACAAAATGAAATGTGTTTCTTTGATCAGGTGCTATTTCTTCTGAAAGAAAACTCCATGTTCCAATGTGGACCATTTTCTTAATGTTTTGATCAGGATCTGTGAGTTTATCAATGTAGGAAGCTTCCCATGTGGAAATTCCTTCCACCAAGATCTGTAACGCATCTTACAGAACTGTCCAGGGCACTGAGCGGTTAAGTGACTGTATCAGCAATGCAGTATTCACAATGCCTACAGTAACTATAAATATGCTGATATAGTTATTAATCACAAAATGGAACAGGCTCTCTACAGAAGAAATATAGATAGTGCATTCATTTAAATACCAGAAGACTGAGTCCCAAAACCAGAAA
>CM053582.1:41304420-41320053 GCA_028627135.1 Pseudochirops cupreus | reverse complement strand
GCCCACACTCACATCTATATTTATATACACATACACCCTCCTATACATACATACATACATATATATATATATATATATATATATATATATATATATACACACATATACACACACACACACATATTCCCTTCAACTATCCTCATACTGAGAAAAGTCTTATGAGTTACAATTATCATCTTTCCATGTAGGAATGTAAATAGTTCAATTTTAATAAGTTCCTTATGATTTCTCTTTCCTGTTTACCTTCTCATGTTTCTTTTATTTGAACGTCAAATTTTCTGTTCAGTTCTGGTGTTTTCATCAAGAATGCTTGAAAAATCTTCTGTTTTATTGAATGACCATATTCTCCCCTGAAGCATTATACTCAATTTTGCTGGGTAAGTGATTCTTGGTTTAAATCCTAGCTCCTTTGACCTTCAGAATATCATATTCCAAGCCCTTTGATCCCTTAGTGTAGAAGCTAATAGGTCTTGTGTTATTCTGATTGTATTTGTACAATACTCAAATTGTTCCTGACTGTTTATAATATTTTCTCCTTGACCTGGGAACTCTGGAATTTGGCTATAATATACCTAGGAGTTTTCTTTTTCAAGAGATGATCAGTGAATTCTTTCCATTTCTATTCTGCCCTCTGGTTCTATAATATCAGGTCAATTTTGCTTGATAATTTCTTGAAAGATGGTGTCTAAGCTCTTTTTTGATCATGGCTTTCAGATAGTCCAATAATTTTTAAATTATCTTTCCTGGATGTATTTTCCAATGAGATATTTCACATTGCCTTCTATTTTTCATTTGTTTGGATCTGTTTTATAGTATCTTGATTTCTCATCAAGTCATTAGCTTCCATTTGCTCCAATCTAATTTTTAAGGAGTTATTCTCTTCAGTGAGTTTTTGAAATTTCTTTTCCATCTGGGCAATTTGGCTTTTTAAGGCATTCTTCTCCTCACTGGCTTTTTGGGCCTCTTGCCATTTGAGTTAGTCTATTTTTTTAAGGTGTTATTTTCTTCAGTGTATTTTTGGGTCTCCTTTAGCAGGCTGTTGACTCACTTTTCATGATTTTCTTGCATCATTCTCATTTCTCTTCCTAATTTTTCCTCCACTTCTCTTACTTGATTTTCAAAATCTTCTTGAGCTCCTCCGTGGCCTATAAACAGTTCATATTTTTCTTGGAGGCTTTTGATGCAGGAGTTCTGACTTTGCTGTCTTCCTCCCACTCCATGCCTTGATCCTTTTTGTCCCCAATAAAGAATTCTATTATCTGTTTGTGCTTCCTCTGCTTGCTCATATTGCCAGCCAATTACTTGACTTTTGATCTCTTTGCCATGGTAGAACTCTGCTTCAGGATGGAGAGAGCTTTGTCCGAAATCACTGGGGTTTTTGCAGTTGCCAGAGCTATTAAGAGGGCACCCTCTCTACAGCCCCCACAAGCTCTGGCTCACTGGTGACACATCCCAGGACCACCACCCAAGACTGTGCTCCAGATCTAAGCAGGTTAAAGCAAAAACAATTACCCTCTGAATGGTAGCTTGGTCCCCCTATGATCTGCAGGCCAGGAGCTCCTGAGGCAGCCATGTAGCAGTGGCTACAGCTGCTGCACCTCTGTTGCTTCTCCCCCCCGGTGCCTGGGGCTGGACCCTGCTCTTCCCTCTCCCATTCCAAGAGAGTTTCACACTGACGTTTTACTTTATCTTTGGTGTTAATAGGTTGAGAAGTCTGGAAATTGCCACAGCTGCTTGTGATTCACTCTCCTGAAGTCTGCTCTGGCCACAGCTGGTGGAGGCCACCCTGGGGCCAGAACCACATGACTCACGCAGGACTGTACTTGGCTTCCAGGACAGTATGATGGACCTTTCCTGTAGGCCTGCCAGGCTGCCTTCAGTGGGAGATTTGTTTTTCTCTGTGTCTTTGTGGGCTCTGTAGCTCTAAAGTTTGTTTAGAGTCATTTTTTTACATGTATTGGAAGTGGTTGGAATGGGAGCTGAGACAAGTTTGTGCTTCTAGTGCGCCATCTTGGCTCCGCCCCATCTATATTTTTAAAAAGAAATGGAGCAATATTTATATCCCCAAAGCATGAATCACTAATGGTGGAATCTCAGGCATCTGTAGAAGAGATAATTGGTGACAAAAGTGCCTTATGAGTGCTTCTCAAGTCCTGCTATGTAAGTGACTCCCTGTGGGTAAGAATGATTCTGTTGCACATGCTAAGGAAAAAGTGATGTTCCATTGGGATTTGCTAACAACCAGTCAAAAAGCTTTGGTCTGGAAACCAAAATGCAGAAAGAGAACCCATCATTTGTTCCAACAGAGTTGTGATAACTAGACAAACATCTAGTTGAACCCCAGAATTTCACACATAAGGGAACTGAGGCCTAGAGAGTTTAAATGCAGCAACCAAGGATCTCATTACTGTGATAATCAGAACCTGACTCCAGTGTACGTTCCACTACATCAGATCATTGAACACTGTTACTGTCACCTCCAAACTTCCTTACTCCTGGTCAGAGAATTCTAATTTGAGCTGTATTTCAGTGAACAATAGACCTGCAATCATGGAGGCCCACTCAATTCTACCAACATTTGTTGAGCTCCTACTTCAGCAAGGCACCATGGATGTGAAGATTTAAACTATGAATAGTTCTTCCCATCGAGGAGCTTGTTCTGAGCTTAGAGATCCCATATGACCTTATGTAAATATCTACTAGGTAATTTAAGGAGGAGCAAGAACACTACTGACTGGGCAGGGAGGATTAGGGTTAAGAAGACATTTCAAAGGATTTGATACATGAGCTGAGTCTTGAAAGACAAGGAGTTTGAGAGTAAGAGTTGGGGAGGGAGTGATGAAGTCCAGACAGGAGAGATTGCTCAAGTGAGGGCCCAGAGATGGGTGATGAAATGTCAAGCTTCGCTAGACTATAAAGTGAGCAAGGGGACCCATGTTCAGTAATGAAGAGGTATGTGGATGCTACCTTATATGGAGGACTTCAAAGGCCAGACTGAGGGATTTGTGTTTTATCCCAAGGTAACTATTGAAGGTTTTCAAGCAGAAGTGACTGGGTTATTTTGGCATCTCCATAGAGGGTGGTTTGTGGAGGGTGAGACTGGAAGTAGTAAGAACAGTTTGGAAGCTATTACTATAACTGGGGCAAGTAGTTCTAAGGGTTGGAATTAGAGTGGTGACTGTGAGTAGAGAGAAAGCGATAGGTGTGGGAATGGAAGTCTAACATCAATCGGAAGTTATCCAATTTTTCAACAAACTAAGCAAAATATTGAAATCTCATTCCTAAGAGAGTCTAGCCTATTTGATGCTTTAATTTCTCAATATTCCACAAAAGCTGAAATATGAAATGGGATTGCATGATCAAGAGAACTCTGGAAACCAACTAATAGACCAAATGAGGATCAGCTTTGAGAAATGCAGTCTTACTGTGGAGACTATAAAATTCTCTGTTCAACTTTGTTGATTCCATTGGCATTACCTATAATTGCCAAGTTTCCTAGCAAAAAATACTCCAATCCTTAATTGGGCTTTCTGTTACAAAGGACACAGATTTGGGAGTTAAGCAACCTGATCCTTTCCTTGTTGCCAGTGTTCCTGGTTGCATTAGCAGTCACAGGTGCTTTAGGGACATAATAGTTGTTGCTAGACATCCCTGGCCCCAATTGTAACTTCCTAATCTAGCAATTGCATGATTTGTGCCAACATTCACAATACTGTTGCTAGGTCTGTGTCTATAACATCTGAGATACATGTTGTTTTTCTTGGTGTAAATGGGGTCAAGATTAAAGGTTTGAGCTCCATAGAAATTACTTAGCTTTGTTCTTTTCCATAGCATGGGCTAATGGTTTGCCTAGTCAGCTGACTGATTGATGGTTAGCCTAGTCAGCTGACTAATGAACCCCTGCCTTTGATTGTGAAAGAGTGACTCAGTGCAACTCCATCTTCATTTATACTGATGGTGGGTTAGTAGCTCTCTCTTGATCTCCAGTGCCATATCTTCAGCTCTCTGTTGACATCTCTACTGACATCTCAGAGTCATCCATCTTTTCTAGCAGTTCACAATCTTAGATTCATCCTCAGCTCTTCCTTCTTGTTTACTGCTATAGTCAATCTTGTTGATTCTACTGCCACATTTCTTACATTTATCCCATTCTCTCTGCTGATACTGTTACCACTCTAGTTCAGGCCCTCATTACTCCTGACCTGTACTATTTCAGGAGCTTCCTAATTGGTGACCCTGAATTCAGTTTCTCCACTCTCCAATCCATCTTCTACACAGCTGCCAAACTGATATTCCCAAAGCACTTTGCTCAGTTAACATTAGAGACTACCCATTGCTTTGAAGGTAAAAACCAAGCTTCTCTATCTATCTTCTAAAACCCTTGGCAATCTGACTCTGGCCTACTTTTCCAGGATTATTCCACTTTACGCCCCTTCCATGTGGGTCAAACTAGCCTTCTTACTGTTCCTTGTACGGAGTCTTCTGTTTCTTGCCTCTGTTTCTTTGCCTAAGTTGTCCTATTTGTCTGGAATACTCTCCTTCCTCACTTCAAAGCTCAGCTCAAGAGCCACTTCTTACATGGGACCTTTCCCTCCACCCCACTCGTTAGTGTCTCTCCTGAAGTTGCTCATTTACTTTGTATTAAATATTTATTTGCTTATCTGTGTATATGATGTTTCTCCCCCATAGAATGTAATAAGCTCCCTGGTGGCAGGAAGTGTTTTGTTTAAATCTCTGTATCCCAACTTCAATGATTCTGTGATTTCATCTGTGGGGACACTTACTTCAACAATACTTACTGGTCACAACCATTCATAGCTGCCCAAACTCTTGTCCATAACCTCCTAGAAATCTCCTATAGAGGCTCCACCCAAAGGGCCTGGGGCAGGGGTGGGGAACCTTTGGCCTCCAAGCCACCTGTGGCCCTCTAAGTCCTGGGGCATGGCCCTTTGACTGAATACAAACTTCCTAGAACAAGTCCCTTTAATAAAAAGATTTGTTCTGTAAAACCTGGACTCAAAAGTGATGTGGTTGGACTTTTATGTCAGGAAAAGCACTTTAGTGGTTGAACAGACAATGGATTGGAGTGGGGAGAGACCTGAGGTAGGCAGACCCACCTGCAGCTATTGAAATAACTCAGCCATGAGGTGGCACTAGAGTGGTGACAATGTCAGAGGAGAGAAAGGGAGTATTTGAGAGATGTTGCAGAGGTGAGATCAACAGGCCTCGGCAATACACTTGATACACATTCTTTGTTTGTATGAATTAACTCCATTAATGACCAGGTAGTATGTCATAGCCTACTCATGCTCACCACAGGTCACTCAGTCACATTCTCTACAGAAGATACCAAAGGAATGCCAACACCTGGCATGTAATCCGGTCACATGATTGGGAAATAGCCTTTCCCAAGTGTGGTAGTCAATGACAAGCCAGTGTAAGACTTGGCTTAATGGTGGATAGTCAAAGCCTGGCTCCCTTTCTACCTAGTGAAGGATTGTTGAAGTTCCCTATCTCTAATGATCTATCACTCCTTAAGCACCCACTATTGCCAAGCACAGTGCTAAACTCATCATCACCCCCACCCCCTGCCAAACCCCCTCCTTTTCTGAATACTATCTAGGGCATGACCATTCTCCCAGTCCCCCAGGCATTGTCTTCAACTCCTCTTTCTCTCTAATTGCCCCCCCCCCATCTAATCTGTGGCCAAGGCCTGTCCTTGTAACCTTAGTAACAGCTTTCCTGTAAGTCCCCATCTCTCCTCTTACACTGTCACCACCCTGGTGTAGGCCCTTATCACCTCCCACCTGGACCACCGTGGTAGCATTCAGTTGGGGCTGCCTCCCTCAAGTCTTTGCCCACTCCATTCTACCTCTCTCTACTCAGCTGTCAGCGTGATCCAAGTGCAGATCAGATCAACACACACATATATACTTAACTCCAGTGGATCCTTCTTTCCCCCAGTATTAAATACAGCATCTTCTATTTAGCATTTAAAGCCCCTCACAACCTTGACCCTTCCTACCTTTCTAGTCTTCTTACACTTTATGCCTCTCTATGTCCTCTATGATCCAGGGACATTCTGGACTAATTGCTGTTTCTAAAATACAACAGCATATATCCCACTTCCATGCCTTTGCACTGACTGTCACCCTGCCTGGAATGTTTTTCGTCAGTACTTCTGTCTCCAGGCTTCCCTGGCTTCCTTCACTGCTCAACTCGGATCCCACCTCTCACCATTGGGGCCTTCTCTCTGAGGTCACCTCCGCATTTACCCTGTATATATCTTCTGTGTACCTACTTATTTGTATGCACTCTCTCCCCATTAGGATATGGTCTCCTTGAGGGCAGGCACTGGTTTTGCCCTTTTTTATATCTCCAGCACTTCCACATGTTGTTGTCCTTGAGTTGTCATATCTATGTCCAACTCTTTGTGACCCCATTTGGGGTTTTCTTGGCAAAGACGCTGGAGTAGCTTGCCATTTCCAGCTCATTTTACAGATGAGGAAACTGAGGCAAAGAGGGTTAAGCAACTTGTCCAGGGTCACAGAGCTGGGAAGTCTCTGAGGTCATATTTGAACTCTAGGGCTGGTGCTCCATCTGCTACGCTGCCTAACTGCCCTCTGACACATAGTAAGTACTTAATACATGCTTATTGACTGGTTAAGTGCATCTCCCTGATGTCAGGGTCCTCTTTGAGAATGAAGGACAAACATAAGCTAGCTCATAGACTTATGCTGGAGATCAGAATATAAAGGTGAAATAATCCCTGCTCTTAAGGAGACTGAGTGCCAGAACAGCCTGTCTTTGGACCAGTTCATTACAGGGCTTTCCTTTCTGATGTTTTACCTGTTACCTCCTTGTGTTTTAAGTCTAGATCAGGGGTGGGGAACCTGCAGCCTCCAGGCCACATGTAGCCTTCTAGGTCCTTGGGTTCAGCCTTTTGACTGAGTCCAAGTTTTAGAGAACAAATCCTTTTATGAAGGGGGTTTATTCTGGGAAGTTTGGATTCACATGTGCCACATGTGGCCTCAAGGCTGAGGGTTGCCCACCCCTGGTCTAGATCTTTCTCCTTCGGTTAGCATCCTAGGCTCTGGTCTAAGGCAGAAGAGTATAGTGTTCCAGAGAGAGCAGAGTCCCTTTATGGGTCTGTGCTTCTCTGTGTGTATTTGGGTAAGAATGGAAGAATATCAGGCAGGATTTTGAGCTGGTTCATTACTAAGACTTGGCAGTCACTGCCAGATTGATTTCATTTAGTCCATGCAATGCTCAGAAGAGTTTTCTAGTTCCCCCTCCTCTACTCCTCTGTCTGCTAGGCCTCACGGTAGAGCTTGTCTTCCTCATACGACCTTTTGATTCAAGGAAAAGTTCCCAGATCTTCATTGGTAGAGGGAATTTCCTTATGTTGAGGAAATCCCGGGTTTGGGCCAATCTCTCACATTTCCTGCCCAAAGAACAACAGCAATAAAAACAGATTCATTAAATTATACTTACAATTTAATGGTTTGTTCTGGTATTGTGATGACAGCCTAGATCGTCTCTGTGTTATACCAAGGTGCAGTCAGCTCTGCCTTTTCAAGTGGCCAGGATTAGAGACAAAGATTGAAATTCTGGGTCTAGGCAGGACTGGCTCAATATTTCCTGCTGAGAGCTTGAAAAAATTGTAGGGTCACAAGTTTGGTATTATAGGCAATCTTTTACTTTTTTTTCTTTTACTTGAATGACTTTTTAGTGCTTTTCCTCTTTGCTGCCTAAAGGCAGTGCTGGGCGCTAACTTTTTTTCTCTGATCTCCTTATATTAGTTCCAAGGTGCCTTTTTCACTTCCTCTCAGGACAAACATATTGCCTCCAATGGGTTATGGGGAGAAGAACTTCCCAAATGATTATGCCAGTAAAAGAGAGAGAAGATATGGGATTCAAACCTTTCTTCCTTGACTTTTTCCCCCCTTCACATTTCTGATATCCTTTTAAACTCAATTCTCTCAGAAAAGTTTCTGATTTGGAGTTACTACCCTTTGTAAATCTGATAGCATTACCAAAAATTTCAGCTTGCTTTGTTGTTCTTAAGCACTACTTGAGAAAGTAGATTCAGGGTTGCGTGTTGAATGCCTCTTACTTCTGATGAATGTCTGAAGGTTTCTGTGTTCTCACCTCCCTACCCATAGAAACTGAAATGTATAATTGTCTTCTTTTCAGAGAGGCAGTTTGGTAAAATGGAATGAATGCTGGACTTGGTGTCAAAAGTCCTGGCTTTGGTATTTACTAATCCTATGACTGTAGACAAGTCATTTTACTTTTGGACCCATCAATCTTTACTTTTGTAAAAGAAGGTGATGTGAAGAATATTTACTTCTCTGGGTGCATGCCTCTGGATCACAGGCCAACCTTGAATCAGGAAGCCCAGAGTACAACTTCTGCTTCCAATGACCATGGATGAGCAAGACATTCTTTCAGTGCCCTCAGGAGCTCAGACTTGGTTACATAGTAGATGCTGCTCATCATTGATGGAGGAAGTTGACCCCACAGATGGACCACACAGTTATTGTGAAGCTCCAATGAGATAAAGAATATATAAGTGCCAACCAATATTATTATTGTTATTATCAATCATAATTAGGACTAATTTCCACTGACCATATTGTCTTTCAAACACCACCAGCCCTTGCCTTGTTTCTTACAGATATATACCATCTTTATTTTTAGTATTTACTTTTTTCCATGCGTGCTATCAATCTGTGAACACTGCAGTTTTGGGGAAAGGTTTTATATCCTGGCTTGATTTTTACAGCTATCCTTCTTGGCCTTAGTAATTCAATTTAGGTCATTTCAGATTTGCATTTTTATCCCTTCTGGGAAGGAACAACATGGAGCTAACCACAGTGTTCAGAGTAGGCCACTGCTTGAGTGACCAGATGGGTAGATTAAAATGAGAAACAGTAGATTCTCTTCCTATCAAGATGCATATCTGGAAGGGCATTGCCCCAAATGGGTTAAGATGTAGATAATGCAAAAGATACCTAAATTCTTGGCAGAGGAGACAGCATAAAAAAAAGGATCAGGCTAAGAGTGGGGTCTCATGACTTGTTTGGATTCTAATTGGACCTTTAGCCATTTTAAAAACAATTGAAGTCCAGGATTTAGATCCCCCCACTCCTAATTCTAAAATAATTTACTCATAAAGTGCAAGAGCTGGAAAAGAACGTAGAGAGTGTCTAGTTCACCTTCATTTTTTAAAGAAGGAAAACTCAGGTATTGCTATTATTAGAAAAGCAAGGTGAGACTTGCGTTTATTCAGGTATACTTGCAAGTGAGTCAGCACATCTGCGTTCTTTCCTAGTCCATGCAAAGTGCTTCCTTATCTACACGCAGAGCTCTGTGGTGGGAATTGGGGAAAAACAAAGGAAAATAACAAGTGGCCCCCGCTGTCACTGAGTGGGCTGTGCAACTCATTCACTGATATACTGTAATGGCGTCATAACTGCACAGGAATGACACTGAAGCCCAAAATAGAACAAGAGCAATGCAAGTTTAGGGAAAGGAAAAATCCCTTTTGCTGGCAGTGGGATCAGAATGGGCTGCTTGTCACAGATGGGACATGAGCTGAGTTTTGAAGGAAGCCATGGATTCTATTAGGTAGAGATGAGGAGGAAGTACATTCTAGGCATGGGGTCAGCCTGGGCAAATTCATGAGGGCTGGAACATCGAATGTCATGGATAGGGAACAGCAGGCAGGCATGTTGGGTTATGATCCAGAGTACATGGAGAGCAATGTACAGGTATGTTTGGAAAGTTAGATTAAGAGTCAGATTGGGAAAGTATTTAACGACCCTACCAAGGAGTTTGTATTATAGTCTAGTTAGAAGCAAGAGGGAGTCCCTGCATTTTCTTGAGCAGGTGAATGACATGAAGACACTTGTGCTTTAGAAATACAGTGTGGCAGCTGTGTGAAGGATAGATTGAAGGAAGAGAGGTTGGAGGTAGTGAGTCCAATTAAGAGATTACAATGTGATAAGGGTATAAACTAGGGTGGTGGTTCCATGAGGTGAGAAAAGGAAAGCAGATATAAGATATATTGTGGAAGTAGAATTGAGAATTCTTGGTAACTGGGGGTGGGGAGAGATAAGCATCTATATCACTCCTACTATGTGCCAGACTAGGCTCTTTACATATTTTATCTTGTTTGATCCTAACAGCAATTCTGTGAAGAAGGTGCTGTCATTATCCCCACTTTACAGGTGAGGAAACTGAGGGAAACTAAGTTTAAATGACTTGCCCAGGGTCATTTAGCTAGTGTCTGAGGCTGAATTTGAACTCAGGTCTTCCTGGCCTCAGGCCCAGTGTTCTGCTGACTCAACTGGATTATATTTGAATGAAATGAATGAATGGAAAGCACTTGTGAAGCCCTTAGTTCTGGGAATACAAATAATAAAAGAGAGACATGCTCTGCTTTGAAGAAGCTTACATTCTAAAATGGAAAGGGAAGAGAGATAGGAATGGGAGATGGAGATGGTGGGCAGACAGTGAGAGGGCCAGGAGGGCCATAGATGGAGAGCTAGGAGAGCTGTGAAAGTGAGACATGACTGGTGGCTGGGACCAACGTTAGAGATAGTGGCCTAAGCACTAGTTTGCACTCAGTTATTCATAAGTAAATAAGAATTGATTAAGCACTCACTATGTGCCCAGCCCCATCCTAAGCAAAATCAAAGCTGTCTCAGCTCTCCGGGAGTTGATGTTCTAATTGTCAAGGCAGGATTTCCACAGATCAGGACGTTCAAGACAGATCCAGAGTATGATGTAAGGGAACTTGAGAGGGAAGGCGGCAGCAGCTGGTGGAACTATTAAAGACCTCTCATAGGAAGTGGGACTTGTGCTGAGTCTTAAAGGAAGCCAGAGGTGAGGAGGGAGAGTCTCCCAGGCATGGGGCACAGCCAGTGCAAAGACTCAGCAATGGGAGATGGAGCATCAGGTAAGAAACAGAAAGGTTTGTGTGGCTTGATTATAGAGAGAATGGAGAGGGATAATGTAGTAAAAGAGGAAAGGAGTAGGTGGGGAAGAGCTTTGACGATGGAACTGAAGAGCTTTTATTAGATCTTAGAGGTTATATCATGATGTAGCCTGTCTCCCTTTTTGGATCCTGTTCCTATCATTCAGTATGTTAACCATTTCTCACAGCTTTGTGTCATCTGCAAATTTATTAATCACAGTATCTGTGCCTTCATACTGGTTTTTCCTGGCATAAGGAGTTTAAAATGATTTTTAAAACCAGTCCTCTGGACTTCCCCTTTCAAGTTGAAACTAAACCATTATTGACTATATTTTGGGTCCTACCATTTAACCAGCTCTGAGTCCCAAGTTAGTCTGGCATAACCTGTTCTTGTGGCTCTTTGTGATCTCTGTTACTTTCTCCCAACAAAATTCACTAACCACCCCTTTAGTACAATATTCTAGAATTTCCTAGGAACCAACTTGTGTTTTCAACCTTTGTTCTCTTCCCTTTTTTGAAAATCTGCACATGTGCCCTTCTGAAGCCACCTGGGCTCTTTCAAAGTTCCGTGACAGTGTCTCAGCAATCACCCCGCCAATTTTTCTTCAGTACCCTAGGATGTAGTTCATCTAGGACAGCTAGTTACTTCTCTTACCATCTTCTGACTCTACTTGGGCATCAACTCTTTGTTAGCCATTTTGGTTCTTTCCTTTCCAGTCTAAAGGCCATTTTCCTTGGCAGAGAAAACAGAAGCAAAGTTTTCTTTGAGTTTTGAAGAAGAATTGAGCTGCTTCTATGATCAGTTATAATCTCCACCACCTGGAGCAGTAGTCCTAGTTTTAATTTGATCCTTCTCTTTTTCCAATATAGCTCTAAAGTAAAAAAAAAAAAAATCTTTTTTTTGTTGTCCTTAGATTGCTGACAAGTCTCAATTCATTCTGAGCTTTACCACTCCTGACACTGTACTTACAGAACAAAACAAAACATGCTCTATTGAAGTCACTAGAAGTAAAATCTTCCTTCATTCCTTGTCATTCTTGCTGGAGGACTCCAGAGACATGGACGGGATTGTCACTCTCCTCACCTCCTTAACCCCTTGATAGTCACGCCGAACTTTCTTCTCTTTCTATTCCTTCTCTTTTCTCCTTCTTGACTTCTCTTCTTCCTCTTCAAGTTCTCTTTCAGTTTGAATCCTTTTTCTTTCCACTTTTCCTTCTCTTTCTTAAGAAATACTTGTTGAATTAAATTCTCCCTTTCCTTCCCCTCCAATGCTCCCCAAATTTTCCTTCCCAAATTGAATCTTGGGCTTTCTTCATGATTCCAAAGTCTTCCAAGTCACTTTCAGAATTCTCTCTCCTCCTTCAGCTCATGTTTTTTTCTTGCTACTTCTCTTACATGATATGAAATGAGCCTGGAAAGATAGTGTGTCATATTACAGAGGGCCTTGAATGCCAATCTAATAACCGTGTCCTTTAATAGACAATTACATCTGCCAACTACCACCATTATATTTAAACTGCTTAGGTTATCCATTACATGTGCATCACCAAATCCAGGGGCCTTAAATCAGTCAGTCTTGACCTCCCTCCAGCTTTTGGCACTTTAGCACCTTCTTCTACTGAATACTCTCTCGAGTTATCAGTCTTTTGACCTTCCTCTTTAACTTTCTAATCACTCATTCACTGGTGCCTTATCTTTTCCCCAACTCCTTCATGTCAATGTTGTCCAAATGTCTGGGTCCTCTTCTTTTTCCTTCCCATACTCTTTCCCTTGGAAATCTCATTCATTTTACATAGCTTTAATTACCATCTTTATTCAGCTGCTTCCTAAATTTTTATCTCCAGCCCTGTTCTTTCTGAGCCTCAAAATCACATCCTCATCTGCCCACCAGATATCCGCACCTCAGACCTAACATGTCAGGAAGTGAGCCCGTTTTCTTTCCCCCAAACCTCTTCTTTTTGCCTTCACTAATTCTGTGTGACACATACCTTTACCTGTTCTCTCATCTCTGTATCCTTGCTGATTAGACCTCTACAATGTCTCTTGTATCCATCCTTTCTTCTCTATTCCCACTGTCACCATTCTAGTAAGGCTCTCATTGCCACCTGCCTGTACAATTCAAACAGTTGAATAGCTCTCCCTGTTTCCATTCTCTTCTTATTCTAATCCATCCTATGCACTGCTGCCAGCCACTTTGCCAGTCCAGCTTTGCCTGATTCATTCTTCTCCACATTCCACTCCAGGGAAACTGGAATATTCTGCCCTCTGGTCATATACCATGCCTTTGCCCACACTACTCCCTGGGCTTGAAATTCCCTCTCTCTTTTTTTCACTTGTTTATGTCTTACCTGTGCTTTAAAGCTCAACTGAAAAGCCACCTCCTCCAAGAAGTCTTCCATGATTCTTCCCAGATATTAACAACCTTCCCCTTTGGATTTCACCTTTCACTTCATTTCAACCCTCTCTAAATGTACTTAATAAACTACTAGGATCCTCAATTTCATAGTACCTTAGATCTGGAGCTGGAAAGGACTTCAGGGTCCATCTAGTCCCATTCCCTTCAGGAAACTGAAGCCCGTAGGGGTTAGCTGACTTGCCCAAAGTCACATAAGAAGTAAGTGGCAGAAAGGAGATTTGGACCCAGTTACTGTGGAATTCCTTAGCATAAGAATGCCTGGTGAAAAAGGTATTTTTCTTCATCTTCTTTTTTTATTGTGTATAACTCTTTTAGTGTAAGGAACTCCCTGTTAGGTAATTCCCTTTACCTAAGTACATCAACAACTAATTTGCAGTTTATGGTCTTAGAGGGCTGTTTAAGTCACTGGGAGGTTGAGTGATTTACTCAGGGTCTATAGATATAGATATAAATATATCTCAGAGGCAGGGCTTGAACCTCAGTCTTCTTGACTGTGGGACTGACCCATAATCTATCCATTATACCGGGGGTGTTGCTGTGCCATCATGTTGAGGCTGGCAGCACTTCTGCATGGGGCCTGAACTAGATGAAAATGTAATTGGTATATATTTAATGAAATAAATAAAACCACACTACAATATAGATAATATTGTTAAGTGGTTTTCTAAGTCAATATGTAGCCCACAAGGTTGTATAATTTAGTGGTCCCCCATTGCTGTTTGAGTTTGACACCCCTGACCTATATACCATGTTGCCCCTTGGAGTAGGTATAAGTGGAAGTAATAGGTCACTAGAAGGAAAGGGGCACCAAAGACAAACTTTATCTACTTTGAGCCTGTAAAATGGGTTTGATAACATGTGTACAGGCTTGTTGTGAGGAAGGGACTATTTACTATTTAAACTGTAAAGCTCAGTGGAACTATGAACTAGTGGCATATAATGGACAATTCTTCCATGGGACAGTCCTGAGTATGGTTTACACCAAGGAATTTGATCCCATTACAGGAAGGAGCAAGTCTTCCTCCCACTGTGAGCAAATATCACTGAAAGGAAACAAGCAAATTCTGACATAGCCTTAGGACAACCTCAGATCTGTTACTCAAGTTCCAAAACCCTCCACAAAAGACATCTCAGGCAGGGCTGATGGAAGGAGCAGATGGCTCTGGCATGTGCCACAGTTCCAAACCTGAGACCATCCATCATTTTCCTGCTGACTGTTGGCAGCTCTTACAAGTTGGAAAGGGAAATGTAACCAGCAACCCAGAGAAGACAGGCAGGGATGAGTGGGAGTGGGGTGGGGAATCAGATAAAAGGGATGAGCATTCTGAGGTGGGGATACTTTTTCTCTTCTGGTCTGAGGAAGAGGGCAAAGACTCCAGTGGTATTTGGCTTGTTTCATATGGAAATCTGGGAATATTCTCAGAAGTACCAAGCATAATACATTGCCCTTAGGGCTTGCCTTACTGGTAGAAAGAGGCTAGGACAGAATATTATTTATGTGGTAGGTCTAAAGAGGACTGGATTAGGATACAGCTGTTGGCATTATGAAATGGAAACAGCTTCAACAGGCTATGACTATGTAAAATTATGAAGGATATGCCTCTGAGGTAGAGTTACCAAGCCTAGGTTGTAGCCTTCAGATTAAAAGGTCTTTAATGATTTTTTAAAATTAAATTTACTTTTCAATCAGCAAAAATCTACTTTTTCTGTCTCCTTCCTATTTCCTCCCTCTCTGCCCTCCACTTGGGAATAGAAAAGAAACCTCCTGTTATAAGCATGTTTAGTCAAGCAAAACAAATTTCCATATTGATTTAATCTAAAAACGTATTTATCTCATCTTGTACTCTGAGTCCTTCACATCTCTATCAGGAAGTAGGCAGCATGTTTCATTATTAATCCTTTGGAATCATGGTTGGTTGTTACTGATGAGAGTTCCTAAGTCTTTCAGAGTTGTTTGACTTTACAATATTGTTGTTTTTGTTGCTGCTTCCCTCAACAGCATCAGTTCAGACAAGTCTTCCTATGTTTCTCTGAAACCCTCCCCTTCATTTCTTGTAGTCCAATAGTATTCTATTACCTTAACTTGTTCAATCATTTGGCAGTTGCTGGGTATCTTCTCAGTTTCCAATTCTTTGCCACAACAAATAGAGCTGTAAATATTTTTGCACATCGTTAAAGTTTGTTTTGCTTAGGACTAATCTCTCTCTTAATGTACTCTTCCTTGTAATTCCTC
>CM053582.1:41286211-41303920 GCA_028627135.1 Pseudochirops cupreus | reverse complement strand
TGGAAGCTTTTGGTGCAGGAGTTCTGACTGTATTGTCTTCCTCCTGTTCCATGCTTTGATCCTTTTTGTCCCCCAAAAAGGAATCTAAAGTTGGATGGCTGTACTTGCTTTGCTTCCTTTGCCTGCTCATGTTGCCAGTCAATTAGAATGGAGAAAAATATAGTTAGTTTTTTACAATGTAACTACCATGGAAATGTTTTGCGTAGCTATACATATACAACCTATGTTGAATTGCTTGGCTTCCTAGTAGAGATGAGTGAAGAGGGAAGAAGGGAAAAAATCTAGAACTCAAAGTTTTAAAAACAAATATCTATTAAAAAATTTTTTTAAAATTTAATTTGAGTCCATCCTACAGATGAGGAAAGTAAATCCCAGGAAGACCTAAGGGAGCACCTGAGGCAACCACTAGCTGAAGAGGACTTCCTTCCACAGCATCCCTAATGGGTGTTTGGCCTTCACTACAAGGAGGGACTTGTTACCTCCCAAAGTAGCCCATTCCACTGGTAGACAGTTTTAATCGTTAGGAAAGATTTCTGTATGTCACACTTAAAGCTGCTTTTCTGTACCTGCTATCTGCTCCCCATAGGTTTGCTGTGGGGGCCAAGCAGGACAAATGTGCCATCTCTTCCTCGTGATAGCATATAGAACCATCACATATGGGTGTTAGGAGAACCAGAGAATCCTAAAGGACCACAGTGATGCTCTAGTTCAACCCATATCTTATTAATCACTCTTTTTACAGGAGCTTCAACAAGTGCTCAGCACTGTGGATTGAGTTGTAAGAGGGAATGAGGGTTACCAAAGAAATATTTCTTAGAAGAAATCAATTCTCAAGGTTGTAGGTTAAAAGCTGTAAAGGATCTTAGAGATTGTCTAGGCTGACCTCCTACAGCTGATGAAACTGAGGCCCATGGAGGTTAAGTGACTTGCACCATGCCCTACATGCACTTAGCAATAGAGGCCTCTTTCCACTACAGCCTGTTGCTTTCTTTGGAGCCAAAGGAGAGAACATGGGATTTGGGCAATAGAGTTGCTGGTTCACATGAATGGCTCAGAGAAAGACTTAAAACAGTATTGATGGTTATGGAAGGACCTGAGCTCTACTAGTCTGCCCTGTATTAGCTGTGCAGTCTTGGACTTAAATAAGAGAAGTAGGTAGATGATCAGTCAGACCCTGTGTGAAATACTGCACTCTGGGATAGGGGCCACAGCTAGGAAAGAACAAAGCACAAATGGAGAGTGTCAGAGGAGACAAAGCAGGACGCAAAAGTTCTCGAGTTCATGTCATGAGGATTGGTTAAAGGAACTGAGAACATTTAGCCTGGAGAAAGGGAACATGAGACTTCTCTTCAATTATTTATTTAGTCATTTGGAAGAGCAATTACACTTGTTCTGCTTGACCCCAGAGAACAGAATGAGAATGAATGGGCTGAAGTTGGCAAAGAGGCAAATTTGGGCTTGATGTCCAAAAAAAAAACCTGACAATTAGGAGCTACTCCCCAGAGGTGCTGCTGGCCTCAGCAGGCAGTGGGGTCTCTCTCACTGGAGATCTTCAAGCTGAATTGGAACAACCACAGATTTGGAATCAGCTAGATGATCATTGAGTTTCCTTCCCACTCTTGAGATGCTGTGACTGATTCTGTAACCTTGGGCAAATCATTTCCCTTCCTCTGGGATCTAGTTTCCACCTCTGTAAAATGCAGAGAGGTTGGATCAGACATTCTCTAAGGCTCTTTCTCACCCAAACATTACACGAGTCTCTAATATGGGTAAGATCAGGAGGTTGAGGGGAAAAGGACAAAACCTTTTCTTTCAAACATTGCCATCCATTGGCCATCTGCTGTTGATTTTCTCATTAAGGCATGAAATGTGAAAGCCTCACTGTTTTGACAGCAAGCCACTGTAATATGTGATTATCATAACTGTAAAAGTGAACATTAGGATATTACATGCCAGTCATGGCAAAAATCAATTTTGTGAGCAACAGCAAAATGGTGGACAGAACATTGGTCTCTGATGTGGCACTTGTTGAAATGGGGCCCCTTGCTAGAGAATGAGCTGACTGTTTTAATTCATATTTCCTATTCCCCCCCACCCTGGCTCCTTGCATCTGTTATCAATATCTCCCCACCACCACCACCGCCTTGCTCCATGGCTGATAGGGTTTTCAGCAGGAGCATGAGACCCCTGAGGGTTGTGGCAGAGCATCTGTGATCAAAGAAAGTAAGAAATACTTAAGAGGGAAGAAGATGGCATGATGTAGTAAGACAGGCACTGGATTTGGAGTCCAAAGACCTGGGTTCCAATTCTCGCTTTGCTGATTCTACCCATGTGACCTGACCTTGACCCTGAGGCCTGGATCCTGCTTCCAACACTTCCTAGCTGTGTGACAACGGGCAAGTCACTTCATCTCTCAGAGGCTTAGGCTTCTCTCTGTAAAATGGGCGTAACAATACTTCCATTAAAAAAAACATTTTAAGCACCTCCCATGTGTCAGACACCCTTCTAAGTGCTTGGGATACAAAGTCAAAAGTGAAATGGTCCTTGCTCCCAAGGAGCTAACATTCTGATGGGGAAGACAATATACATATATATAGGGATGTACAAATACAAAGCAGACACAAGGTAATCTTAGTGAAGAAGGCCCAGAAAAAGCCTCATGTAGAAGGAGACTGAATTGAGTTTTGAAGGACATTAGTAGGAATTCCAAGAGCTGGAAGGGAGGAAAGTATTTCATGCACAGGAGACAATCAATACAAAAGCAATGAAATGGCATATGAAGTGTCATGTGCTCAAGGCCAGTATGGCCTGGTACTGGAGTACTTGGAGGAAAGTAATGTGTAATAAAGCTGGCAAGGTAGGATGGGGCCAGGGCATGAGGAGCTTTAAATGATAAACAGAGGAATTTATGTATTGTCCTAGAAGCAATGGGAAACTACTTGATTTTATTGAGTAGGTGACTGGCATGGTAATATCTAAGCAACAGGAAAATCATTTTTGGTGGCTGTGTGGAAGATGGAGTCAAGAGGGAAGAAACTTGAAGCAGCGAAACCAACTATGAGTCTATTGCAAGAGTCCAAATAAAGTGATAAGACCTTCACAATGTTACTCTGGGGAAAGCAGCCTTCAAACCTTGAAGTACTTTAGAAATGGAAATCATTTGAAGACTATGAGCTATTCTGATGAGGCCTTCTGAATCTGGAAGTGGTATTCTGTTCCTGGAGACACCAGCTCCAGGTCCCCAAGGTCATCCTTTTAGAAACATAATTTCTCTCCCATCTCTCATTTTAGTGGTGATATACCTATAATATATGATTCATCAAACTTTTATTAAGGACCTACTCTGTACAACACACTCTGGTAAGTAAAGGAAATATAGAGTATTTACAATGCACGAGAGGCAATTAATAACAGCCACTTCTTCCTCTATCATCACCACTCAACATTTACTCTGTTCAATCTGCCATCCAATCTAGATCCTGGAGGCCACTGTCTACCAATCCCCAGGATATCCTCTTTTTCTCAATGAGTTCCATGTCTAGCTCCCCTGTTGAGTAAAGGAGGGATTTGGTCAGCATCCCTCTCCACTTCAAATGCTGCCTGTTGATCTTCCCACAAACACCTCAACATCCCAATACCTCAATTAAATTCACATTATTTACTCCTCCTCTGCACATGGCTATACATAAAGATAGTCATACCCTTGATCTTGCTATCACCGACAAGTGTTCTACTTCTATAATCCAAAACTATGAAATTCCTTTAGCCAATCATCTTCTCTTATCATTCCCTCTCTCCCTTTGCCATCCTCTTCCTAAACCTATTCTTTGACTTCACTGTGACCAGTATGCCTCAGTACTTTGCCAAGGCATTATTGTTAATCTGCCTAGGCTTGCCTTCCTTCCCAATCTTGACCCTTTAGTTAATAAGTTGGGAAGAGCTGTAAATGACAAATAGAGGCATTTATATTTTATCCCAGAGGCAACAGGGAACTGCTGGAGTGTAATGAGTAATAGAGTGATTTGGCTACATCTAGGAGCCCTCTATACAAGCCACTTCCTGCTGTCTGCTGACACTGTAGGAGTCCTTTTAAAAATATTATTACAGAATCCCTTGACATGAGCAATCAGGAGATTTACACATATGCAGTTCCCCTTCAATTAAAAAAACAGTTGTTTTTGTTGAATATTTTTGTGATTTTAGGATTTGATATGTTTTGAGGTTTGGAAATATAAGAGTTTTGTTTGTTTTTCAGATATCATACTTGTGATACTACATATGCTGTGCAGCAAATTTATATTAAAATTATTTATATACTTTCTTTTATCTGCAGGACTATCACATTTACGATTTTTGTGACCAGCCTAGGGAAATCCTGTTATGGCATGGCCTTTGACGAACAACCATGAAGGTGCCTTTCCATCAAGGCACTCTTGGGTTTTGAATGTGTTTTATAAATACCTGGATATATGCATGTTACTTTCTCCATTAAAATGTAAACTCCTCGAGGTCAAGGGCTGTTTCACTTTTGTTTTGGTTTTCTAGCACCTAGCATAGGACCTGAAATACAGCAGTTGCTTACTAAATTGTTACTGATGGTTTAATTGTTGACTAGAGACATTCGATAGTTACATGATCAAACAAGCCACCTATGAAATCTTTTACTAATGCTAAAATGTTTGCATAGCCAAGCATTTCAGAATATTTAAAGGATTCATTCACCTATAACTCATTCTCCCTGCACAAATGAATGACTCTGCCTCATAATAGGGAAAATAAACCAATTTATCTTCAATCACATCCTCATGGAGTCGCAAATGTTTCTAATAGGCATATCCACACTCTTCATAGAGAGAAACAATTGAAGTCCCAAATGAAGGCTTGCCCCCCACAAACTCAGCAAGTTGAAAAATTGATTCCCCTACAGTTTCCCCCACCCATGTCTACACAGTTATTGGGGAAGGGGGGAAGGCAGCAGCCCGTGTGAAGGCATAGCAGTGGGAGATGTGATGTCAAGTTAGAGGGAAAATGAGTAGTTCAATTGGACAGAAAGGAAAAGTGTGTAAAAATGAATAAAAGGAAATAAATTTGAAAAAGTGGATGACAGCCATATTATGGTGGACTTTAAAGATCAGACTAAAGAGTTTATATTTTATCCTAGAGCAGCGGTTCTCAACCTGTGGGTTATGTGTAATTTGTAACAATGAAAATACATCCTGCATATCAGATATTTACATTACGATTCATAACAGTAGCAAAATTACAGTTATGGAGTAGCAACTAAAATAATGTTATGGTTTGGGGTCACCACAACACGAGGAGCTGTATTAAAGGGTCACGGCATTAGGAAGGTTGAGAACCACTGTCCTAGAGGAATTAGGGAACCACTAACTATTTTGGAGCAGTTGAATGCTATGGTCAGACTTGTCCCTAGGAAGATTATTTTAGTATGTGCATGGAAGATAAAAGAGATTGAAAGCAGAAAGAGAAATTGTGAGGCTATTACAGGAGTCCAGGGAAGAGATGATGAGAGACTGAACTAGAATGCTGGCCAGAAGAGTGGAGAGGAAGGAATGGATGAGACAGACATTGTAGAGACAGAACTGACCACATTTTGTCAACTTATTCAAGATGAAGAATGACAACAAAGGAAGACTAGAGGATGACTCTGAAGTTTTGAACTTGGATGAGTGGGAGGATGGGAACATAACTTCAATAGAAGCAAATAAGTTTGGAGGGAGCACAGATTTTTGGGGGGTGGGGAAGAATGACTTCCATTGAAGCTACATTGAGGTTGAGCGACCCTTTGGGATAACCAGGTGGAGATGTCTAGCAGACAGTGCACAATGTGGGAATGGAATTCAAGAGAAACATTTTGGGAACATTAGCATAGAAATTATAAGTGACAAATTTTGGCAGGCTAGAACATTGGGCAGAATCTAATAAGATCAAATAGATTAAATTTACCAAGGATAAATGTAGTCTTATATATTATATAGTTTCAAAATTCTAACTTTGCAAATACAACATGAGGGAGACGTGACTTGACAGCAGTTTTTATGAAAAACATCTGGTGGTTTTAGTGAACCACAAGGTCAGCGTGAGTTAACAATATAAGATAGTAGCCAAAAAGCTAATATGATCTTAGGCTACTCTAAGAGACACAAAATGTATAGAAATGCAGAAGAATATAGGCCAGCTCTCTTCTGTGTTGGTCACACTAGATCTGGAATACTGTGTTCAATTCTAGGCACTGCATTTTAGAGGGGATAGTGATAATCTGGAGAGTGTTCAAAGGAGATGAACAAGCCTGGTAAAGAGATTAGAGTTTATGCCATATTGAAGACTGTTTGAAGAAACTAGGAATGTTTAACACAAAGAGAAGATTTGGGGGTAGCATGATAGCTATCTTAAAATAATGAAAGGCTGTCGTGTAGAATAAGGAATAGATTTTTTTCTACTTGGTCCCATTGGACAGAAATAGGAACAGTGGAAAGAAGTTACAAAGATGTAAATTTAGACTTGAAAAAGCCTCCTAATAATTATAATCATCAAAAATTGAAATAGATTGATTCAGGAAATAGTACATTTCCCCTCCCTGAAAGTCTTCAAGCCAAAGAGGGATAGTCACTTCTTGGATATGTCATAGAGCAGATTCTTCTTCAGGGAAATGGCCTCTGAGTTACCTTCCAATTGTGATGTTGCCACTGGATGAATCCAATGGTACATGTGATGTCACTGAAGTACAAAGTAGAAAGAAAGAAGAAGGTCCAGGACCAAACTTCAGGCATACTCATCCTAGGAGTTGGGAAATGGATGATGAATCACCAAAAAAGAATGAGAAGGAGGAGTCAGACGGAGAGGAGGTGAACAAAGAGAAAGCAGTGTCATAGAAACCAAGGTGGGGAAAAGCACTCCAGAAGCTGGACTTGTAGAAGTCCTTTTGGCTTAAGAAATTCACCTTAAAAACTGTCCTTTTCATGAGATATGAAACATGGAAGAATATACTCCAGCCCCACTATTGTGCTCTCCCTTCTGTAACCTCAAGCTGTAGCCTCCTATGTCTAAGACCATGCTGCTCAGCTGTTAAGCCAATCTAAGTGACCCTTAGGTAACCCTTAAGTTCACATCTGTGTATCCACAATTGCTTATGTTTTATGACCAGAAGCCACAACTTTGATATTGTGGAAAAGTCTGATACCCTAACCCCTCCTGCAAGTAATGCTTTCTCTCCTGTTTGCTGATGTTTTTAAGATCCTTTGACTCAATGAGTGGGTGGGCACCATCTCAGAAAGCGCTTGCTTCTCCCCAGTTGGTCAACTAGTTAATAAAACTCTATGAAAAGCCATTTTTATTCCATGATACCGTGGCTTTCAGTATCAGAAACTGCAAAGAGGTCAAAGAGGATGAAGACTGACAAAATACTATTGGATTTAGCAGTTAAGAGACCACTGGTGACCTTGGAAAGAGCACTCAGTTGAGTAGTGGAGAAATAAGCTATACTGCAGGGTCTAAGAAGAGAGAGACAAAGAAATAGAAGTATCCAATGCAGATAACACTTTCCAGGAACATGGTTTTGAAAAGGAGAAAATCTACAAGATAAGAGTTTGATTGTATGATAGGGTCAAGTAAAGGAGCTTTTTTAAGGATGGGGAAAGTCTGGGAATGTTCATAGGAGGAAGAGAAAAAGCTGGTGGATAAAGAAAAATTGAAGATGAGAGAAAAAGAGAGAAAGATCAAGAGAATGAGCTCCTGGGGAAAAAAAGATAAAGGCTTAGGATAAACAGCACAAGCAGAAGGATTGACCTTGGCAAGAAGGGCCACATCTTCCTTAGAGACTGAAACAAAAAAAAAGGAGAGAATGGATAATGATGAAGAGGGGTTTTGAAATATATAATAAAAAGGAGAGAATCAGGAGATCACCATATATGGCATCCATTTTCTCAGTAAATGGTATAGGAGTACTGAGGAGAGGAGAAGTGGTATTTGATCTGGGCCATGAAAGAAAGGTAGAATTTTAGCAAAGAAAGGTGTTTACAGCATATGGAAGGGTGTGGGCAAAGGGACAGAGGCAAGAAAGCATGTGGCATAATCAATGGTTGGTGAAAAATTCATTTTGGCTGAAGCATAGGGTACTGTTCGCAAAGGAAGCAGAAAGGTAGGTGTTAGGGTCTGGGGATATCAGCAAAAGATCAGCTGTCCACCCAAGGAGGCATGGACAACAGCTGTCTATCCAAGGCTGCAGGGACATGAAGCAGCTCTCATTTACAGCTCTCACAGCTCATTCCTCCAGAGCTTATTGAAGATCCATCCTATCTTAGCCTGTATTGTTGTGAGAAACATGGCAATAGGCTGTGACCAGTTTGTAGAAAGCCTTGACTACCAGTCTAAGGAGTTGCCAAGCTCAAACCTACCTTCAATTACCCCCACCTTCTTCCACCCCCAAAGAAAATGATTTACTGGAGCACATGGGAGCCCTCCTAGATGTTGCCAGCTTGTTCAATCTTCAAGTTTCCTTTCCAAAAGGTGTAAGGCCCTGGAGTGTAGCACATAACCCTGGTATCTATGACAAGGTAACTGCAAAAGGCAGATAACCCCTCAAAAGCATCAGCTCCTCCAAGTACATCTGAATTCAGTCTCCCCTCTCTCCTGGGAAGAGGGGCAACAAATGCTAAGCTCTCCAGTGTCAACTCATCAACCCAATGTTTCTGCCAGAAAAAGAATTCTGCCATCCCAAGACATTCCAGCAACACCCCCTAATGCCATTAGCATCAAGCCAGGAGTGAGTAGAGCACAGGCAAGTTGTCCTTAACATTAAAGCTTGAAGTGTTAATGAATGTTAACAGCTTATAGAGGGCCCTGTGCCCCTGCATATTAATAATGGATCTGCTTGTCTCCCCTCCTCTAAGAGTGCAATAAGAATAGTAATTTTGAAGTCATCAGAAAGGAAAAAAGGCAGATAATGAACCAAAAGAAAGATCGTGATATTTGCATTAGAGGTATGTGGCTCTTGGAGACTCTTAACATATGACTAAACCCAAGCGGGAAAGCAGGGGTGTAAGTCATCTACAGATGGCATATTATTATAGCCCAATCAGCCTGCCAAGGCTCAGAAGAGCCACCCCAGTGTGGAGTGACTTGGGTTCAGCAGAGCCAATTATCACCACTCCTTCCTTCCTCCCCCATTCCTATGGCTTCCAGTTATCTGTGAAATCTAGTTGGCCAAATTTCCTTCATGGAGGATTGGGTCCCAGGTGTTCAACCATACATGGCTCTCATCCATCCAGATTCAAAATTCTCCTTTGGCCCTCACTTTTGACATGAGGGGACCGGGACTAGTTGGGGCTCAGAACTATGCCAATCTAGTACTTACAATTGCTGTTGCTCACTCTCCTTGTTGCCCCCTCCAAGCTGCTGAGGTTACTGAGTCAACTACTCAACTGAGGGTGCTCTTTTCAAGGTCACCAATGGTCTTTTAACTGCTAAATCTAATGGTCTCTTGTCAGTCTTTGTCCTCTTTGACCTCTTTGCAGCTTTTGACACTGAGTCAAAGGGTCTCGAAGCACTAGTGGTGTATGCCAGCTTCCACTAATCCCAGCGAATGGCTTTTCAGGGCTCCCTGAATTTGGGAGCAAGCTTCTCCACTCTCAGACCTCTCTCCACATGCTATACTGCTCTCATACTCAGCCCCAACTTCTCACACATATTCATATACTCAAAACAAACCCTCTTTCCATTTCCAAATCATTGCATTAACTCATCACAGAAATGTAGCTAGATCCTATCTCTGATAACAGAACATGTTGACTATCTCTTCTATGGTGATGGTGGCTAATTAATGATTTAAGATGTCTCTGATTCCCCTTGGTGTTCCAAGCACAGCTGTTTGACTTCACTAGATTGTATAGGTGAGGTGGTAGGGAAACCAGGAAAGGAGCATGCTATGACTCGGGAATCAAAGGAAGAAAAAGTATGAAGACAGAGTGATTAATACTGTCAAATTCTACAAAGAAATCAAGGAGAACGGAGAGAGGAAAATTCTACTGAATTTTTCAGTACAATCCCTGGTTATCTTTAATAGAGATGTTTTAGTAGAGTAGTAGAAGGTTGAAACCAGATTGAAAGAGGCTATGAAAGGAGTATGGATGGCAAGAAATAGAAGCAGTTAGTGCAGACCATACTGCCTAAAGGTTTTGTGGTGGATGAGAGGAGAGATATGATGGTAGCTTGATGGCACAGTAAGACCAAAAGAAAGCTTTTTTTTTTCTTTTTGTGTAAGGGAGGCCTGAGCATGTATGTTGAAGGAATGGAAGGAGACAACAGAAAAGTAGAGACTGAACATGCAAAATGGATAAGAGAAAATGGAATCAAAGGAAGATGGAGGAGCTAGCCTTGAGAAGGATATTCTAAATCAGCAGTTCTCAATCTGTGGGTTGTGACCCCTTTGGGGGTCTAATGACCCTTTCACAGGGGTCACAGGGGTCGCCTAAGACCATCGGAAAACACATATTTCTGATGGTCTTAGGAACTGAGACACAACTCCTCTATCCGTCTCCATGCAGGTCCGCCCACATGCAGATATGCCCATATACGAGTATTAAAGGGTTGTGGCATTAGGAAGGTTGAGAACCACTGGTCTAAATGCTTCCTTTGGGACCTTGCTCCATCAATCATCCTTTCTCTTAAGAAAAGAAAGGTGGAAGAAAGAAGGATAAGAAATCTGGAAATGGGAAGGAGGAAAATTAAAAGTTACATGGAATGGTCTCAATCTTTTCAATTAAATTGTTGGAATGCTCAGATGGAGAGAGAGAGAGAGACAGAGAGACAGAGAGCGACAGAGACAGAGAGAGAGGTGGAGGCATGAGTATAATTAGAAAGGTTTGGAATAGCTGTTGTGGCAGATAGTTGATATGAGATGTATACAAGAGTTGCTGAGATGCAATGTGGGTCTAGGAGAGTTTAAATAATGTGAATTTATAGTGAATTCAATCAACATGGTTTTGTAACTTTTTCCAAAAATGCATCAAGAAAGAGAACAAGAACAGTGAAGATGGATGGGAGGGGTGTTCACCTAAGTTTTGGGACTAGTAGTATGATTAGATTGAAAGGTCAAGGATGTGAGTGATTCTAGGGTGCCAGTGAGAGCACTGTTGAAATGGCTTACCATGGGGTCCAGGATGAACCCAGAGGCAAGAAATGACAGACCAGGATTGATGGAGTGGGAGAATATAGAAAGATTAAGCTAGTGGATGTGATGATAAGAGTCAAAAACAAGTTTGGTAGGTGTCAGGGAGTGAGGAAGGTGGGAAAAATTCAATGTTGCAGTGACTATGGGAAGAGTTACTCTAATTTACTGCTAGTGGAACTGCAAATTGGTCTGACCATTTTGGAAAGCAACATGAGATTACACCATATGAATCACAGAATTATTCACCCTTTGATCTAGCAAAGTTCAATACTAGGTTTCTACCTCAAGGATGTTATTGTCAGGAAGAAGCAACCCATCTGTTCAAAAAAAAAATCATAGTAGCACTTATTGTGCTAAGAGCAAAGAGAAAAAAATCATATGCCAATGATGAGGACGTATAGTTGAATAGATTGTCACATATAAACACTGTAAAATATAGTACCATCAGGAATAATTAATACAAAGAATTCAGAGAAACATAGGATAAGCTGGATGAAGCAATGCAGAGTGAAAACAGCACAGCCCCCCCAAAATATTAACTTCAATAAGACAAATGAAGATAATGCAAGTTAACCACAAAACTCAGGTTCAATATAATGGAAGACATTGGTACTAACTTATTACACTTAAAGTCCATGCCCTTCCTCTTCTTCAAGAAGTGGTAAATTACAAACATGTAATTTATGCTATTTGCATAAGTGTCCAGGGAAAAAGTATTGCGTTGGTACTTGTGTTTTTATGTCAATTTGTTAGCTCTGTCAAAGGAAAAATGGACTACAAGAGTAAAAAGTGCAAGGATGGACAATTATGAGGAGGGTTTTAGAGGCATTCTAAGTGATAGGGTTTCAGGGGAAGCAGCACTGGTGGGTCATCAAATTGGAGTGTAGATGGAGGGCAAGGACTTGTGAGACCACCATCTTGGAAGGGGTATCACCTACATAGTCTAGAGGAGAATGGATTGCAAAAGGAATGGAGCAAATTCTGATGTGGGGAGACTGGCATCCAGTGGGCAGCTTAAAGGTGCTAGGCACCTGAGGGGAGACAGAAGGCTGAAAGGGTAAAATGTTGACAGGGGCACTGGAGATAAACCTGACTGATTTGTCAGTTTCACTCAGGGTTGACCAGGAAAGCATGATGCTAGGCCAGAAATGAAGGGCATCAAGGAGATCACTGAGCTAAGCTCTCCATCTCAGAGACAGAAACAGCGATAAGGAGGAGGCTATTTTGGTCACAGTGATTCATCCACTCAAGGATGTCAGAAATTTGCGAAAGAGATGCCCCCCTGCCTCTCCTAAGAGTGCTCCTTTCTTCCCTAATAATAATAGCTGACATTTTAGTAGATGATAATTTAAAATTTCCAAGGTGTTTTACTTATATTTGATCCTCACAACCACCCTATGAGGTAGATACTAAAGGTGGCATTACACATTTTATAGATGAAAAGCTGACATTCAGAGATTGCCCCTGGTCATACAGCTAGTAAGTATCACAGGCACGCCACAGGAATGGAGCTCAGTTATCTCCTGACTCCAAGTTCAGGGCTCTTTCTACTACTACGTGACATTGCCTCTCCTTCCTGGTTTTTCTTCCTCCTACAGGTCTTCCTTCCTCTTTGGTCCTATGGCCCACCCTTTCACCCAGATGGCTGTCAAAGGAAATTCTGCTATCATGCTGATTAATAGTTAAGGTGTGGTACCTCTCTCAAAAACTTGTATTTAAAAATGATTTCTTTTCTCTCACGGAGAAAAGAAAATAATAGTGACAACAGGCAGTGAAGTTTATATTTAAAATATGGTAATGTGCTTGTGTCCCTATGAAGCACAACCATGTCAGAATTTAGGGAAGTCCAAGTTGAAAGGAGGAATATGGGTTCACAGGAAATAATTTAAGGAGCATCATACTCTCAATGCTAGTGGTAGAGATGTTATAGAAGACACCAGCCCTGTGTGTGCAGAAGGTTTCTCTGTTGAGAAATAGAATTTATTCCAGAAAGATGAGAGTGTGAGGAGAGAGAGAGAGATGGATAGACTAGGGAGGAATACATGTGTGTGCGTGTGTGTGTGTGTGTGTATGTGAGAGAGAGAGAGAGAGAGAGAGAGAGAGAGAGAGAGAGAGAGAAAGAGAAAGAGAGAATGAGAATGAGAATATGAGTAAGTGAGAATAAGAGAAAGAGATTTCAATCAAAAGATTTCATTCAGAAAAAGGATTTGGTTCAGTGGAAGATCCCATGGGGTCAAATACTGCAGGGGAAGTAGGTCCAGGAAGGACAGGAAGTACTCAGTGATGAAATTCTAAAGACATCTTGATGTTTGATTAGATCTTTGCAGATCACAAGCTATCCATGTCCTCTTATCCTATGTGACTCTTGGCCATTTTCTCCCATAAATCCTCTCTATGGTGGTCACCTGACATGTTTAGACCCTTCTTCCTCACATTACATGTGCACAAATGGAGCACATGGTCTCTCATCTGTGAACTCTCTCTTTCATGACACAAGTGACTCCACCTCCGTTTTTGGCCATATTGCTCTCTGATATTATCTTTTACCCAGCTTCTCCTACGCTTGCTCCAGTTCTCCATCAATAACATGCTGCATTATATTAGATTATGCAATTTCCCAAAAGGTGACCCTACCCATCCTCTTCCTCTTATTCAATTCTGGGCCCAGGTCCTCATCTTTCTGTAGTATCTCTCCAGAATATGTGTGCTGACAGGCAAGTTCTATGGGCACAACTAACTGTGCATCATACTTTGAACAACAGACATCCTTCATTCACTTGGTTTTTCCTATGTGGAGAGATAAACTAAACTTTTTGGGTGAATGTGAACCTTATTTAGAAGACTATGATATTCAGGGACATAATGTTATCAGCACAATATTATATGAGAACAAGAGCAGCCTATTTTTAAATCTGCTTGACATTGCTTTCGATTGGCATAGTGAAGAAAGAGCTGGTTTCAAAGGCAGGAAGCCTTGGGTTCAGGTCCTACCTCTGACCCATACTGGCTGTGTGATCCCAGGCAAGTCACTTAACCTCTCAGTGCTCTAAGCAACTTTCTAAGACTGGAAGTTGCTAAAAAGGTACCAACATTCATTGGTAGAGGACCTTTTTTCGTCTGTGAGTTACCTATACCAATGGAATGACAGATCCAGTGCTTTTGATATTGGTAAGATTAATAAGCAGAGAGTCGTCAAAGTTATCTAGGCTGTGAATCTTTCAAGGAATCGTGTATGATTTGGACATGTGTATGGAAAACACCTTGTTAGAGGAGAGTCTTTAAGGAGGAATTCTGTATTGCTGAATGAATTGATTTTTTTAAATGAGAGTGAAAGGCATCTTGTATTCCCTTTGCTTTCAGTCAATTTTGTGATTATAGTAATTATGCAATGCAGTAGATTGTAATACTAGAGAGTATTGTTTGTAAAAGAATGCCTGTTCACTTCTCATACACTCAGCAATGATGCCTTCAATGGATGCATAGATTATCCTTATCAACATTTGTAGAGATGTAAAAGCAGGCATATAGGTCATTTATTACTAATTTTTGACTGCCTTTTTATAGGCATTTTTATAATGAGATCTGATACATTGTCCCAGTATTTCATATCCTCCCCCATCTTTCGGTTATCTTAAGAATCAATCCCTCAAAACTGAGGGAGATAAAAACTTAAATAAAACAGTCCCTGCCCTCAAAGAATGTATATTATAGTAGGAGGAGATACAAGGCACACAGAGAGAAAAATAACTCTACTACAAAATATCATATAAGAGTGTCCAAGAGATGTAAAGTGAATGAGGTTCAAAAAAGGCAAGATTGTTTTCCATTTTCAGTTAGGAACATTGAGTAAGGCTTCTTCAAGAAACAAACATTTTAATTGGGGCTCAAGAACACTGAATCTCAACACACAGAGACTGGGGCAGGACAGCACATTCCAAGCAAGCCAAGGAGGGAGGACCACATTTGGTAGGCATGAAGGACTTCAAGAAGGAGGCTTGACTGTATAAAGTGGGGAGTGGATCATAAAAGGGCCTGATGAATATGGTCGGACTATGAAGGGCTTTAAAGAAAAAAAGTATAAACTCATCTTATCCTCATAACTACTCTGTGAGGAAAAGAGTACCAATGTTATCCCCCTTTGACAGATAAGGGAAGTAAGGTTTATAAAGATTGCATAGTCTGAGATCACATCATGAATTAGGTGATTGGGCCAGAAATAGAACCTAGAGTCCTTGGTTCATTTTCTAGGGCTTTTAAAAGGCCAAAGTGAGTCAGGATATAGAAGTGGGATAATCCTAGCCTCTGTAAGCTTGATGTCTCAGAGTTGACTGTTCTCTTCTATGCGTGCGACCTTATTTGACTGTTCTACCCCATTAGGAGAAAAAGCCTCACATTTGAAAATGTCAGGCCAGAGTGTGGCTCTGAGCCAAAGAAACAGGCCCACTGACCTGGAGCAACAGAGGTGCAAGAACACAGCTCCAAGTTGAGATGACTGGCCTGTCCCCTCAGGTAGGCCGGGTAGGAAGGCAGACACTAGGTCGGGGGAGTCACATGTCATATGAGTGGCAGCTGCTACTTCAACAGAAGAATCCCCTTGACATAACATGAGGAAGCCAGACAGATGGCCTCCCCCAGGGTCCTTCAGCTAACACAGCCAGCATGCAAGTGAACATAAAATCTCAAATTAATTGAAGTGTTTATCAGAGTTATGTGACCAATTCTCAGTAAGCCACCTGAATGAAAGGGGGGATGATAGGATAGATCAACCAAATGGGGGATAACGACATAACAACCACAGAGTCGTGACTCCCCTCAAGCTCATAAGAATGAAAATGACTCACATTGACATAGTCTGTTCCCATTTCCAAAGCTATTTCACGTTCATTATTTCATTTGATCCTCACAATTCCCTTTGAATGCACATATCATTCCCATTTTACAGGAAAGGAAACTGAGGCCCAGACAGGCTACCTGTTTTTCACCATATTTGTTGGTCATTCATGAGTTGGGGTAAGAGGGTGAGGATTATGTTTCAACTAACACCAAAGCTGACCTATTGCTTCTGGTCCAACTCAAGCCCCATCTCCTTCCCTTACTACTCCAGGCCTCACTGAGTTTCCTCCTCTCTGAGCTTCTGTAGGAATTGGAGTCTGCCTCATTAAATGGATAAATGGATTAACGGATTACACTGTGGCCTTTATGCCCTGTTGTCTTTTTTCTCCAACTAGACCAGATGTTTCTCACTTTTGTTGTATGACATGGATCCATATATGGTGAAGTCTATGGGCCCCTTCTCAAAAGATGTTTAAAAACTTCATAATTTGGAAAAATGTTCAAGTTCAGTGAGAGGTTAATGCTAATAAAGATGGAATCTTTATTGTACTTAAATTCAGACTCCCTGAGATCTATCAAGAATCCCTGACCTAGATGGTTAGCTATTTTGAGAGGCAACGTGGCAGAATGGAAAAGGTCCTAGTCTGGAAATCAAGAAATATGGGTTTGAATCCTGCCTCAGGCACTTACAGGTATATAAAGTCAATAAACATTTATGAAGCACCTACTGTTTGCCAGGGGCAGCTAGGTGGCTCAGTGTATAGAGTACCAGGCCTAGAGTCAGTAAGACTCATCTTCCTGAGTTCAAATCCAGCCTCATACACTTCTAAGCTGTGTAACCCTGGGTAAGTCACTTTATCCTGTTTGCCTCAGTTTCCTCATCTGTCAAATGAACTGGAGAAGGAAATGGCAAACCACTCCAAGACCTTTGCAAAGAAAACCCTAAATAGGTCACAAAGAGTTGGACATGATTGAAAAATAACTGAACAACAACAGCTGGCCTATGTTGCAAGCCCTTTTTCTATCTACAAAATTACTTTGCAAACCACACTGATGTGGATGTTCCCTCCAAGACTGCTGAAAATGACTCAGCCCTGCCTGCACAAACTCTGTGTCTTTTGTCTCTGCTATCTCATAATTTTGTTGAGGGTCTTCTGAGCATTCTTCGTAACAATCCAAGAAACCAACCTCAAAGAAATATACAAATGTGAGTGGTTACTACTGAGGTCAGGGACTCTGCACCCCCCACAGCAGCAAACATAGAGTACATACTCACTAAATGTTCTTTTGGTAGCAAAATGTGGTGGCCTTCATAGAAGGCTTTCAGCTTTGCAAAGGGGCTTCACACACATTACCTCCTTTATTGTTCACTGTATCTGTGTGGGAGAGATGCTATTATTATCTCTGTTTTACAGATGTGAAACTAAGGCTTAAAGAGAGAAGGTGACATGCTTGAAGTCACAAGATAGTATCAGGGGGAGGATTCAAATCCAGGTCTTTCTTGACTTTAAACTTTAAAAGAAAATTTTTTTGTCTTTATTAATTTGTTTGTTTACTTTTAGTTTACAAGATTCAGTTGCACAATCCCTTGAGTTTCAAATTTTCTCCCCCCCCTCCCCCCCATGGTGGCATGCAATCAAGTATAGGATCTGCTAATACTTTCACATTAGACATTAGTCTGGTTGTAA
>CM053582.1:41258748-41285711 GCA_028627135.1 Pseudochirops cupreus | reverse complement strand
GGAGAGAATAGACTGGGGGAGGGGGGACACACCAGGATGGCTGTTTTGGGGCAGTGGGTGGGGGAGGGACGGCGAGAAAATATGTAACTCAAAATCTTGTGGAAATGAATGATGCAAACTATAATAAAATTTAAAAAAATAAATTAGTAGCTAAGGCTTGAAGAGTTACTTGAATAGGCTTTAAAAAGTTGAATGACTTGCCGATGTGACATAGTGTCTCATGGATCCTTTTTTTTTTTTACATTTAAGTAAAAATTTGTTTCTTTAATTGGAGAAATGGGTAAGTTGAGTTGTATTTTCTCTTTTTCCTCCAAAGATACTCTTTTGCTTAAAATACAATATCTGAGAGCTGTGTGGTTTCCTTTCTGTGTTCTCATTCTGCCTTAAGAATGCCTTCCATCTTCTTGCATGTACTTTTTAAACTATTCCCAGTAATCCCATCCCCCAAATGGTTATGCTAGTATTTTTTCCAATTACATGTAAGGATAGTTTTCAACATTCAGTTTTATAAGATTTTGAGTTCCAAATTTTTTTCTCTCTTCCTCCCTCCTGTTCCCTCTCCCTAAGACAGTGAGCAGTCTGATACAGGCCATACGTGTACAATCATATTAAATGTTTTTCCACATTAGTCATGTTGTGAAAGAAGAATCAGAACAAAAAGGAAAAACCACAAAAAAGAATAAAAACAAAAACATGAAAATAGTATGCTTTTATCTGCCTTCAGTCTCCATAGTTTTTTTCTCTGGATGTGGATAGCATTTTCCATCATGACTCTTGGAATTGTCTTATTATATTGATGAGAAGAGCTAAGTCTATCATAGTTGATTATCACCCAACGTTGCTCTTTCTGTGTACAATGTTCTGGTTCTGCTTCCCTCACTTCAGTATCAGTTCATATAAGTCTTTCCGGGTTTTTCTGAAATACAACTGCTCATCATTTCTGTATAGCATGGTAGTATACCATTACATTTGTATACCACAACCTTCTCCAATTGATGAGAATCCCCTCCATTTCCAATTCTTTGCCACCACAAAAAGAGCTGGTATGCATATTTTTTGTAATGTGGGCCCTTTCCCTTTTTTATGATCTATTTGGAATACCAACCTAGTAATGGTATTGCTAGATCAAGGTGCATGCAGTTTTATACCCTTTGGGTACAGTTCCAAATTGCTTTCCAGAATGGTTGGAACAGTTCACAACTCCATCAACAATGCATTAGTGTTCCAATTTTCCCACATCTTCTCCAAAATTCATCCCATCATTGTTTTTGGCTCTGCTGGTCTAGAATTTGTTTTGAGACATTATTTTAAAGTTGTTTGAAGGTGAATTTGGGAGGGCTCAGGAGGGTCCCTGCCTTCATTATTTTTCAAAAGAATACTTAGGTTTTCTTCGAAGATAATTTGGGGATCTGATATTTCTTAACTTTTGATATAGCCATATTCCAGCTACTTTTGTCAATTTTTCAGTTTTTGTAGAAATATATTGTGAGATTCACATTGGTGTGGGTTTTTTTGTTAGGTTTTTTTTTTATGTGTGATACCTTTGAGTTTATCTTCTTGTCATTATAGTTTTAAAACTTAAAAGTCATTTGAGTTTATCCCCATTGACTTAATATAAAATTGTAGAATTCTTTCCTATACATTGCAATTTGACTCTCATTTTCAATATTTTGGGAAAGTTTTATTATGGAATTTGCTGAAATGCTGCTTGAACTTTTTTCCTTGTGAATTTTTTTAGGCTCAGTGATTCTCAATTTTTTTTAATTTTTTTCTACAGATCAGCCAATTTTGTTTGCATTGCTTCAAAATATTTTTAAACTTGAATACTTTTTTGCCTTTTTTTCTTATTTCTCCACAAAAGTCCTAATCTAATGCATGATTGGGGCACAAAGCTGACCCTGACTGAGTTCTTAGACACTTTGCCAGAAAAGCACAAACTCTGATAAAACTATGCTAAGCTCAAAAGGATTTGAATACAGGTGAATAATTGTGATATTTAACATCAAGGGTAAGCCTAGCCAGATTCAGGGAATCTATCACCTTGCTGGCCTAAGGACACTCCACTGTTTGGCCTCAGCATCTCTCAAAGGTCATCTTTTATATTACAGAGAGAGATGCTGTCTGCGTCAGTAAAAGGGAATGCCCATGCAAATCAAACTTAAAATTCTTCAAGTGTTTAAACAAATTTTTCTGCTTCTGTTAGTCTATTCTCCAAGGAAATTATTCTATTTTTATCTGAATATTTTGTCAACATTTTACATAGATATTTCTAAATTGTTGAATTTTGCCTGATTTTTCTCCACTTCCTTCTTTATTCATTTCATGATATTTCTGATAATTTCATATTTTTCTTCCATTCCTACAGTGTATTTATTCATTGTACCCTCCAAACATTCTTGCTTCATTTCTAATGAGATTGTTGGTATAGTTGGTACAGTAAATTTTCCATTTGCTATTTTTGTATCTGTTTCTTTCCCTCCATAATATTTTTTTTCTCTGTGTTAGATTTTTTCCTTTGATTTTAAACTCTTTTAATTTTCTTTTGATTATTTATGGTAGCTTTGCTATTTTGCTATTTTAGAGAGAATAATAACTGATATAAATATAACACTTAATTTTTGCTAAATACTTTTCATACTTGATCTCATTTGAGCCTCATAACAATGCTGTGGCATAAATACTACAGTTATGATGATCCTTATTTTACAGAGGAGGATACTCAGGCCCAAAAGTTAACTAAATTACCTATGATTACATAAGTATTGTCAGAGGTGGGTTTTGAACCCACCCCTTCATGACTCTAAAGTCAGACACATTGTCTACTATATATACCATGCCACCTCTCAGTAGTTAACTATTGAACAGATATTTAGAAGGTAATATTCTTTCAATACTCCATTTGCCCAGAAATCCCCCAGTTTCTGGCAATCCTTTACAAGAATCCTTACTCAGCCTTCAGTGTGATTCAGAGCAAACTGGTATTTATTCTTTCATGAGATTTGATTTTATCTGTTTGTAAATAGAAATGAGGAACATAAAAATCTTAATCTCAGCTTTATGTTTAGGTCCCAGATTTTGACAGGTCTGCCCCTGAAAGGTAAGAGGATGTTTTGGTTGGAGCATGTGCTGAGCATGGCAAACTCACTTTGCTTATAGTACTGAACTGCTGTATTGATATTCTCTCTTCTTGTATAGAAGCCTATCCTTGAAAATTCATGCTTATCCTGGCCCTAGTTCTATTTGCCAACTCATTTGTATCAACTTAGCTTGTATTCCCTGATGTTTGTTCTTGCTGGTTCCTTTTAGCTTAATGACTCCTTGCCCAATTCTTGATTTAACCACAGAATTGTATTTTTGACTACCGTTTTATACTCTTCTCTAGTTCTGATGTCTAGCTCCCATCCCATGGAGTTATTCCTTATTGTTGGGAGCAATGCTTGAATATTAACCCTTGCCTGGTCACCACCAATGATAGCATGTGACACCAGAGTAGTTTTTCTTAAGGCTTTTTAGAAAATTATGTAATTAACTTGCCCTCTCTCTTGGCATTATGCTAGTTGTATGGTTTCTTGCCAGACTCCTAGGCATTTGGGCTCATGGCATGGTGCCCAGGCTATGCTGTTATGCCAGGTCCTCGGGCCCTTATGTATGCATCATAAGAAATTTAGATAGCAGAAAGGTGCTACAAGCAATATGCAGGATGTTGAGAGTGTTTTAGGTATGGAATGTAGGGAAAACTTGCATTTTACTACAATAAGGTATTCATTACCTGGGGATCATCTCCTCCAATAGCTTTTTATTTGGCATCTTTTTAAAAATTGTCTCAGTGTGCAAGACAGAGACAGAAAATCTTCATGACATTTGTATCTGAGAATAAACAAGCCTCTGAGCAAAAAGAAATGCTTTCTTAATAGGTTTGTAGGGGGGGTTTACACTCAAATCCTTTTCTTTTATCCTCTCGACATTACCATGTCCCACTCAAGAGCTTTAGAGCCATTAATGTTAGTTATCAGATAGTCCCCAGAAGATTCACTCAAAACTTCTGTCACCATAGCACTTGAAAGGATAGGAGACAGAAAGATTACTATTCAATCTGTGATCACAATTTGGTGTCATTTTGGAAGCAGTGAAAGAAGAAAGGTTGGGGGTAGGACAGTTCAAATTGCCTCCATCAGTGTAGGAATGACAATTGAATTGCCCATTTCATTTCTAGACAGCTCCTCTTGATAGGAAATTTATTCTGACATCAAGAATAAGGGAGAATTTAGGTATTATTTAGTCCAACTCTCATCATTTTGCAAAGAAAGAAACTGAGGCCCAGAGAAAGGAAGTCAGATGAATCTTATTTTTTTCTGCTCCTAGGTACCTTCCTACATTTTGTAAAACCTGCCATACAGTACACATTGAAGGTTCACTTACAAAAAAATGACACTAGTCACTTCCATTCTCAGGACCTGTCTCCTCTGTAAAATGAGGGCATTAGAGTTTTTTTTTCAGAATTTATTTATTTATTTTTAGTTTTCAACATTCATTTCCACAAGATTTCAAGTTCCAAATTTTCTTCCCATCTCTCCCCTACCCCCACCCCAGGATGGTAAGCATACTGATTGTCCCTTCCCTGAGTTTGCCATCTCTTATATTCTCCGATCCCTCTTCTTCCCCCCTTCCCCCTTACTTTCTTGTAGGGTAAGATGGATTTCTATATCCCATTACCTGTATATGTTATTTCGTGGTTGCATGTAACAACAATTTTTTAACATTTGTTTTTAAAACTTTGAGTTCCAGATTCTCTACCTTCTTCATTCCTCACCTGCCCCCACTGGGAAGACAAGCAATTAAATATAGGTTATACACGTGTAGTTATGCAAAACATTTCCATAGTAATCATATTGTGGAAGACTATATTTCCCTCCATTCTATCCCACCGCCCATTTTATTCTGTTTTCTCCTTTGACCCTGTCCCTTTTCAAAAGTGTTTGCTCCTAATTACCCTCTCCCCTAATCTACCCTCCCTTCCATCACCCCCCCTCTTATCCCCTTTCCCCCTACTTTCTTGTAGGTAAAATACCCAATTAAGTGTGTATGTTATTCCCTCCTTAAGCCAAATTCAATGAGAGTAAGGTTGACTCATTCCCTTTCACCTTCCTGCTCTTCCCCTCCATTGTAACAGTTTTCTCTTGCCTCTTTTATATGAGATAATTTACCTTAATCTATCTCTCCCTTTCTCCTTTTCCCAATATATTCCTCTCTCACCTCTTAAATTTAATTTTTAGTTCTCATCCCTTCATATTCAACCCACTCTGTGCCCTCTGTCTATGTATACACACAAACATACACACACATGTATATTATATATATATACATATATATATATATATACACACACACATGCACATATATCCACCCATACAATATATGTATATATGCATACATACATATGCATATATATTCCTTTCAAGTATCCTAATACTGAGAAAAGTCTCATGAGTTACAAATATTATCTTTCCATGTAAGAATTTAAATAGTTCAACTTTAATAAGTTTCTTATGATTTCTGTTTCTTGTTTACCTTTCATGCTTCTCTTGCTTCTTGTATGTGAAAGTCAAATTTTCTGTTCAACTTTGCTCTTTTCATCAAGAATACTTGAAAGTCCTCTATTTCACTGAATGTGCATATTTTCCCGTGAAGTATTATACTCAGTTTTGCTGGGTAGGTGATTCTTGGTTTTAGTCCTAGCTCCTTTGACCTCCCGAATATCATATTTTTAAGCCCTTCAATCCCTTAATGTAGAAGCTGCAAGATCTTGTGTTATCCTGATTGTGTTTCTATAATACTCAAATTGTTTCTTCTTGACTGCTTATAATATTTTCTCCTTGACCTGGGAACTCTGGAATTTGGCTATAATATTCCTAGGAATTTTCTTTTGGGGATCTTTTTCAAGAGGTGGTCAGTGAATTCTTTCCATTTCTATTTTGCACTCTGGTTCTAGAATATCAGTGCAATTTTGCTTGATAATTTCTTGAAAGATGATGTCTAGGCTCCTTTTTTGATCATGGCTTTCAGGTAGTCCAATAATTTCTAAATTATCTCTCCTGGATCTATTTTCTTGAACAGTGGTTTTTCCAATGAGATATTTCACATTGCCTTCTTTTTTTTCATTCTTTTGTGTCTGTTTTATAATATCTTGATTTCTCATGAAATCATTAGCTTCCATTTACTCCAATCTAATTTTGAAGGAATTATTTTCTTCAATGAGCTTTCAAACTTCTGTTTCCATCTGACCAATTCTGCTTTTTAAGGCGTTCTTCTCCTCATTGGCCTTTTGGACCTCTTTTGCCATTTGAGTTAATATATTTTTCAAGGTGTTATTTTCTTCAATTTTTTTGGTCTTCTTTAGCAAGCTGTTGACTCATTTTTCATGATTTTCTTGCATCATTCTCATTTCTCTTCCCAATTTTTCCTCTACTTGTCTTACTTAATTTTCAAAATCCTTCTTGAGCTCCTCCATGGCCTGCAACCAATTCATATTTTTCTTAGGACTTTTGATGCAGGAGTTTTGACTTTGTTGTCTTCTGTTTCTATGTTTTTATCTTCTTTGTCATCAAAGATTGATTCTGTAGTCTGATTTCTCTTCTTCTGTTTGCTCATTTTGCCAGCCAATGACTTGACTTTTGAGTTCTTTGCCATGGTAGAACTCTGCTTCCAGAGTGAAGAATGCTATGTTTCAAATTTCTGGGGTTTTGCATAGCTGTTGTCAGAGCTTCTTCTAGGCACCTACCTCAGAACTATGAGGAAGACTTCCTCTCCACAGCCTCAACAAGCTCTGCCATGACAGTGCTCCTCACCCTAGGACTGCCACCCAAGACTGTGACCCAGATCCAGGCAGGGCAAAGCAAGAGAATCCTGCCTCAGCACCAGCAAAGAGATTCCTGCAAATGCCCTTTGGTCAGTCACTTGGTTCCCCCACTATCAATGGGCCTGGAGCCCTGGAAGAAGCCACCCTGCTGCTCTGGGGGGCAGGGGCCAGCCCATGCTCTTCTCTTACCCAGGTCCAGCAGAGTTTCCCCACAGACCTTTTACTTTCTCTTTGGTATTTATGGGTTAAGAAGTCTGGAAACCACCATAGCTGCCAGTGATTCAGTCCCCTGAGTTCTGCTCTGGCTGGTTTGTGCTGCTGGTCTGAGCTAGCACAACCCATGCGGGATTGCATTCTGCTCCCAGCTTGGTGCAATAGACGCTTTCTGGTGGCCTGCCAGGCTGTTCTCAGTTGGAGACATATTCCTCTCTGTCATTTTGTGAGTTCTGTAGCTCTAAAATTTGTTTAGAGTCATTTTTATAGGTGTTGGAGGTAATTGGGGGACCAGCTAAAGTAAGTTCCTGCTTTTACTTTGCCATCTTGGCTCTGAGGGTGTTGGATTTTGACTAGAACATCTCTGAGCTCTCTTTAAGGACCCTTTCAACTCTAAAGCCTAGAATTTCCTAGCCACCAAACTTTCATTTGAAGGTTGAATGAATGTGTGAGTTGAACAAGTTTAGGAGTTACCTAGATCATTATCTCCCCCTCTCTGCCTCTCTTTCTGTGTCACTTTCCCTCTCTCCGCCACACCTGTCCTTCCTTCTCTCTCTCTTTGTCTCCTTTCTGTCTATATCTCTGTCTGTCTGTGTCTCTCTTTCACACAAACACGCACATGGCCCCGCCAAGACTTTCACCTCTCAAGCTAAGAAAAAGCATGACTTAGTGTAAGTAGTTGGCTGGTGTGTCTATGTTTGAATGTGGGTCCCTAAAAGGTTAGGATTTGACTTTCTGATGAACCTGTTTTGGGAGCACTGAAGACAATGGCTATTGGAGCTAGTTAGGTAGGGATTGTTGCTCTGCAAGTAGAAGTGTGCAAAGTGTATGAATCTGGAAGAAAGGAAACAAGCATTTATTAAGCACCTACTATTTGCTGGACACTATACTAAGAGTTTTACAATTATTATCTCATTTGATCCTCACAACAACCCTCACGTAGGTGCTCTTTTATTCCCCCTTTATAGTTGAGGAAACTGAGGCAAACAGGTTAGGTCACTTGCCCAGGGTCACACAACTTGTAAATGTCTGAGGCCAAATTTAAGCTCAGGTTTTCTTGACTCTAGGCCCAGAGCTCTATCCACGGTACCACATATCTGCCTCTGGATCCCAGGACCCTTTCATGGAGCACAATCAGTGTTTAGAGAACCAAAAGGAGAGAGCCATAATAGATTTTATATGTGAATGGCACAGTTCTGGGCCCCTAGTGGGTTCCTCATGGGAAAAGATAGTGCTAAGGCAGAGTGGGTACAAGTGGAACAGTGAATGGGTCCCAAGCATCACTGTTCTGTAATTGAGATGAGAACCACCATGGTCTTCAAATCCTCCCAGACTCTCCCAGCCAGTAAGGACATTCCCAGAGGAGGCTACATTGAGATACTGGTAAGCTATGCAACATCAGCACAGGAACCTGAAGTTGGGCACATGGCGAGTCAGATTTTGAATTATATTTGAAAATCCCTCTCCTCCCTGGAGCCAGACGTCTTTCAGAACCAAGACCTGTCACATATGCTTGGTGGCCATGAGATTCTAATTGTCTATTAAGAGACACAAATAACTTTGGTGGCTGTTAATTGGGAGCATATCACTGATTAGAGTTGGTGAATGATCATATGGAGTTGCTGTGGAGTGGAGAGAAAACATTTAGGGAAATAATTAAATTTCTGATTTGTCGTTTGTGGCTTCAGTGCTTCACATCAGGCCCACTTAGAAATGTGTTCCCACATGCTGCAAGTGAGTATACATTTATCAGGCTGCCTTTTACATGTCTCTTATGTCTTATTGCTGTTGTTAAAGGCTCTTTTTGGAAGCTTCAGTAGAAGGGTGATTTATCCGATTTTCTGATTTATCATACTAAGGTGTTTGTATGTGTGTGTGTGTGTTTGTGTGTGTGATCATCCTATACACCCCTTTGAAATCTTGATTAAATATATCTTTGAAAAGTCCCTCTTTAATGGGAATGCAGCACAGGGACTGATTACTTGCTGCTACTTGCGCTCTGTGGCTTTGGGCAAATTGCTTCCCCGCTTTGACTCATAGTAAAGTGAGAAGGCTGGGTGATATAATTTCAAAGGTCATGCCAGTCTCCAATGTCACTTCTACCTGGATCACCCTTTGGCATCTCAAGCTCATTGTGTTCAAAACAGACTGCATTCTTTCTTCCCCTTTACCCTCCTTTTCTCCTCTACACTTCCTGATTTCTTTGGAGGATAACTCCATTGTCCTAGTTACCCAGGTTTGTACACTCCCAGTCATCACTGACCTTCCCTCTCTCACTCTTCCACCCCACCTTCAAATCCATTGCCATGCCCTATCAACTGTAAATCAATAACTCTCACAACTGTCCTTTTCTCTGGACTTTGAAGGGCACCATCCTAGTCCAGGTTTTCCTCAGCTCTCACCTGGACTATGGAAATAGCCTCCTGATGGGGATCCCTGTCTCTTGTCTCCTCACTTTGCTCCCAGTTCATCATCTGCACAGCTGCTGAAAATATTCTCCATGACACAGAAGTCTGACCATGTCTCTCAGGTGGTCAAGAGTCTTCCATGGAGGCCCATTGCCTCTAGGATAAAATAGAAACTCCTTGAGTTTAGAGCCATCCATGGCTAGGCTGCCACCTACCTCTCTAACCTCATCTCGTTCTACTGCCTTTCACACACTCTTTCCTCTAGCCAAGTTCCCTGAACCCAATATTTCATTTCCCACCTTTCTGCTTTTGTACAGTCTGTCCCCTATGTCTGAAATGCACTTCTCTCTCCTCTCTGCTGGTTAGCATTTTTACTGTCCTTTAAGGATCAGCTTAGATGCCTCCTCTGCTAATTACATTTTCTTCTCTGTGCAGATATTAAAATCCTCCCTCCCCAGTAGACTGTATGTTTATTGAATCTAGGTACTCCTCTTAATTTTCCTTTTGTGTCTCCAGCACCTATTACTCAATGCACGTTTGTTGGATTGTTTGAGAACACATTTACTGATTTTGTGGTGACATCAATGGGTTTTGCTTAAAGTAACATACATTGTTAGAATAGGAAATCTTTTCTGCGTCTTGTCCCTCCTGTTATTAATGTATTCATTAGCAAAATAACACATTCTGCACGGGGGTAATCATTGCTTGCATTGCACTTAATTGACATAAAAAGCAGCTTGCAATATGGATGCATTGAGTGGATTACCCAACGCTGAGCATCCTACAAGGAAGAGTGTTGAGTGATAGAGCCAGAAGGGGATTGCAATAGCCTGAGATCTTTCAGATAAGAAGAATCCAAGAGGTTTTCTTGCACAAAAATAAGCTGTGCCCAGTCCTTTGCAGGGGACTGTAAGGGATACAAGATCATAGGAGACATGATACTTAGCCGGGAGACAAGGCATCCACACATGGAACAGCAGGAATATGGCTTTACAGATGAGGCAAGTAGCATGCAAGAAGGTTCCGTGACTACTGAAGGTCACACAGCTAGTAAATGGCAGACAGGTCTTTGGACTCCAAGACCAGGGTCTGTTCATCTATGAGGCAATCTTCTATCTTATGACACAGCCTATTCCAAGAAAAAATGTACTGTAAAATTAGGGAATCGGTTGGATATTTAAATAGCCACTGAAAAATTTCCAAAGCTCTTTACGTACATTGTCTCATTTGGGCCTTAGAGCAACCCTGTGCAGTAGATATCATAGGTATTATTATCTCCATTTACAGATGACAAAACTAGGGCACAGACAGTTCAAGTGACTGGTCAAGGGTCTCATCCAGGCAGGATTTGAACCAGGTCTTCCTTAGAGTGCCAGACTCTACCCACTCTAATGAGCAGACTACTCTTCAGGTCAGCATTTTATCACAGAATTAGAAGAAGGCTGGATTTGAAGCCGGAGGGCTTGAGTTCAACTCAGCTGTGTGCTCCCATATGGCCTGGGCCCAAATGAAGGCACTGGATAGAATGAATGTCCAAGGAACCTTCTGGCTTTAAATCTTATGAGAATAATAGCAGTATCTGAAGGGAGCTGGAGATGGGGAAGCCAGTGTGGGCCAGAGCTACAAGCAATGGATTTCTAGAAGAAGTGGTATTTGAATTGCATACTAAAAGAGAGGTGGCATATAGCTAAGAGGAGATGCTAAAGGAGAGGGAGAACAGATTCTAGGGAGTGTGCATATAGTCCAGCAACTAAGCTGATTTGAATGATATGGAAGTGGCGTGTTGGGGAATGCTGCCCCACAGGTGCTGACCTGGGTGGGTGTGCTTAGGACATGAGGTTCCAAGGTACCCAAACAACAAGTCCTGCTCCAGTATAGCACCCCATCCTTATTCACCTTCAACTCCTCTGGCTGTGTTCTGGGACTGGTTTGCAGCCTAAGCAACTTAACTACCTTGCTTCTGCAGCTTTGGTACTGACTCAGACTGATCACTAACAATATCCAACATCATTTAGGGATTTTGGTCCTTTTGAATTATTCCTCTAAATCAGGGGCTAAGACAGTAGGAGATGGGATCACATAGCTTGTGTGTGGGATCTTCCTATGGATGGAATTGGGAAGGTAGACAGCAGAGCTTAGATTGGCTGTGATTAGAATAAAAATCATCACCATTGAGGGCTTTTCTTTTGGAGACGACCCTAGGCTTTCATACGCTATATTAGGGGCTCTTCCTCTAATGACTCCATATTACTTGTAGTAGCAAATAGGAAATCCTCTGTTTGGCCTTTAAACCTCTTTACAAGCTGACATCTTCTTACCTTGACAGTCTTCTTAAATATTGTTTCTCTCCACATATTCTACAATCCAGCTACACTGGCCTTCTGGCACTCCATCTCCCAGTTCCATTTGCACTGGCTATCTTCCACATTTGGAATGCCTTCCCTCCTCACCTTTGCCTCAAATCCCATCTTCTGCATGAGGCCTTTCCCAGGCCCCACTGCTGCCAGTGTCTTCTCTCTGAAATTGCCTGTAGTTTACCCTGTATATAGTCCGTATGTGCATAGTGGTCTGCATGTTATCTCCCTTATTACATTGTGACTTCTTTGTTGTTTTGCCTTCTTTTGTATTCCTAGTGCTTAGTATAGTTCCTGGCACAAATAAGTGCTTTGTAAATGTTTATTAATTAACTAGCAAAATTACTGCTTTGATCAAGTTGAGAAAGCTTCCCATTGGGCTTAGGGGTGTTCTCTCTGTTCAAAGCCCAGATAAGCCAGGTTTGCAGGTGTAGATTCAAGTTGGCTATGAAAGAATGAATTTCACAGCTACAAGTAATGCTCAGAAACCACCTACTAAGTCACAGAACTCCTATATTCCATATTGGTGGCAATTATGCCCATGCTGGGTAAATCATAGATCTCTGAAGTAGTGAAGGAATGAGAGGCAAAAAGGAGTCATTGTAGGGTCTTGAAATGATGATTCCGTTTTTCTTTGTTATGCTTTAAGTCTTCATAATGTTCCAAGTAAATAACAGTAATTTCTCTAACAGTCAGCTTAAATGACCATGTTTTCCTCATGATTACTGAAAATATTGCCATTGAGCCAGTCTACCTTCAAATGAAATAAAATATTAGGGGCTGCCAGGTCATGTGAACGACAAGATGAAGGACTAGACATTTTCTCCACTCTTCATGACCTCTCAAACCATTCCAAAATAGGAATTAGGCTCTAGAGATATAGAAATTTCTACTGCCTCTCTGGTCTAAGACACTAAGAACCCTAACAAGGTAATAATCCAGTGACGAAACAGAGAAGTCTAATTTATAAAGACTTTCATACTAAGTACCCCCTCCTTCACTTCCTGCCATACACAGAAGGTCTACAGAAGCTGACCTACAACTTTCAACAGAACCCAGCTCTACCCATCATTTCCCATTCCAAGGCTACATAAAACTAAAAAGCAGAATGTTGTCTTGTCTGGAACAGCAGCATGGCAGCATTCTGTGATGATATCAGAAAGAGAACTGAGGAACAGAGGGATATGGGATAGGACATGACTGTGTGTCCCTCTACTAAGCCTGATGGAAAGAGTCCATCTTCCAACTGGGACCAGTTCTACTCCCTCCACCCCAGAAGTCACTTGCATCAGAGACTGAGGTTAGTCAGCATTGGAAGAGGACAATGGTTTTGAAGTCCAGCCTCCAGGGAAATTGTCATCAAAGGGAAAGGCATCTGAAAATGAGCAATAAGGGCATATAAGAGAAAAAAATTTGAAATTACCAAGTGTCTTAGGAAGAAGAAAATTCACTTATAGAACTTGACTTTAAGCAGATAAACCAACAATGAAGACATTAATAAGAGAAGGGAATAGAAAAATAAAGAATAACTGGGAATGCAGATACACAGAAATGAAGTACAATCTGGCAGAAGAAAAGTAAAAATCAATAAATAACATGAATAGAAAACATGATTCCCATATAAGCAAAACATATTGATCTTGAAGACAGGATCTGTAGAGACATCTTAAGGATTATAGGTCTCCCAGAAGAACTTGAAAAATTAAGAAATCTGAATACTACAAGGCAAGAAATAATACTAGAAAACTGCCAAGAACTTCTGAACAGAAAAACCCAAAGTGCTAATGAACTCACTTCCAGAAAAACCCTATCCTTTACTTCTAAGACATATATTGGTCAAGTTGAACAATTCCAATGACAACACATTCTGCAAGAACCAGAAGAAAAAAATCTTCAAAAATAAAGAAAAGAAAAATTCGAATAGAGAAGGGAACAAACATTTATATATCACCTATGATGTACCAGGCACTGTGCTAAGTATTTTACAAATATCTCATTTGATCCCTGATATTTTACAAATATCTCCATTTTACTATTGAGGAAACTAAGGTAGAGAGAGGTTAAATGACTTGCTCAGGGTCACACAGCTAGTCATTATCTGAGGCCAGATTTGTATTCAGGTCTTCTTGACTCCAAGGTCAGTACTCTAACCACTGTGCCACTGCACTATACCTACAAAAGTGATGGGAGGGAAGGGAATAATGTGTTCCAAAGTGCACAGGGGCTCAAGATGCGACCCAAGGTGTCACATACTTTGCAAACTTTAGCCTAACCATTGCTGAAAAGGTGGACATTTATTTAAAAAGAGAGGCATTCCAAGCATCCCTAGAAATTATATCAAACCTGAATAAACAATTTGCTTTTCAAATACCTTAAACAACAGAAGGATCAGTAAGGGATTTCTTTATAAAAATACATAAGGAGAAAAGGGTGAAAGCAGAAATCAAATTGCAGTGATGGTAGAAAAACAGGCCTGACACATCATTGACCAAACCTCATAATGTCTCACATAGAAGTGAATCAATGGTTTGGTTTTTTTTGTGAGACTGAATTATAAAAATAGGACAGAAGATAAAAAGGGAGAGAAGAGGAAGAAGATAGATCAAGTTCAGGGGTTAATAATCAAGGGAATATAATTCCTACAGTTTATCAGGAAGAAGAGGTCCTTCAGGAAAATGGGTGAGGATGCAAAGGGAATGATTGAAAAAGGAGGAAATCAGGGTGGGTAGGTGGTGCAGTGAATAGAGCATGGGCCCTGGAGTCAGGAGGACCTGAGTTCAAATCCAACCTCAGACACATAAAACGTACTAGCCACATGACCTTGGGCAAGTCACTTAATCCCAATTGCCCTCCAAAAAGCAAAAAAAAAAAAAAAAAAAAAAAAAAGAGGAAATCTTTCAGTTTCAGTGGTAGGAGGCTTTGGGAGTTTGGGAGCTGCATGCTGCCTATATAGGGCCATAAGTTTGACAATGCTGATTTCGTTCAATAGTTCTCAAAGTATGGTCTGTGGATCCCCAAACTATTTTTGCAATAAAACAAAGATATTATTTACCCATTAAAATACTCTTCCCTTTTCCAACTACATATCTTTGTGAAGCTAAATTTTCTTCACATCCTTCAACATACACAGCATATGGCAACAGACTGAATGTAGAAGCAGACAGGAGAATCTAATTGTCTTCATCAGACATTTACATAAATTTGCAAAAAAAATGTAAACAATTCTTTCAGCCTTTTTTCTTACTTTGGAAAATATAATTATTTTTCATAAAAAATGTGATGTTAGTGTGTGATGCATTTATTATTGTTTTTAAATGAATGAATAAATATTTTGAAATATATCAGTTTTATTTCTAATATGGCAAATATTAATAGATATAGCCTGCATGAGCAAAAGCTATTTGAGGTTCTCCATAATTTATTAAAGTGTAAAGGGGTCCTGAGACCAAAACATTTAAGATTCACTGACCTAATGCAAACCCCTCATTTTATAGGGGAGGAGAAGGAATTTGGCCAAGTTCGGGCAGCCAGAGGCAGGATTTGAGGCCAGATTCTGACTTCGAGCCCAGCACCTTTGCCACTGCCCCACACAGTTTATCACCCTGGGGGCCCTACGGTTTTTAAATCTATCTCAAAAATAGCTGCTGTTGGAATCAACTTTTCTTAAATAGGCAAATCGGAATATTTATAGATTCTTTCACTCAAGTAATTAAAATGAGCTAATTAGATGCTAGATTTGCTTATTTAAATTCAAAGAACAATGTAATAGTGACAAATGCTTTGTAAGCTACTAAAAGCAAAGGAATTGACTCTAGATTTGTGTCGTTTTCTCCCAGAATAGGTCCCAGAGGGCTAGGATCTCCCCAGTCACGTCACCAAGTATTAGATAGGGCTACCAGGGGTGGGGAACCTGCGGCTTCGAGGCCTCATGTAGCCTTCCTTCTAGGTACTTGGCGCAACCTTTTGACTGAGTCGAAGTCCAAGTCTTACAGAACAAATCCTTTTATTAAAGGGATTTGTTCTGGGAAGTTTAGATTCACCAAGGATACAAAGAAAATCAAGAACGCAGTCTTTGCCTTTAAGAAACTCACATTCTAATAGGAAAGACAACATGTAAATAATTCTGTACTTTCCAGATGTGTACAGAACAGATAAAAAGAAGGAACACTTGCCCCCAAAGTGTGATAAACTGGTGAGAGTGGTGGATTTGGAGTCAGAGAACTGTTAAAATCCCACCTATATCAATTACTACCTGTGGGACCTTGGACAAGTCACTTCTTGTCTTTGGTCTTCAGTTTTCTGCCCTATAAAATGAGAGATTTGGACTAGTATGATTTCTAAGGTCATTCCACCTTTGAGTTTACATTCCTATGTTCCCATTCACATCCCTCTGCCCCCTGCCAATGGCACTCAGAAGGCCTTTAGAAGGAATGGACACAGGGAGGCTAGGTGGTGCAGTGAATAAAGCACTGGCCCTAGAGTTAGGAGGACCTGAGTTCAAATATGGCCTCAGAAACTTAACACAAAACTAGCTATGTGACTTTAGGCAAATCACTTAACCCCAAATTGCCCTGCCTTACCCCCTCTAAAAAGCCAAAAAAAAAAAAATAAGGAATGGACACTTAAGCTAATTCAGGCAACCAGTTAACGAGCATTCACCTGTTGCTCTATGCTGTGTCTTCAGGCCTAGAGTAGTTATTCTGGAAGATCTAAGAGTATCATAAAACATAGGTCCTTGCTTGGAAGGAGCCTGTTGCCTAGTAGGAAAGATAAGATTAATTTGCAGGCCAGATGAGAGAATGATACAAGTGGCAACCCTCAGTGGTGGCAGTCCCTAGTGCCAGAGATGGTCAGAGATATAGGGGATCTAGGGCAATTGGAGTAGCCAGGAAGGACCTCACAGGGAGGGAGGACTGGTTGGGGAGGATATTTCCCAGTTTCTTTTTCCTGCTTGACTTCTTTTGCGTTGGGTTGGGGTGTTGAAACTGAGTTAAAACCAGCATATAGCCCCTCTCTCTGTCTCTGTGTCTCTGTTTCTCTCTTGCTCCCTCTTTTCTATTCCATAGGCATTTGTGTCTTCTGGCAACAAAAATCGTTTTGGATAATTAACCAGTTCACAGCAGCACAAAAAGCAATTAACCATCCAATCGAAGCTGGCCAGAGTTGCTATTTTCCATTTTATAAACTGAACAGTATAACATTTTTCTGAGGTCATTTTTTGCACTTTTGTAATTGGCTCTGAAACAATTATTAAAGGTTATGCATGGCAATTTTAGAACTACATTGGCACGTTTATGACTCATGTGTCAATGGAAAGCCCTATAAGACTACTGTAGGCTCCTTCCCTTGTTGTAGAGAGACAACCTGTCAGTTACATAGATGAGAAACCAAGGTGGCAAAATTAGTAAAGCCATTTAACCCATCAGGCCTTATTTGTAGTACAAACTGAACAAAATGTTATTTTCAAGAAAGCACAGAAGGAGGACTCCTGGCAATTTTATTTTGAGTATAAGAAGGTGCAAGAGTAAAAATTTATTGATAACACTCAAACTCTCACCATAACTGTTGGAGTAATTTCTCAATTGATCTCATAGCCTTTAATAATTAGTGTCATTAACAGTAATTATTCAGAAGACTATATTTAATCACAGAATTATAAAAACAAAGAACCAGTTGGTGTGTAGAGCCTTTGATTTGACTGCAGCTTGGATTCTTGCTTAGAGAGCAACCTCCATTGTACTATGGGACTATACACAAGGGACTTTGGCTATCATCCACTTCCATCTCCTGCCAATAGCACAGATGAGGAAGCTGAGGCCTAGTGAGGCATCATTGGTCATCTGACCAAAATTAGGGAAGTGACTTGCCCAACATGTAGCTGGATTCAGACTTAAATCAAGGTGTCCTAACTCCAAGGCTATATATGTTCTTAAACCCAAATCCATTTGTGAAATAGATTCATGAAATATGGACCTGGAAGAAGCACTAAAATTCATTTTGTCTAACACTAATATTGATCTGAATAGTGATATATTTGGTAGCTACCATTCTGGCTAAAAATAAGCTCAAATCCATGGGTTATTACAGCACTTCTGGAACATCTTTGCACTTTTGATTTACTCACTACCTTTCTGAGTTCTACAGTCAAAGATAGAGGGTATGGAGTGAACCAAGCAGAGTTTGTGTTACTAGATTTGATGGCATTTCTCAAACTATATATTTGATTCTACTAAAAAACTTCTTATGAAACAGTGAAATTGGCACTTTCTGGAACTACTGACCTTTAGTCATTCATAGACCAAGGAGCCAGGGACTGTTACTGTGATGGATGGAGTTCTTGCCACTGTTGTCACAAGGCCAGAACTAGAAAATTAAGAGAGTCAGGGGAAAAGGGAAATAAATTAATGCCTACACCATCTCTGTTTCCACCTTGATTTAAAGTTGTGTGTGTGTGTGTGTGTGTGTGTGTGTGTGTGTGTTATCTGAACTTAACAAATGCCAAATAAGACGAGAATTTTCATAAACAAAACTCAACAGAAAAAGGAGGGTAGCATGTGCAAGCCATGCATCTATACCCTGGAAAAAGCTTGCTTTGCCTTTGAAGTATACAGCAGATTCAACATTTTATATTCAAAGCTGTCCTACATTCTAATTCCTTCTGACCTTCCTTTTTTCTCTTCTGCTCATTTGAAAAAATCTCCAATGGCCTTCTTTTCATACTTAATTTTTTTTTGGTAAGCCCGTCTCTAGGTACACTTATTTCTACCCAACTCCCTTCTCTCTCCCCATTGAGAAAGAAAAAAAAAACTCAAAACCCTCGTAACAAATACACCTTGTTTTATTGTACTTTGCTTTATTACACTTTGTGTTTTTTACAGATTGAAGGTTTGTGGCAAGCCTTTGTTGAGTAAGTTGATTGGCACCATTTTTCCAACAGAGTGTGCTCACATTGTGTTTCTGTGTCACAGTTTGGTAATTTTCATAATGTTTCAAACTTTTTCATTATTATATCTGTAATGCTGATGTGTGATTAGTGGTCTTGGATGTTACTATTGTAATTGTTTTGGGGCACCATGAACTGTGCCAATGTAAGATGGCAAACTTGATCAATAAATACGTGTCTTTTGACTGCTCCACCAATTGGCCCTCATCTCTTTCCTTCTTGTCAGGCCTCCCTATTCTCTGAGACACAACGATAATGAAACTGGGCCTATGAGTAACCCTACAATGGCCTCTTAGTGTTCAAGTGGAAGGAAGAGTCAATTGATTCAACAAACATTGTTATTGTCTTATGTTAAGAAATTGCTACAGTCACCCCAACCTTCAGTAGCCACCACCCTGAGCAGTCAGCAGCCATCATTATGGAGGCAAGACCCTCGACCAGCAAAAAGTTTACAACTCACTTAAAGCTTAGCTGATGATTAGTATTTTTTTAAGCAATAAAGTATTTTAATTCAGGTATATACATTTTTTAAACATAGTACTATTGAACGCTTAATAGATTAAAGTACAGTGTAAACATAGCTTTTATATGCACTGGGAAACCAAAAAATTTGTGTGACTCATTTTATTGCAATATTTGCTTTATTATCATGATCTGAAACTGTACTTGCAATATCTCCAAGATATGCCTGCACAGTCAAGCAAAACAGATCTCCACAGTAGGTGTAACCAAAAATATGTCTTATTCTACACCTTTAGTTCATCACCTCACTATCGCAAGTTGAATAACATGTTTCCTCATTGGTCCTCTGCAATCATGATTAGTCATTGCCGATGTAATTAATTCCTAGATCCTTTTTCTTTATAATGTTGATGTTTATTTATAAACTGTTCTCCAGGATTTGCTCACTTGACTCTGCATCAATCCATAGAAGTCTTTCCAGCTTTCTCCCAAGACCATACCTTTCATTATTTATTATGGTATAATAATATTTCATTATATTCAGATACCTTAGTTTATTCAACTATTCCTCAATTGTTGGGTAACCCATTTTGTAAAAAATAGATTTTATTGATGTTTTGTTTTTATATTACCTATACCTTTCCCTCTCGCTCCTAGAAAGCCATCCCTATCACAAAGAATTTTTAAAAAATAAATTCAAGAAAACCAATAACATTATTCGAAAATGTAATGTTATATGCAGTGTCCCACATCTATGGATCCCTACTTCTACAAAGGAATGGAAGCTGGTATATTTTCATCTCTCTTCTTTAATGAACTATTACCCTTAGTTTATAGTCCTTTGCCACTATACAAATAGTTGCTATAAGTATATTTGTACATTAGAGTCCCTTTTCATTTTTCTTTGAACTCGTTAAGGTGTGGACCTGGTACTGGTATTGCTGGGTCAAAGGTCACATACACTTTGAATTTGGGGTAAAGTTTCAAATTATTTTGGTGTATCAATCCACAGCTCTACCAACAGTATTAATGTGCCTGCTGTCTTGAAATCCCTCCAATAAATATTTTTTTTTCTTTTTGTCATCTTTGCCAGCCTTACAGGTATGAGATAGTAAGTCAGAGTTGTTTAATGTATGTTTCTAATTATTATTATTAATAATATCAAATTACTAGTGATTTGCAGTTTTTTTGCTTTAAAAAAATTTTGTTTTTTTATATTACCTACATTTCCCCTTCTAACATCCCTTCAATTGAGAGTGCCATCCCTTATAATAATTTTTAATAATTTAATTAATTTATTTTTAATTTTCAGCATTCATTTCCATAAGTTTTAAATTTTCTCCTCTTCTCTTCCCTCCCCAAGACAGTGTGCAATTGGATATAGGCTCTACATATACATTCTTATTAAACATAATTTCATATTAGTCATGTTGTATAAAAGAATTAGAACAAATGGGAGGGACCATGAGAAAAAAAGAATAAAATAAAACAAACAAAAAAAGCAAATAGTTTGCTTTGATCTGCATTCAGACTCCATATTTCTTTCTCTGGGTGTGGATAGCATTTTCCATTATGGGTCTTTTGGAATCATTTTAGGTCCTTGCATTGCTGAAAAGAGCTAAGTTTATCAAAGTCAGTCATCACACACTGTGGCTGTTACTGTGTAGAGTGTTCTCTTGGTTCTGTTCACTTCACTCAGCATCACTTCATATAAGTCTTTCATATAAGTCTTTCTAGGCTTTTCTGAAGTATGCCATCATTTGCTATAGCACAATAGTATTCCATTATAGTCATATACCACAACTTGTTTAGCCATTCCCCAATTGATGGGCATCCCCTTCATTTCCAGTTCTTGGCTACCACAAAAAGTGCTGCTATAAATATTTTGTACATGTGGGTCCTTTTCCAATTTTTATGATCTCTTTGGGATATGGCCCTGTAATGGCAAGCACAGAAGTAGTTCACACTTTGTTTCAGTTATTGAATTAATACTTTGTTTCAGTTCAAGTTTCTTTTGAGCCTTGTATCAAGTCTGTTAAGAAACAGAACATGTGAACTCCAGAACTTGTGAGCCCTAGAACTTGTGAACTCCTGGGGTGGAGCTAATAACTATATAAGGAGAGCCCCAGTGCTAGAGACAGGAAAAATTGAGAAGAGGACTGTTGTGGTGGCAGAATCAAAAAGGAGAAAACTTGTGGTATCCCGGCACTCTGTTTGTCTGCTCTATCTGTGTTGATGTTCATTTGTGATACTTTGTACAGAAGCCCTGGGACCTTACTGGAAGCCCTAAAAGAGGATTTTCTGGTTGTATGTTTACTGAAGTTCTGGAAGAGGGTTTTGAAGGTCCTGGGACTTTACTGATGATTTGTGCTGACCTCTTGGACCTTGTTTGTGGGTCTGTGTTGATTTCTATGTTGATGATTTGTGTTGAGTTCTCAGACCTTGTTGGTGGGTCTGAGTTGATTTCACAGGCAGATAGTGAATTGATGATGGTGCCAGCGATGTGCATGAATATTATTGTGACTCTGTCAAGCTTTGTCTTCCCAGAAATGGGAACTGTGAAGGACTTGAAGTGGGTTGGACACTCTGAACTTCAATATAGAATGGGAACTGGACTAAGAACTGGACAAGGAGCTGGACAAGGAACTGGAAGCTGCCTGCCTTTGAATCTAAGTGACAGTTGGAGCTGGGACCATGGAAGAGGAACCATGGAAGCTGAGAGCCAGCCTCAAGTCAAGCTGAAAGAAGACTTTATTTGGATACTGTGTACTGACTGAGGAGATTATAATTTACTGTGACCTAGGGGTGGAGAACTTTGACTTTTGTACTTTGTGATTAAATTAAGGACTTTGTGATTGACTAAATGACTGTACTTTGTTGAAAACTATTGTGACCACTTTGGTGAAAACTATGTGGCCATTTTAGTGATAAGTCATTATGATGCTGTGTTTTGATTTTTTTGTGATAAGCTGTAACATTGTGAATGCTGTATTTTGATTTTCTGTGAATGTTTTGCTCTGATTTGTTATTGAAAAAATAGAGAGTTCACTATACTGTGTAATCAGAACCATAAAAGCTGTTCACAACAGCAATCCTCTGAAAAGCTGCTCATGCTTGGCTTTACAGGCCTTAGAAGCAGTATTGCTGGGTCAAAGAGTATGCACATTTTTACAGCCCTTTGGGCATAGTTCCCAATTGCTCTCCAGAGTGGTCAGATCAGTTCACAATTCCATCAGCAATGAATTAATGTTCCAGTTTTCCCACATCTTTTCCAACATTTATCTTTTCCTGTATTGCAATGTTAGCAAAACTGATAAGTGTGATTTGGTACCTCAGAGTTGTTTTTATTTGCATTTTTCTAATCAATAATAATTTAAAACATTTTAATATAACTATAGATAGCTTTAATTTCTTCCTCTGAAAGCTACCTATTCATATCCTTTGACCATTTATCAATCGGGGACTTAAATATTTTTTAAAAAAAGATAATTTGATAATGAGTAAAAATTTGATATAATATGAATTATTCCACATTGATGGAAAAATCCTCCCTCCTCCACTTTTGCAAAGGAATAGGGCAGAGGACTGGTAAGTGTTTTCTCATCTCTCTTCTTTGGGGTCAAACTTGGTCTTTATAATTTTGGTATGTATTAATTTATACATATATATATATGTATATACACATAGATATATAGAGAGATATAGATACATTCTGATTACTTCATTTGACATCAGTTCTTATAAGTCTTTCATGCTTCGTCATGTTCATTTCACATACAGTGCAGTAATATCCACTGCGCCACCTAGCTGCTTAGCTAGGTGGTGCAGTATACAAGTCAGAAAGACCTGAGTTTAAATCAAATACTTTTTAGCTGTGTGAACCTGGGCAAGTCACGTTTAAACTCTGTCTGCCTCAGTTCCTTCATCTGTAAAATGGAGATAATAAAAGCACTTATCTCCCAGGGTTCTTGTAAGGATCAAATGAGATACGATTTACAAAGTGCTTTGCAAATTTTAAAGTACTACATAAATGTTGACTATTCTAATTACTTACTACTCTATTTCACCATTTTGTTAGCTAGTCCCCAGCTGACACAATCGACTTTATTTCCAGTTTTTTGTTACCACAAAAAATTCTGCCATAAATATTTTGGCATGTATGGAGCCTTTCTTTTTGCCAGTGACCTCCTTGGGAATTATACCTAATGGTGAAATCCCTGGGTCAGAGGATATGGAAATTTTAGTCACTTTCTTTGCCTAATTCCAAAGTGCTTTCCAGAATGGTTTACTGATTCACAGCTCCACCAACAATGAATTAGTGTATGTTTTTTTCCCAGAAGTCCTCCAATATTGATTATTCTTGTATTTTTTCATCTTTGACAATTTGGTGGGTGACTCTTATTACCTTCTTTCTGGACTATTATAATAATGTATCCAGTTTTCATTTCTCCATATCTGAAAAAAGATGGGGCATCTTAGCATAATGCAAACATAATACAAATCAGTTGTGTGCTATGGTAGCCAAAATAGCTCATTGCTTCTTGGCCTACATTAAGGAAGTTTTAAGGAGTAGAGAGATGACAGTCCTACTCACTGTACTCTTGACCAGACTCCATCTGGAGTATTGTGTGAAGCTGGGTACCACAATTTAGAAAGGACATTGATAAGCTGGAGAGTGTCCAGAGGAAGGTAAGGAGGAAGGAAGGAGGATCTTCAGCACATGTCAGATGAGGATCAGTTGAAGGAATAATTGAGGATGTTTAAACTGGAGAAGAGAAAGCTGGGGTTGGAGGGCAGGGAGACAGCAGGGTGAGGATTAAATCACTTTCTTAAAGTACATGAAGGGCTGACATGTAAAAGAGGTTTCAGACTTATTCTGCCTCTCTGGGCAGAAACAGGAGAAATGGGTGGAGGTTCCAAGGAGACAGATTCAGGATTAATGTCAGCAAAAGCTTTCTAACTGTTGTAGAGTAGAATAGTCTAGTTCTAGAAGCATTGTGTTCCCCCTTCCTGGAGGACTTCTAGTAGAAGCTGAACAACTCTTTGCCAGGTGTGTTGTAGAGGGGATTCTATTTTGGTGTGGGTTCTTAGGATCATGGATGTAGCACTCAGAAAGATCTATTGAGTCATTTAATCCAGATCCCTCCTTTTGTAGATGAGCCAGCTGACCCCAGAGAAGTTAGGTGACAGAACTAGTATTAGAACCCAAGTTCTCTCATTCCAAACCCCATGCCCTTTTCAGTGACCATGGGTGAGCTAGATGCTGATGCCCTTTAAGCTCTGAAATTGGGTAAGGCCTGGGGGAAAGCCCCACCACACTCGTGAAAAATCTTTGCTTCTTAGTCTTTCTTTCAAATTCCTCCACAATCCATTCCCAGATTTATCTCTCACTACTGCTTTGCAAAAACAAAATAAAACAAATATTCTACCAACACATCACTCATGTTCCTTCCTGTGAGCTTTAGCTTATGCCATTTCATCTCCCTTCTTTCTGTTTCTAAATCCTGCCAAGGTCTTTCAAGGTCCCTTTCAAAACCCTCCTCTTCCAGGGAGGCTTCTCTGATGCTCTGAACTCACAATCATTTCTTCTCCTTTAATATCTTATGTTATATACTACTGTCTTTTCATTTGTCTATGTTTGATTGTAATCTCTTGGCAGGAAGGGACTGACTTTCTCATCTCTCCTCTCTCCTCTCTCTCTCTCTTTCTCTCTCTCTGTCTCTCTCTCCTTACCTCCCACAGTGCATAGACTACTTCATTATAACTAGTTAGCACTCAATTAATGTTCATTCATAAGTTAATTAAAGCTCTGAGTCTCAGTTGTGGAATTGGAAAAATAGTGATATTCAAAAGTCTTTAGTCCCCTGTGAAGGGAAGGGAGACAGGGAAAAATATTCCTGGTATCCTGGGGAAAATATATCTCTATCTTCCTAATTCCCCCATGAGAATTTCTTCCAGGGCAGCTAGGAGAGTTCATGTTATTACTATGAACATGAGGAAGGAGGAAGAGACAGAAGAAAAGATAAGAGAATTTAGTGACATTTGTTCAACCAATTGGATTTCACCTTAGCTCTCCTAGCTTAGCTGAATCATTTGTCTATTTGCTGATCTTATTTGCCTTCATGCACAAGGTTTTCATTACTATGCTTTTTGTACTCTCAAGGAAGTGAGATTCTCTGAGGGTAGAAATTCAAAACTTGACTGGCTCAATTATCTCATCAGTGTTTCTCCATCCCTTCTCTAACTTCTCACCCTGTGCCATTCTTAGCTGTGTCCCTCTACAGTTCTCCCATGGAGGAGTCACACAATGTATGGAGTTTCTTTTTCTGTTTCTTGAAACATTTTTTTAAACATTTCATGGCTCTTGACCCATTCTGTAGCATTGCTTGGAATATTCTGGTTGCACAGCTATGTATTTAGAGAAGATGTTAGTGGCACTCTGGTTTGATTCCAGGGGCAACTTCAAGAACTTGGTACATTTTGGTTTTGGGGTCTTAACCAAAATGTAGCTTATACATTAGCATCATTACAAAATAGTCAGTTCCTGAAATAGTTATGTTGGTTTGAAAATAAGACTACTGGAGTCCCAGAGAAATCTATGTCCATATATATGTAGACATTTTGGACTTGCAGCCATATTTCCTCATTAGGCATTTCCTTTATCACACCCATCAACTTCAAGCTGCTCTGAAGTTACCTTAGACATAATACTGATCCTCCCAAGAGTTAAGAGCAATTCCATAGGTGTGACCAGTGTTCCATTCAAACCAGCTTGCTGAAATATAGAGGAAGAAAGGAACTTATGCTTTCACATTTCTTCCTTCCCTCCTAACAAGTCTTCAGAGGCTCTGCTTCAAAGGCAGATACTGGTGCCAACAGCCACAGGAGCGCCCAGGGAACACACAAGACTGGACTTAGCGTTGCCTGAGTAACCACCCTGCATGAGGTCTCTCTCCCTCATTCAGTTGTTTCCGTGGCAAAAATAATTTCTGGGTTTTTAAAAGTAGAAATAATGCCAGGAAATATGGTATAAGAATAGTGAGTATGCTGAGCACTGTCCAACCACAGAGAACCATTTAAGACTGTTCACAACCATAGCAATATTCCCTTTGGCTTAAGCTAAGAAGAGTGAAAGACAACCTGCTCAATTGGAAAGAAAGCTATTTCACCTGTCTTTCAGAGAGGCATCAAAAAAGAATTCTCAGAGCCTGAAGGCCTTCTAAGTCCCTTTCTGTGCTTCTTATTTTATTTAATCTGCTTGGCTCAAGTAACTTGACATACCTGAGGCTCACAAGCCGATGTGGCTAATTTAAAGAATTTTTCATAAAATACAAAATCATGAGCTCAAGAACAAATACATTAAAAATGAACTCTTACTGAGTTGATAAGCAAAGGAGCTGTGATTTCTACCATGTTGGTAATGCTTTCCACCAACATAGTTATTTTCTTTTTTTTTAATCTGGACCTGTGACTTCATCAGTGTCAACGACTCCATCCACAGATATAGACATTCTCAACTTCAATTTGTAAAAGACTTAGATTTGAAAATGTCTAGGGGCGGCTAGGTGGAGGGGCGGCTAGGTGGCGCAGTGAATAGAGCACCAGCCCTGGAGTCAGGAGGACCTGAGTTCAAATTTGACCTCAGACACTTTACATACTTACTAGCTATGTGACCTTGGGCAAGTCACTTAACCACAATTGCCCTCCAAAAAAAGAAAGCAAAAAAA
>CM053582.1:41231146-41258248 GCA_028627135.1 Pseudochirops cupreus | reverse complement strand
GAAACCATCACCAACAACTCCAGGAATGATTGCATGTGAGGCAATGAAATAAAAGTGAAAAATTCTCCTTTGTGCCAGGGAGCAGGGCAGAGGTAAGACCCCAGAATCAGTGCGTGGAATGTTCCACCTGAGAAGGACCTAAGAGGTGATCTCATCCAGCCCTCCTACTTGACAAAAGAGCCCTGGAAGCCAACTCTGATCGGGAGAAGATGAAAAGCTAGAGGAGAAAGGAATTAGTGGGTTTCCAAAGGTCAATGGAAAGAATCCCAGCAGCCCTTGAGCTGGGAGAGTTTGGGGAGAAAGGGAGGGAGTTGTGAAGGGCTGGGGTACCAACAGGATAAGAGAAGCCTCTGTGCTGTCCCAAGAAACAAAATAGACGTAGAACTGGAGAGAACCTCAGGAGCCATCTAGTCTGACCTCCTCATGTTACAGAGGAAGAAACAGGCTCAGAATGAAGAAATGCTTTGCCCAAGGTCACATAGTGTCTTGTAGTGAGTGCCTGGAGGTGGATTTTGAGCCTAGGTCTTCCTGTCTCCAGGCCCAGCGTTCTGTGTTCACCTCCTTCTGCCCTCTCCTCCTTCAGATTTACACCTTTGAAGGAAGGCAGTTTAAAGTGAAACTCCAGGGTGGCTCTAAGTTCACTTTCCCTAATCATCTTACTAGAATCAATCAGTTTCTTGGTAATTACTCATGACTTCACGATGAGATCATTGTCCTTTCACTGAGCTCTCCAATCAAGCTGCCTTCAGACCCCCTTCTTAGCTCTTGAGGCCCATTTATTACCAATAAATGTGTTGGTGATGAGAAAAAAAAACAGGGGGAAATGGATAATACAACAGCACCTGTTGGTTTTTGCTCCAATTTAAATTATTTTTAGATGGAAAAGTGTTCAACCTTTTTGCCTTTCTCTTGGTAGGATGTCAGCTCAACATCATTCAAGAGTTTCTTTATCAAAGAGTGTCAAAGGGAGAGGATTAAGGCTCTCAACAAAGGCAGCTGGCACAAGATTGGGGCACACGCACATTTGGGAGCTGGATGCCAACTGCCGATTTGTATGAGGTGAATAGGTTCCTCAATGAAAGATGTAATTATCCAAATGGCTGCCAGCATGCTCTAACCCCACTTCCCTGAGTAAAAGGCTATAAGCACATGTAGTATCCTTTGGAAACCAAATTGCAGCAGGTTCTTGCTCTTTGGAGGAGGAACATACCTCCTACTTCTCCCCATGATTTTGGTTATGTCGTTGTTGTTGTTGTTTTGTGTTTTTTAACTACTAAAAGCTGCTACTTAAGATTTCCAATGAGGAGTGAATATTAATAGTCAGTTCCCCACTATTGTTTGATGGACTAAGGATTCAGGAACCAGGCTGCCAGTACAGTAGAAAAGGCAATAGAGTAGGCATGCTGGTGAGAAGAGAATATTCAGATTAGGGCTTGAGGTACCAGAGTTTCAAGCCTGGCTACATATGGGAAGGAAGCAGTGCACTCTTTGCCTTGATGAACCAATTACAATTAATTGCTCTTGTTTGAGGGAACATTTTATTGAATTCTTGATCATGGAAAGCAGCAGATATCTCCTCTGTCCCAAGGAGTCTACTTCAGGGGGAAGAAGGGCATGACACAAGCGATTTTGGATTCTCACACCAAAAAGAGTATAGTGCTTGGAGATAGGAAGGCCTAGGTTCAAATCCTGCCCCAAGCATTTATGAACTATATGATCTTGGCCAAGTCACTTAACCTTTCTGAGTCTCAGTTTCTTCATTTTACAAACGGTGACAATAATACATGTAAGCACTTGCCTTGTTGGGTTGCTATGAGGTGTAAACAAAATACAGAATTAAAGAGCTTTGCCAACTTTGCCTTCTAAATTTTAATGCTCTTAAAGCTTTATGAATTTCAGGGAGACCCAGAATGAAGTCCTCTTTCTAATGTAGTAGTTATGTGACACTGGGTAAGCCGCTTAACCCCTCACTGTTCTCAATGACTCTCCAAGGCAGAGGAGTCATTCTGCCTAGTACAAAGTGCATATTCATTTATTCATCTTCATTGGTGAAGAAAATTTCGACACTGAGAGTTTCCCAAGTAGATGAAATTACGGGTCTAGATTCACCAAATAATTATTTTGTTAGCATCATACTCCCTACCCAACTGTCTCCTAACAGTGTGAAGAAGCTAAGCCTCTTGTCCTTTAGTAATCAATCAAGTAACATTTACCTAGTTGCCTGCCCCCACTATCAGTGAGCTAAAGGTCTCTTATTCAGGTCTGTGGGTTGAGGAGGAGGAATAGGTGGTAGAATATGGATTGCCAAAGAAATAGACAATTTAGTCCTTCTCCTCAAAGAATTTAGGATATTTAACCATTTCCAATCTAGTAAAGACAGATGTCATTATTGTTCAGTCTTTTCAGTCATGTCCAACTCTTCATGACCCCATTTGGGGTTTTCTTGGCAAAGTTACTGAATTGGTTTGCCATTTCCTTTCAAGCTCATTTTGCAGATGAGGAACAGAGGCAAACAGGGTAAAGTGACTTGCCCAAGGTCACACAACCAGTAAGTGTCTGAGTCCAAATATGAACTTAGGAAGATGAGTCTTCCTGACTCCAGGCCCAGTACTCTATCCACTGAACCACCTTGCTACCCTAAAGATAGTTGTACAAAGTACCTAATCCTGTGCTCACATAGATTTTGGCTAAGTATATGGGAATAGGAAGAGGAAAAAATGGTCCCACATCCCTGGAAGATAGAAATTATTTTTCCATAATTTGTTAAAATGTCCCCAAATGATAAATAACACCAATCTCATCTGTGTGTATGTGTGTAAAATAATGATAGTTCTCAGTAATCTACACTAAAAGACAAGAAAAGTGGCATCTATAAAATACCATTCAATTGGGGAATCATTTCTTTTGGACTTTCAGAGTATAGCCAGACACATGCACATACTCACTCACATACACAATATATGCTCACATACATACATTTGCCTGTATCTCCTACCTCCCCCCAAACCTTCAAGTTGTTCTTATCAGTATCCGGGGGTAGACCTGAATGAGTAGTGGGATGGCAAGAGGAGATCAGGGAGGCAGCCTTGGAAGATCAGTACCTGAGCCTTCTTACTAATCAGATGGGAATTTTCGGTGTGTCCAGCTTTGGCTAATTCACCACTAAAGGTAGGTGTTGTTCCCCCATCCAAGTATAAGCAGATCACGAGTATCCTTCTTCTAAGAGGTCCCTTTCTTTGGCTTTTGGGGCACAGTAAGAAGAAGCAGTTTGGCTGTTGCTGGGGCTTGAGAAGCTTACATGAGGCAGGAGGAAGGACCAGAGGGAACAACAATGTTTTCTGCTTTCTGTTCGTCCAATAGGTTCTCAGTCATTCAACAATCATTTATCAAATGCCGTGCTAAATACTGCTCTCACACAGCTCACAGTCTAATGGAGAAAGGGAATAAACATTTATAGAATGCTTGCCATGTGCCAAGTACTATGCTAAGGGCTTTTTGCAAATATCTCATTTGATCCTGATAACGCCCTTGTAAGGTGGGTGGTATTATTACCTCTGTTTTACAGTTGCAGTAACTAAAATAAACTAAGGTAAAGGACTTGTCCAAGGTCACACAGCCAGTAAGTATCTGAGGTCAGATTTGAACTCAGTACTTTCTGAGTCCAGGCGAAGCACTCTCTCCAGTGTGCCACCATCCACTTCTAATGGAGGAGTTAACCCATAACCAACTATCTACATACAAGATATATATGGGGTAAATGGGAAGTAATCTCAGAGGGAAGGCATTGACTGTGGAGAGGACTAGGAATGGCCTCCTGCAGAAGGTGAGAGTTGACTTGAGTCTTAAAGGAAGTCAAGAGGTAAGACATGTGGAGGCAGAGTATTCTAGGCTTAGGGAAGTACAAAAGGATGGAGGTGGTCATTAATGTGCTTTCATTCATGGAGGCAAATGGACAGAAACAATGACATTTGTCTTCAGGACCTACTGGATGGCCACTTCCAATTCCATATTCCTGGTGCTGGCTTTCATTCACTACCCAAAATTCACTTCCAAGTTCAGCTCTGGATGATTTCACCCAAGGGTTCAAAATGTGAGTGAAGATCCTAAAGGCATTACAGATACTTTGAGCCAAAGTAATTCTACCTGACCTGCAATCTTAGACCTCACATAGTACCTAGGGTTACAACTGATTTTGTATGTTGAGTTTTGACTAATTTTCAGTGCTGCAAGGGAAAAGATGAAATAACTCTTGGGTTTTAGTTGTCATAACATGCTATCTCAGAAAGTTTTATAAACAGTCCCAGACATTGGAGTTGTCCTATAAATATAGCTTTAGTTACAATTATACATGCCAACATCATAGCCTGCTCCTCCTACTCAATGCAATTTGGCAGGCAGAAAGGATTCTATGCCATAGAGGATAGTATTCCTCTATAGCAAAGGTGTTAAACATGTAGCCCACAACACTCCCAAGTACCACTGGAACCAGATTAAAATGTAGTTGGAAACTATTTAACAAAATAAAGAAAGATACAGTAAAACATAGATAGTGTTACTGTGTGGTTTTCTAAGTCAATTTGTGGCCTGCATGTTTTATGTGGTTTCTATTTCTATATCCTTATGCATGTTTTAGTGGTTTCTATTTCTGTTTGAGTTTGACACCACTGCTCTATGACATTTGGCATGGTATAGAGGAAAGAGTGCTGGATGTAGAGTCAGGGAACCTGGATTCACATTCTGGTTTTGCTCCTTATTTCCTGTGCAATATGGAGCAAGTCACATCCCTTCCCTGGATCCCAATTTCCTCATCTACAGAATGAGGGGGATATACTATGACCTCTAAGGTCCCTTCCATTTCTAAATTGTTGATCTTGAGACCATCATTTATTGTAGTTAATGGACCTTTCTTTTCATTGTGTTGAGCAATGACTGATCTCATTTTTAAAAATTTCTGTATTAGCTGTGTTTCAAAAGAAAACACACACACGAAAAATAAAGAAAGTGGAAAAAATTTGCCTCAATCTACACTCAGAGTTCCTCAGTTCTCTCTCTGGAGGTGAACAGCATTTTTTATGGGTCCGTTGGAATTGTCTGAGATCATTGTCTTGATCCAAGTGGCCAAGTCTTTAACAGTTTATCATCTTTACAATATCGCTGTTATTGTATACAATAGTCTCATGATTCTGCTCACTTCATCAGTTTGCATCAGTTCATATAAGACTTCCCATGTTTTTCTGAAATCATCCTACCTGTCATTTCTTATAGCACAATAGTATTCCATCACAATCATATACCACAACTTGTTCCACCATTCCCCAATTGATGGACATCTCCTTAATTTCTAATTCTTTGCCACCACAAAAGGAGCTGCTAGAAAGTTTTGTAAAAATAGGTCCTTTCCCCCCCCCCCTTTTTTTTTTATCTCTTTGGGATATAGACCTAGTAGTGGTTTTGATAGGAATAACTGATCTCATTTGAAGGAATGAAAATAAATTTGATCTGGAGTGAGGAGCCTTGTATTTTAATTTTAACTCTGTGTGACCTAAGTTTGTTTTCTTTAATCTAATGAGGGGAGCATTGCATTGGATGGCTTCTCAATCAAATGTGTGTGTGTGTGTGTGTGTGTGTGTGTGTGTGTGTGTGTGTGTGTGTGTACAGTTGGTAAGTGGAACTATTTTACCTGTTTGTGAAGGTGGCAAAGGTTGAGAGAATAATTTAACTTGGAAAAGAGAAGACTCTAGGGCAGCGGTTCTCAACCTGTGGGTTATGTTCAATTTGTAACAATGAAAATACATCCTGCATATCAGATATTTACATTATGATTCATAACAGCAGCAAAATTACAGTTATGAAGTAGCAATAAAAATAATTTATGGTTGGGGGTCACCACAACATGAGGAACTGTATTAAAAGGTCGTGGCATTAGGAAGGTTAAGAACCACTGCTCTAGGGGAACATGATAGGTGTCTTCAAGTATTTGAAGGCATGTCATATGGAAGAGGTACTAGGCTTGTTCTTTTTGACCCTAGAGGGTAGAACCAGGAGTAATGGATAGAAGTGGCAAAGAGGCAAATTTAGAAACTTCTAACTGAGTAGAGCCATACAAAAGTGGAATGTATGAGCTGCCTTGGGATGTGGTGAGGTCCCTGTCTCTCAAGGTCTTCAAGCAAAAACTGGGTATATGTAGAGGGAGGTTTCTTTCAGTTATGGGTTGGTCTTTAATTCAGACATTCAGGTTCTTGTGACATGCTCCAGAGATCATTTTAGGAGCATGCTTGCTTTTGCTCTTGTGGAGGCTCCATAAGAGGGGATACCATTCTTGAGGATTAGCCCCCAGTTCCTGGAGACCAGATCAGAGTTATTTTGAAAAGCATTATTTTTAAGCATGCCAAAAGGCCTCCTTTGGGCAATATGAAAAATGAATAAGAGAGTGATAGGAGAGCACAAATTTTGAAATTTAATCAAGGTGACAATTACAGTTTATTTGCATTTCAATAGAACTAAAGAGGTTTTGCAGGGAATTCTATGGGAAGGAATCATAGACCAGTTCACATGCAAAATTATTTCATCTGTATCAGCTCCAAACAAAATCAGAGCATAGCTCTCAGAGCTCAAAAGCACCAAGCCCAATCGAGACCACTCGGGTCATGAGTTCTTACTACTTAAGGAGGAACTGAACGCAGAAATGGAATGAACCCATTTGATTTATAAGGTTGTGATCACGTTGATTGATGACTGGGGATGGCATAGCTGTCCAGGCCCTCTAAGCAGACATTGTGGCTTGGAAGTGGACACTTACACCTTCATTCCTTCTCACTGGTTGTTTCTTTAATGGAAAGTAGATATGGGAAGGAGAGTGGGGCAGGGGAGGGCAGTGCAGCAGGCATTGAGAAAAAGTTCCATATTGGCTGCAGATTCTGTTTTGAATATCTAGTTTGAGCTGCTACTGGATATCCCTTGGAATGTGAGTTGTTTGTAAAATGTTAACCTGCTTTTATTGATGTCTCAGGGCAGCCAGATAGACCCAGATCTTCTGGCTCCATTGGCATCTTTCCAACCTTCCCACAGCCGTGACTTGCTTCCTGCTGGCTCTTTTCCTTGAGCTATTTATTCATCCTGCATCACAGTGAGTCAGCTCTCAAGGATCAGAGCTTCCCATGTGTCGCGGCTGGGTTCCTGGACACCAACACTGTTGTCTCCATGCAGACATCTACAAGTTGAGAGGTGGCATAAGACTTGAGGACACTCCAAAGATGGGGAAGCTGAAACACTGAGCTCCAAGAGAAAAGGATCTGCTATTGAGCTGAGACAGAGGCAGAAAGCCCAGGAACCAGGCCTAGGAATGCCCTCAAACTCACCCAGGGATCAGGTTGCCTAACAGGGCAGAGCTGGAAGTGGAAATGGATGATTCACAATCTCATGAGCAGGGGCCCATGAAGCCCCCTCTGATAAGTGGTAGGGCCTGGTCTTACCCCAGTTCTGCAACTTACTGGTTGTGGGACCTTGGGCAAGACAATTAATCACTTAGTGCTCCAGTTTCTGAATTTGAAACATGTAAGGACTGGATTGAAGGATCTCTAATGTCTCTTCCTCCCATGGTTCCTATTGCTCCTAGCTCTCTCCCTCCTCCATTTTCAATGTCTTGGATGTGCAGCGTTCCTCATGTTGACTCTTATTCTTCAGATGCCTCTAGTATAGCAGTTCACTTTTCCCTGTGTCAGAAGAAATGGTTCTGCGTTCTCTTGGGACCTCCTCAGGGCCTAGTCTAAAAGCCCTAAGTCTGTATGCCCTCTAAGGTATGTTCATTGGTAGCTAACTGAACCGGCTGTGGTACTGGGGATGCTGCTGTGCCTTGACTCCCTGCCAGTAGCCAAGTCTGGGCTTTTGAGGGTCTGTCTTTCTCTCTTTTCTGACTCTTCTTGTTTTAGTCATTCAGCATCTGTTTATTGGTGCTTGTTACTCAACTTCTATTTAGTTAGCATTTTGCAAAGCTCTTTCTTCAGAACAATTATATGAAGTAGATATTCTCATTCCCATTTTGCAGATAAGGAAGCAGGCAGACAGAGGTTTAGGCCACCTGCTCAGCATCACACCATAGTAACTTTTGAAGCCAGGATCCAAATTCAGATCTTTTTGCTATACCACACTTCCCCTCAGATTTTGTGAAATGCAGGCCAATAGTCTCTGAAAGGCAATTATGGCCAGCATGTGAGAAGTAATACAAATGCAAAAAATAAAAAATTTCAGTGGTGTATGAGAGTGTCAAAATTATCATGTTGTGGCAACCCCAACTTCTCCCATGGGATAATTGGGAGTCATTTTGTGGATAGCAGTTTGAGAAGGATAGCTTCTGTATCCATGATGGCAGTGGATTCTTCTGTAACTTGTGTGTGTGTGTGTGTGTGTGTGTGTGTGTGTGTGTGTGTGTGTATGTGTGTGTGTGTATTTTCAGTTGAATTGAGCAAGCATTTTAAAGTGCATATTATATGTCAGGAACTGTCCTAGGTGCTGCGGATACAAGGACAAAATGGAAAATAATCTTTGCCCTCAAAAAGCTGACATTCTACTTCTGTGTAAGATTTTGTGAATGCAAGCCAAAATGGCTTAATCCAGCTTTGGAAACAAACCAAAATTGCTCAGTCCAGTTCCATGAGAGAGTAAATATCTCTGAGGAGATTATTGTGATATTGTGAGCCCATTGCTGGAGCAAACTGAAAATTCAACCTGGGTTAGATAGACCACATTAGGAATTCATCTGCAAGAACTCACCACAGTTGATTAGTTCTAAAATTGTCCTTGGAACATACAAATTGAGGAGGTAAATCTTCATTTTTCCTCATGTTCTTTAAGTACAGAAATAGGAAAAATGGCTCTTACTCAACCATTTTTCCTCCACTCCCGGTACTTTAGGTGCCTACCTATCCATTGACTCTTTACATAATGATGTCCTGCATGCCACTTCTGGCAAGCTCCAGTTAGAGAAAAATAATGATAATCCCCCTCATTTCTCTAGTACCTTAAGGGTTCCAAAGTACTTTCCTCCCAAGTTTGGTGACGTAAATAGTATAAGTATTATTTTCCCTCTTTTCTGAGTAAAGAAACAGATACTCAGAGAGGAGGAGGTGCATGCGGCTAGTAAATCACTGTATAACTGAATTGGATCTGTATTTTCTTATAGCAAATAAATTTACTTTCCCATTTTTCAGAGGCATATTATCCATTTGTGGATGACCCAGTCCTTTATCTTTTCCCCCTTTCTACTATTCTGTCCCTTCTTTGGCCATTTTATTGCTTGTGATAAGAAGGCAAAGAAAAGAAAATGATCTCACACCAGTCCACATAGCCTCTGGTTAGCTACTCTAGCACTAATGAAGGAGGGGGTGAGGTTGGAGGTAAGGGAGAAGGAAGAGAGTTGGAGCTGGGCCTTATATAATAAGAAATCAGGATGAGAATGGAGTTGGAGGACAGAAAAGAACTGTAGAAACTGGTTTAACCACCTCATTTTACAGAGGAGAGAATGGAATTGGCAGAGTATAGAAGCAATGTGTTCAAGATCATTCGGTTAGTAAGCAGCTGAGTCAAGATTTGAACCCAGCTCTTCCAGCTCCAAACCCAGTACTCTTTAAATAGTTAACCACTTTATCTGTAAAATGAGATGGTTATAATTTGGGCTCTAGTCTAGACAATAAGAGATCACATTCAGCGAGGCTACTAATCTCATTCTTTTTAAAAATATTACGCACTAGAAATTCATCAACAAGCATGAACATTTTCATTTAGAAAGAAGGCTAGAAAAGAAGAAAATATGTATGTATGCATATATGTAAATATATGGTACATTACATAGAAATATATTTGGATGTATACATATATAAATATAAAACCATGTCTCTATTACATACAACATTTAAAAATATATATTCATTTTAACATAGTGCCAACATTTCCCTGCTTTCTTCTGCTGTCTTCATTGTATTTGTCAAATGTTGCATTGACACTCTTCTTTTTATTTCTTTTCTGCTCTGTTTCCTGGCACATAGGCCACAACCTTTCTACGGAACAGTGTAAGATTATAGTCAAGAACAACTTGAACGTAGCCATATACATGTGACTTATCTTTCCTGTGGCTCAAAGAACATCATTGTATTTTATTAATAAAAGTTACATTTAGTATAGTCTCTTTGCTAGGCCCTGGGCTAATGAACACTAGTGCAACCTTTAAAACTCATTTACCAAAAACATACAATTAAAAGACAATGAGACTCATTACCTACCGAGCACATAGCCATTACAGAACTATCCCATTTATTTATAATAATTAAAAGATAAAACATTAGTCCCTGTGGATTTATTAATTCAAGAGCTCCTCTGGCTCTCTGTGGCTGGTCACTAATGGATAGTGAGTGTCAAAGCAAAGCCACTGCAGGGGAAATCATGATTCAACAGTTGAAAGAGCATAATGATATTCATGGCGACCATATAACTGGCACAGAGAGGCATTTGTTGATGTTGTGTAGAAATTAATGAAAATTTCCAGGCATTACAAAATCCCCAAAAATGCAAAGAGAGAGCTGAAATGTAGCCTTAACTGTTTGTCAGCTCAGTAAGGGACCCCTCAAGGGTTAATGCTTCTCTTTCCCTACAATTCCTGTTGCTAAGGCTACCAGGTTGTCTCTTGTGACTGAACTGAATCAATGAACTGGTGGATATTTTTTTTTCGTTTCTCTTTTTGAAAATTAAATTGCTAACCAGTTGTCTGAGTCACAGAGTGTTAGATCATAGATGTAGCGGTGGAAGGCACCTTTGAAATCATCCAGTCCAACCCTCTCAGTTTTACAAATGGGGAAACTGACACCTAGAGATATTGAGTGACTTAGCTAATATCCCACAGGTAGTAAGTGACAGAGCAGATACTCCCAGCCTCAAATCCGTTGGACTTTCCTCTATGTAGCTATGTACTGATTAATGTGAATAATGAACCCTGTGAAGTGATCACATTGTTTGAATTTGCGCTCATAGTTCCATTAGGTTAGAGCCAATTACCATATTTTACATAACTATAACTTAGAATAGTATGAATTCAAATACTTGTAACAGTTCAGACGACTCGTGCTTTGTACTACTTGGGATCTAGTTTATCATACTACATCTAGAAAAGACCTAATAGATTCTCTAGTTCTGTTATTGTTGTTGTTGAGTTGTTTAGTTGTGTCTGACTTTTCTGGACCCTATAGACAATGGCACATCAGGTCCTTCTGTCTTCCACTATCTCCCAAAGTCTGTCCAAGCTTATTGTCATGGGGTTTTCTTGGCAAAAATGCTACAGTGGTTTGCCATTTCCTTCTCTGATCCTTTGTCAGAACTCTCCACTATGACCTCTCCATCTTGAGTGACCCTTCACAACATAGCTCATAGTTTTGCTGAGTTACACAAGCTCCTCTACCAGGGCAAGGCAGTGATCCAGTGGAGGCATTGAGTTCTACTACCTTCATTTTACAGATAAGCACACTGAGGCCAGGCCTAGAGAGGAGAGACCACTTTCCAAGATCACATGATTTGAGAGCTGGAAGAGACCTCAGAGGCCATCTCTTCCAACCCATACACAAAACCCTCACTTTAACATAGCCAGTAAGCCAGCAGTTCAGTCAATAAGCAATATGTACCAAGCACTGTGCTAAGTACTGAGGAGACAAAGAAAGGTAAAAGAAAGAAAGACTTCTGCCCTTGAGGAGCTCACATTGTAATGGGAGAGATGACACGTATACAACTATATACATGCTACTTGCAAAAAATCCAGTGTGGATGCAAAGCACCAACAGTGGAAGAAAGCAAGAAAAGCCTCTAGCAAGAGATGGGATTTCAGCTGAGGCTTGAAGGCAACCAGGAGGCAGAGATGAGAGAGAAAAGAATGCTAGGCATGGGGGACAGTCATGGAAAAAGGTGTGAAAGGGTCAGGATGTCAAAGGCTCCCAAAGCCAAACAGAGAATTTTACATTGGATTCTGGAGTCAATCAAAAGCCCTTGGAATTCATTGAGGAAGGGGAGAGGGACATCTGCTTTAGGAGAATCACTTTGGCAGCTAAGTAGAGGACAGACTGGTGGGGCCTTTAGCCACAAGAGGAAGGAGAGATACAGGATAATAGCTAGCCAGCGTGTCAGATCAGGTGAAGTTTGTTTTATTGATGAGGTAGATGTGGGCATGTTTGTAGGCAGCAGGGAAACAGGCAGGAAGAGGCTGAAGAATAGTGAAGACATGGTGATGATGGAGGAGACGGGAAATAAGCACACTATACAAGGATGCATGGTTGACATTCTAATGGAGAAAGAAGTGTTTATTTCCCAGGCACTATGATATGCACTTTACAAATATTATCTCATTTAGTCCTCACAGCAACCCTGGGAATGGGTACTGTCATTATTCCCATTTTATGGTTGAAAAAAACCTAAGGCAAACAAGTTAAGTGACTTTCCCAGGATCATACAGCTACTAAGTATTGGAGGTTGGATTTGAACTCAAGTCTTCCTGATTCCAGTTCCAGAGCTCTAGCCACTGCACCACCTAGCTGTTTGCAATAAAAGAAACCAGCCCTACTATTAAGTTCAAAATCAGGAAGTAGGATGGAAGAATTAGCAAACAAAAAATAATCCCACCATAAAAAGCTCTTATAGTGACAGGGATACTCAGCACATGAACCCAGAAGAGTAAAATCACTTCAAACTATCTGAAAAACCTCAAAGCAAAACAAAGCTTGGGCACAGATTCAACTAAAGTTCCTAGAAAGGATGAAGCAAGAGTTAAAAAATTTTAAAAATAATTAAAGATATTTTTTATCAATGAAATGAGAATACTAGAGGAAAAAATTAGAAAAGAGCTAGGGAAGAAAGAATTGGGAAGAGAACTAACAGCTTGGCATAAGAGGTTCAAAACCTTACCAAAGCAACAAACTCCCTGAAAATTAGAATGGACCAAACCGAAGTTAATGACCCCATGAGACAATAGGAAATACTAAAACAAAGTCAAAAGGCTGAAAATATAGAAGAAAATGTTAGGTCTCTCACAGCAAAAACAACTTACCCAGAAAACAAATCAAGTAGAAAATTTAAGAACTATTGGACTGCCTGAAATCATGACCAAAAAAGATCCCAGACATCATATTTCAAGAAATCTTAAAACAAAACTGCCCAGACTCTACAGTGGAAATAGAATCTACCAGTCAACTTTTGAAAGGAACCCCAAAATGAAAATTCCCAGAAACATTATAGCCAAATTTCAGAGTTATCCAGGTCAAAAAAAATATTGCAAGTAGCCAGAAAGAAAGAATTCAAGTACTAAGGATCCAGTCAGAATCACACATGCTTTTAGCATGGACCACTATAAAGTAGAGGAGAACTGGAAATACAATATTACAGAAGGCAAAGGATAGAGGCTTATAATCAAGAAATATAGCTTATACCCAGCAAAACTGACTAAAATCCTTTTGGGTAAAAAAATGGTTTTTTAATGACAAATAGAGGACTTCTTGGTATTCCTGATGAAAAGAGAAGGTATATTCCTGCATAGAAACTTTGAAGTTAAACATAGGAGTTTACAAAAAAGTAAACATGAATAAGCAATCATGGGGGATTAAACAAGGATAAACTGCTTAAATTCAAATATGGGGAGAAGATAGAGATTTCCCCTCTGAACCCTGTCATCTTCAGGGATCACAGAGGCACTCTATAACAAGGGAATAGTTCTGTCATGTTTTGATCTTAAGAGAAAAATGGAAAAACAAGGTAAGAGGAATCTACAGGGGCAGGGAAGGAATAGGAAAGGAGGATTAGGAAACATTATCTTACATAATCAGATGCACAAGTAGACATCTATACAAACAAGGATGGGGGGTAGGGGAAGCAGCTGACAGTTGAACCTCACTCTCATCATCTGAACTGGTCAAGGAGGGGAAGAATATACATACACAGTTGGGGACAGAAATATATTTCATTCAACATAGGAGGGAAAGGGGAGAAAAAGGAATTAGAGGGAGGACAGATTAAAGGAGGGATGAATCTTAAGCAAAATAAGCTCGAACTGAGGATGTACAAAAATATTTGTTGATTTTTTTGAAGTGGCAAAATTGGTAATCTGATAGGATGCCCATAAGTTGGGGAATGACTGAACAAGCTATGGTATATAAATGTATAGAATGCTATTGTGCTATAGGAAATGATGAAGGGGTTTGTTTCAGAGAAACCTAGGAAGACTTAGATCAGCTGATACAGAGTGAAATGAACAGAACTAAGAGAGTTATTGATACAGTGATGATAGTAAGGTAAAAATAAATCACTTCAATAGATTTCAAGAAACTGTTTGAACATGATCCCAGAGGCTTAATAATGAAATATACTACTCATCTCTTGATAGAGAGGTGAGTGTCTCAGAGTTCAGAATGAGACATACATTGTTCTAGACATGCCCAATGCAGAAATTTGTTTTGCTTGACTGTACATGGTTGCCGCAAGGTTCTTATTTTTCTTTTATTCTTAATGAGAGGGAGGTTGTTTGGGAGGGAAAGGAGGTGAATTTTTTTCTGATTGAAAAAAATACAACTGAACAATATGAGGGGAAGAACTAGGGAAGAAGGGTGGGGAAACTTATTGTGTCACATAACCAGGGCACCCAAGTAGAAGACTATACAAAACAAGGAGGCATGTGTGTAGGGGCAGGGATTGCTGTCACTTGAATCTCAAAGTAAGGTAGAACACACACATGTGCACACACAAAGAGCTTGGCATAGATATGCATTTTGTCCAGCAGGAAAACAGGAGGGAATGAGGAGAGGGGCATGAAGGAGTGAAGATTCAGGGAGAGATTAGTCATTAGAAAAAAAAAAACCACTAACCTCAGAGGGTGCATCTTGAAGAGAGATTTTAAGGAAAAGAAATGAAGAGGAGGAATCTGTGATTGAGATCTGAATGAAGAAGGGAAGGAGAGAAGAAGCAGATTGCATGAAGCAAAGAGCTTTGATGTTGGAAACGCACTCTATCACCATCCCCTTCTTCATTGTAAAGAGGGGGTAAGGAGCAAAGAAAGGAAGTAGTATCAGAGAAAAGGATGGCAGAAAATACACAACCATCAAAACTATGAACATGAATGGGATAAACTCACCCAGTGCCTGGCACATAATAGGCACTTAATAAATATTTACTGACTATTGACTTTATCAGAGTGGAGTAGAAAGCAGATAGAATCTAATAAGGTGTTATTTACAAGAAGCATACATAAAATATAAAGACTCATACAGTTCAAATAAAGATCTGAAGCTAAATCTATTATGCTCCAGCTGGAATAATAAAAGTCTAGGAGTAGGAATCATGATCTTAAGCAAAGTAGCAGTGGAAATAGATTCAATTCAAAGAGATAAACAAGGAAACAACATTATGCTGAAGAGTAGACAATGAATTTATATCAACACTTGACATGTACGTACTATACAACATTGCATCTGATATTTAAAGGAAATGCTGAATGAGTTACATGGAAGCATAAATAGTAATAATATAAAAACAGGGGACATGAATGTACCCCTTTCAATCCTAGATAAATCTAACAAAAAATAGTTAAGTAACCAAATAGAATTATAGAAAATTTGATAGGATAGATTTCTGGCATTTGTTGCATGAAAATAGAAATGAGTATACATATTTCTCAGCACTGCATGACACATTTACCAAAACTTACTATGTATCAGAGCATAAAAATCTCACAAATACAAAGAAGCGGAATTATTAAAACATGTACTTATTCAATAAAAGATCAATGAAGAAAGAATTAAAGTTCATCGGAGACCAAATAAATTAATCCTAAAGAACTGGTAGGTCAAAGAACAAATTGTGGAAACAATAGATAAAATGATAATTCGTTAAAGATAATGACCATATTAAGACAACATACCCTCAGTTCTGGTATGCATCCAAAGGAGTCCTTAGAGGAAAGCTTATATCTAATAATTTCCATCAGAAAAGGAAAGAAATAACAAATCAGTGAATTTTACGTGCAAATAAAAAAAAATCTAGAAAAATAAAAAAAACTTAAAATGCTAATTAAATACCGAAATAGAACATCTGAAAATCAAGGAGAGATTAATAAAATTGAAAATGAAAATTTGTATTAATAAATAAAGCTAGAGCTGTTTTTAAAAAATAAACTAGAGAATTTTACTTTTAAAACGATGGAAAATAAATGATCAGTATCAAAAATAAAATAATTCCCAATTAATGACTTTTTTGGGTTCCAATAATGATTTTGTATTTCTTCTGATTTACAGACATTTTTAAATTAATTTTTTGAGTGTCATGGGCTCCCTTTGGCAGTCTAGCGAAGCCTATGGACCCCTTATCAGAATGTTTTTAAATGTATAAAATAAAATACATCAGATTATAAAGGAAATTAGCTATATTTAAATATAGTTGTCAGAATATTAAAAAACCAAGTTCACAGGTTCCCACGTTAAGAATCCCTGCCCTAGCATTCTCATTTAATTTTTAATTAAAATGTTTAACTCTAAAAAAAATAAAACTCTGGCTCCTTTTTTTTCTTGGTTGACATTTCGGTCAAATTGTACTTTTCTTAGAGACCTTGCTTTTAGGTTTTTTGGAGTAACTTTCTTCTTCTGGGTTCATGTCTTGCATGAACTTAGTACCATGATGACTCTTTATCATGAGAGTCTCTTTTTGTTTCTTCATTTTTTTCAATGTTACTTCTCATATTGGATCTTTGTAGTGGGACCAGATCTATACACTTCTGGAGGAAATGTCTGGGCTTTTTCTGGTCCTATTTTGTATTCTCTGGGGTTCTGCTGCTTTTTCCAGTTATTGAACTCTGTATTTTTATTTTTTGCTTTTTGGAGGGGAGAGGGCAGGGCAATTGGGGTTAAGTGACTTATCCAAGGTCACATGACTAGTAAGTGTGTCAAGTGTCTGAGGTCACATTTGAACTCAGGTCCTCCTGACTCCAGGGCCAGTGCTCTATTTACTGTGCTACCTAACCACCCCAACCTCTGTATTTTTGAAGGATGTGAGAGCTAGCTCAGGCCAGGGACCTGCAAATTGTCAGTATACTCTAATCAATGTGATCTAGGTAAAGTCTGAATGCTGTCCTACTTGTTTGAACTTTGCAAGTTCCTGACCCTAGTTTGGTTCTGGAAGCCACAACTGCAGGCTTGCCCTCGTATGGAGTTCTAGTAGACTTCTGCTGGCTACAGTGTCTGTCAATCAGGTAGAAAGGTCTGGAAGTTCAGAGCAACAGAACTGCTATATCCATTTTGGAATGAGCTCTTATCCTGGTCACTCACCTGCAAGTCTCAGGTCAGACTAGGGGCTCAATTCATGGACTCACTCTGGGATCAGTGCCAGACAGCTAGCTGGTGCTTGCTTCTGTTCAATTCAACTCAATAAACAGTTATGAAGTGCTTTCTGTGTTCAAGGCACTGTGCTAAGTGATGGGGAGACAAAAAGAGGCAAAAGAGTCCCTGCCCTCAGGGAGCTTACAATCTAACGTGGGGGGGGGGGGGAGAGGGGATAACAAACAAGCAAATATATACAAAACAAGCTATATACAGGATAAATAGGAAGTAATTAGCAGAGGGAAGGATACTAAAATTAAGAGGGGTTGGGGAAGGCTTAAAGGAGGCCAGGGAGGTTAGTAGTCAGAATGGAGGAGGGAGAGCATTCCAGGCATGGAAGACAGCCAGAAAGAATGCCCACAGCTGAGAGATGGAGGGGTTTGTTCATGAAACAGCCAGGAGACTAGTCACTTGATCAAAGAGTATGTGTTGGATAGTAAGGGGTAAGAACACTGGAAGGGTGGGAGAGGGATGTTAGGAAGGGCTTTGAATACCAAACAGAGCATTTTGTATTTGCTCCTAGAGGCAATAGGGAGCCACTGCTGTTTATTGAAGGAGGTCAGGGAGAATGTGTGTGACATTATCAGACATGGATTTTAGGAAAATCACTTTGGTGGCTGAATGGAGAATAGATTGGAATAGGGAAAGACTTGAGGCAGACAGACCCACCCTCAGCTGTTGCAATAATCCAAGAGTGATGAGGTGATGAGGACCTGTACCAGAATGGTGGCAGGGTCAGACGAGAGAAGAGGGCATATTCGGGAGATGTTGGGAAGGTGAAATCAGCAGACCTTGGCAACATTTGGGTATGGCGGTGGGTGAGAGAGAGTGAGGAATCCAGGATGACTCCTTAGCTTGTGAGGCTGAGGGACTGGGAGGATGGTGTTGAGGGGGAGGGATAATGAGTTCTCTTTTGGACATGATGAGTTTAAGATGTTCACAGGACATCCAGTCCAGTCTGAAAGGCAGCTGGAGATCCAAGATTGAGGGTCAACAGAGAGACTGGGGCAGGAGAGGTAGATTTGAGAATCATCAGCACAGAGATAGTAATTAAATCCATGGGAGCTGCTGAGATGATCAAGTAAAATAGTCTAGAGAGAGAAGAGAAGAGGGTCCAGGCCAGACCCCTGAGGGTTAAAGTCGGAATTCTTTCTTCTTGTCTAGTACACAGCCTCAGGTATGAGGTGGATCCATTAGAGGGGTGACTGCTCCTTACTCTGGAGCCTAGCCCCTGGTCCCAACATACATTCTCACTGGGTCTGTAAGCTGCTTCCTGGTGCTACTCCCTCCCAGATCAAGCCCAGTCCCTGTTGGATGAGTGACAGTTACTTACCTGACCCCTATTGGGTTTGGTGCTTTTCTGCAGTTTTTACTGATAGAGTTGTGAGGAGAGCTGGGTTGCATTGCTTCCTCCTACACCATTATCTTGTCTGGTCTACCCTTTTTTGGTAATTGAATTCTGTATAGATATTGAGTGTCCTTTGGTGGATTGACTCCCAAATAGTTTATGCATGTTGCAGCTAATTTGAATGGGCCTACTTCTACTTCTATTATTGCTTCCTGGAATTTATTATTATCTAGAAATGCTCTTGATTTTTGCGGTCTCATTTTGTAGTTTGCAACTTTCCTGAAGCTTTTAATTTTCTCTTTTAATTTTTTGCTGATTTCCTAGGATTTTCTAAGTAAACTACCATGTCAACAAAACATAGCAATCACTTTTTCTTTTCCTTGCTTATCTATATGCCTTCAATTTCTTTCTTCTGTCTTATTGGTTGTGCTTATATTAAATAATAGCAGAAAAAAGACCGTCTTGCTTTACTTTTATATTTGGTGAGAAAACTTGCAATATATCCCCATTGTATGGAATGATTCTCTTTGGTTTTAGATACTTTTTATCTTGTTTACAAAAATCCCTCTGCTTGATCAAGATCAATGACTTTGTGGATAAATTGCTGCAATCTTTATGTCAGAGTTTTGTTTTAAAATAATTTTAAAATCTTGAATCAATAATTATTAACGATATTGGTCTATAATCCCTCATATATGGGCTTGGCAGATGGAGTGCAGGCCCTGGAGAGAGGAAGATCAAAGCTACTATTCAGCCTCAGACACTTAGTCTCTGAGTGACATTGGATCCTTTCTGTCTACCTCAGTTTCCTCATCTATAAAATTAGGGTGACAATGGTAACACCTACTTTCCAGGGTTGTTGAAGGTGAAGATAAAATGAGAGACTATTTGTAAAGTGCTTTGTAAATCTTAAAGCAGTATATAAATGCTAGCTATTATCATTCTCTGATTTATCCTTTCTGGTTTAGGTATTAGGACTATATTTTTCTCAAAAAAAGAGTTTGGTAGATGTTTTATTTCTCAATTTTTGAAAATATTTTGTATAATATAGTTATTAATTTTTTAAAGTTTAATAAAATTCTCATGTAAGTTTACCAAGTTTAGAGTTTGTTCCCCACCCCCACCCCTTTGGCAGTTTCGCATAGCTAATTGGATTTCCTTTTCTGAGTTTGAATTATTTAAGATTTCTATTAGGTGTTCTGTTTGGAAAATTTCTATTTTTTCAATGTAATCTTCTATTTCTTTTGTGTTCTCAGTTTTTCTGGACTATAATTATGCAAAAAAGTTTCTGATAATGCTTTTTATTTCTTCTGATTTATAAAAACAATTTAAATGACTTTTTCTTTACCCTCAAGGCACTTCTATTCTTCCATAATGTGTTTAGCATGCATTCTGGAAGGGCGACTATTTTGTTCACTACAAACTAAATGATTCTATTCTTATCCCTGCACTATCAATTAATGGCTGTGTGACAAAGTCCCTTTACTTCTCTGGGCTTCACTTTCCTAGTCTATAAAATATAAATAATAACACCCTAACAGGGAAAATTAAACAGGGATATGGGCCTTTTTCAATGTGAAAAATATATATAGAGCAACAGATGTCGTCAAAGAAAGAAAGACTATGGCTACCAAGTGGAATTGGTCCCACACTTTTAAAAAAGTGACTAGAACATCCAGGTTGAATTTTAATGAAATAATAAAGTAGAAATTGATAAGCTGGAAGAACATTTCCATGTCCCTTGCACTTTTAAATTGAAAATTGAATAGCTAATTGTGCTCATAAGTCAGCTAATTACGGGCACAGATGTTCCCTCTCATGAAAGAAGACTACTCTCTAAAATATTTTACCTTTTTGGCATCTTCTTGAAATTTAGATGAACATTTGTTTTTTGTTTCTGGCTTTTTAGAGATTTCAGACTTCAGTTAATAATGTACCCAAGATGAATTAGTGGTAATGTCTTTCAGAACACGAACTGAAAATGTTTTCTAAAATGCTATTTGCAAAATTGGCAATTTGCATCTTTTTCCCTGGAGTGGATTTCTGATAAACCAAAGCAGGACATAGGAAGCCAACCCTAGGGAAGCATGTGCCAGCTATAGGATAAAGGAGGAAGGATACACTGAGAGAAGGATACAGTGAGTAAAGCTGTCCTGGCTGGGGATGTAGTTGAGCAGGAGGTGGCTCTCATTGAAGAAGTTGTCCCTTCATGCTCTAAAAAAAAAACTTTGATAACTAGCCCAGGGTTTTTTTTTTTTCTGAAATCTGCCTGTTTATCATTTCTTATTGCACAATAGTATTCCCTTATATTCATATATCACAGCTTGTTCAACCATTCCCCAATTGATGGGCATCCCCTCAATTTTCACTATTTTGCCATCATAAAAACGGCTGCTATAAATATTTTTGTACTTAGTACTTGTATTGCTGAATCAAAGGGTATGCACAGTTTGGTTGCTCTTTGGGCATAGTTCCATATTGCTTTCCAGAATTGTTGAATCAGTTCACAACTCCACCAACGTGCATCAGTGTCCCAATTTTCCCACATCCTCTCTGACATTTATCATTTTCCTTTTTTTGTCATATTAGCCAATCTGACAGGTATGAGGTGGTACCACAGAGTTGTCTTAATTTGCATTTTTCAAATCAAAAGTGATTCAAAGCATTTCTTCATATGCTTATAGATAGCTTTGATTTCTTCATCTGAAAATTGCCTGTTCATATCCTTTGACCATTTATTAATTGGGGAATGGCTTATATTCTTGTATATTTGACTCAGTTCTCTATATATTTGAGAAATTAGGCCTTTATCAGAGACACTTGATGTAGACTATTTCCCAGATTTATACTTTCCTTGTAATCTTGGTTGCATTGATTTTGTTTGTATAAAAGATTCTTAGTTTAATATAATCAAAATGATCTATTTTATATTTTATAATGCTCTCCATCTCTTGTTTGGTCGTGAATTCTTCCCCTCCCCATAGATCTGACAGATAGAATATTCCTTGCTCTTCTAATTTACTTATGGTGCCACTCCCTATGTCTAAATCATGCCAAAGGTCTGCCATATTTAACTTTTCTAATATTCTCCTTACCTCCTTAGTTTCTTTCTTGTTTATTTTTTGGTTGGATTTATCAAGTTCTCAGAGGGGACAATTGAGGTCCCTTACTAGTATAGTTTTGCTGTCTATGTTTTCTCATAGTTCACTTCTATTTTAAGAATTTGGATGCTATACCACTTAGTGGCTTATTATTGATCCTGCATGTCTTTACAAAGAAAAAGAAAAGAAAAACGAGTTTTGTTGCTGTCTTTTGATTTTTTCCTTACATAGCAGTTATCTTCCTTCCCCTCCTCCATGAACCCTCCCTTGTGACAAAGAAAAACAATTCAACAAAAACATTTAGTATAGAAACCTTGACAGACAGTGTATATAATATTCTGTCCTAGTAGTCATCTCCACCACTACCACCCTTTTTCTATGAGGGAAAAGCATGTTTTATTATGCCTTCTCCAGGACCTACACTGTTTTCTCATTATTTAGAGTTCCACTCAAGGCAGCTTGATAGTGGATAGTGGATAGTGAACTGGACCTGTGGTCAGGAAGAACTGAGAACAAACCCTGCCTCAATACTTACTAGCTGGGTAACCCACAAAATGCCATTTAACCTTTCTATTTCCTCATCTATAAAATAGGTCTTCAAGATCACTTCCAGGTCTAAATCCTATGATTCTTTTTGGTGACCTTTTCCTTTATATGGGTGTAGTTATTGTAAATATTGTTTTCCTTCAATTTTCTAGCCTCCTCCCTCATACAAGACAGAGAGAGCAACAAAGTCAGGCGGTCAGAAATGAATAAAAAATTGTAGAGCCTATAGTTTAAGGTAGGGGTAAAGAAATCCAAGGGGTTAGCTGGGAGCCAGGAGGTCAAAGTAGAAGCACAAGAGTCCATAATGTCCACAAGCAGGGACTAGCCCAAAGTCTGGGAACTAGGGGGTCACAACAGGAGGGAAGGAATTGGTAACTGTGGTCAGAAATGGCAAAGGATACAAAATCCAAGAGGTCAAGTAGAATAAAACATGGACACTAGGAACTACAATATAGGAGGTACCCTCGTCCTAGGCCTGGACTATTTGCCCAATGGCTTTTTTATACTTCTTGCTAAGGAGCAGACTCATTTCTGCATCATGGTTGCAAAATCAGAGGAGAGTATCATGGGGAGGAGCAGTAGGAGAGATAGGACTATGGGACTGTTGAATCTTTGGACATGATCATATGCCATCTGACTATCTGCCCTGATGCCACAATCATTAACTCTCTCTTCCCTACCTCCACCCCCTTACTGTCTGGGCACAGTAATAAAATCAGCAGCACCATTGATTTTGGAAATAACATGCCAATTGACTACTATATAGATCATCTCACCATAACTGAGACCCAAATCCTCTTTCCTGGCCACTATTCCTTTATATGTGTTGTCTCTGCCTATTAGGATGTAAGCTCCTTGGTATTCATGTCCCCAGGGCTTAGCAAAGTACTCGGCACATGACAAACACTCAAAAATAAATGCTTCTTCAGTTCATTCATTTGCTAGACAGAAAAAAAAATGGGAAAAGAATGGGCATCCTGGGTCATAGTCATGGTTCACCCAACCTATGATTTGTTCTCTGATAACTGGAATCAAAGGAAATATTGTGAGATGATGAGCAGCTCATAGAATCAAAGCCAGAAAGGATCTTAGACACCATGTTGTCCAGTTACTTCCCCTCCCCAGTAAGCCCCCAACAGGACCATAGCTGTAGAGGGGAAGGGAGGACCTCTACAAGGCCATCTAGATCAAACCCCTTGATTTTACAAATGAGAAAACTGAGGTCGACTAGAAAACTAAAGTGATGTGCCTAAAGGCACACAGTAAGTGGCAGGGTCAGGAGGGTTTATCTTCCTTAATGTCAGCTTAGCCAGTGGGTAGGTATACCACTCCCCTCCCTCCAAAAAAAACCTAGCCTCCGAAGAGCCAAGAAGCTAAGATTTTTTTCAAAGTTTTTTTTAGGGGGGATGATTAGAAGGGAGGGAAGAGGTAGTAAGGGGGAAGAGTAGGAAAAGGGAGTGGGGCTGATAAGAAGGGAAAACTAAGGGAGGTGGTGGTCAAAAGGAAAACTCCTACGCAGGGGAAGGGAGAAGGGGAAAAATAAAAGCATAAACAGGGGAAGGAATAGGATGGAGGGAAAGACACAAATAGTAATCATAACTGAATGTGAATGGGATGAACTCTCCCATAAAACAGAGGCAGAGAGCAGAATGGATTAAAAACCATAATCCCATAATATGCTTTTTACAAGAAACACATTTGAAACAGCTGGATACACAGAGGGTAAAGGTAAAAGGCTGGAGTAAAATATATTATGCTTCAGCCAAAGTAAAAAAAAAGCAGGAGTAGCAATCCTTATCTAAGATAAAGCAAAAGAAAAAATAGATCTAATTTAAAAAGATAAGGAAGGAAATTATATCCCGCTAAAAGGGACCATGAAAATGAAGCAATATTATTACTAAACATTTATACACCAAGCAGTACAGCATCCAAATTCCTAGAGGAGAAGTTAAGGGAGTTAGAGGAAGAAATAGATGGCAAAACTATACTAGTGGAGGACCTCAATTTCCCCCTCTCTGAACTTGATAAATCTAACCTCAAAATAAACAAGAAAGAAGTTAAGGAGGTAAATAGAATATTAGAGAAGATGGATGTGGTAGACCTCTGGAGAAAATTGAATGGGGATAAAAAGGAATATACTTTATTCTCAGCAGTACATGGCACATACACAAAAATTGACCATGGACTAGGGCATAAAAACCTCATAATTCAGTGCGGAAAAGCAGAGATATTAAATGCATCCTTCTCAGATCATGATGCAAAAAAAAATTATATGTAATAAAGGGCCATGGAAGGATAGATTAAAAACTAATTAGAAACTAAATAACTTAATCCTAAAGAATGAGTGGGTCAAACAAGAAATTATAGAAAAAAATCAGTTACTTCATTCAAGAGAATGACAATAATGAGACAACATACCAAAACTTGTGGGATGTAGCAAAAGCAGTTCTTAGGGGAAGTTTTATATCCCTGAATGCATACATAAATAAAATAGAGAAAATGGAGGTCAATAAACTGGGCATGCAACTGAAAAAGTTAGAAAAAGAATGAATTGAAAATCTCCAATGAAATACTAATTAGAAATAATGAAAACCAAAGGAGAGAGTAATAAAATTGAATTTAAAAAAACCATTGAATTAATAAATTAAACTAAGAGCTGGTTTTATGAAAGAACCAATAATATTGATAGACCTTTAGCCAATATGATTTTAAAAAAAGAAAGAAGAAAACCAAATTATGAATATCAAAAATGAAAAGGGTGGATCTACCTCCAATGAAGAGGAAATTAAAACAATAATTAGGAATTATTTTTCCCAGTTGTATGCACATAAATTTGACAATCTTAGTGAAATGGATGAATATTTACAACAATATAAGTTGCCCAGATTAACTGAAGAAGAAGTAAATTATTTAAATAACCCCATCTCAGAAAAAGAAATCGAACAAGGCATCAATGAACTCCCTAGGGAAAAATCTTCAGGGCCAGATGGATTTACTAATGAATTCTGTCAAACATTTAAAGAACAATTGATTCCAATAGTCTACAAACTATTTGAGAAAATCAGTGAAGAAGGAGTCCTACCAAATTCTTTTTATGACACAAATATGGTACTGATACCTAAATCAGGAAAAGAAAAAAGAGAGAAAGAGAATTATAGACCAATTTCCCTCATGAATATAGATGCAAAAATTTTAAATAAAATGTTAACAAAAAGGGAGATGGACTACCTGGAAGCCATGATCAAAAAAAGAGCTTAGCAACCATCTTTCAAGAAATTATCAAGCAAAATTGCCCTGATATTCTAGATACAGAGGGCAAAATAGAAAGAATCCACTGATCACCTCTTGAAAAAGATCCCCGAAAGAAAACTCCTAGGAATATTATAGCCATGTTCTAGAGTTCCCAGATCAAGGAGAAAATATTACAAGGAGCCAAGAAGAAACAATTTGAATATTGTGAAAACACAATCAGAATAACATAGGATCTGGAAGCTTATCACAAGAATAATACACTTTATCAGGTTGGGTTTATTCCAGGAATGCAAGGATGGTTCAATATTAGGAAAACCATCAGTATAATTGATCATATCAACAATAAAACTAGCAGAAACCATATGATTATCTCAATAGATGCAGAAAAGGCTTTTGACAAAATACAACATCCGTTCCTATTAAAGACACTAGAAAGTATAGGAATAAATGGAGTCTTCCTTAAATTAATAGGTAGCATCTATTTAAAGCCATAAGTGTGTATTATATGTAATGGGGATAAGCTAGAAGCATCTCCAATAAGATCAGGGGTGAAACAAGGATGTCCACTATCACCCCTCTTATTCAATCTGGTACTAGAAATGTTAGCGGTAGCAATCAGAAAAGAAAAAGAAGTTGAAGGAATCAAATTAGGCAAAGAAGAGACTAAGCTATTGCTCTTTGCAGATGATATGATGATGTACTTAGAGAATCCTAGAGAATCAAGTAAAAAACTACTTGAGACAATAAATAAATTTGGCAAAGTTTCAGGATATAAAATAAACCCACATAAGTCCTCAGCATTCCTATATATTTCTTTTTAAAAATATTTTTAAAATAAATTTTATGTTTATTTTTTGTTTACAATATTCATTTCCACAGGATTTTGACTTACAAATTTTCTCCTCATCTGTCCCCTACCCACCACCCCAAAAGAGTGATGCCACTGAATACTCCCTCCCCCAATCTGCTCTCTCCTATATCCTCCCCCATCATGCCTGCGACTTTCCAGTACAGCAAGATGGATCTCCATATCCCAGTGCCTGTATATCTTATTTCCCAGTTGCATGTATAACAATAACAACAACAACAACAACAACAACAACAACAATAATAATAATAATATTTTTAAAAAAACATTTGATTTTAAAACTTTGAATCCTAGATTCTTTCCCTTCTTCCCTCTTCACCCACCCTTACTGGGTGGGAAGATAAGCAATTCAATATAGGTTGTACATGTGTAGTTATGCAAAACATTTCCATAGTGGATATATTGTGAAAGACTGACTATATTTCCCTCCATCCTATCTCATTCCCACTTGTTCTGTTCTCTACCTTGACCCTGTCCCTTTTCACAAGTGTGTGTTTCTAACTACCCTCTCCCCCACCCAATCTACCTTCTTTCTATTATCCCTCCTCTTATCCCCTTCCTCCCTACTTTCCTGTAGGGTAAGATACCCAATTGAGTGTGTAT
>CM053582.1:41202613-41230646 GCA_028627135.1 Pseudochirops cupreus | reverse complement strand
AAATAGTTCAACTTTGATACATTCCTTGTGATTTCTTTCCCCTGTTTACCTTCTCATGCTTCTCTTGCTTCTTGTATTTGAAAGTCAAATTTTCTATCCAACTCTGTTTTTTTTCATCAAGAATGCTTGAAAGTCCTCCACCTCATTGGATGACCATATTTTCCCCTGAAGCATTATACTTAGTTTTGCTGGGTAGGTGATTCTTGGTTTTAATCCTAGCTCCCTTGATCTCCAGAATATCATATTCCAAGCCATTAGGTCCCTCAATGTAGAAGCTTCCAGATCCTATGTTATTCTGATTGTGTTTTCACAATATTCAAATTGTTTCTTCTTGGCTCCTTGTAATATTTTCTCCTTGATCTGGGAACTCTAGAACATGGCTATAATATTCCTAGGAGTTTTCTTTTGGGGATCTTTTTCAAGAGGTGATCAGTGGATTCTTTCTATTTTGCCCTCTGTATCTAGAATATCAGGGCAATTTTGCTTGATAATTTCTTGAAAGATGGTTTCTAAGCTCTTTTTTTGATCATGGCTTCCAGGTAGTCCAATAATTTTTTAATTATCTCTCCTGGATCTATTTTCCAATGAGATATTTCACATTGCCTTCTACTTTTTCATTTGTTTGGGTCTGTTTTATAGTATCTTGATTTCTCATAAAGTCATTAGCTTCCATTTTCTCCAATCTAATTCTGAAGGAATGATTCTCTTCAGCAAGCTTTTGAAATTCTTTTTCCATCTGGCAAATTTGGCTTTTTAAGGCATTCTTCTCCTCATTGGCTTTTTGGGCCTCTTTTGCCATTTGAGTTAGTCTATTTTTAAGGTATTGTTTTCTTCAGTCAGGTTGTTGACTCTCTTTTCATGATTTTCTTGCGTCATTCTCATTTCTCTTCCCAATTTTTCCTCCACTTCTCTTATTTGGTTTTCAAAATCCTTCTTAAGCTCCTCTTTGGCCTGTAAGCAGTTTATATTTTTCTTGGAACCTTTTGGTGCAGGAGTTCTGACTTTGTTGTCTTCCTCCCATTCCATGCTTTTATCCTTTCTGTCTCCAAAAAGGAATCTAAGATTTGATTGCTGTGCTTGCTTTACTTCCTCTGCTTGCTCATGTTGCCCCTCAATTACTTGACTTTTGAGCTCTTTGCCACAGTAGAACTATGCTCCCAGAGAGGAGAGCTTTGTACCAAATCACTGTGGTTTTCACAGCTGCCGGAGCTATTAGTTGAGTGACTTCTCTGTTGCCCCCACAAGCTCTGGCTCATTGATCACACACCTCAGATCTACCACACAAGACTGCGATCCAGATCCAGGCAGGCTAAAGGAAGGGTGATTACCCTCTGAATGGTTGCTTGGCCCCCCTGCAATCTGTACGTCAAGAGCTCTAAAATGGCCACAATGCTTCTGCTGCTTCTTTCCTTCTTGCCCCAGGAGTAGTGGCCAGACCTTGCTCTCAGTCCCCCTGTTCCCAAAAGTTCCACACTGATCTTTCACTTTGTCCCTGGCATTTACAGTTTCATAATTCTGAAAACCACTACAGCTGCAGGTGATCCACTCTCTTGAAGTCCTCTCCAGCCACTGCTGTTCAGGGCCACCCTGAGGCTAGAACCATGGGCTCACGTGGGGCTGGATTCGACTCACAGTGCCCTGCAATGGACCCTTCCTGTAGGCCTGCAGGGCTGCTTTCAGTGGGAGATTTGTTTCTCTCTGTCACTCTGTGGGTTATGTAGCTCTAAAATTTGTTTAGAGTCATATTTTATAGATATTTGAGGTGGTTATGGGGGGAGCTCACAGAGTTTTCCTGTTTCTACACCACCATTGTGTCTCCTCCCCCCCATTACTATATATTTCTAACCAAATCCAACGGCAAGAGATAGAAATAGAAATCCCATTTAAAGTTATTATAGACAATATAAAATAGTTGGGAATCTACCTGCCAAAACAAACCTAGGACCTATATGAACACAACTGCAAAACACTTTTCACACAAATAAAGTCAGATGTAATTGGAAAAACATCAATTGCTTGTTGCTGGGTCGAGCTAATATAACAAAAATGACAATTTTACCTAAATTAAATTACATATTTAGTCCCATACCAATCAGTCTACCAAAATATTACTTTATAGGGCTAAAAAAAATAGTAACAAAATTCATTTGAAAGAACAAAAGGTCCAGAATATCAAGGGAATTAATGAAAAGAAGTGCTAGGGAAGGTGGCCTAGCCATACCAGATTTTAATCTGTATTGTAAAGCAGCAGTCATCAAAACTACTTGGTACTGGCTGAGGAATAGAGTAGTGGATCAATGGAATAGATTGGGTACAAAAGATTCAGTAGTCAATAACTATAGTAATCTGCTGTTTGATAAACCCAAGGACCCCAGTGTTTGGGATAAGAATTCACTATCTGACAAAAACTTCTGGGAAAACTGGAATATAGTATGGGAAAAACTCGGCATAGACCAGTATCTAACAACACCATATACCAAAATCAAGTCTAAATGGGTACATGATATATGTATAAAAGTTGATACTGTAAGCAATCTGGAGAAGCAAGGAATAGTGTCCCTGTCAGATTTATGGAGAAGGGAGGACTTTATGACCAAACAAGAGTTTGAGACCATTATAAAATGCAAAATGGATAATTTTGATTACACTAAATTGAAAAGTTTCTGTACAAACTCAGCCAATGCAACCAAGGAAAGTGGGAAATTGGGAAAGAATATTTACAACCAATGTCTCTGATAAAGGCCTCATTTCTAAAATATACAGAGAATTGGGTCAAATCTATGAGAGTACAAGCCATTCCCCAACTGATAAATGGTCAAAGGATATGAACAGGCAGTTTTCAGAGGAAGAAAGTAAAGATTTCTATAAGCATATGAAAAAATGCTCTAAATCAGTAGTGGTTCAAGAAATGCAAATCAAAACAACTTGAGGTACCACATCTCACCAATCAGATTGGCTAAGATGACAAAACAGGAAAATGACAAATGCTGGAGAGGATGTGGAAAAATTGAAACACTAATGCATTGTTGGTGGAATTGTGAACTGATTCAACCATTCTGGGGAGCAATCTGGAACTATGCTCAAAGGGCTATAAATAATTACATACTCTTTGACCCAGTAATACCACTTCTAGGGTTGTATCCCAAAGAGAATATAGAAGTGGGAGGAAGCCCCCGTATGTACAAAAATATTTATAGCAGCTCTTTTTGTGGTGGCAAAGAATTGGAAATTAAGGGGATGCCCATCAGTTGGGGAATGGCTAAACAAATTGTGGTATATGAATACAATGGAATACTATTGTGCTATAAGAAATGAGGAGCAGATAGACTTCATATTTGCCTGGAGAGGCTTATACAAATTGATGCTGAATGAGAAGAGCAGAACCAGGAGAAATTTGTACACAATGACAGACACAATGAATGTGTAACAACCAACTTTGATGAGCTGGACTCTTCTCAGCAATGCAAGGTTATAAGACAACTCCAAAAGACTTATGATGGAGAGAGTTGTCTATATTCAGAGAAAGACTAGAAAGAACAGAGTTTAAATGGAAACTGAAGCAAACTACACGCTCTCTTTCTTTTCCATGTTCGGTTTTGTTTCTTCTTTCCCATTGTTTACTCCATTGGTTACAGCCCTTCTATACAAGCAGATTAATGTCTAATGTGAAAGTATTTGCAGATCCTATACCTGATTGCATGCTGCCAAGGTGGGGGAGGGAGAAAATTTGAAACTCAAGGGATTGTGGAACTGAATCTTGTAAACTAAAATTAAACAAACAAATTAATAAAGATAAATGATGGAGATAAAAAATATTTTAAAAGTTTTTTAAAATTTGTTTAAATTTTCAAGGTGGTCTAGGACCCTGTGGGGACATTTCCAAGATGATACTTGACTCTTTGGGAATGACAAGCCATATTTAAATAGTACATATTCTCCCAAAGATCTTAAGGCAGTTTCAGGATTATTATCACCATTTCATAGATGAAGAAAATGAGGGAGACGTGAAATGAGCCAGGATTTGAGTTGAGCTTTTTGCTGGGGCCAGCATGGTCAAAGGGACAACATCTAACTTTGGGGTCAAAAAGACAAGTTTCAGAACCTCCCACTGTGCCACTTACTGCCTTCTCTCTTTGGGCCTCAGTTTCCTCCTTCATAAAGGGGGGAGGGTGTTGAACTAGAGGATCTCCAGGCTTCTTTGGAGCTCTAGATCAATGCCCCTGTCACTCTAAATTCAGCTCTCTTTCCATCACTTTGACTTGCCTGACTCATAATAATAGCTGGTATTTATAGAGTTCTTTTAGGTGTGCAAAGTACTTTACAAATATTACCTCATTTGATCTTCACAACATCCCTGGGGAGTAAGTACTATTGTTATTCCCTTATTTCCAGATAAGGAAACTGAGGCACAGAAAGGTTAAGTGTTTTATCTGGGGTCACACAGATAATAAGTGTCTAAGCGGGATTCGAACTTGTGTATGTTAAGAGAAGGGCCTCAGTGTAAAAATACTAAGAACCAAGAAGGAACCTGACTTCTGGCTATTTTTCCTCCTTGGTTCCTATCAAGCATGGTTTAGGGCCCACCCAGTGGCCTTTTCCTGAAGATATGAATACCCATAGACTGCATGAGGAAGGTGGCTGAGCTCCCACTAATGCACATTGAATGAGAATCCCAACACAAAGCAACTACAGACCCCTGGCCTCACCATATGTCCTTCATTATGTACAGTGGGACCAGCTGGAAAGGAACAACTTCAGAAAGCAATTGTAAGCAAGGAATTGCAAGGAATGGAGGGTGGAGGCTGTAAAGGACAGCCACACTGATGCTGGCTGATTCAATTCAAGCAGTACTTATCTTAATGAAGCACTAACTCTGCTCCAGAAGGGCAAAGCAACATGTGAACCACTCCTGCCCACAAGGAGCTTCCATGGAGAAAACGAACACATGCTCTCTCTGTGTCCCTTTTTCTCTATCTCTGTCTCTCTCTGAGTCTCTGTGTTTCTGTGTCTGTGTCTGTCTCTGTCTCTGTCTGTCTCTCTGTCTCCATCTCTGTCTCTGTCTCCCCCCTTCCCTCCCTCTACAAGCACATACACACACACACACTCTCTCTGCCTCTGTCTCTCTGTCTCTCTCTCCCCTTCCCTCCCTCCTGAAGCACACATACACACGCACACACACACACACACACACACACACACACACACACACACTCACAGATGTCAATACAAAATAGCACAAGTCTGAGTAAGTATGAAGAAGTGAGAGAATCCTGAAGAGCCCCCTCCTTCTGCCCCAGTAAAGAGGGCTCTTCAGTTGAGCTTGGAAGGGGCCATTCTCGGCCTCAAGGACAGCTGGTACAAAGACACTGAGGGGGAAGAAAGAGGTTTGTTTATGAGCCAGTTTGGCCAAAACCTGAAGTGTGTGATGGGACCTAGTGTGCTCTAATCCTGGAAAGCTAGGCTGAGACAAGACTGGGAAGTTCATTCATCCCAAGGTGCTGTCACAGGCCAGGATCAGAACCAACCAAAGACTGCCCACCTGCTGTGTCAGCTCTGCACTCTCTCCAGAGCCAGGCCTAAACAAGTGGGCAATTCCTCAAATCTTAATAACTCTATACTCCAGTTGGGAGTTGGGAAGGACCTTAGAAATGATCTGCTCTCATCTCCCAGCCAGGAATGTCCTCTATTCCTGGACAGGTTGTCATCCAACTTCTGCTTCAGCTCCTCCACTAATGGGGAGTTCACTACCTTATATTCTATTTTTGGACAACTCTACACATTATACTGGCCTGAGATGTGCCTCTCTGTAGTGGCTACTCATTGGTCCTAGTCCCACCTTAAGAAACAACACAGAATGAGTCTACCCCTATCACATAGCTGTGTTGACCCACAACTATGTCAGTAGTCGTCTTTTCCCAGTCTAAACCTCCCATTTCCTTCAGCTAGAGATCTAACAACCTGGTACCTGAAGAGCCAACCTAATTTGCCACTGCTTCTTTCCCCCCACCTTGTTCTCTCATTGTCTCAGGGGAACTTCCCACACCCTAGGTACTCAGTATCCTTACTTTCTTCCTCTAAAACTATCCCAACCCTTCTCTCTTCCCCTTTATTCTCTATGATATAAATGTCCAAGAAAAGCTTGGATTGGGGTGATGAGTGGCAGGGCATGTGTGTTTCAATGCAATTGGAGATTTAAGCAAAAGAGAAAAAATGATTAAGAATTACAGGCACAAGGCAGGGGTTTCTTTCTCTCAGCTAACGTTTGGGTAGCACTTTGACATTTGCAAAGGACTTGACAAACATTATGTCATTTGATCCTCACAATAACCCTGGGATGTGGGTGCTGTTGTTACCTCTATTTCACAAATGAGGGAACTGAGGCAGACAGAGGCTGACTGGATTTGAACCCAGGTCTTCCTGATTCCAGGTCCAGTGTTCTCTCCACTTCACCACTTAAACTACCTCTTCATAGTATCCTTGAAACCCTAACTCTACCTCAATGGTTCATCAGGCTGTTTCAGGAAAGCAGGTCTCAAGGCAACAGGCTTACATTAAGTATGGGTGACTCCCAGATTTGGAGGAACTGTAGGAGGATTAGCAATGATTCCATTTGGGGGTGATCGCTCCTCAGTGGTCTGCTCACTCAAGGGATGTTTACCAAGCCAAAGTGCAGCTGAGTGACCTCTGACCCTGGACAAACTACTTAGCCTCCCTGGGGCTCAGTTTGCTCCTTTAGAAAATGGTGGTATCAAACCTCGAAGATTACTTCCAGTTCTGACAATCTACAAGCCTCTGATTCTGTGATCTCAGAAGGTGACCTTCCTGAATTTTATCTCTGGTTTTTTTCTTTATGCAGTCCTTCCTTAGATCTTGGCAGCCATCTTTTTCTAGATCAAGATTCTTAATCTGGGGTCCTTGTTCCCCCCACTGGGGGTTCACAGATAAATTTCAGAGGTTCCATGAACTTAGATGGGAAAAATAACATCTTTATTTCAATATAGTTGATTTCCCTTTGTAATTCCATATATTTTATTTTGAGCACTTAAAAACACAGTTCTGAGAAGGGGTCTAGAAGATAGGCTAAGAGGCCCACGGCACACACAGAAGATTAAGAAACCTTGTTCATGGACTAGGCCCATAGTCTTTTGCCCCCTGAGGAAATGGGGCTAGGTAGAATTGTGGCCTATTGATTTGTCACTGATGCCCTCTGATTGCCTTTTTAAACCTTTGCCAGCTGCTTTCTCTGGAAATGGTGGTGGGCATTTGAAGCATGGAGTGGAGGGGGATTGTACAAGGTTCATCATTTGCCTTCCTTTTGAATTCTGAAATGGCTTCTAACATAATGAGATCATGACTCTCCCCAGCCTTTGCTTTTGCTTCCCTGGCTTTTATGGAGACAGGCCAATTCTTCATGTGATTGTAAAAGATGGTAGCATGGGGGAGTTTCTTTCAGAGAAGGAAAAGAAGCTTCTCTGAACATTGCTCATGTGCCTTTCATTCAAAAGAACATTTCTCCTGGAAAGGAGTTTTAGCATTTCCAAAACATCTGGATGACTCACTAAGTAATTGAAACTGTCTCTCCCTTCTCTCTCTTACTTCCTCTCTTTCATAACATAGACTTAATGTCAGAGAGAATCTGAATACAGAATTTGGAACACTGCCTGAACAACCAATAATTGAATCTCTGTCTCTTTCTCTCTGTCTCTTTATCTCTGCTTCTCTCTGTCTCTTTATCTCTGCTTCTCTCTCTCTCTCTCTCTCTCTCTCTCTCTCTCTCTCTCTCTCTCTCTCTCTCTCTCTCTCTCTCTTTCCCCATCCCTCCCTCCCTCCCTCTTTCTCTTCCACCTTTTAGGAGAAAACAGCATGGAGGTCATTAGCTCTAATGGATTCCCACTGTCCCTGTTGGAAACTGCCCAGGGAGTTGGAAGGTGCCATTGCCTCTTGGAAGCATGCTAATTACTCTAAATGTATTTGATTGAGGAATCAATTACTGAGTAATTGAGTTCAGTGTACTCAGAGTAAGATGACAGTAGCCCTTGACCTTTTGGAAAGAGTATGAAGGCTGGGGTTCTAGCCCCAATTCTACTGCTTTCTAGTTGTAGGACCTTGGTTGAGTCTCTTAACCAATCTAAGCTTTGACTTTTACATCTGTATAATGAATGGAAGTTATAATGCCCAACCTACCTACCTCAGGAACTAGTAAGTAGTTGTTTAGCTATTATGAGACTCTGATGAAATATTATAAGTGAAGGAAAATTGAAGGTGGTTTGCCAATGCAAGGGATTATTAATATTAAAGAATCCCTTTCAGATTTTCCTAGGATTTAGAGCCACAGGGTGCCCTTCAGATCAACCAATCAACAAACATTTATTAAGCACTTTTTATGTGCTATGCACTGTGTTAGATGCTGGAGATAGAAATAAAAAAATGAGACAACTATCAATTCCAATCTCCTTATCTTGCAGAGAAGGAAAGGGACTTGCCCATGGTCCAACAGTTAATAAGAAGCAAAACCAACATTTTAACCCAGAGATTGAAGCTTTCAGGCTTCTCTACATTTTTCAGTCTGTAACATCTGTAATTCCAGTCATACTTGCATGGTGTCGTGGAGGGATGTCATAGAATCATTGATCTGGGGTTTCAAGTAACCTCCTCTGAGGATGCCCATTTAAATAAACACAAAGAACTTGGAGAATGGGCTTTTCTGTTAGAGTTTGCCTTATATATGTTATACAATATAATGAAATGGATTTTAAAAGTTCAATGTTTTCTTCTTTCTGACACTCCCTGGAAAAAATCATATTTTATTTCTGTTAAAGGTCATGAATTAAAATAACTCCCACACCCACTTAATCCTTGGCATCTTGCCTCTGGTTGTGTACAGTCAAAGCTCCCCAAGTCATATTAATTGAAGGAGAGGGACATGCAAATAAAGATGTCAAGCAAACAGCTGAAAATGTGATAACTGTGACATATTTCATTCATTTATCCAATATTTATTGAGTAATATATATATATATATATATATATATGATAAAGACAGAATAGATGGAAAGAAACTTTAGGGGGGATGGCATGAGTAACTGGGAGGGGCTAAGAAAGGCCTGGAGGAGGTGGTTCTTGAGCCGAATCATAAAGGAAGCCAGGAATTCTAAGACTTGGAGATCAGGAGGAGGAGCATTCTGGGTAGAAACAGCAAGTAGGTCAATAAAGATGGACCATGAAAGAGATTGAGAGAATAGTTTGTAATAAGACTATAAAATTAGAAAGGGTCCAATATGTGAAAAACTTTAAATGTCAAATAAAAGACTTTATACTGATCTTAAAGTTAATAGGGAACAAATGAAGTTTATTGGGTGGGGTCAAAGAGAGTGAGATGGTCAGATATATACTTTAGGAAAATCATTTTGGCGGTTGAGTAGAGTATGATTTGGAGTGGGGAGAGACTTGAGGCAAAATACCAATGAGAAGCTATTTTTAAAATTCAGGTGAAATGTAATGGGGACCTGAAATAGGGTTGTAGCTGTGTGAATGGAGAGAAGGAAATATACATGAGAGATGTTGTGAAGAAAAAATGGCAAAATTTAGCAACACATTGGATATGTGGAGTAAGATTGAGGGATTGAGGATGTTGCCAAAGTTGTGGGCCTAGATAATTGGAAAGATGATGATGCCATCAACAGAAATAGGTAAGTTTGGAAGAGAGAAAGGTTTAGGAAGAAAGGTGAGTTCTTTCCTGGACATGTTGAGTTGGAATGTCTTCAGGATATCCCATTGAAAATGTCCAGCTGACACAAGATGATGAGATACTGGAGTTCTAAAGGGAGCACAGGGTTGGATAAATAGATATAGAAATTAACTGCATAGAGATGATAGATAAAAAATAGAAGAGGTTCCAGAACAAAGCTTTGGAGAGCACTCACATTAGTGGGCATGACATGGGTGAAGATCCAGCATAATATGCTGAGGAGTGGCCAGACAAATAGGAGGAGAATCAAGAGAGAGTAGAGGGAAAAGAATCGAAGGAGAGTATACAGGAAGAAAAGGTAGTCAACAGATTCAGATGCTGCCTAAAGGTCAAGAAGGATGAAAATTAAGAAAAAGCCTTTAGGTTTAATAATCAAAAGATCAATGGATTATATAAACTGTTTGCAAAAACAAAGGGAATCCCATCCAATTTTTCCCATGAAGCAAATATGATCTTGATGTCTAAAACAGGGAGAGACAAAATAGAGAAAGAAAAGTAAAAACCAGTAGCCTTAATGAATATGATGCACAAATTTTAAATAAAACAGTAGCAGAGAGACTACAGCAACATATCAGAAAGATTTTATACTATGACCAAATTGGGTTTATACAAGTAATGCAAAGTTTGTTCATTATTTGGAAAATTACAAACATAATAGATGTATTAATAACAAGAACACTAAACATCATATGATCAATAGATGCAGAAAAAAGATGTAACAAAACTCATCTCCTATTTCTTTTTTTTAACCACTAAAAAGTATAGGAATATATGGATCTTTCCTTAATATTATAAATAGTATCTACCAAGGCCAAAGGGCCAACATATGTGGATAAATCAGAAGCCTTCCCAATATAAACAGGAGTGAAGCTAAGATGTCCATTATCCCTATCATTTCATATAGTGTGAGAAATGCTGGCTATTGCAATAAGATAAGAAAATAGAGGAAATAAGCATTGGCAAATAAGAAACAAAATTATCACTTTTGGCAAATTATATGATATGATTTATATAAAGAACCCCAGAGAGCCAACTGAAAAATTGAAGCAATAACTTCAGCGAAGTTGTAGGATACAAAATAAATCCATACAAATCATCAGCATTTCTGTATATTATCAACAGCACCCCACAGGAAAAGATGGAAAGAAAAACCCATTAAAAATAAGTACAGAATATATAAAATATTTAAGAGTCTACCTACCTACACACACACACACAAGAACTATGACTTTTTAAAGAAAGGAGACATGTCTAAATAAGTGGAGAAACAATAATTACTTGTGGATAAGCCCAGCCAATATATTAAAAATAATAATACTATCTAAACCAATTTACTTATTCAATGTCATACCAATCAAACCACTAAAGGATTACTGCAAAGAGCTAAAAATAAAATAAAGAAATTCATGTGAATGAAGATTAGGTCAAAGGAAATAGTGAAAAAATAGGAGACCTCAGAGTACTCAGTATAAACCTATATTTTAAAAAGCTATAATTATCAAAACATTTTGGTACTGTTTTAAAAATAGAGACTGACAAGTACAGCAGTTTAGGTATAAAATAGATGAAAGCAAACAAACCTAGTGTCCTAGGCTGTAATGACACATCCTCCCTGTTCATCCCTTTCAGTACCAGGCTGAAGCTTCATTCATTCAAGGAGTTGGAATTCTCTTTGCTCCCCATTGGCACTTGCACATTCTCCCCCTGCCTCCATTATTCAATAACTTCTCCTTTGAGGTTCATGCAATTCATATCTATTGGCCAAAGAAAGTCAAGGTTACTCTTGTCTACAGATTTCTAGATCACTCCCCTTCCTTCCTCAGTTTTTGGTACCTGGCTCACAGTTTTTCCCTTTTCCCCAACTCCTGCCCTTATGATTGGGGGTTTCAGTATATATATTGACTCTCCCTCAAACACCTTAACCACTCAGTTCCTCTGCCTACTGACTTCCCATGACCTTCTCCTCCACTCTACCCACAACAAAGATACATTTGATCTTGCCATCTCTTGCCTTTCTATTTCTTTCTCTCTACCTTCCATTACCTAACCCTACTCTTTGTTCACATTGTGACCCTCAATCCCTCAACTCCTCAGTTCTCCCTGAGGCTGTCTCCCTAAACTAGTCACTCTCTCCTCATTTTCCCATTCTGACCCTTTGGTGAACAATTCAGCTCTACATTGTCCCTTTCTCTTGAGTCTCTAGCCCCCTTATCATTTTGACAGTAGCACCCTGCCAAACTTCAGTCTTGAATCGCTTTCAACATCTGTGACCTTTGCTCCTACATACATGCTGTTGAATAAAAGTTAAAAAAAAGAATCACACAATTGTTCTGCTTGGGTCCACGACAAATATATATTTCACAGCCTCAATTGGGCCCTCACTGCTGCTAGGCAATCCTACTATATCTCCTTTATCAACTCACTATCTCACTCTCAGCAGCAGCTCTTCCAGACTTTTTCACCCCTCCTCAAGCCTCTCATGGCTCCCCCAGCCTACACCCTTTCAGCCGAGAATCTTGCCTCATGTTTTACAGAAACAATTGGCACCATTTGCCTTTAGTTCCTTCTTCTCCCCTCTTCCTCACTTAAAAAAGCCTTCTGCTACTGTCTCTTCCTTCACCTCTATCTCACATGAAGAGATGGGCTTTTTCCTTATCAAGGCTAACCACTCTTCATGCAAAGCAATCCTGTTCCATCCCACTACCTCCAGTAGATTTCCTCCTCTTATCTCTATTTCAAAACTTATCATCAATCTCTTCATGTCAACTGCCTCCCAACATGCTTATTCTTCCCCATCCTCAGAAAACTCTCAATTGATCCTTCTGTCTCTGCTATCAACCAATATCTCTTTGGCCCTTTGTGATATACCTTGAAAAGGCCATCTACAATACGTGTCTCCACTTTCTCTCCTCACTCTCTCTCTCTTTTTTTTTTTTTTGCTTTTTGGAGGGGGGAAGGCAGGGCATTTGGGGTTAAGTGACTTGCCCAAGGTCACATGGCTAGTAAGTGTTAAGTGTCTGAGGCCAGATTTGAACTCAGGTCCTCCTGACTCCAGGGCCAGTGCTCTATTCACTGCTCCACCTAGCCACCCCTTCACTCTATTTTTAATCCCTTATAATCCAGTTTCTGACTTCATCATTCCACCAAAACTGCTCTCTCTCAAGTTGCCAGTGATCTCTTGATTGCCAAATTCAATGGCCCTTTCTCAGTCCTCATTACCCCAAACCTCTCTGCCACTTTTGATATTGTCACTATCTTCTTGATACTCTCATCTTCTCAGTCTCCTTTGCTGGATCTTCTTCTAGATCACGCCCTCTTACTGTAGTGTCCCTCAGAGCTCTGTCTGGGCCTTTTTCTCTTCTCCCTCTATGTTACTTTGTGATCTCATCACTTCTCATGCTTCTAATTATCATCTCTGTGTTGATGATTCTCACATCTACCTCTCTACTGACCACCCATGTCACATGTCCAGTTGCCTTTTAGATATCTTGAACTAGATGTCCAATAGGTATCTTAAACTCAACATGGCCAAAACTCAATTAATAATCTTTCCCCCTAACCATTCCCTCACAACTTCCCACTTACTATAGTGGACAAAACTATCCTCCCAATTCCTAAGGCTCAAAATTTAGGAGTTGATTTCAACTCCTCACTCCATATACAGTTGATTGTGGAGTCTTGTCAAACCTTTCCAACATCTCTCCAATACCCCATCTTCTCTCCTCTAGCACTGCCACCCCACTGGTATAGGCCTTCAGCACCATCATGCTTGGACTATTGCAATAGCTGCTGGTGGGTCTGCCTGTCTTAAGTCTCTCTCCACTCCAGTCTGTCCTCTCTTCAGCTACCAAAGTGAGTTCCTTAAAGTACAGCTCTGATCATGTCACCTCTGTAGTTACTAAACTCCAATGGCTCCCTATTGCCTCTTGAATCAAATACAAAATCCTTTGCTTGGCATTTAAAGCCCTTCAAACCTAGACCCTTTCCAGTCTTCTTATATCTTACTCCCCACCATATACTCTGACCCAGTGATGCTGGCCTCCTAGCTGTTTCATGAATAAGTTACTCTATTCCACAGCTCCAGGCATTTTTTTCTGGCTACCTTTGGTGCCTGAAATACTCTGGTAGAGTAGACAGAGTGCTAGGCCTGGAATCATTAAGACATGAGTTCAAATCTGACCTCAGATATTTGGTAGTTATGTGATCCTGGGCAAGTCACTTAACCTCGGTCTTCTTAAGTTTCCTCAACTGTAAAATGGAGAAGATAATAGTTCCTACCTCACAGGGTTGTTGTGAGGATCAATGAGGTGTTTGTAAAAAAAAAAAAAGTACAAGGCCTGGCGCTTGCTTCTTTCCCTCTCTTTCCCCTTCCTTCCTCATCTCTGCCTACTGACTTTCCTGGTTGCCCTTAAGTCTCAACTAAAATCCTGTCCTCTACAGGAAACTTTTCCCAGCTTCTCCTAAGTCCAGTGCCTTTCCTCTTTTCATTATTCCTCATTTATCAATTTATAGCTTTCTAATATACATTTTTGTTGGCTTGTTTCTCCTCCATTAGACTGGGAGTTCCTGACAACAAGGACTGTCTTTTGCCTCTTTTTGAATCTCCAACACTTTACACAGTGCCTGGCACATAGTAGGCATTTCATGTTTATTGCCTGAATGACTACATTGTATATGGACACACTGATTTTGTGGTTGTTACACTGAGTATCAAAGAAAAAAAATTACATCATTGGTAACTTTGAAGGGAGCAATTTCAGTTGAAGCCAGACTGCAAAGTGCTGAGAAGTGAATGAGAAGAAAGCAAGTAAAGGTCTCAATTGCAAATGACTTTTTCAGGTAGTTTAGCTGAGAAGGAGAGGGAAGATATAAAACGGTATCTCACAGACATGGTAAGATCTAGTGAGGAAGGGAGAAGTCTTGGGCATGCTTGCAAGCAGCAAGGAAAGAGCCAGTAGACAGGATGAAACTGAAGATGAGAGAAAATCACCAAACCATGCTGACTGGGTGCACTACAAATTTATGCTAGCTGATCTCAATTGGGCCTGCATTACAAAAAGGTCATCCTAAAAGTCCTCCATTATTGATCCCTATCCTACTCACCACAGAAGCAATCCTAAACCTTTTCTCTATTCTTCTGTCCTCCCATACTTCTTCTTCCCCCTGCCCTCTCTGCTGAGGACTTCCCTTCCTATTTCACTGAGAAAACTTAGGCCAATTTCAGAGAGATCTCTTTTCTTCCTTTAATCTCATCTCCAATCCCTCTGACCAGCAACCAAACAGCAATCCAGATCCAGGCAGGTTAAGGCAAGAGCGATTAACCTCTGAATGATTGCTTGGTCTCCCTACAATCTGCAGGCCAGGAGCACACATACACACACACACACACACACACACACACACACATACACACATACACACACACACACACACATGCACATACACACACTCTCACACACTCAAATTCTCTGGGGAGAGAGGTACTGAGGAACATATGGGCCTAAGGCATACTTCAAGACTCTAAGCTAACCCTGGAAGTTGTTTTCTCCCTTCAATTTATTTAACTTCTGAGTGTAGCATCACCAATGGATGAATCACTCCTTTGCTCAGCTGAGCTAGAGCTCCTTGCTGGATAAGAGGTCTGGCTATAATGGATCAATCCACTGCTAGCCTGGGTCAGGAAGGCCTATCTTCTACCTCGGCTCTTTATTCAACTCCATCACTGCTACTGCTGGCTCTGGTCGTCTCTGCTGCAAACCGAGTTTTCTGAGGCAATGTCTGATTGCCCTTTTGACCTTTTGAAATTCGTAAGGTCTTAATCCAGTCTATTCCATCTCCAGATATTTATTCACCTAGGGTAAGGAAAATCAATATAAGAAAAGCAGGTGTCACATGCTTAAGGGGAGCTGGTCGCCTGGTGTGGAGATAAAGCAGCTGTTGCCAGAGCATTGCTCCCCCTCCGTCCACCCAGAGGATCACAGCAATTCTTCTTCACTAGAAAACTGCCCATAATGAGTACAAGAGATTGCCTGCAGACCTTTCGGATGCACTTAGTTATAGGTCCTCAGCCAACTGGAACACTCTTCTTTGCTATGATACCAGCTCTGCAGATGCTCATGGCCAGAACCTGCCTTGCAAAATCCCGGTGATGGATTGAAATGAGGAAGGGAATATTATTCATGCTCTGAGGACTGGGCCTTCCTTGCTCCGTCCCCTATTGTAGCTGGCAAAGGTATGAGAAAAGCACTTTAGGGGGGCACTTAACCACTCCTACATGTAATGATTTTTTAAATTTTTACAAGAGATCCCACATACATAGATCACATGTATTGAAGATAAATAGGGATAAATATAAAGTCCTACACTTGGGGTCAAAACATAAATTTTACAAGTATTGGATAAAGGAGGTATGGCTAGAAAACATTCCTTGTGAAATAAGTCTGGGCATTTTAGTGGATGTCAGTGAGTCAATAGTGTAGTAGGCAAAGCAAAAATGCTAATGTGTTTACATTAAAAGCAGTAAAATGTCCTGAAGGAGAGAAATGATAGTTCTGTTGCTCCCACCCTGGTCAGAGCACATCTGAAGTATTGTGTTCAATGGTGAGTACATCATCTTAGTAAGAGCACTGAATAAGTTAGAGTTCCTCCACAGGCAAAAAACCAGAATGGTGAAGATCCTCGCTGTCATGTTATATGACTTTGTTATGTGATGACCACTGGACCCTCCTTCTTCCTCAATGGGATCGTGCATTTGTAATAGTTTGACAACAACATTTATCCATTTTTCTGTTTTATTCAGACAAGAGATGTTAATAGACCACCCCCTTCTCAAAAAGAAGAGAAATCTCACTTCTTTTGTGTCTGAATAGTGCTGAGGTTGTTTGGGAGGTGGGATACACAGAAGTGAAGGAACATAGGCTAGGAGCCACTTCACAGAGTTTGAGAAAATTCGCCATCAATCATCAGCAAATTGTTTATTGCTCCTCAGTTTGCAGTCTTCTCCTTACTCTTGGTTCCGACAGCACTTGCATTGCCTTGAAATGTCTTCTACTTGTTTCAAATAATCATATTCTCCTTTCTCAACGAGACTGTGGGTTCTTTGAGCGTAGAGAGAATGCCTTCTCTTCATCCTGTGTCACCCACAGGAGATAGTAAGGGACTGGTCTCACTGTAGACACTGAAAAAACATATATAGGGAGGAAGGGGAGGATTAGGGGGGAGATGGGGGAAGAAGAGAAGAGAGATTTCCTTGGTTATTTCCATGACATTTTCAGTTTAACATTATGCAGGTATATGTTTGTTAAATGGTTCCTCCACTGGTGTTTTAAAAGTCAGGGTCGTTGGCACTTACTTGGTTTCCAGGGTAATGAAACACCTTAAAAGGTAGTTTTCACCACTGTTTCCATAGAGGCATTGATTATGCAAAGGACTCACCGTAGGAATTCACATTTTTCCCAAGCTAATTTACTTTGTGATTTGCAAGTAAATGTCACAAGTTGGTTTTTTTTTTTAATAACATCTGACTTCAGTAATAGTCCTGGATATTGTAGCTCAGTCTGATAGTCTAAAATCCCAATTTAATGGCTATAGAGGAGGAAAAATACATTTTGAAGTAAATTTGATCAGAACAGACTAATTAATGTTTTATCATAGTTCAGGATTTTTTCAACGTTGACTTAGAATCAGTAAGGCCAACATTGACATGAAGAATGAAAGCATCCTCGACTATAAATTGGATTCTAGTTGCCAGCTCTGCCGCTTAACTTAACTGTGTAGCCTCGGGCAAGCCAGTGACACTCTCTGAGCCTCTTCCATAAAATGAGAGGTTTGGACTAGATGGTCTGTAAGGCCCCTTCTAGTTCTGACATTCTTAGGTGCTTTAATTTCTCTGTGAACATTGATAGCAGACAAGAAAACTCTGTTTTTGGACAATTGGTCACATGGCCAGTTACAATGATTACACTGTGCTATGCCTATTGATATACTATTAAACTGCTTTGTTCTATGCTATATACAGGGACCTGGAGCTAAAGTTTCTAACCTGAGACCAGAGAATATGTGTAATGATGCCATTGGGACAGAATCTGCATCCTGGGGAAGAGCCTGCTGCTAACAAGATCTAGTGAATGAATTTTCATTAGGATGAAAACTTCACACAAGAGTGATTTTCTGCCTTGTCCATATGACCCACTTTATGAATAGTAATAGAGTATTTTGCATCCCAAATAGAAAATAATTATAGTAGATGCTATGTGGGCCGTCAATTTTACCAACCATGAGACTCTAGAAACCAGAACTTCAAATAGTCTCCAATATCTTATTGAGCCTAATAGCCAGCACCCATAGGGATGTGCCCAGGAATAGTTCTGCCAACCTCCTGGGTGAATTCTTATATGATTAATATAACTATCAGTTTTTTCATCTTTCCTTTTGGGATATGGAGAAGAGGGAGCTTCATGGGGCTTTTTTAACCATGGGGATTTCTTTGTATAAGTCACTGCCTTGTCTTTCACTTACAAGTCTGAAGAGAGTGTCATAAAAGGAATAAGAGGTGGTCCATCTGGGATATCACAGAAACACTTGTGATTAATTGGAATTTCTGACTGTAATACTTCCTATACCCCCAACATGGTAGATAATAGCCCATCTTGTGCTGACACAGAATGCTGTGATATATTTTGTAGATCACTTGGAAGACTGAAGGTCAAATCAATAATTGTGAATTGTGAATCCAGGGATGCTAGAGAAACTATGTTGCTGTTGCAGATTAAAAACTATGCAATTCCATATATTTAGAGACTTCTCATTTTTAAAAAATCTGTTATCTCCTGTTGTCACTGAGGTTGAAATTTGGTCTTTGTCACTCTGCTGTCTCACTCAGGCCCCTCTTGAGAGCCTTGATGGTTTTGAAAAAAAAAAGTATTTTATGACAATGAGTACAGGTATCCAAATATTTAAATGAAAAGATAGGGTGAGAAAATAAAGAAGCCAAGCATGCCAGATAAAACAAGCAAATAAGTACACAAGAATGGAGTCTTGATTTTGGTTCACAGAATGCAAATCTAGCCAGATGTTGGGCCACTGTGGGTAACTGGTTTTGCTTCTTGAATGAGCTAAGTCAAGACTTCTTCCTTATAGTAATTTGATCCCAGTATTTTCCTACAAGCAATCCTCACCCCTTCCTGTCTGCTTGTCATGTCCCAATTTCCTTGAGTTTACTTCAATTGTTAGTCTGTGTTTTGTCTGTTTATTGATTGCCCTTTTGGGTGTCAAGAAGACATGAAGGCTAGAGCTGGACTCCTGCTGGTCAGGATGGAAAGCCCATTAGCATTCCTTCCCTTGACACACCAAAGGGCAATACGGTATTTGTACATTTATGCCTTGGCCCACTTTGGACGTTTTCCTCTCCATACCAGATGAGAGAGTGGTTCAGACTCTCACTGTCTGTCCCCATTTTCACCCTCTTGCCTCAGTTATCAATCATTGTATGATACCCTTTTCCAAAAAGTGGTCCTCATTTGGCTCATGTCACTTTGTCCATTCATAAGTCTACCCATGTTTCTCTGAATTCATTATTCATCATTTTTAAAAAAATTTTATTTTATTCTATTTTTAAAATTGATTTGTTTATACTTTTAGTTTAAAAGATTCAGTTCCACACTCCCTTGAGTTTCAGATTTTCTCCCCTTCCTCCCCCCCTACTCATGGCGGCGTGCAATCAAGTATAGGATCTGCAAATACTTTCACATTAGACATTAGACTGGTTGTACAGAAGGGTTGTAACCAATGGAGTGAATGATGGAAAAGAGGAAACAAAACTAAACATGAGAAAGAAAGAGAGCAGGTAGTTTGCTTCAGTCTGCATTTAAACTCTGTTCTTTCTAGATCTTTCTCTGAATGTAGACATCTCTTATTCATCATTTTTTTATGGAACAGTAATATTCCACCATTTTTATGTGAAGCAGCCTGAAGATGACACAGTGGATAGAGCAGAGGACTTGGCTTCAGGAAAACCCATCAAATCCTACCTCCTATGTGAGCCTGGGCAAATGAATTAACCTCAGTTTGCCCAAGTTTCCTCTGTAAAATGGGATAATAATAGCCCTTACCTCCCAGGTTTATTGTAAGGATCAAATGAGAGAGACTTTAAAACACTGCAAACTTTATAGGTCAAAATAAATGCTAGTTATGATGATGACCATTTCTCAGTTGATGGGCATCTATCTGTTCTGTTTCTACGTCTTTGCTCCCACAAAAAGTGCTACTGTGAATGGATATTTTGGTATACCTAGGACATTTTTTCTGTCTTTGCCATTCTTAGGGTGTGTGCTTACCTGGGGAGTTACTGGGTCAAAGTGGGGTCACTGCATTAAAGGATGTGGAAATTTTAGTTGCTTTCTTAGCATAATTCCAAATTGCTTTCTGGAATGGTTTGCAACTAATTCCTGTAGCAAGAGTACATGAATGTGCCAGTCTTTCTTCAGACTCTCCAACATCATTTCTTCCTATCTTTTGCTTTTTTTTGCCAATTTGCTGAGGATGAGGTGAAACTTCAGGGTTGTTTTGATTTCCATTTCCCTTGTTATTAGTGATTTGCAATAATCTTTCCTGTGGTTATAAATAATTTCCAGGGCTTTTTCAAACTGCTTATTCACATCCTTTGACCACTCACACATTGTACTTTCATGTTTAGATGACCTTTTTCCTAGGACTGAAAAAGAAATTCCTAAAGGCTGAACCCCCATGTCTTGACTCTTGCTGTCAAACTTCCTGTCTCTTTCTGAGTTAGATTCATTACCAGAATTGTTTCTCTTCAAGGGAAAATTGTCCTCTCCCTTTTGAAAAATCACATTTTCAAAGAAGGGATATTGAATCTCTCCGATTATACAGGGAGACCTTCACTCCTAAATGGTTGTAGAATCCAGCTAATGCCTTATCTCTTGTTCTGGAGCAATTCATTATCTAAGGCTCAGACTCTGAAGATTGTCTTTTTATAAATAAGTCAACAACTAATTAAACGGACTGGGATCTCATTTAGATGGTAAATAGCAACAGACTAAAGATTCAGCTATAGTTTAGCAAGCCAAGTGGTGTCCTTAAGGAAAAGCCACCAATGCTGTGCCAAGCATCTTAAACAGTTGCACCCAGCGTTTAGGGGCCAAATCCCAAAACTAATAGGGTCTTGAAAAAGCTCTTCTCTCCCCATCTGAGTGTTCAGGTGGGGCCTACAGGAATTCTTCTTGAATGACTAGCTGTGAAAGTTCTGAAGGTCCTCTGTATGGATGTAACAAGAATGCTAAAAATATTAGCAAGTGTAGGACCTGCCTTCAGTCAGCCAACAGACTTTTGTTGTGTATCTTCTACACACCAGACTCTGTGATAGGGATACTAAGGCAAACACCAAAACCAAATAGTCCCTGCCCTCAAGGAGCTTACATTTTACTTGAGAGAAATGAAATAAACACATGCAACTAGATACAAAACACACACAAAGTAAATCCAGTGTGGGGGAGTGCTATTAACTGGGGGCTCAGAGGCTGAAGCTGAACTTTGAAAAGACCTAGGGATTTGGGAGAGGGGGGAGGGTGAAGAGAGAGTGTATCCCAGGTATGGAGGACATGATTTGTGCCCTGGTACAGAGTGAGGGAATGGAATGTTGTATATGGGGAATAGCAAGTAGACTAATCTGACTAAAATATAATGTTCACAAAGGGGAATAAACTGGATTCTATTCCTAGCTCTGTTAGCTGTGTGATCTTGGACATGGATTGCCCTCTCTGAGTCTCACATTCTTTGTCTTTCAAATGGGAGGGGGGAACCACGTAATCTTTCTGGTGCTCTTGAGCTCTAGAATTCTATGAGTATTTCAACTTTTATCTTGGTTTATATTAAATATCATGGTAGAAATAATAAATTCCTTCTCCAGCTGATTCTATAGACAAGGAAACTTAGGTAAACAGGGTTAAGTGACTTACCCAGGGTCACACAGCTAGTAAGTATCTGAGGCCAGATTTGAATTCAGCTCTTCCTGACTCTAGGCCAAGAATTCTATACACCGTGACACCTAGCTGCCCATAGAAATGTGGCATAATCCCATTGTCTTATCCAGAACACTTCAGTGATGGTAGGTAGTACTAGGGGTCCTCTGTCCCTTCCAAAGTAAAGCCTCCCACCAGAGGCCTGAGTTCCACAGTTCAGGGGGTCTTTCCCAGCTGGGGACCCCAAGGCAGATCCAGGTACCACTCCCCACAAGCAATCGTTGCCAGTATCATCCCAATTCCTCATTTTTTCCTGTGCTACTGGTATATAGAAGCCTTTTTGCCATTACCTGTGTGCCTGCTACCTTGATAATTTCATCTATTTTCATTTAATAAAGGTTCTTTCAAAAGCCAGGGTAAGGAAAATAATAAGCCCAATTTTCAGGGTTTGTGACATTTTTTTCATAGCATCTCAAGCTATCCATGTGCGCATGCACATGCACATGCACGCACACACATACACACACACACACACTCATGCACATCCATGCGCCCATGCACCCACGCACACACACACACAAGCAGGGGCAACTGACAGAATGCCATGTGGATTGATCTGGGAAGTGATCTCAACTCCTGACTCACTGTCAAATGCTGCTATCTTTAACTCTCCCTTACTCAAGCATCAAGGTCTAACTGACCCACTTCTCTTTAGCAAGCCTGGCCTCTGCACCTTGCACAGGCTCTTGCCCTTGCTTCCTTTCAGACCCTGTCAAGGTGCCCCTCATCCAGGAAGGCTGTCCTGATCCCTCCTCCTGCCCTCATTTGTAGGAACACCTCACAGAGTGGCTGTTTCTCAGTTTGTCTTTGTAACCCAGAACCTAGCAGCACACCTTGCTGATTTTTTAGTCTAAGCATCTGATATCATCGGTATAGGGAATTCCCAGTGAGGAAACTCCTTCTACCAATGCAGATCAGCTGCTCTCCTGCTGTCTCCCTGTATTTGTGAGCTGTCTTGAGCCATGACAAGTAAAATGACTTGCCCAGGATCACACAGCCAGTGTATGTCGAAATGGGACTTGTAGAGTCTGCCACTGAGGCCAGCTCTCTGGCCCCTGCTCCAGGCTGCTTCTCACACAGTAGGCATTTCATAAATTCAGGCTAAATTGAACCAAAGGAACATATGGCTCCTGTTTTTGTTGCCAGAGAGGCCAGCTGAATTCCACGAGAGGAGTTAGCAAGGCCCGTGTGGCTGGGGAGGTGAGAAGGGGGTAGACCGTGCATACTGTGTGGCTGAGTGCTCTAATGCCAGGGAGTGTCCATGGGGATGTTGGGCCAGGAAATCCATTCCATTTCAATTTTTCTTCCTTCCCTTAGGCTCATTCACATAGGAGAGCTTAGCCAGGATGGCTTGAAAGGACTCCTTTTTCTCCTTTTCCAGTTTCCCTGTAAAGTCTGCATGACCTTGACAAGAAGAACTGTGGACATTCCACAGAGAGATCTCCCCCTTGAAGAGGTCTTCCCTATACTCCTGCTCTTTTAACCTCTGTCATTCCAGGCCACTTTTTTGCCTAGGATCCAATTCCTTTGCTCTCCCAATCCAGTCTCACTTCCTTGAGCTCAGTCCTACCCCAAGTCCCATCCCTTTCCATCCCCCCCTTTCACTTTGTCCTCTAGAATCTCTGCTCTGGTTTTTTGTTTGAAAATTAATCAGTCCTGCACCACTGTCAACAAGCTCCTGTTCTTTCGAGATTTCATCCTTTCTAATTCCCCCCATCTTCTAGCACTCGCTTAAACCTTAGTCACTTCAAAGCTGGCTGCTCCTTCTCTCATCCTTCACCTCTCCTCCACCCCCAGACCCCAGATCCTGGGCAAAGGGAACAAATCAGGGTGCTCCTTCCTGACCTTCCCTTTGACCCTTTCACTCAGCAACCTCTCCTTTGCAGGTCCTTCATGCCTGTCATCTACTAATCTGAAGTCACTTTCCCTCCTTCCTCAATGAATTTCTTACACGGAGTAGTACAGTGATCTTTTCATCCCACCTCCAGCTCTTATTTTTAGTGTTCTCAATAAGTGCATCAGTGACCTAGGAATATCGCGACCTCCTAGTCCAGCTCCCTCCTGCAGGACCTCTTTCTTGGTCTTTCCATCTGCTCCTGCTTCACCTATACTTTCTATGCCTCTTATAATAGACAAATGTACTTGTGTTGTCTCCACCACCAGAACATAAGCTCCTTGAGGCCAGGAACTGTTTCACTTTGTCCATGCCTGACACAGTAAGTGCTTAAGAAATGCTTAGTGATATTCTGATTGATTCACAATTCTCCATTCAGTCTTTACTCTGTAGTTAACCAGTTCAACAAGGCACTTACTTGTCTTCCATCCTTGAATCCTTTGCCCTCTTATCCTTTCACCATTCATACTATTAATCTGTAACCTTAGATCACCTTCACGGTTCATCTTCTGCACTGATGTGCCCAAGGCCTTGAATGCACATGTGCCTAACTCTCATCTTTCTCCTGGGGTCTAGTCTTGTTTCACCAATTGTCCTTTGGAAATCTCAATCTGCATGTCCCATAGGCACATCAAACTCAGCGTGTCCAAAACAGAACTCAGTATCTTTTTGTGAAAGTTCACTCCTCTTCTGAACTTCCCATTTATTCTTGAGGGCACTGCCGTCCTTCTAGTCAACTGAGTTTTTCACTTTGGAGTCATCCTTCACCCCTCATTCTCTCTCTGAATCCAATCCGTTGCTATGTCTTTTCAATTCTACCTCTACCATATTTCTCCCATCCAACCCCATTTCCCCACTCACACCATAACCAGCCTGGTACAGGCTATCACTTCTCACCTGGACTATTGTAATAGCTTCCTAATTTGTCCTCCTAATTCTAATCTCTCCTCTTTCTAATCCATCTTCCACACAGCTGAAAAAAATTGATATTTCTAAAACACGAGTCTATGTCAGCCCACTGCCCAAAAATCTGCAATGGCTTCCTAGCCTTCTAGGATAAATATGAAATCTTCAGCTAGGTATTTAAAACCCCTCCCTCCCACCTGTCTTTCCAATCTTATTTCTCATTAGTACCCTTCACATAGTCTCCATTCCAGTCAAACAGGCCTACTCAGCATTCCATCTACTCCTTAGGGATTGAGCAAGTTACCAAAGATTTATGTAGGTGACCTATGCAGACTGAGAAAATGTGGGAAGCTGGTGCCAGACATGGTAGAAATTGCCAACCAGGTCCAGCTGGCATGAGCAACTTATGTATGCACAAAACCTATAACCCCCACGAGTGTTTCCATTGATCAGTATGGGGCAGGGGAAGAGGGATGTAAGGGGGAACATTTTAAATCAAGAAACAAATGACATTGCCTTGGGTTTCCCTCATTTCCTGAGGCACTAGGTCTTGTTCTTAGTGTTCATTGTAAACTAAAAACCCCTTTGGTCATTTACTAACCAACTTCAATTAAATAAGATCTGACATGATTTAACAATGGAAAACATGAACCTGCTTTGATAAAGTAGACAAGATGTTACTGTAGGCTGAAATTCCTTATGCTGAAGAATAAGTCACCTAAAATTTATGAAGCACCTACTATGTGCCAGGCACTTTACCAAGCAGCTGGGAATAAAAGAAAGGCAGAAAAATCAAAACCAAAAACCTAGTCACTACCCACTGCCTAATGAGGAAGAAGATATGCAAACAATTGCGTATAAACAAAATCTAGACAGGATAAATTAGGTGTAGTCTCAGAGGTAAGATTAAGGACAGAGATGAGGAATTCCATTATGTTGGGGGGGGGGGCAGACAGGGAAAATGCTTGGAGCTGGGAGAAGGAGTCTTTTATTCCAAGAGGGCCAGTGTCACTGGATCACAGGGTATGTGGAAGGGAATAAATGACAAGAAGATTAGAAAAAAGGGGTCAGGTAGGTTATAAAGAACTTTCAAAGCCAAACAGAAGAACTTCTATTTGATATTAGAAGGAATAGCTAGCCCCTAGAGTTTATAGAATAGTGGTAGACCACTACCACTCACCAGAGTGGAAGACTATGTGTGATATGGTCAGACTGTATTAAAGAAGATTAATTCAACAGCTGAGGAGAGGATGGATTGGAGTGGGGAGAGAGTTGAGGCAGAAGGCTATTGTCCAGGTGTAAACTATCATCCAAGCATAATGGCCTGCAGGATCTGGTGACAGTGTCAGAGGAGAGAAGGAGCATGTAGAAGAGGTGTTAAAAAGGCAGGATTGACAAGTCTTTTTTTTTTTGCTTTTTTTGGAGGGCAGGGCAACTGGGGTTAAGTGATTTGCCCAAGGTCACACAGCTAGTAAGTGTTATATTAAGTGTCTGAGGCTGTATCTGAACTCAGGTCCTCCTGACTCCAGGGCTGGGTGCAGTGCTCTATTCACTGTCCAACCTAGCTGCCCTGTGGAGTGACAAGTCTTGACAACTGATTGGATGTGGGAGGTGAGAAAGAGTGAGGAGTTGAGGATGCCATCTAGGTTATGAGCCTGGGTGACTGGGAAGATGTCAGTACCCTCAACAGCAATAGGAAAGTTAAGAAGAGGGGAGGGTTTGGGAGGAAAGATAATAAGGAGTTCAATTTTGGACATGAATTTAAGATGTCTATGGAATATCCAGTTCTAAATGTTCACTAGGTAGCTGGAGATACAGAACTAGAGATTGGGAGCAAGATTAGGGCTTGACGAATAGATCTGAGAATCATTGGCATAGAGGTAATAATTGAAACCATGGGAGTTGAACTGAAGTGGTACAGAAGAAGAGAAAATGGCCCAGGACAGAGGCTTGCGGGAATCCGTGGTTAGTGCTCATGACCTGGAAGAGGATCAGGCTAAGGAGACAGAGAAGAAGCAATCAGATAGTTAAGGGGAGATCCAGGAGAGAGGAGGGTCACAAAAACCTAGAGAGAAGAGAATATAAAAGAGAAGAAGGTGATCAGCAGTGCCCAAGACTGCAGAGAAGTCTAGAGTGATGAGGTCTGAAGAACGTTCATTGGATTTGGCTATGAAGAGATCAATGGTGGGGGCAGAGCCAAGATGGCAGCGTAGGAGCAGCAAAATATCACAGTTCCCACATAGCCACTTCAAAATACCCATAAAATATGACTCTAAAGAAAATCTAGAACTCTAAAACGCACATAAATATACTTTCTGCTAAAGGCAGCTCAGCTAGGAGGCACCATCTCAGGACTGGAAGCTGAAATCAGCCCTGCCTGAAACAGCACCTTGGCCCTGGGGGCAGCCAGACGAGCTGAGCTGCAGCTGGAGCAACAGAAGAGCGGATCTGCAGCAGCTGTGGCAGTTTCCAGAATTATCAAGCCATAAAGAAAAAAAAAAGGACAAAGTGAAAGGTGAGTGGAACTTGGCTAAAAATCAGAGAGAAAAGCAGGTCCAGCCAAACCACCTCCAGGGCAAAGAAGAGGTGGAAGCGGAGGGCCTGCACCCGCCTCCGCATTGCCACTTCAGAGCTCCCAGGCTGCAGACTGCAGGGGGGTCAAGCAATTGTTCAGAGGCAAAGTGCCTCGCATTGAGCAGCCTGGATCCAGATCATGGTCTTGGATGGTGGTCCTGAGGCCTCTTTTCAGTGAGCCAGAGCGGGGGAGGGCCCCAGCAGCCTCCTAAAAGCTCCAGCAGCTGGGAAAAACCCAATGATTTGGGACAGAGCTTTCCCGTCTGGAAGCAGAGTTCCACAGAACTAAAAAAATCAAGGACTGGCCAACCATGAATAAGCACAAGAAACAAAGTAAGAACAGCAACCAAACCCTAGATTCCTTCTTTGGGGAAAAGAAGGATCAAAGCAGGGGATGGGAGGAAGACAACACAGTCAGAACTCCCACCCTAAAAGCTTCCAAGAAACATGAAGATTACCTAAAAGCTAGAGATCAGTTTAAGAAGGATTATGAAAACCAAATGAGAGAAGTGGAAGAAAAATTGGGAAGAGAAATAAGAATGATGCAAGAAAATCATTAAAAGAGAGTCAACAACCTGACTGAAGAAATTAACACCTTAAAAAATAGATTAACTCAAATGACAAAAGAGGCCCAAAAAGCCAATGAGGAGAAGAATGCCTTAAAAAGTCGACTTTGTCAGATGCAAAAAGAATCTCAAAAGCATTTTGAAGAGAATAATTCCTTCAAAATTAGAGTGGAGCAAATGGAAGCAAATGACTTTATGAAAAATCAAGATATTATCAAACAGATCCAAACAAATGAAAAAATAGAAGGCAATGTAAAATATCTGCTTGAAAATACCACTGACCTGGAAAACAGATCCAGGAGAGACA
>CM053582.1:41183206-41202113 GCA_028627135.1 Pseudochirops cupreus | reverse complement strand
AAGAAGGGACGTGTAATCAGTGTCTCACAATATGCCCACTGTGGAGAGGTTCTGTGTAATTTCACGTGTTCAGCCTGTATTTGATTGCTTGTCCTTCCAGTGGGGATGGGTGACAAGGGAGGAAGAGAAAGAATCTAGAATTTAAAGTTCTATAATCAAATGTTAAAAATATATATGTATATATCTACAATTATTATTATTATTATTATTATTAACTACATCCAACTGGAACTTGAGATACACAAGCACTGTGGTAGGGAGATCCATCCTGTCCTAAGTCAGAGGGGCAAGGGGGAGGACATAGGAGAGAATAGATTGGGGGAGGGGTTATACAGTGGGATGGCTCTTTTGGGGTGGTGCGTAGGGGAAAGATGGGGAGAAAATTTGTAACTCAAAATCTCGTGGAAATGAATGATGTAAACTGAAATAAATAAAAGTTTAAATTTAAAAAAAAAGAGATCATTTGTAAATTTGAAGATAGTTCTGTGATTGCGAAAAAGCCTTCCCAACCTTCAGTTGCTCTTCCTTTCAATCACTTCAACTAAGACTTACTCAGTTGTGAAAGCAAAACCAAACTAAAAATGATCAAATGTTTTCTAGTTCCAAAGTGCTTGATTTGCATTTTTTCTCTGGATCCTCCCAACAGAGCAGGGATTATTTTACTTATCCTGAAGAGAAAATTAAGGACTAGATGAAGTAACTTGGCCAAGGTCATGCAACCAATCAGTAGCAAAGTAATTTTGGGATTTGAACTTGATTCTAGTTCCAGACCAGTTCTTTCCCCTTTTAATTTTGTGCTCCCAGAGTTAGGGAAAGAAAAGGTATGGGTGTGGGGGCAGGGAGTGAATGCTAGTGACTGTGCTAATCTCACCTAGTAAAGGCACCAAGCAAACCCAACTCATCCTATCTACACACCTGTATACACTCAATTCTGGGTCCTAGAACGTACACAGTGTATCAGAAAAGGCCCTTGGCACTGCATTAATTGCAAGATGAACATTTCTTCTGCCCTCTGTAATTGAGAGGGTATTCAAGCACATACAATTGGAGAGGCTAATAGTGAGTGGAGTCTCTAGGGGCTTTGGAGGTGTTTGTATCAGAAAGTTTACCCACTAATTTGGAATAAGAGCTTACATTTGGGATAGTTATTTGTGGTTCTTTGACAAGAGCTCTGGATTTGGAGTATAAGCACCTGGTTCTTCTATGAACTAGCTGCGTAGCGTTGAGCGAGTCATATAACGTCTCTGGGCCTGTTTTCTTTGTAAAATGGAGAGTGGAGGAAGGTCATACTGATGATCTTAAAGATGTCCTGTAGTTCTAAATCCTATGAAGCCTCTTCTGGTGTTCCTGGAAACCAAGACCTTCTCTTGAAATGCTCAACCATATATTACAAGGTGACTACACCTTTGAGGAGGATCACTAAGAAGCTGGGAGTTGTCTCCCAGAGGTAATTGCTCCCAGCCCACACCCAACCACCACCCTAGTGAAATCAGTGCTTGGTCCATAGGTTGAAGGCTCCTCTGTCCTGGCTGACCCAGTGGATCTTAGCCAATGTCATGATTTCCCTAAAGAGGAAGAGAAAAATTGCACAGCAAGGGCCAGGAGCAATGAAAGAGCAGAATCCACCAATGATCCTGTCATCCATTTTCCCTGCTTCCCTTCACTGTTTTACTGTGGCCATTCATAAACACACTTTGAGCCCCCTGTGTACCATTCAGGGTGAGAGTAAATCTCAAGTGTCAGCCCACAATCAATAAACATGTCAGAAAGTCTTTAATGGGGCTGTTTGTGGTATAATTAGATGCAACCAACACTCAGTAAGGAAAGACTCATGCAGAGCAGCTGGGCTTGTTAAAGTCAATATGAGCCTCTGCACTCTAGCTTGGGGCTCCTGACTAAGCCCCCGTGAGCTCATGGGAGATACTAAGGAATCCAGCTGAATGGGGCTGAATGTCTCCATCTTGTGGAGCTGACCCTCTTAGAAAGGGCTATAGGTTCAAATGAGCTGAATGGAGTAATGGATAAGGAAATGGTAAAGCATACAATTCAGCTTGCTTACCTAGCTGTGTGACTCTGGTAGCATCATAGAACCTCTCCCAGCCTCCATTTCCTCATCTGGGGATCATAATAGCACTTACCTCATAGAGTCTTTATGAGGATCAAACAACATATGAAAAGTACTTTGCAAACTTTCGAGTGCTCTCTAAATGCTATTATTGTGGTGGTGATGATGATGATGAAGATGATGATGATGGTCAGTGATTTCCCCTGAGTTCCAGACCCTCATCATCTCATGCCTGAATTGTTGTAAGAGCCTGCTAGTTGGCATTTCCACTAAGCTGCCTAACTGATCCTCCTAAAGTGCAGGTCTGACCATGTCACTCCCCAACCTCCCTACTCAGTAAATTCCAGTAACTCCCTCTCACCTCCAGCATCAAATATAAAATCCTCTGCTTGGCATTCAAAGCCCTTTGTAACATGGCCCCTTCCTATCTCTTTAGTGTTCTTATGCTTTACACTCTTCTCCTACCCTCATACTCTGTAACCCAGTGACCCTGGCCTCCTTGCTATTCCATGTTCAACTCTGGGCATTGTCCCTGCTTGTCCCTGCTTGTCCCCCATACCGTGAAAGCTCGCTCCTTCATTTCTGCCTCCTGGCTTCCATGGCTTCCTTCAAGTCGCAATTAAAATCCTACCTCCTATGGGAATTCTTCCCTGATCCCTCTTAATGTTAGTTCCTTTTCTCTATTGATAATCTGCAGTTTATACAGTTGTTTTCATGCTGTTTCCCCATTAGACTGAGATCCATGAGCAGAAGGACTACTTTTTTTCATCTTCGTATCCCTAGCACTTAGCGCAGTACCTGGCACCTAGTAGGTGCTTAGTAAATGTTTATTGACTTTCCTATAGATGACAACTAAATGTACCACCTCAGCTCATTCCCTTGAATCTCATGGTCAACAGACATTGTGCTGACCTACCAGGCTGGCTTTGGGGAAACCACAGGAGCTCTTCTACCTACCCAAAGCCCACTCACTCTCTCTGCCCAGTTGAAAATTACCCTTGTGGACAACGTCCTTTCTCCCGCCTCTCCAACCCACATGTGCTTTTTCATAATCACAGGCATCTGTTGGTTTAGCCTTGTGGAAGGCCTGGCACAGGCTTTCTGTAAAGTACAGCCTCCCCCTGAGAGCTACATAATAACATCAGAAGTGCAGCCAGAAGTCAATAATTGGTTAATATTCGGTCCAATTTGGAGAGGTGGTTTGCTATCCAGCTGATCAAAGAAAAATGGGTCCTTGGCTTTTTTTAAAGGTGAATGGCTCAGACCTGAGGGGCTCTGCACTCATCCCTTTTATTAAACTGCATCTTGGACAGCCTACCTCAAGTAGCCCCCAGAGATGGATTTGGAAGGGGTATATAAAAAAGCAAGAGGCTGTGTGGTTTAATGGATAACAGGGAGGCCTTGGAGTAGGAAGCTTGGCTGCAAGTCGTGTGTGTGACACACACTAGCTACATGACACTGGACAAGTCCCATAAGCCCTCAGTGCCCCCAAACAACTCTCTGAAACTATTACAGATCAATTGCAGAGGACTTCATCATCAGCGTGTCTGCACCCCCAAAAAATGTTAACGTAGGTTTGGGAATACCAATATGATCTTCTGCTGCTAAATCAATCATGGCTTAGCAATATAGCCAATGTGGTCTTTTCCCATCCCAGCAACTAGACCCTCAATGGGGCTTTTGTGCCCTCATTAAGGATAGCTCTGCTACAGCGTTCCTGCCACTCCTGAATTGGATACCAAGTATACCTTACTTTTCTAGAAGCAGAACTGAAATTAGTATTGGGCAACCGAGTCTGTGCCCAGGAGCTTACATCCTAGTGGGGGTATGACTCCTTCACTTGCCATGAAGATTTCCTTTACCCCAACTCCAGTATCCACTTGACCTGGAGACCTGGGACACTTGGGATACCCAAAGTCACACTCAATACAGGGTCAACTAGGAGGTCAGAGAAATGGTGGCTTAGCCTTGGCATACTTGCAGCCATTGTCTTGCAGACCCTACCCCCTTCCAGTAGTAAACTCAGACCTAATCCTCTTTTCTTCCATCTTGCCTTTCTCCTATACTCTCTGAGAAGCCGCCTCTGTCGTACAATGAAAAGATCATTAGACTATAAGCATTGGAAGATGTATAATGGCTCTGCCACTTACTATCTCTAGGACCTGAGAAGTCACTTCCTCTGCCTGTATGCCAGTTTTCTCATCTGTAAAATGAGAGCTTAGCCTCTATGGCCTCTCAGATCTCTTCTGGCTTTAAATCTTCTTTTCCTAGGATCCTATGACTCTCCAAGCTTCCTTCCAACTCTTGATCTATGTGGCCCTAGTTGTCTTCCTCTCAGATTCTTTTCATTTTCTGGTTCTTACCAAATCCTAGCTTTTTCCAAAAGATATCACATCTCTTGGCTGCTCCTTCCTTCATCCCATCTGACACCCTGGACCAGGATGAAGATTTGGCAAATCCACGTTCCCCATCACTACTTCACATCCTCTCACTGCCACTGTCCCTCAGCAACCACTTCTCTATTTTTGAAGTTCTCTCCATGCTGTCCAGATCATTACTGGTGATATCCATGGCCCTGCAGGTCCTGGGCCCCTCTTCCTCAAGGGTTTTAGTACCTGGCTTATAGTCTTTTTTCCATCCCCAGTCCTGTTCCCTCTGAGTTTCTCAGTACCCTTAACTCCCATGGTTTCTGTCTGCCATCTACCTCAACCATGCACAGGAGTGGACCAGGACTTCTTAACCTTTGTTGTTTCATGAATCTCTTTGACAGACTGGTGAAATCTGTGTACCCTTTCTCAGAATAATGCTCTAAAATGCATAAAATAAAAGACATGGGATTACAAAGAAAATCAATTATATCAAAATACAATTGTCAGCATATTTTTAAAAAACTTGTTCATGGATCACAGGTTGACCTTACGCCTACCTCTTCCACCCTATGTCTACTAAACACCTTCCATCCCAAGCTCATCTGAATTTACCCCAGGTGTTCAAATTCCTGCTTACAGCTCTGGCTGTCATGACAGAACCTGAGTTCCAGGTCCAGATCTAACACTGGTTCACCATATGGCACTGGGCCAGCCATATAGCTTCCCTGAGCCTCAGTTTACTCATGTAAAATTGGGCTACTACTCTTTGTGCTACCTGCCTTATAGGATGAAGAGCAAATACATAAGACGATATGAAAATTCTTTGAAAAGTATAAAAGATTATCCAGATATAAATGAATATTTTTCTATTATTATTGAAAACAAGAACTGTGTTGTAGAAGGTGGTTCCTCTATGTATCATGCCTACAAGTGAGCTCTCTGGTGTGCCTGGATTTGAAGGGCACTGGTGACTAAGAAGAGAGTCTTGGGCAGTTGAGGCCCAGGACGGCAGGAGTTAGGAAAAGAAATTGGACTGTTGCCACAGGATTCTAGATCAAATTGCCACTAAGAAGGTCCCTGGGCCCTTCTTACACTTCGGTTTTAATGATCCTGAGAAAAAGTAGAAACATTAAGCAAGAAGTAGGCCTTAGGAAGAGTCTGACATTAAAGATATCACCAAATCAGAGAATCCCATAGCCAGAAAGGATTAAAGAGATCCTCTCCACCAACTCATCCCTGAAGAAGAATGTCCTCTGTAAAGGACTCACCAAGTGATCATCTAACTTTTCCTTGGACCTATTACCTCCTGAGACAACTCATTCTACCTTTCAGTAGCTCTGAATTTTAGGAAGCTTTCCCCCTATATCAACCCCAAATCTACCTCTTTATAATTTCCACCCATAGCTCTCGAGTCATTTGATGGTTTTAAATATTGACAAATTCTGTCCGTTGATTTGTAAAGTCTCAGCTGAAGCTGATACTGCTAAGTGTCAGGGGTGATGCAAGACCTTGACAGCAGGAATGCTTCTCAGCTCAAAGGATCTAGAGGTAGAAGAGGCCTTAGAGCATCTAGCCCAATCATCCCATCTTACAGAAGAGAAAATGGAGGACCTGGAAGGAAAAAGAGCTTTCCCCAAGTCACATAGGTGGTGCTAAAGTCATCATGGAAACCCAGTGCTCTTTCTACTCCACCACATCTCGTAAGCCCCATTGGTATGACCTTGTGGAGCCAGGTACACTAAAGGCAGCCAACTGGTGCAGTGGGGAGAATGGCAGACTTGGAGGCAACAGTATCTGAGTCTGCATCCAACACCAGATCCTTAACTGGCAGTCAGTTAATCTCTCTCAGCCTTAGTTTCCTCATCTGTATGACAACAATAAGAATAGCATCTACCTCACAAGGTTGGATTATCTCATCAAGTGAGATTACATAGAGAATGCACGTTGAAAACCATAAAGCTATATAAACACTCGCTATTAGCTACAAGCAAACCCTGGTAGGATATGCCAGCTGTTTGCCCCAGAACCCCCAAGTATGCTAGTGTTTGAGTTCAGCACAAAGTATCTCCTCCCTGCATATGTGCCTGAAAGCTAAAGAGCCTCTTCCAGCTCAGCCCCACCCCTCCAATCAGCCTGCTTTGCCTAGCCCAAACTTAGCACCCAAGACAGGACCCCTTCAGCCAGGAGGCCCCTTCTCCTCCCTGCTTTTGGTTGTTCCTTTTCTGCAAGACCACACCTAGGGCAAGTGAACTAAATTTTATCTCAGGGCATTGAAATTTAGAGGGTGTAAATTTTTTGATGATGATTTTAAAAGCTTGCGCAGTTTGGAAGTTTGTTTCAATGAAATGTACGTGTTTATAGCACTTTACTCATTCATCTTTTTGATCTCTCAAATAGAGCTTTGTGTTAAGACTTTTTAAGACTGTATTTCCTGACTTGAGGTACTACTTTTTTGCCTCTTAATCATTCTCAGTCTCTGACACAGGCTAGCCCCTACCCTAACTGTACAGTGATAGGACACATTAATGAGCCAGCTGTCCCTTGGATCTCTGGGCAGTAGCAGGGCCCGTGAAGCAAACTCAAGAAGTCTTCCATGTTCATCTAAAGACCCTCAACTTCCCTCCTTATTCTGAGTCTTCACAACACTCAGCCTATTAAAAATTTAGTTAAACTGCTTATCTGGTATCTGGTTGACACAAACTCCATTTGTAGATATTTTTACCTAATTCACTCAATCATTGGCCTATTGTTTTTTGTAATTAACAAAATAATCTTTCATTTACTTGCACATTCCAAGTCAAAAGGGGATGCTGTCAGTCAGCCAATGGTGCTTCCTGCCAAGGACCATTTCTTTCCTGTCCTTGGGGACTAGACAGTGAGCCATCTGGTGCCCACTGAGGGTCCATGAGTCATTGTACCTGTGTGTGTAGGTCTTCGGCATGCCTCTGGTCAATGTTTCCTTTGCTTAATTGAATCTTGGAAATAAAAATGACATCTTGAAAAATAACACTGAATTCAGGCTGCATCTCTTGAGAGAACAAGTCTACCTTCCTTAGTAAATTCCTTGGCTTGCATTTCAGTGAAAGTATATCACCCCTCATGTTATGTGCTCAATTATATGTGAATCACAGCTGTGCCCCTTTGGAGCAGTCAAAAAAACACTTTCTTAAGTAAATGTATTTGTTCTGTAAATATAAAGTTATGATTGAGTCACCATTTACCCAGAGTTGGCAAGGAGGTAAAAAAACCAGAAGGGGTGTCCAGGGGCAGGGGAAAGGGGAGGGGATTTCTGCTCATCCTTTAAGGCTCAAGTCAAACATCACCCCCTCCAGGAAGTCTTCTCAGCCAGAAGAGATTTCTTTGGCTTCTGTGCCCTCTCCCAGCAATTTGTTTCTTCTCTCATGTCTCTCTTTTCTTTCTACTTTGTGTCACAGTTATTTGTGTAAATGCCTACCTACCAGAGTCTATTAAGCCCCTCTGGTGCAGGCACTCATTCAGCTTTGTGTCTCCCCAGAATGCCATGCACATAGTAGGTGTATAATACAGGTATGAATGAATGAATGAAAAGACAGATTGGCCCTGGTTACATGGCAGGTGGAGGAGCGGTACGGAGGCAGGGATGAAGCTTCTTGAAAAGGAGAAGATTCCTGGAAGACAGAGAACAGATGATGGGAAGCTAGTGAGAAGGGTTAATTTCACTTCAGAGCAAGGGCAGAAAGAGAGTGTATTGATCTTGAGATAGATGTATGGAATCCAGGTGAGAGGTTCAGGGTGAATTAACCAACCAGTTTGGGGCTTGACAAGAGGGGTAATCAGAGAAGGCCATTTGGCTTAAACCTGCAAGATGTGCCTGCTGCCTAGCAGAAAATATATTTTCCCTCAACTCTCAAGAGCTAAAGAAAGATGCCAGACTCATGTTAGGCTGGAAAAGGTAAGATTTGGTAGCTAAGCTGTGTGTCTATAGATAATCCTACAGGAAAAGAAAGGGCAGCTAGGTGACTCAGTGTATAGAGCTCCAGGCCTGGAATCAGGAAGATCCAAATTCAAATCTGGCCTCAGACACTTACTAGTTGCGTGACCCTGGGCAAGTCACTGTACCTTGTTTGCTTCAGTTTCCTCATCTGTCAAATGAGCTGGAGAAGGAAATGGCAAAACACTCCAGTATCTTAGCCAAGAAAACCCAAGTGGGGTCACAGAGAGTCAGACACCACTGAAATGGCTCAATAACAGCAACATCACAGGAAGAGGAACTGGGCCTGGGTTGTAAGGTCTAACATTGCTGAGAGCCAGTGTGAGGAGATCACAGATATGCTGGAGATCTGTTGTATTGAGGTGACTCTATGGATATAATACTGGGCCTAGAATCAGGAAGACCTGAATTCAAATGTGGCCTCAGATACTAGCTGCATGACCCTGGGCAAGTCACTTCACCTCTTTTGGCCTCAGTTTCCTTAACTGTCAAATGGGAATAAGAGTAGCACCTACTTCTCATGGTTGTTTGAGTATAAAATGAGAATATGTGAAAAGTGCTTAGCCTAGTGCCTGGCGCACAGTAGGCATTTTGTGAATGCTAGCTATTCCTGTTATTCATTTCTACCCCCAATGTTTCACATAGACTGTACTATAAAGAGCTGATTAAGTCTAATAGTTTTACTAAAGAAGAAGGATACTGCCCGGAGATGAGACTCTGAGCTGCTGCCCCAAGATCAGAGCCTAAGGGGGGGATTTTCTTTTCTCTTTCGGGTGCTGGGACAGTGTGGTGCACTGGAAGGAGCGCTAAGAGTCAGCTCTGTCTCTAGCTGCCAAGACACTTAGTCTTTCTGTGTCTCTGTTTCTTCAGCTATAACATGGGTAGGCTGGATTGAGCTAGATGACCTAGGAGCAGCATGGCAGAGTGGATATTTGACTTGGGTCTTAAAGGATAGGTAGAATTCTCCTCTTCATCCATTCTTTGCACCCTCCTCTGTCAATCTGATTTCTTTTCCTCCGTTTCCTTAATTCTCAGACTCGGCATCTGCAGGAACTTGGGGAGGGTACTCCATTTTGAGGTGGCTCTAAGCATGTCCATTACATTTGCAGTGGGTTGAACTTGGTGGAGTAGAGGGGGAAGAAGGAGGGACAGAGGCCAAAATATATCGAAAGGAAACTTCCTTCCTCCCCGAGTCAAGGAGCATCTACTGGGTACTTTCTATCTGCTAGGCACTGTGCCTTTGGGACACAAAGACAAGAATTAAACAATGCCTACCCTCAAGGAGCTTGTATTCTATCAGGAGAGACAACATGAAGATGTGGATGTATTAGAGAGGCAGAACAGCCAGCAGAGCATCTTTCTTCTGTTCCGGCCAGTGTCACAGTGCCACTACAGACCTGTTAAACCAAATGTGTCTTTCCTCTTATCCCTTGGATATGAGGCACTGAAGCCATAGACTTTGTGGAGATGGTAAATACAGGCTTATGAGGCCTGAGAGTCACCTGGCCTTGACTCCAGCCTTAGGCTACCGCTACTCCCAGAAGTATGTTGACCATAGAATCATCCATCATCCTCTCTGCCAACCTCAAATTCCACCCCCCACAGGAGGATGTACAGGATGTGCCAGGTGTCCACCCCAAATGTGATATGGCACATGTCATCTGTATCTTTAAAGTAAAGGTCAGTTTTAGTTTCTTTAGTTTGATAAATACTAATTTTCTTTGTAGTTAAGTATTTGATAAATGGGCAGTTATAAAAAATAAAATAAAATTCTCTAGGTACACACCCTAATGAAATAAGCTGTGTGTAACCATGTCTCTCCCCCAACTCCCTTGGATGTTTGGTTGAGTCCCAAGCTTTTTGGATGCTCCAGAGCTGGCTGTTGTCAGAATCATCTCTCAGCATAGGTTTGAGCCCTAGCACAGGAAATGTTTAATTCAGCAAGTACTTACCATATACCCACTATGTGCCAATTCCTGTGCCAGGTATTGGGGGCATGAAGGCAAAATGACAAACAGTTGTTGCTCTCAAGGATTTCACTTCTTTTGTCATAATTTATCCCACCAACTGAGATCATGGACCCATTTAGTGCCTGAAACACAGAGAGGCTTAATGACTTGCTTATAGTTACACCACTAGCAGAAGCAGGATTTGTGATCCCAAGTCCAACATATACTATGCCAAGTTACCCCATTTTTTTGTTTATTTTGGCTCTGGGCCTATAATGTCACTGGTAACTCCCCTCTACTGAGGAAGACTAGCAACTCACGTGAAACTTATTTAATTCAGTACAATTTCTATGAAGTGCTTTGACACCCAAGATAGAAAGACAAAAATGAAATGGTCCCTGTCTTCAAGGAGCTTACAATTTACTCTCAAGTATGGTGCATAACATCACCAATTGAGGGTTTCAGGAAATGCTTAGGAATTTCAGGAGGTAGAGGAAAGGAGGGATATTTTTCCAGGCATGGGGGACAGCCTGTACAAAGGCCTCAAGGAAGGAAACAAAATGTCATGTACAAGGAACAGTGAGTCAGGCTAGAATGTGAAGCAAATAAAGTAGATTAATGGCAAATTAGTCTGGAAAGAGATGTCAAAGGCATATCATGAGAGACTCTACACACCACACAGAGGAGTTTGACTGTTACACTCTAGGCAATTTGGAGCCACTGAGATGGCTTAAACAGGGAAGTGATATGGTCAGATCTGCATTGCATGGTGCAGCACAGCACACAGGCTCTCACAGGAGTCTGGGTAGGGGTGCTGAGGACCTGCCCTCGGGTGGCTCTGGTAGAAGTGGAAAGAAGGGAAGAGATAAAAGAGATGCTTGCTTTAAATCAGTAGGGCTCTGCTCCTGTTCGGATATAGGCATGAGGGAGAATGAAAAGTCAAAGATAACACAAAGGTTGCAAACCTGGATGACTGGTGAAATGGCAGAATGGTGGTACTCTCAACAGAAACAGAGAAGTTAGGGAGATGGTGGATCTACGGGGGAAAATTGAGTTCTGGTTTGGATGTTTTCAGTTGGAGTAGAGTTGTGTGTGACCTTGGGCAAGTCTTTTACCCATTCTGGGCTTCAGAAGGGGTTGACCTCAATGTACTTGAAAGTCTATTGCAGATCTAGGCCTCTTAGCCTATGCCTATAGATAGCTTTTTTGAGGAGTTCGACTGAGAAAGGGAAGAGAGAGAGAATGATAATCTTGAGGGGATGGTAGGGTCTTTTGAGGGTTTTTTAAGGAAGGGGGAGATGTGGACACGCTTTTAGGCAGCAGGAGAGGGACTAGATAGGGAGAGATGGAATATGAGATAGAGGAATCAAATTTAGCATTGGCAAGGAAAAAGGCCACCTCTTCATCAAAGATCAGGGTAAAGTATGAGAGAAGTGGGGATGTTTTTCAAGAGGCTTTGTGATATAAAGAAGGGAAGAAGTTCTTGGACAAGTTTTCTGGGTAAAGGATGAGTTTAGGTCATTTGCTAAGAGGGTTGGAGGCTTCAGGAGAGAAGATTTGGTATGGTTACTGTGGAGAGTGGGAGAAAGAACAATTAAGGAAGAGTAAAAGGATTGCCTTGCTATAGCGAGGGCCCAAATGATATGAGATGTCAACTGGGTTGCATGACTTTCTCTGGCTTTCTTTAGAAGTCTGAGTAGGAGTGAAGGTGGCAGAGAATGGGAAGAATCCAGGGCTTGGGACCTTTCTATGGGAGCTTTCTAGCTGTGATTTCCTTAGGGTACATGCTCACTGGTGGGATTACTGTGTGTGAACAACTCAGTGACTTTTCTTACATGATTCCAAGTTATTTCCCAGAAGGCTTGGCCCCTTCACCAACAGTGCATCAGTGAGCCTGACTCCCCATGGTCCTTCTAGCATGACCTTCAGCTTTTCTGTTTAATAGGTTTGAGATGAAATTTCACAGCTGTTGGAATCTGCATTTTTGTTATTACTGATCTGGAGACTTTTATCACATTAGTTGACAGTTAGTATTTTTTCTTTTGAAAATTGTCGCTTCATATGTTTTGACCACTTATATACTGGAGTGATTCCTTCATTTTACAGAGGTATACTTCATTCAACTTTTGTTTTCAAGTTTAGGCAAATGAAGTGTTATTATTTTTTTGCAAAGCAGTCAGGGTCAAGTGACTTTCCCAAGATCACATAGATAGCTAGTGTCAAGTGTCTGAGGCTGGATTCGAAGTCAGGTCCTCCTGAATCCTCTAGTGCTCTATCCACTGTGTCACTGAGAAGGGGCTGTGTCCTGTGAACAAAGCAGAATTGAAGTGACTCAAAAGAAACATGAGATGTGCAAATTTAGAGAATCCACCCCAAATGGTCACATGGACTGTTTGTGCCCAACCTGTGATAGAGCATGCTGAGCTTGTATTGGTCTGATCAGCCACAGTAAGACACACTGTAACTTGACTCTAACATAGTGATGTCATTTTGGTCCTCTTTGAGAATGAAGAACAAAAACCTATCTACAGAGGCAGAAATTAGGGCTCAAGGAGGTAGCTGGGCTTGACCAAGGTCACTCAGGTAGCAAATAGCAGAACTGATATTTGAGATGGAGTCATTTGACTCCAAATAGAACTCTTTCCACTGTACTAACCTCAGTGATATAGCCAGTGCTTTTGGCACTTGAGACAAGCACCCTGAAACATGCTCAGGGTGAGCTGCCTAAAACATCCTCAAAACAACTTTGTAATTCATGATAAAAAGAATAATCCAAGAAGTATGTAAGACAAATTCACTTGAGTAAGAGTGATAATTCATTACTGGACTGGCTTCTACTCTGCTGAAGGAATGCATGGATTATTTCTTTTTTGCATCTCTTAAATTTTGATGCCCTACACAACCCCCCAGAGGTATCACCCTAGTTATTGTCATCTTGCATTTCAACATATGGAAAGCCAGAAAACAATTCAAAATGGAATTTATGTATTGGATGGATGAAGGGAGAAAAGTAGATGGTATTTTGGAACAGAGGGTTGTTCCTAGTACCAGTTAAATCAGACTAGACGTACAGTCCTTTACTCTTCCTTTACCTAAAGATAGCCCTGAGGCCCAACCTCCCTAACTGTGGGCTTTCTGGGGTAGGGTCTGTGGTTGTTTTGTTCACTCCAGGTGCCATGAATGTACTTGCTTGGTGGTTTTCAGGTTTCAATATCTTCACAGTTTAGTGATCCCATATGAAATCTGGAATTCTAAAGTTGGGAAGAATAACAAAAAAAATCAATTCAATGGAAAAAAATTATTATGTGCCTACTACATGCAATAAGGCCCTATGCTTGGTGCTATGGGTACAACCTCAAAAATGAAACATTTCCTGTCCTCCAGGAGCTTACATTCTGTTGAAGGGATACAATATTTCCACAGCACTTTGAGGTTTGCAAATCACTTACATATCTAGCATAGAGGCTAGAGGCAACTGCAACTGGACTTCACAGGGCGTTCTGTGTACCTACTCTCCCCTGGTCTGTCCCTATCCATGTATTTGTGATTCTCTTCTGGGGAAGTCTGACATTTTAATAGGTAAAGAAGGCTCCCTAATTCTCACACATGAATTCTTGCTCCATTCCTCCTTCCCTGTCAACTCCAAGGACGATTCTATATTTCGTTCTAGTCTAGGGTTCCCCTCCAAAGTAGGGGGTGGGGAGGAGTAAAAAAAGATATCCAGTGTACAACTATCAATTGGATATGAAATAGATCTCTCATTCCCATACAGAAAATGTAATATTAACCCCAAAAGGATAATAGCATTCACTACAGAATGGTTAGAACAGAATTCACTTACTTATCACTACTAAGCCAATCAGTTACAAGGTTAGTATTCAGGCCTCATTGGAACATGAAACAGTTTTTTTAAGGATGCTAATTACCACTTCAGATTTTTACTTCTACTGAGCACAGTGTGATCAAATACTAACCTTGGTTTTCTTTCTGTTGATTTCTTTCTCTCTGATGCCAACTGTTTCCTTGTTGCCATCTTGTGCCTTCTACTGCTTAGTCATCCTTTCCCGGTAATGGTCAAACTTGTTGATGCAGATACTTCCCTCTGCCATCAGCCATTTCCATTCACTGGGATGCCACTACAGCCACCTTCCTTGTAAGGAGATGCTACTGCTGCTGCAACCACAGGTCTCCAGGCTTTCTAGGTTATCACAAAAAACCCTGAACCCTATACTAAAGAAAAGAAGACATAAAAGGGAAGTAGCCTTATCCCAGGCACAAATTTGCCTAGGTAGGACATATGCCCATGACTTATCATTGAGTAGCAGGAACAGCACCCTCCAAGAAACACTCCAACAGCTCAGAGTCATCCTCACTGCTTTAAAGCCAGAAGGAAGAGGGCAATCCAAGGGGCAGGCTGCTCCTTTAGTATAGTCATAGAGTCCTGACTCAGCAGCCAATTAGGGAACTAAACCCAGGGACAAGTCACAGATGTCTAGATGCCTGCCTGCTTCCCCAAGGTCACCAGGAATGTTGATTGAGCATGCACCAAAGAAGAGGCAGCCACTGGAGCTAAGAAGTTTATCTTATATCAAGGGTCATATAGCTCACAATGTTTGAAATAGAATTTGAATTTGGGTCTTCCTGACTCCCAAGTCTAGCACTTTATCTGTGTACTATAGCACACAGGAACAAGATAATTGGTGTAGGTAGAACACTAACAACCAGGAGGATTGGAGAAGGCTTCCTCGAGAAAGCAGAATTGGAGTTGAGCCTGTAAGGAAGGTGAGGATTCTGGTAGGCATTGGTAAGGAGGGAGTTGAAGGCTTCCTTGAGTGAATGCACAAAGGTGGAGATGGGATGCCAAATTTGGGGAACAGTTAATAATCCAATTTGCTTGGAACATAGAAGTCATGGAGAGGAGTAACCTGAAAATAAGACTAGAAAGACAGGTGGGAGCTAGAATATGAATGGCCTTGAACGCCAGGCTGACGTACTGTATTTCCTCCTAGAGACAAAGATTAAAGTCAGGAATTCACCCGGATTTTGTCTTGAGGTCTGAGCAAAGGAAAAGGTCTGTCCCCAATTTACTAACAACAAGATAGGAAATGTAATGGCCAGATTTCATCTAGTCCATTTCCCTGCCTTTCAAGCAGCTTCAGAGAAACTCTGTCAACTGGCTGTGTTTCTATGAAGTTTTTTAAGGACCTCAAGCAATAAAAACATAGTTTGACTTCTGATTATAGATAATTTCTATCATTTAGATTAAGTCCCAGCAGCCTACGAAGGAATATCTTCATGGTCTGGTTGTTACATAGGACAGGAAAAACAATCATTTTTGACCATAGTGTGGAAATATTTTTGGATCATTTTTATGACCAACTCCTAACCCTTACTAATTGAAGAAAATCTATCTTAAAGTCAGTAATCTGTAGTAGGAATCTTTTGTTTGTACACATGTGTGCATTTGTGTGTGAGCATGAGCATGTGCCTGCATATATGTGTGCATGACCTTTATGAAGTATGATCTATCACTTGCCAAAAGAAGACTCTCCAATTTAATCAGCTCTAGAATATTGGCCCCCCTCCACTACAGATGCAGGAGGAGAAATGAACTCATCGTCCTGCTCTCTGATGATCACTGATTTCAGAAATACCCAAGGGAACAGCTATTTCCCCCCCAGAGTACCATTTCCCCCATGCTAGCAGGAGCCATTATAAACTGAGATTCCTTATCAAATGTTCATTCTTATTGAGTGTCTGTGGTGGGGTGGAGGCCAGAGTGCGGGAGCAGTATTTGTGTAGCCACTACACCTCTTCAAATATTTGAATTTCAATTCAATTTAAGAAATAGTTTTTAAGTGTCTATACCATGCCAGTCACTGTGCTGGTTGCGGGGCTTACAGAGCCAGAAATAAAATTGTTCTTGCCCACTTCCATTTATCTCTAGGATACCTACCTCTACTTCTTCCAACTGACCCCCTTATGACAATGAATTCAAAGTCCTTTCCCGTCCTGGTCATCTTTCTCTCGACAAATTCCTGTTTGGTGATGTCCTTTTTAAATGGGTCCCAAACTGATCCCAACATGTAGAAATGGTCTGCCCCAAGCAGAGAGCAATGACACGATCACCCCTTCATTCTGGACACTGAGTTTCCATGAACCCAGAAATAGCCCTGCTCAGTTTCTTCACATGTAAAAAGAGATGACATCAAAATCATTTCCGGCTTCTGATTGCCTCAGTGTCCCTGCGACTCATAGGGAAGAGCTGTAGTTCTTGCCAAGAAGTCCTCTTGGAGGAGCAGATTGAGGGGGAAGTTTACCCCACTTGAGTTTTTGGAGTCACTTTGCCTCTTCTGTCTCACACCAGGCACTGTTTCAGTTTGTCTTTCGTATTGCCACCATGTTGCACAGTGCCTGGTGTATAGTAGGCACTTGATTGAGTGATTGCCTGATCTATGCAATGAATATATTAACAATACATTATATTTGTATGGCATATTGTACATTGCAAAGTACTTTGGAATGTATCTTATTTATCTGATTTAATACAGCAGCCTCGGGAAGATAAGTAGGCTAGGTATTGATCCCATTTAAGAGATGAGCAACCTGAGGCCCAGAGAAGTTCAGGGACTTACCCAGGGTCAGACAATAAATTGATACAATTAGAATGATTGAATGTTGTAGTTGGAAGAAACCTAAGAAAACATCTGATCAACCCCCACTGGAACCAGAATCCATTACATAACATCCATGGCAAATCATAGTCCAGAGAAGGCCCTCATTTGGATACGCTCCTAAAATGTGGTGCCTCTATGGACTGAGTGAGGCAGAGGACTACAATATCATCATTTCTGTCTTCCTAACGAACACACATGGGTTTTTGTCTGTTATATCACATTGTTGACTTTTTTTGTCATTTTTAGATTTGTTTAAAAAAAATTCCAATAGAGTATTTGATAAAGGAGTTTGGGAGATGACATGAGCAGAGTTGTTGGGGTAGAGAGACTGTTGGTAGTTGACATCGGTGTCTACTTTACTCACTCAATCATCTAGATGTTCAGTCACTGGGGAGGGAGGATGATATCATATTCCAGGAATGTCCCTAGGCCTCTCCTGAGTCTGTTCAATGTAAGAAAAAAAATGTCTATCTCATCAAGCAAAGCTTACTGATGTTGACTTTGAAGAAGTCCTCAACATCATTAAGGATTTGGGCATCATTCTCATCTGATATAAGTGTGATGGCCAAACCCTTAGTACCAAGCTCGCCTGTCTTGACCATCCTCCCATAGATAGGTGTCAAAGTCCTCTGGCATGTTATAGTTGAAGGTAATGATCACCCACAACACATCCTTGCCCCAGCCAAACAAAGTAGTGGCCACAAGAACATGGTACTGGAAAATTCTTAAACTGCTGATACTGAGACAGTTACTTCTTGGGGCGTGGCCCAACAGATGACAACATTTGGGAGGTGCTATGCCACTAGGAACAGGACCATAGCAATGTAGCACTGTACAGATTTCATGAAGATGTCCATCTGGTTGAACTCAAGAAGATCCAAGAGGTTGAAGAATTTCAGGTTGTTTTTATTATTCTTCTGTTTCGAGTAGTACTGTTGTGACCTAGGCAGCATTAGTTTTGTCTTTGCAACAGTGATTACTCTGGCCCCACTGCCTGAAGGCCAGATGTGTTACATTCCACCTCTCCTCCAGGGTTCTCTGGTGCTTTTACAGGGATCTGGGGGGCTCTAGTCTTTGTCATTGACTTAATCCCCCACTGATTTTGTTCCTACAATTTTTGGGGGTGCCCAGAACCACCATTACATTTAACAATCAGAATATTTACTTCAAAGATAGATCAAGAACAAACACATAAATGTCCCCCTAGCACCTGGAGCATAAGAGTATAATCCCCTCTGTACAACCTGAGTCTCTAGGGAGGAACTTAGTTTCATAGTTTACCTCAGTTCCTATATAACATTAGTCCCACCAAGTTCTGAGATCCAAACCTGTCCTGGACTTGAGTCTTGGCAGGGATTCCCTGTAGGGAGTGGCAACAACCTCAGGCTTGGAATCCTAGATTCAGGGTGGCCACAGCTTCAGTTTGAAAGGTCAGGGGACTCTGTCATCTGTACCTAGAACTGAAATCAACAGGGGCAACTTGGTGGCACAGTGAATAGAGCCCTAGCCGTGGCCCTGGAGTCAGGGGGACCTGAATTCAAATCCAGTCTCAGACACTTGACACTTACTAGCTGTGTGATTTTGGGCAAGTCACTTAATTCCAATTGCCTCACCTCCCCCTTCAAAAAAAACTGGAAAGGACAGACAAAATCAATCAGATCAAACTCCAAGCCCAATTTTGGGGGCTACAGGGCCTAAAGGGGGGAGGGGAAAGTGGACTTCCACATATACACACTGTAATGCCATGCATGAGCAGCTTCCCAAAAGAATGCTACTGTGATCCTGCCCTATTGGAAAGTTAGAGGAGTGATGGGGGAGGACATAGGAGAGATTAGATTGGGGGAGGGATCATACAAGAGGATGGCTGTTTTGAGGGG
>CM053582.1:41070139-41182706 GCA_028627135.1 Pseudochirops cupreus | reverse complement strand
TTTCTGGTTTTGGGACTCAGTCTTCTGGTATTTAAATGAATGCACTATCTATATTTCTTCTGTAGAGAGCCTGTTCCATTTTGTGATTAATAACTATATCAGCATATTTATAGTTACTGTAGGCATTGTGAATACTGCATTGCTGATACAGGCATGGAGGCTGATAGAGTAGGGACACTGAGTTTCAATCTACAAGTAAATATTAGTGTTCATTCTCCAGTTTTAATTCATAAAGGATTTTATCTGATTGGAGGTTCTATTCTCTTCTGTTGTTTTAATTCTAATTACTCTACATCTGGCACATACTTCCTATGGAGGGGGCAGGGTGGGAGAAGTAACTACTCATCCATTTTTTTGGTCACCTCTGTGATTGCCTCCTTAGGAACCTTCTTGTTGGTAGTCTGTCCATCACACAGAGAGGGAGAATCTTTCTAACACACCATTCTGATCCTACCATTCCTCTACTTAAAAGCTTGCAGTAGCTTCCTGTTGCATTTTGGAAAAGTATAAATGCTTGATTTGAGCACTCATGCCTATCTTTGCAGACTTATTGCATACCATTCAGCCCTGTGCCCTCCATGTTCTCCCCTTACTTCCACCATATCTTTGCTTATATACCTTCCATTCCTGAGATGGACTCCCTTCCCACTTTAGTCTGATAACATCTTTTCCTTCCTTCAAGGTTCAACTCAGGTGTCATATCCACAGGGAAGCCTTCCCTCTCATTCTCTTCCCCTGCCCTGCCTCCCCTCCCTTCCCCTCCTCCCTCTTCTTCCCTTCTGGTCTCTTCCCTTCCCTTCCCCTCCAGATACAAATGCTCTCGAACCCTCCCTCAGATGACTCCCAGCACTTTGCCTACATGTTTCCACTGCACTTATCTTGCAAAGCAGCATGGAATAATGGATCACATACTGGACCTCAAGTTAATGGCTGCCCCTCATGTTTGCTAGCTCTGTGACCATGGGCAAATAATTTCAACTACTTGACCTTCCATTTCCTCAGCTGTAAAATGGGAATGATGTTTGTAGTACTTAGTTCACAGAGCTGTGTGAAGCTCAAATAAGAACATGTACGTCAAACATGTGCTTTATAAACCTTCAAATCAATGTAACTCAATGCATTTCAATGATTATTTTAGTACTTTATACTATGGTTATTTTGGGACACACCATTTTTTCCTATTAGATTGTAATCTCATCAAGAACAGGGACTATGGCTTATCTAGCTTTATACCTCTATTGCCTAGTACATAGGGCCCTGCGCATATTAGGTGCTTAAATGATGATAGTTGAATTGAATTTTTGTATTGCATGCAAAACACTGCCTAGCTTCCAAATGAACTGATGAAGAATAAGAGAAATGGCTTAGAGATGTTTCTGCTTTGGGCGAGCGTACTTTTCAACGAAATTTGAGCATGCACCTATTTCCCAAACATCCTGCTGAATCGATGTTGATAATGAACATGGGGCTGTGAAAACAGCAACCATGGCGGCTGCCACCAGTGCCCTAAGGGTTAGGCTTCCTCTCTCATGGAAGATGAACATATGGCCATTATAACACTCTTGTCATCTGGAGAAAGGAAGATTTGCTCCACACTATAAATGTTAGAAAAATATTTATATGTAGGAAATTGAGGGGGGGGGGGGATTTGTTTGTGTAAGGCAAGGATGAGCTCACACTGCCAAATGAGGCTGGATCTGGGAAGTTGAGTGGATACTGGAGACCAGATGCCCAGATGTACAATGTAAGATTTTCTTGCTAAGATTCAAGGGCCATCTCTGCTCTTTGCAAATTTGTCTAGTGAACAGGTACTCAGGGAGAAAGTCTATGTGTGAAAGCGAAAGAGATGATAGATTTCAGGCCAGACACTGGAAGCCAGTAAACCTCGGTTCCAGTCCTGTTTCTGACCTTTGCAAGGTGGGTAGACAGACCTGTGTGGTCATTTCCCCCTCTCTGAGCCTCGGTTTCCTCATCTGTAAAATGAGAAATAAAATCCCATTTGCACTCACTATTTCAGGGGTTGTTGTGAGGAAAGTACTTCCCAAGCATTTATGTACATTAAGTACTTCCCAAGCATAATGATGATGGCAATGATGACGATGATGTTGGGATCAGTAGCTGAAGACCTGAGGAAGTTTCAGTCCACAAGCCACGGGAGGCAAGAGTGAGTTGACAGTTTTGAACTGATTTTGTCACTCCCAAAAAACTTTCTTAGTCTTCAGACTTCTCCCCAGCTGCCATGGCAAACCAAGCTCTGGAGAACTTAACGTTTCCAATCCAGAATCATCATTTTTGGGCCCTGCTTTCTTGATCGGTGGCTCCCCAATGATCCGCCACATCCATGGCCAGGCTCCAGCCTTGCTTCACTTTACTCCCTGGCCTTCTTCTCCCCAGCTGCCATGCTGAGAAGCTTGGGCAACCTGTCTCCCCACCCCCACCTCACATATACACCTTGATTTTCAGTTCTGGAACCATAATCAAAGCAACTCTCATTGCTCTTAGAAAAGGTGTGCCAGTCAAGTCCCTATGCCTCCAGTCACCACACTTGTAACTTTTGAAACCAAGATTATTTATTCCTGGTCACAACTCCCCTACATATATGTTGCCTCCTCCATTAGAATGTAAACTCCTTGGGGACAAAGACTGTCTTCCCTTTTGCAAATGTGTCCTCAGTGCTTATCACAGTTCTTGGCACATAATAAACATTTAGCAAATGCTCATTCATCATTCATCCATCCATTTTTTTCATTCATTCATCCATTCATTCCCCAGGTACCTAGCCAACAGGCCTGGTAGAGCAACCTCACCTGCTCCCATGGTTCACAGGGAAACTGGATCAATTTCTATGCTGTCAGTGAATGAATGAATGCCCCAGTTTCATCTAATAATAATCCAAGAGGAGGCCCCCTGCTCCTCCCCAGCGCCTCCAAAACTACCACTATGGAGTCTACTGCTATTCTGTCCTGTCTCACCATATAGACAACCCCTCCAAGTAGGACACCTAGAGGAAGACCACCGGCTTTCCCTCTCCCCCAAATGAATATCCAAGCTGTGGGTCAAGATTAATTGACCTTTGAGACCCGAGGGAGGAAGATGAAGGGTGATCCTATAGTTCCCTCAAGCTGTTGACCTCTCTCTCTCCTTCCTTTCATAACCTTAACTTCTACTTTCTCACCTCCCACTCAACTTTGCACCCTTTTGTAATCTGCTCTCTCCAAGAGTAATCTCTTAATTACCAAATTTGATGACCTCTTCTCAGTTCTCATCTTTAATTCTGCAGATTTGACAGGGTTGATCATCCCCTCCTCCTGGATGAGTTTTTCTGCCTGGGTTTTCGGGACACTATTTCCCCCTGCCTCTGCTTCTCCTTCTCTTTGTCAAATCCCCCTACCTCCACCACTTATATTTTGTATTTATCTGTATAGACGTTATTCGCCCTCTGTGTAATATCTTGCCTGCCCTCTGTGTAACTCCTTGAGGGCAGGCACTGTTTTCACTTGTTTCTTTGTAACCCCAGCACCTCCTGTAGCAGCAGGTGCCTAATATTTATTGAATGGAATCAAATTCTTTTAGAATTTCCTCCCAAGTCCTTTGTGCCTCAAACCTGATCTTCAAGTTTACCAAGAAGTAATGAATTCCCTTTAGTTGCTAGATAAAGCAGAAGTCTTTCTTATTTTGCCAGAATGTTGCTGGGGTGGTGTGAAGCATTAAAACTGGTCATTGCTTATGTAGAACTTGCTGTCAGTGAGCAGAACTTGCTATCAGTGACCTTGGGTCAGGAGACAACATAGCTGGAAACCTCTTTTTCAAACCCAAAGTTCTGCCATTTTGTTTCTTGTGAGACAGATTCGAGTTAATGAACCTGAGTTCCCCCTCTGGGTCCTGGTGCATTAAGTAGGAGGTATCTGGAATGGTGTCATCTGTGGGGAGCTTAAAAGAGTCCCCAGGCCTTCCCCATGTGCCTGAAATCCCCAAAGTTGAGGGTATTCCTTAAAGACTCTCTGGAGATAGGGATGGTTCACACATAAGTAGGTGTAAAATTATCTTGTTAATCCACTGGCAGCCAGTGTCACCTAGCACAAAGCAGGAGGGGGACTTTGAGGGACTGGGATGCTAAATGGGAGGGGGAAAGGTTGGGAGTCAGCACAGAAGAGTGTGAAGCATGAAGGCACTGGGCGTTTGGGGGTGATAAAGGGTATACCAACAAATCTGTACAGGACAAAGAGTTCCAAAGACATTGTGCTGAGGGCTGACTCTGCTTCTTCTCCCACTCCCTGTCCCCTTTCATTGCAAGGAGTAGGGATTTTTGTGTGAGGGTTTGAGACCTATCCAGTGGCTATGAAGTCTTTAGATGTTTGCAGGAGAATGCCAATTACATTAAAGAAATTGTTTTATATCACTCTCACGTGGAATATTTTCTGGTTTAATTTTCTCCTTTGTAGTTCTGCTGCAACATTTGGCAATTTCTGCCATTTCTTGCCTACTCTCCATTTGGCCTCCAACCTTTTTTCATATTCACGAGAGGAAGGAATATGAGACCAGGAGCCAGGAGACCCTGCCCTGTGTCCTTGTATAAGATGCATGATGTCTCTGGACTTCAGTGTCTTCATCTATAAAATAGGTGAGTAGAATGACCTCAGTGATCTCATAGGTCCCTTCCCGTTCTACTATTTTACAATTTCTATTTTGCTCCATGAAGTCTATCCCATGTCTTTCATGTGTCATAGAAAACAGAATTGAAAAGTACATGAGGTTCATTTCCCAAATGTAGTCGTTTAGTGTCACAACTGCATTGAAAAATAGATGATGATGTTTAGCGTTCCATGGCTACTAATTGTGATTTTAGAAATGAAGATTCTGTAGTGACCCAGGATGCAAAAAAAAAAAAAGATGACTGTGAAAGCAGCTGGGAAGAGTAATTTGTTTATGTAATAGTGTTTCATATGAAATATGATAGAAACTGAAATATATTGATCATCATTATTCCAATGCTTTTAAGTGCATTTGCCTCTTGGGTTTAAGGAAAAGACATACTTCTGCTGGGTTTTTAAGAAAAATGAATAGAATAAATTCAAGTGGCTAATTTGGAATGTTGCTGCAAAGGGTATGGGGAGGCCTGTTTGGCTGGGAATGGCTAGTCCGGGCAGCAGTACAGGAAGAACCCTGTACAAATGCAGTTCGGCAAGCTTCCAGGCCCAATGAACGTGGCAAATCCTTGAACAGATTATTTCATCATATCAGTAGCAGAGTTCCTTTAGCAAACAATTCCCATTTCCATTTCCAATATAATCAACAACATATATTGCCCTACCATATGGTTTATTTTTATGAATAGAGGTCACAATTCCAACTAGTCACCTTACTTTATTGCATGCCACATGCAAATTGTGCTGCTGGTGGGAAATACTGTCCAGGACAAGCACCATTGTTTTTGTCCTTAAAGGACATTGATGCTAATATAGTTCATTTTCCTTTGTTATTTCCCCACACAAGTATACTTTCTTTGGCATAGGAACAATATTAACGGCCTCCTTGAATATCACAGAAGATGTTCAAGATGTCTGATTCTTTTTTTGGTTGTTTTAAAGTGGAGACTCTATCCAATTCTACTCAGCTTTGTCACTTCAAGGTTAATTTGTAATTAATATGAAATAGAGAAAATATGATTGCATTGTCATTTTTAAAGGATATTTCTTAGTATGTTGCTGAATTCCAAACGGGATGGCATTTCAACTAGCCCTCAGTCTATCATGAGAAGTATAGAAACATCGATCAATCTGGTCGAGTTGGCAGAGTCTATATCCCATACCCTTTGTCCTTCAAAATAATCTTTCCATGGTACCTTTTCCCCCTTAACAAGAAATACTGTACACTTATTGAGCATATACTGTGTTATGTATGGCATTTGGGCTACTTGCCTCTAATGTGGCTACCATCAAGTTTATTTCAACACCATTTGTACCTTTGCCAAACGTAAGATTAAGTGAGTCCCAAGTATTACTTATTTGGGGGAGAGAAGAAAATGAACAATATAATTGTAAATCAAACCAAGTTTGGGAAAGAAATGTAACATGTGCCATTTATATAATTATACTGTGTGGAGAAGGGTTATCTGTTGGTTGATCTATTATAAAGGGTAAAAATAAATTATTTAGAGCCATTAGACATTGTGAGGGCCATTCCCCTCTTATGTTCTCCATATATGACTTCTAATGAAGTCAGTCAGGATTTTGCCCAAATTCCAGGGGAGAATTTTTTTCTAAGTACTTTCCCAAACACATTACACACGTTTAATTGGTGGCATTTGAAATAACAAGCATTTGATCCATTAAGTAGCTGACACATTGCTGCGTTTCACAGTGAATTTTATTTCATAACTCATTTTAATCTAATAACAGAGTCTCCACAATGCTTATTCAACACAATTCACAGAAAGGCATAGAATACATCTGACCAAACAAGGGGTAAGATGTGCTTACAATGGTAGAATCAATTGCCTTAAATTTTGGTGTGTGTGGTGTTTTTTTTTAAACCACAAAAACCTACACTTTTTATATAACGTTGCAATTTCTGTCAGCAATAAAATACTACTTTCCAAAACAAAACATGCAATTCTTACTTAGACACAAACATACTAGCAATAATCAGAAAATAGTAAAAGGACCATTCAAATTTAGATTATAGTAAACATTGAAACAAAGAGAACTATATATCTTAGCCAGCTGATCCTAAACATTTCATAGTCACCTTGCAGGTGCTCCATTTATGGTATCCATAAAACTTCCTTTCATTTGGAGAAGCATGGCCAACACTTGAAAACACTTCAAAACGATTCTAGTAAAAATCAAAACTATGGCAACATGAAGTACAAGATCAAAAAACACCTAAAAGCCTTTATGAAGCTATATGAATGTACTGCTCTTATCAACTGTTGTGTGTTAATATGAAAACATAGGTCTTCCTGATGTGACAATACAGAAGATCGTAGGCCATTAGCAAGCTCACTGAGGCTCTGGGTACCTGATGTTTCTATCCCTTCCTATCCCATACAAACTATTCCTCACACAGTAATTATAACCCCAATTTCCCATATTTTCTTTAAGGCTAAACAACTGATTTTGAATTAGATAGGGCTCAAAATAAATCTGTAAGGCAAGCTTTTTATGGATTCTCCGTGCCTGCCTTACTTTTTCTTTCTGAAGTCAGATCTTTCTTGTCTGAAATAAATTCTTTATTAGAAAAGTTTATTCTCCATCAGATGAATTGCTCTATATCTCATTGGAATAACACTATTGAAAGTTTTTCTCATATCTAATAATTATGAAGGTTTGGTCAATTATCCAGTGTATTGGGGGCCATTAAATCCAATCATCGAGGTAAGCAATTCCGCTCTCTGATACCGCTGACCTTTCTTCTTTCCTCAATAGTATGTTTTTTTAATTACCCAGAAAATTACCTCACTTCTTCACTTTGCTAGGCCCTTTAATGTCCAAAAGATTTTGTTTAAAGAAAGTGCTTTATAACTACAGACTTTTCAAATAAGCATTTAAAGGTACTGCCACTGACTTGAATGGTTGCGAGTGACTTCATGCCATATATACAAGAGCTTCGGGAATCTGATTGTTTGTAACAATATCATGACGAAATAAGCAGACCATGAGGAGCAAGACAGGTCACTTCTAGTATCTTCATGATCCATCTTGCTTGTCATGTGATGTGTGGATGGATTGTTTCAGCTGTAGGGACTAAGTTTGGGTCCCTTTTGCATGCTACAAAAGATGTCTGATCTGTTTAATTTTTTGTTCTCTTTTGATAGGATGTTGTATGTAGTTGTACCTCTTTAACATTTAGCCTTTTGATGTTGACATGAAATAGAAATAATACGGTGTCTCAATTAGAAAAAAATAAGATTGTGTCTATACAGGGCAGTTGTACTAAATCAGAAATAAATATTCTGATTGGGTTCAGTCAGTTTGTCTTATCTGGATGAAGCCGGAACTTCCAGGTACTGGGATGGCCCCCTACAAATAGGTTAGGTTGTCTGGAGTCGATTCAAACTTCGTTTCAGTTCAATTTGGCATCCCATCATGAGCACAATGCAAGTGTATTTTATCAGATGTGTTTAGATTTTTTTTGAGAGCAGCAGCAAAATGTCTTCACCAATTTTGAGCTCACTGTGTCACCTTTAGCTCTAACATTAGTCATCTGTCAACTGACATACCAAGTTGTATTAGCTACATGGAAGTCCAATGTGAAAATGTGGCCCCTGAACTAGAACACCTCATACTCAGTTTGAGCAGGCTGAGAGTTGGCAAATTTAGGCAATGGCAGAATAGGCAAACTGGAGGCTCTCCCTTTGAAATATATTGAATCAAAATTAGCCAACAAATGTAATACTGTTATAATTTGTAAAGGTTTATTAGTTTTAAAAATAGTTCATTCTATGGGAAAGATTATTTCAAAAATATGTTGTGAATTTTGACTTATAATTTATTACAAATTTGATTCTAAACTAAAATCTGATTTTTAAAATGTTTTGATTATTTAAAAAAATAATTTTCTGAGATTTGCTTAAGATGCCAGCCCATTAACTACTTCTTTCAACCCCTCCCCCCTCAAAGTGCAATTTTACATCACTCTCAACTCTGGCATCTTGTTTAACAGAGCAATCAAATTAAGATATTTTCCTCCTTTAAAATGCCTAGAATTACTATTTTATTCAGATTTAAAAGTGCATGTTCCTCTCCAGAATTATAGTATCTGAATTGTTAAGGCTACTATAACACTGTTTGATAAGGGAAATCCTGAACAATTTGACACCTCTTAAACTGGATTCTCCTACCGTAACTCCGGGAAAGCCGCTTTCATTGAATTAGACTGCCCTTCATGTAATCAAAATCCTGCTTGACTCTAAGCAAGCAATGATGGTTGTTAGGCTAGGCATTAAGATTGAAATAGATGTCTTTTTAAGTTTTGTAAGATTCTGAGTGAGAATAAATTGAATTTCTCCACTCTGAGAGTGGTATCATTAATATTAGCAGGTAGTGGGAAAGGTAAAAGGTCCATGTTATGAGAAGAATTATGAATAGTTGCTCTTGGAGCAAATGTGTCAACATTTGGGAAATTTAAAGATTATCCTAAAGATTTGGACACCTCTTTGTCCAATTTTTTGATAGGTTAAATTTGGTTTTATTACAGGTAATTTAACATACGAAGTGATTCCTCTGTAAAGGACTCCTCACTGAAAATGATATGCTTCTGCTCAATATGATAGTAGTGCAAAGGCACTTATCACACTCATCTCTGCCATCATTCTCATGGAGACCATGGCTGTGTATATGCTAAGTCAATAATTTACTTGTAGGTTTCTGGGTTACCTCTATTACAGAGAAGCAAATATGAGCATCCAGGGCTGTCTATCATGTCAGAGCGAATTACTGACACTTGAAGGAGATGGGCCAAATGTCATCGATGATCTGTATAGAAATAAGTGCAGTGTAATAATTCATTTTTAAACCACTTGCATTAATGCCGGTAAATAGTAACCCTAAATGCCAGTTGTACCTTTTGAATTCAGGTAAATCTGAGTTGAGACTATAATCAAATGTTTAGGCATTTGGGCACTACGCAACTTCTTTGAGAAGGCCCAACTGCTCTAGCTCTTGCTCCATGTTTCAAAATAAACTCAGGTTACTTCCTAACCAAAAAAGCTTAATCTTACTACCCCAATTTTCTCTAAGATGGACATTAAAAACATTAGCTAAGGAAAGGTTTCTATATATGTCATAAGTCCCCTCTCCAATAACTTTACCAATTGACAACAAGTTTGATATCCATAAAATATAAGAATATTCTGAAGAACCCTACATATGTGGGTTACTAAAGTTGTTTCACCAGGTGAAACTCTAGTTAGTACTAGACCAAGATGTTCTTTCAGATGGATTTTCTGGGAAGTCAGTCTAATGCTGTAAGCTTCAGCCCAGAACACATGCAAAGATGGTCATGGGTTAGGGAAAATGCAAGGGTAATATTTCCCACCCCCTAAAATGGAATGAATTATATACAATATTGAGCCAGAGTCTTGTATGATCTGTACTGCTTCAGGAGGTCTGAAGGTCACTATTCAGTCATCTGAGTGAGAAATTTCCCAACTAATTTCTCAGCAATCTAAAATAATACAGCTTCTCAAAGCACTGGCTTACTCTGTATGAGTTGCTTATAAAGTTGAAGAGTCTGGTTCAATGTAAAACATTTTGGGGAGATGGTTAGGCATGGGAAGCCTGAAAAAAACTGAAGTCCTTCATCATCCACCTTTAAAGAACTGATTCTCTCTCTAGCAATACCTTTGAAGTTTCAGGTGTGGGTTCCCACTTAACAGAAAATATGTAATGTAAATATCAATAAATTTTGTCTTCCTGTCAAAAAGTATATTGAAGAGATAAGAAAGAAGTGTGTGGCTTTGCTGCCGTCAGTCTCATAGAGAGGTTAATTTTCCGGGAGTAATTGGGGCTCTGGTGCCAACCCCTCCGCAGAACACCTTGAGGATTCTCTTTTGTAGGCTATAAGGAAGTCACATCACCAGCTGATCCCATTTAAGAAGCGGATGGATTCCTCCACATTTAGGTACACCCAAATAATTTCAAATGGCTAGGGTTCAAGGCAAAAAGCTACTTTCAGATAATATCATGTTCTACTGATTCACCATCACTGTCAGAATTCTTCTTTAAGATCTTGTCGTGGATGATTTTTGCATGTGTTCTTGTCAGGTTGTTTCATGTTTCATAAGCATAAGATAAATTTTGTTTGTTCTTTATTAACGGGCAGTCATCAATGATTTCAACTAAAAATATGCTGAGGGTACAATCTGACTTACTATCTTTCAGTGAGAAAATTGCACCTGGTCTTTATCTACCACTCACAGGTGGATTATTAGTGCAATATTTCCCCTTTGTATATTACTTATTACTTTGTCCCAAACATTAGCAAAGAAAGAAATGAGGCCGTATCACATTGAAATCAATATTAAAAGAAACGAAAGCTCTATGCTACATATATGTGTCTATACACACAGAAAGAAGGTAGTGTGGTGGCGTGAAAAATGTCAGATCTCAGAAATGTCGTTATTTGAAAAATAGCAGATTTGTGTACTTTTCTCTCTGGTGCTACTCTAAAGAAAACAACACCTGGTTGAAATACTTAATAGTTTAAAATGAATATAAGATTCTTAAAAGAAAGAAGCATAATATGGTCGGGAAATAAGCTTACCTATGGAACACAGTGTAAAATGGAGAACTAAGAATGCAAATCAGAAACCAGAAAAAGTGCTGGAAGTCTTCCAGCAGTGTTACATACGTTCACCCTGGAGGTTGCCTTCACCTTCTCCACACCATCCCCCAGAATACTGTTCACAGGTGAGTATGCGAAGAGGAGAAAAAAAAAGCAAAAATGTTTTATCTCATAGGTAGATTTGCAAACAACATATTTGATCTGCTAAGTAAATGTGAGAAAATTCACCATTGAGCAGGTCCACTTGCAGAATAAATTACAGCATTCAGGGGAAAATTGACACAGGCAGGTACTCGGGTGGCATGTTGGAAACTGATCTTTGGTAAAGACAAAAAAACCCCAAATACTTCATTTCCTGTTTGTGAGATTATCCGCTCCTATCCTATATACACAGACATCTTAAAATAGAGGACAAATCTAGAATGAAATTGTCAATGCCACTATGAAAAATTTTCAAAATGCCACAAACCTGCCTGGTTTTTCCCTCTGTTTGCCACTTGGCTTATGTTTTAGTTGGAAAATTGTTTACAGAACATGTCTACATGTGGAATTTATCATTTATCATTCAGTGAGGGAACCAAAATGACCTGTACAGGTAATTATTATATCTCTTGTATATCAGATGGTTTTTCATCTTTTCATTCACAGAGACTCACAAAAGAATGTTATCAATTCTATAATAAACAGAAGTCTTATTTGTGAGATAATGGTTACTAGCCTGCTTTCTCAAAAGTATTTTTGAACTATGTAAGGGAAGATTTTTGTTTTTGACCCTATATTTGTTGAAAAGAAGATCCATGCTTGCTGCATCCATCATCTTAATATCTTCTGAATACGGGACTTCTGAAATTAGGCATTTCTACTTGTCAAATAATTGAATACTTTTCTGATGTGGTAACTGAAAGGTTTAAATGATAGAAACAGTTCTGGTCACGTTTAATTATAAAACTTTGTGGCACTTGGCCTCACTGCGCATCTGTGTTTGGGAACTATTCTTTTCTTCTTTTCTATCAAAGATGAAAACATCTCTAATGCCTTTTTTAGGACAAAGTCATTGTAAATGGTAAAGTCACAGTTGGGTTTTTTTGTACTGTAATTTGGGGTTTTTTTCATGGTCTGCCTTTATGAATGGTATATGGTATAAGCTGTGACTGATAGGAGATAATTGATAACTTGAAAAAAAAATTGATCCTAAAATCAACGGGATTTGAAAACATGCTTTCAGAAGGTCTTTATTTCAGCTGGTTCTCTGCTCTGGTTTTACTTAAAGCAAACCACTCTGCATATGAATGTGCAGTGGGTATGACTGATAGATGAATGGATGTCCATGAGCCACGTAATAGCTGTTGAAATTTCTGTTGGCAACGTATGGAGCAGGCTGGTAATAGCAGGTTACATTGGCTGTATTGGGTAAGATGTTTTGTTCTCCAAGCACTTTTAGAGCCAGAATGGTGATCATATTCAGGGTCTGTCTTCTTTCATGCCCCATGAGGCAAACGGTGCTTTCGTTGACAATACCACGCAGGGTCATAAGGTAGTCATATTTGTTCTTCTCTTCACCTATGAAATGGTTATGTAGGTAGGACTCGATCTTCTTTTGCTGCTCTGTCACATCAGGGAAATCAATGAAGAATCTGGAACACATGTAACGTTCTAAGGTTTTGATTTCTGTCTCACTTTCTGGCTTGAAATCACGGACCAGTAGGTTGCTGTACTTGAGAAGGCCCCCACCTCTAATTTCTTCAGGGTTTCTGGTGGAAATAAGCCTGTGTTGCAGATGATTCATTGCTTGTTCGAAGTCTCCATACACACTCTCTGCCACAATAAGAGGGGAGGTTTCTTCACTCAACACATAATTGGCATCTCTGTAGACATCTAGAAGGTTGTTTAGGATTATCTGAAAGGAATCAACACTGAATTCGAATTGGCGTCTCAGTGAATTGACAAATTTGAATTCCATGTTCTTCCCAGTGTTGTTTGACAGAGAAATGAGACTCCAGCGGTCATGCTCATTGGAAACTTTCACCATCTTCTCAACATAAGCATCTTTCATGGTCTGTGCTGTGATCTTTTCTTTATTGACACCTTTTGGTAGGAAGTCTTGCAGACAATTCAGAAGACCCTCCTTAACAACATGAAATTCTTGCTCGCCTAGATACCCAATACCAAAAACGATGTCAAGATCCTTATAAGTGGTTCCATTCTGCTTTGCAAGGATGTGGCTGGCTGTTGAACCATTCAGGCGGATATCTTTAATAATAATCTCTCTTCTTTGGAGCTCATCTTGCACCACAAGGATGATATCCTTTGTTTTCACTTCCAGTGTGGGAAAATTTCCTCTTCCATGAATTGGTACCACTTCACTTAATACGTGATCTAGTATTTTAACTTGATCCCAGGACAGATTGCTGAATCTGATGTCTAAGTTGTCAGACATTGTTGCGTCTGTAAGATTAACTAGAAATAAAGAAAAAATATTTTAAAACAGGTTAGATTCTTAAGTATAGTATGTCATTATGTAAAAAAAAAAAACTTGAAGAAAAAAGGCTCCCATTATAGAAAACAAGTTTTACTTAGACGCAATAAGTTAACAACCAGGATTTTAAATCTTAAATCTTAAATAAATGTTTAAATCTTAAATGTTTGATTTTAGACTTGAATAGTCACAATGAACTTGTGAGAACAGTTAAAATCCATTGATATACAGACACAGCTATATTTTCAGGATAACATTTTAATTCCAGTAGATTTATACTTTAATATTAGTAGTCTTCCTTGTTCTCTTTTCAACTTGATTAATAATTTAGTTTATATTTGGATGGTAGTATTCACCTAGTTCATGAAATAATAATAAGTGCTTTCATTCAAGACCCTCAAAGTATTTCACAGATATTAATTATTCAGGTGGGAGTCCAATATAATGATCCTTTACTAATGCTTGATTTCAGAGAATAAAATGTTCTAGGTAAAATGCTAAATCTCAATAGCACAAAAGCTAGATAAAAGCTTTAGTATATTTATAAGAAAAAATTAAATGCAAACCAAGACAGCAGAAACTTAATTAAGACTTAACAATATTGGTCCCAATACCACATTAACATGTGACTGACTATATGTAGCAATGTTACTAAAGAAAATAGGATTGTCATATGGTTGCCAAAAATGCCAATATAACCTTAGCTTGTGTGTGTGTGTATGTATATATATATATGTATATATATATATATATGTATATATATATATACATATATATATATATGGAGAGAGAGAGAGAGAGAGAGAGAGAGAGAGAGAGAACAAGAGACCTGTCATTTTTAGTTCTAGATGCTACATTTTAGAAGGACTATCAACCAGTTGGAGTGGTCCCAGAGGAGAGTGAACCAGGATTATGAGAGATCTGAAAACCTGTTATATATGAGAAACAGCTGAAGAAACTGAAGACATTGAGCCTAGAGAAGAGAATATTTGGTGGGGAGAAAGGGGTGGCTAGGGAATGGATGGGGCAATTGCTTTTACATTCTTGAAAGATTTTCTTTTTTGTCAGGAGTAGATATAATTGCTGGACATTATTCAAGAAGGCAGAGTTAGGGCACATAATGAGTAGAAGTTAGAGGGAAGCCGATTTCCACTCACTGTAAGGAAGAATTTTCTAATTAGAATTGTCTCATAATAGAAAAGACTGTTTTGTTTGGCAGTGACCTCATCACTGGAAAGCAGAGACTGACTACCTATCAGGAATGTTCTAGAAGGGAATCCAGTATGAGATAGGTGGTTGAACTGGATGATCTCTGAGTTCCTTTCCAACTCTAGCATCCTATGAAAAGGACATGTAAATAATACAACATATTACATGAACATTTGTGGTGTCTCAGAGTGGTATAGTGGAGAGAATATGAGACTAGGAGTCAATAGTTCTGGCTCCTAGCTCTGCCTCTGCCTTTTATTAGTTGTGAGACTAGTTGTGGGAAAGTAACTGAACCTCTGGCCCTTTTTCTTCATTTACAAAATGAAACCTGCCTTAAGTAACTCACAGAATTATTCTGATGATCAAATTCCATATATGCATGAAAGAACTGCAAAAATTGTAATGGCTATACAGTATTAGAATTTCAAGGAGCCATGATTTTGTAGGTATTTGATACCAAAACAGATCACAACCCTTCTATGACTTAATCTTCAAGAGCTGCTATGACTAAAAAGTCATCATTTGCTGGTAGCCCTGGAAATAAACCTATCTGAATTTAGGCTGGTCTCTGGTACAACACTGTCACAGAGTCTATATTTGAAACCTTTCTGGCTTGTTAGAAGCTGCCATATGGCAGATTCTGAGAACTTAGAACTTATTGGACGTGTGATACCTTACCATTGTTGTACTATACATAATAGGCTTTCAATAAGTATTTGTTGCCTGAACAAATGATTTATACCTGTTGATAACATCCTGGTATTTGAAGTGTTATTTGCATATAAAAACCATATACAAAGAATTGACCGATGATGTTCATTGTCAGTGACAAATAATTTTTACTTTTTATCAGTAGCTAGCTTTAATAACTTGAAATGAAATAATAAGGTGTAGAATTTATAATAGACTTACTACAAAGAACTCAAGTGAGTTTCATAAAAGCTAATATTCTTTATCTTTCCAACATCTGTAAAATTGCTAGAAAATGTATGACCCCAATTTTATGGAAAATAAAAATGAAGGGCAAAATTTTTTAGACTCTAAGAGTTATCAAAACAAGAGAAAAAAGGAAACACAAACACCAGCTACCTAAGCTTTCAAAATGCTCACTGCAGATGTGCAAGATGATCTCACGGAATTTCACAGGGGGGGTATGTAATTAAATTTGTGTTATGTGTATGAACACCATGGATGCAATTAAATATAATTATACAATTAGGTAATTAGGTACAATTACAGTGATTACATGAATCTTCAAAGACTATTAAGCAGCCTGTGCCAAATAAGTCTACAAAAGTAAATAAAATGTACAGTTAAACACTGAGCCTGAAAATTCCAACCACCAGTTTGCCACTGGTGACCAAAAGCTTCCTTCTATCTTAAAGACGTAACCTGGGGCTGGGGCACTTTTAACCCTGGGCCCTTGTTCACTATTCTTCTGACTATATATCCAAATGATAGGGAATTTAAACAAGGCTTCTGAAAATGGTTATTTGGGCTGTTCAGGATGACAGAAAGATCTGGACATGTTCAAGACTTTGTCGTTCTTTGCTAGATTTGAAGTTAGAGAACATAAATTTGAATCCTGGCTCTGCTGCTTATTACCTGTGTGACTTAAGCAAATCACCACATCTTTCTGGGCCTCAGTTTCTCATCTGTAAAATGGGGGATTGGGATAGCTTATAAGATCCCTTTGAACTCTAAATCTATGATCCTATTTCTGAAAAAAATTTGAAACTAGGACATTTTTAAATATTCCAAGCATTTTATAAATATGGAATTTATTAATGGCAGTACAATGTTTTCTAGAATTGGACCCAGGTGTCCATTCTCTAAAGTATCTAAATATATTTTTAGAATAAAAAACCCTTCTATTCTTTCTCTCTCTCTCTCTCACTCTCTCTCTCTCTCTCTCTCTCTCTTTCTCTCCACCATCTCTCCTTTTTCTTTTTTGTTTTTTTTGTTTTGCTTTGTTTTATCTTTTGGAAGAGGGAAGGCAGGGCAATTGGAGTTAAGTGACTTGCTCAAGGTCACGCGGCTAGTAAGTGTTAAGTGTCCAAGGTCACATTTGAACTCAGGTCCTCCTGACTCAGGGGCTAGTGCTCTATTCACTGCGCCATCTAGCTGCCCCCCTCCCCCCTTTTCTGAATATATATATGTGTATGTGTATGTATATAGTTTTGTATGTACCTATTTATATGTTGTTCCCCCCATTAGAATGTTAATTCCTTGAAGGCAAAGGCTTTTTGCCCTTCTTTGTGAGGATCAATGAATTGGTTTGTGATATCAAATGAAAGGGTTTGATATATAAATAAAAACAGTTTAATTGATTAAATAGCAAAAGACTCCAAAAAGATAACCCGAGTCTAGAATGTAATTATTTAAATTAATGACAGAAAGCATAAAGCCAAAACTGCAGAGATAATTTTCACGTTTTGTTATCCACGGCCTCTGTATTTGCAATACTGTTGAGCAAAATCCATACATTTTAAACCATACTTCTGTCTTACTGTACACATGGATTTTTTCAATAAGCTGTCACCCTGAAAACTGAAATGCAAATATTTTCTGAGCCATGTGAGCAGAAAAAAGAATGAAATTGCTTTAGCAATTTGTAGCTAAATTCTATTAATCTTTTTCTCAAAGGTCATAAACACTGCTCACTTTTTCAAAATCTCCAACCCAGCTCATAGATCAATTTTATTATTTATTGGAAACTTTCATTTAAAAATCAGTAAAAAACAAAAAAAAAAGTTTATAAACCCAAAAGGTAAATTAACTTTCAGAAATGATAGAACAACAATAACAGCATTAAGGGGTTTTAAAAGCAGAATATACACATTTTATAAAATGTTTTTAATCTTTCTCAGACTATATATTTAAATACACAATACTGGTACTAGATGCTATTTCAGTTTGATAATTAGAAGGTCTAGCTTCTCTCCTTTCATAAGCAGTACTCCTATAATGGAAACTATCTTTTCAATAACAAGTCACATTGTTATTAAACTGGGAGCTAAAGAATGAAAAACTGATGATGCCAATTCATTTATTGTTGTTTCCCTACCATCACAAATTTTCAGAGCCCAAAATGATTTGTTTCCACCTTGAGTATCCTTTCTCTCCAAGTATATTCATACTAGGTTGTGAATGTATTTGAATGAAGAGGGCGTCCTGAGAGAACTTTTGGCGGAGGAAAGCAGATGTAGACAAAGGCCTGATTACTTCTCTAGGTCTCGAATTCTAACTTCTCCAGGAAACTGCCCCACTATCATCCTCACTCTTTCTCATCTCCAATCTCCCTGTCTGCAGGATCCTTCCCTGCTGCTTACAAGAACATGCTCATGTCTCGTCAGTCTTTAAAACCCCCCTAACTTGATGCTCCCATCCCCAGTAGCTATCATCCTGTATCTCTCCTTCCTTTCATGCCTAAAATCCTTGAAAAAGTCATCGACAGTTGGTATTTATTTCCTTCTCCACTCAATATCTTCTAAACTCTGCAGTCTGGCTTCTGATCTCACCATTCAGCTGAAACTTCCCTCTCCAAAGTTACCAGTGATCTTTTAATTTGCCAGATCCAATGGCCTTTTTTCAGTCTTTACACTTTTACCTGTGCAGCATTACAACATTGTCAATCACCCTTTTTTTTTCCTGGATACTTTTCCTTCTTTAGGCTTTTGTGACACTGCTCTCTCCTCATACTCCTCCTATATATCTGACCATTCCTACTCAAGCTCCTGTGCCAATTCTTCCTATATTTTGTTTCTTCCAACAGTGGGTCTCTCCCCAAAGCTCTGACCTAAGCTTCCTCTTTTTGCTCTGTTCTATCTCAGTGGTGATCTCATAAGTTCCTATGAGTTCATATGATCTTCAAATATACTTCCAGCCCTAGTCTCTTTCTGAGCTACAGCCATGCATCTCTAACTGCTTCTTGGACATCTCAAACTGCAACTATTCTGAGATTTCACCTCATACCCACCAAATTTGAAAAGATGTTAAAAGACAAAAATATGATTAGCTTTCTGGGATAGCAGTTGATACTTCTTCTATGCCTGTTTCTTCTTGTCACCATTAAGAAAACTGCTCAGCAATACTATAAAGAGGTTCGTATAATTTTAATTATAATTTCATTATGGAGAATAAATTGATTTAACTTTAATTTTAAAAATCTTTTATAGAGGTTTTTTTTTACCCTGAGAGGTAGCATGAAAGAGGCATTACAATTCTGCCATGATCCCAAATCTTTTTATTGGAGAAAAATGGAAGTTGGTGCAAGGCTAGTTTTTAGTTCTTGAGACTCTTCCACATAGTCATCATGAGGCTCTATTCACTAACCCCACCATAATGATCAGGAATGAAATTGAAAGAGAACAAACCACATTTCAGCTACCAAATCTGAAAATATTTCCAATAAATTACTGCAGAAGTTGAGATTTTCTGACTCAGACAATTCCCAAATGGGATAACCCCCACCATCACATGTCTTCTTTGATTCACCCCCTCATGTATTGTGAAGTATAATCTCACAGGTTTCAGTTTGGATGAGGTGTTAAATAAAAAAAAAAAACGTCGAGCATCTCAAATACATAATGGTATCACATTTTATCACATGGTTAGTTTCGAGAGAAGCAACTTGCCATGTGAGGATGGGAATAAGATCTGAGGCTTAATCACTTTTTCTAACTAGCTGTGACACCTCTGGTAAATCACTTATCCTGTGTCTCAGTTGCTTTATCTCTAAAATGGGGTTCTATTTTTGGAAGTATATGCTTTTATCCACCAGGATAAAAGGACTTTGAGAGATCCCCCTCCCCTCAGTGTTAGAATATGAACAAAGTTGGCAACCCTGAAATCTCAGTTCTAATAAACCTTTATAGTTATGACTTGTTTCTAGAGTTGCTAGCTTCAGAACCAACTGTACAACTAAGAAAGCTTTAATATGTGGGTGGAAAACTTCCAATTTTAAATATGTGGCTTTTTGGTTTATGTGGTATTGACATAAATAAATGAGTTAATTAAATGGACTGAGAAAAACACATATTGTGGCCAGGTAATATGTGTTGGCATTAATTAAACATTAGTACCCTACTTGAAATACAAACTGCCTTTCATATGCTTTCTTTGAAATCACCACATGTTAATAGATTATTCACTTATTAAATGCTACTATATCGAATCTAGATTATTTGTTTTGAATTTAAAAATCTTCAAAATTAGGCCTCATATTTATCTAATTTATTCTTTGACCCTCAATACACACACAAAAAGGGAGGATTGCTTAGCCTCTGTCTGGCATCATTAACTGTCTATATGTAGAACTTTCCCCCTGCTCAAATGGTCAAATCTTGTACATAGACATAGCTCTAGTGTGGGGATGGATGGGGCTTACACAGTGAGGCGCCTCCAAAAATTCAAGAATGTAATCAGCAAAAGTATCATAATATGTGTCCAGTGCTTAGCACAATGCCAGTCACATAACAGGTTGTCAATAAATGGTTATTGACTGATTCTGTGTATGTGTGTATACATCCTATTTAATATGAATATTTATGCCTTTATGCTTGAACTCTCCTCTACAGGAGTATGCTTTTATATGTCAATCAGAATTCATGGCTGATTTAACATTTGCTCATCTGACTTATAATTTGCCTCCAATACAATTGCAAGCTCAGTATCAGTTGGCAGTGTGATATGGCAAGCAAAATGGTTAAGGTGACCAGTAGGCTAAATTAAGAAGCATGAGATCATGAGGTCAGAAGGTTCTACTACACTCTTCCCAGGTCAGATCATGTCTAGAGTAGTTTTATTTAGCTCTGGGTACCACATCTTAGGAAGTTGGAGATTGTCCAGAGGGGAGCAACCAGGATGATAAAAAGCCTCAAGTCAAAGCCAAATGAGAATTGGCTGAGAACTAAGTACATATAATCTGAAAAATAAAAAGTCTTAAGGAAGTCATCTCTTTCTTCAAGTATTTGAAGGGCTGTCATGTGGAGAACTTATTAAACTTATTCTGCTTAACCCCAGAGAAGTAGGACCAATAGATGAAAGTTGTGAAGATGCAAATTTAGACTTAACCTAGAGGAAAAACTTCTTAAAATTAGAGTTCTATAAGAAGGGAATGGACTAACTCAGGAAGCAGAAGGCTCTCTGTCATTGGTGGTCATCAAGAAAAGACTGGATGACCATTTGTTGAGTATGTTATAGATTAGATTCTTGTTTAAGTGAAGGTTGGATTAAACGGCCTTTGAGGTTTTTGAGACAGATTCTGTGAAAAATTTTAGTACTGTAAGAAGGAGGAAAAAAAATATGATAATCTCATTTTACCCTTAAGACTGCTTTTGAATCTTACAACAAAAATACAGGTAAAATTATAGGTAATTCTTAATCATCTACATATAGAGAGTTACTTTTCCAATATCTGTGGTAGCTCAGTTCCAAGTCAGTTTTCTTTCACTAGCCTCTTCTCAATTGTGCAGCTACGATGTGCCCTGGAAATGTGCATTGGCTGACTTCAGATACAAATATTAAAATATAACAGGTCTTGCCCACAAGGAACTTATATTCTACTGGAGGGATACACCATGTACAAAGATAAGGAATACAAAGGAAATAGCAGTCACCAGCGTTATTGAGAAATCTAATCTAAATTTGCTACCCAGAACACAGACAAAGGCCAAGTTCTGGTAAATGTTCACAGTAAGAAAAGAACCAATAGTGTTTTTAAAAATTATTTATTATTCCCAATAGTGTTTTGCTTTCACTTAGTGCTCTAAGCCCATCAGAATGTGTTTGCTGAGCTAGCTGTGGGTATGGATATTTGTGGAAATGCAAAAATATTTTCATAGGTTATAAAACCTAATCACAGGCAAGAGCCATTACTTCAATAACCCTAAAATCCCTATAATATGAACAATTATCCCCAGAAAGTTAACAATTTAGACAGAAGCATAATAAATGAAATGCCTAACAATTCTTCCCTTGAGGTAACCCTCAGCAGTGCTTACACACATACACATAGATAGATAGATAGATAGATCTATAGATAGATATAGATATAGATATAGATATAGATATAGATATAGATATAGATATATCTCTCTGATTGTGCTTTCTGTCAACCACTTCTGTCAGTCACCCTTTTCCTTTTCCTTTTTTAACACTGGTCATGGTCCACATGGCTGCAGTAAATAGGGATGATGTGAAAAAGACCAGGTTTTAGAGTAATCAATTGCTGCAACTTACTTGAAAAAGCTTGGCAAATCAAGTCAATTTGCTATGTTTTCATGTGAAGTTATGCAGGGATTGACCTGTAAGACCTGCTGCTTTGTTTTGCTTTTTACATAGTCCATGCTAGCAATCAAAGGACTGGGTGTCACCTCCACCTTAGTAGCGGGATAATGCTGGCAGAAAACACAATTGTGGTGTGTTTACAATATTCTTTCTCTGTCCTCAACCTTAACATCTATCTATATGAGAGAATTTTCTAGTCATCCACAGGCTGTTGTTTTCTATCTTTATTAATCCTTGCACTATGCCTTCAAAGAGAATGTGAAAACACTTACACTTACAATGGAAGGACTTCTGCCAAATAATAGTTAATAGGACGACTCACTAGAGTAAAAACAGGAACCATCATCTTGTCATTGATTAAAAACAAGAACCAATCAGGGGAAACTATGGGGGGGGGGGTGGGGGAGAAAAGCAACAATAGAATTCTTTTTGAGGAATCATATCTTAGAGTAATCTGATTCATATAATATACCATAAGATGCCTCCAGATCAGGTGGCAATCCTCACAATAATCTAGCATGATTGCTCTGAAGGAAATTATGAAGGCAACTGAGTATGCTGGTCAGTCTTCCTGGCCAAAGTATTTATGGTGTCACAAAAAAGCTACATCCCTGCCACTTCTCCAAATTGATCTTATAAAATTATTTCTTACAACATAAAGAAAATTGCAAAAAGAGAATAGAATTTTATGAAGTTCTTGTTGAGGTTGTGTCTCTCTTTCCTTCCCCTTTGTACCCAGCCAAAGGATTGAAATAGGGCTCACATCTATGGCTCTAGGACAACATAAAAAATGACACCAGGTAGCAGACCTTAAGGAAGATTAATGAGCATTCTTTTTCCCTATTCCCAATTCCTTTCTATTCCTTTTTTTAAAAAGAACTTTATAAGCCACTTTGTTTGGCTATAGGTGGTTATTTGGTCTATTGTCTTAGTTTAGGGCTTACAGGTAGTATTATGGACAGGATTAGGAGAGTGAATGGTTGGAATTGTGAATCTACTGACATTTTTTAATTTAGCTAAAAAGTTGGTACAGATGATTCTAGGAGTTTGGCAGTGAAGTGGAAGAAAAAATATCGTCTGATAGTTTCAGGCAATGGCTGGATCACATGAAGGTTTTTTTCAATTTTCTAGTTTATATTTTAGATAGTATGCCATTTTCTTTTTGTTAAAGCTTTTTCCCCTTTAAATGTTTACCCTCGGTAACTTCATCTGCTTTCATGAATTCAAGTATCACCTCTGTGCAGATGACTTACAAATCTACATATCTAGCTCCCATCTATTTCCAAGACTTCATTCCTCTATATCACTTACTTGTTTGCTATTCCTGCTAAATGTTTCGTTGAGATCTCAACACGTCCAAAACAGAACTGCTTCTCTTCCCCCTCTAAATCCCAACCACAACTTCCCTCTTTCTGTTAGGAGAATCACCACCTTCTCAGTTTCCCAAGTTAGAAACTTTGGAGTCATCCCTGATCCTTGTCCTCTCATTCCCTCACTATAATGAGCTGCAGGTCATACTGACTATACTAGAAAATCTGGCCCCTTTTCTCTCCATTCACGTAGCCACAGTCTTTGAGGGAAGGGATTGTTTAGTTTTTTATCTTTCTATCCCCAGTGGCCAGGATAGTATGTTTTTGCACAGAGTACATGCTGAATAAAATGTTTACTAAAATTGAACACTGATACCTTGCAAAATTCTAGAACACATTTTTCAACTTGAAGTCTTCTTTCACTTTCTCTCACTCCCCCCATTCTGATCATTTGCCAAGTTTGGTTAGTTCTACCTCTATAACAGATCACAAATAATGAATAAAAGAGTGGGGATTCAATACAGTTTATATACCAACATCTTTTATAGAGGATGAAGGAGAGGAATTCTGTGAAAAACTTAACAATATTCCTACAAGCTAATAGAAAGGAAAAAATGTTTTTACAGATTTTTTTTTAGCAGATACCATCTTCTGTCATATAACTGAATGATATATTGAGAGGATATTAGATCCTTCTGTGCTTGTTGTTTGAGTGTAAGAAATATTTAAAGACTCTCTTCAAACAAGGCATCTTCCATGAATACATTAAGATCATAGAAGGATCAATGATATATGTCATCATAGAGACAATTTTGTTGAATCATCAGCTGAGTATCAACATCAAATAGGGAATAAAACAAGGAAACACACAATCACCAAAGGTGTTCATCAGTGTCATGAAGGACTGTCACACAACAGTTCTAAGAGAAGAGGAAGTATTTGAAAAACCCTAATGACAAAGTTCTCTAAGTTCTATGACTTGTAGGTAACAGTGTGCTTATTTCATTGAGCCCAAGCACACTTTAAGATCTCAATGAAATTTATAATCACTCAAAAAGATTGGCCTAGGCATCCTCATTGAAAAAATAAAGTGGATAAAGAATCAAATTACTCAGATTATGACATATAGTTGGACAGACAGCCTACTGAGTTACCAGAACATATCCTGGACAGGAAATCCAAATGGGCAATAAACTAGTCCCAGAAGTATAAAGGCAGTGATTAGTCTGGATGGATGACATTTGGGAACCTTCATAGTGCTTTCAATGATCTTGAACTGTTTGTTGCTACCCATTTTAGTACCAATATTCTCCTAGTGATGCAATAAGTGCGGGAGTCATGGAATACCACAATTTCAGAAGAATAAAAATTTTAGGCAACTCAAATGGAATCCAAATGGATTCCAAAATTGATGGGCTAAGGCAGGCTGTAGAATATTTCCAATGATGATGTATACATGAGAAATGAAGTCAAAAGACATGACTATATATTTGTATGATCAGAAAAGTAGGCAGGCAGGTCCCGTAGTCAGAGAGAGGGATAACAGAAAAAAATGTCTAACTGCTATACTGGTATCCAATAAATAGTAAAGGAACCAGAATAGGACCTCCAGTGCAAGGGGTTGATCCTCTACAGAGGATTTACCAAAAGACATGGACAAGAATCACACCGGTTAAGAGGACACAGACTGGTCATGATTTGCAATGATGAGATCACAGATGTATTAAAGTAAAAGCTCATGAGCTTGACTGTTGTGTGCTTTTCTCTCCATAGACAACCGTCAGTAGTAACTGGTCAAGTATTTAGTTTGGATTTTTTTAGTGAGGGGGTTGCAAAAACAAAAACTTAATTTCAGTAGTTATATTTGTCCCTCTTGTGATTCTGGATGAGTAGTAAATTTAAAATATCAAGACACTGTAACAAAATGGAAACACAAAAGAATGCTCTTTCTCCTATTATTTATCTGGAACATCATCTTATATAGGTCTTCCAGAATACAATCAACTCTTACATGTGCTAATGAAGAGAGATATCAATAAGGATATTCCAAACCATAGATAATATCTATTTCATATATATTTTGTTTATCATTACAGATACATTTCACCTTACAGAATATGCATTTTTCTTTAAAAATATACATATATATTTGTAAATCAAATTACATTTTCTCAATGAGTAGAAGTATAATTTCAGAGATCGTCTTCATTTCTGTTCTATCTTTGATTTGCAGAAGATTCTATGTCCCTAGAAACTCATAAGCAATACCTTAAGGCACCAGAGTACTTATGACTTGATTATTTTACCAAACTGAATTTTCTTATACTGGGTTTTCTCAAAACACTGCAGCTTAAATTATTTTCTTCCTTTTCCTCTTGCCTTTACCTACCCCCCAGCCAATATCCATATTAGATATACCTTTGTTATATTTATTTATGTTAGTTTTAAAGTGAATCTTCATTCCCCAAGTACACCCTGATGTGGTAATAGCCCAGACTCATTCTGGGATGGCAGGAAAATGCCAATCTGGAATTTAATTTTTAAATTTTGTGTATATGTAAAATATAAACATACAAACATATAGCACTACAAGTTGATTCAGATGTTATTGTTTTTCCCAAGTTTGAAAATTAAGCCTTTCTTAAGTTTACCATATAATCTTAGAACAAATTATGTGCAACTAGTTCCCCTGCCTGAGAAATTTAGACATAACTCACATAAGTGAATTCCTGTTCATCAGGGACTTTCAAGATGTTTTATACATACATATATATACATACAATATACATATATACATATGTGTGTGTTTAAACATACATATATGTTTATGCACATTGCATGTCTATTATATGATTATATATGCCATCCCTCCCTGTTGGAGGTGATGAGAGAAGTGTCATGGCAGCCCTCTCTTATTACAAGAAAAGCATCTCAACTAAGGCTACCTGCGTAAGACCAAGCATTGTCCCACTTTGGCACAGGACAAGACTCTACATGCCTAGATTTAAAGTACTTAATGAACAGTAATTCATTTCTATGTACGACCAATTTTGCTGAAATGAATTGGGCAAGAGTGCTAGTGTATGTGTATACATACATACATACATACATACATATAAATCTGAATACACACATAAGCATATGTATATCTTTGCATATAATCACATACATGTGTATATAATACCTTAATTCATCCATGTTGGGGTCAATAGAAAATTTATGTCACCTTTGCTGACATGAATATGATATATTCACTGGGAGACAAAAGCCCTAACCATGAACCAAGAGTGTGAAATGTCGCCCAGAAGTCTGCTATACTGGTTTTTACTTTCTCACAAATACTGAATATAGAGATGCATTAATTCATGGAGATGAAGCCTCCTTATCTTTGACTCACTCAAATCAGCATCACTAAAGCATTTATTGGGATATTCGGCCATCAATAAGTCAAGCCCTGCAGGTTCAAAGATAAACTGAGACAGAGGAAAAGCTTAACCACCTTCTTCCCTTCAATATCACCTAAACTCCAAATCAGGCCCCCATTTTGTATGCTCTGTAATATCTCATTGGAAGAACATACACCATTTTGCCTTTTTTTCTCTCTAAGGAAAAAGGCTGTAAAGGCTGTCATGTCACATAGGTGGCTGGGCTATATAGAAAAATTATATCTTTTTTATAACCTCCTAGTGGTAGCAGGCAGAAAAGATATAGTATTTTTTCCCACATTATCAGCTAAGAATAATGAGAAAGACAAAATCTTTGAACAATTTGTTATTATAACAGTATATATGGCTTGAAGCTTCTAATACTGCAGATTTTCTTAATGTTCTTGTAGATTTTTTTGGGTGGGGGACTAATTCATGTCACAGAGATGGATATCAAAGATGGTAGAAGCAGTGAGTGCAAGAAGGGAAATGATTTTTTTTTCTTACCAACAGAGAGTTTCATTTACCCAACTCCAGAAAAGGCAAATAAAAAGTAGACATTTCTTTTCAGTGTTTCTGATTATATAAATAAATGGTGTTGAAATGAATGTTCTGTTCTCCTAAGGAATAGTCATGTATTCCAAGCTAATTCTACAACTCAATAACCTCTTGTATGTAGATCACTGGTACCCTGAGTCTGCAATAATTAGGTATTTTTCTACATGTCTATCATATATCTTTGTGGCATTAAACTAATGCCTGAATGACCATTTTATCAGAAAAAAAATGCCTCCTGTTGCAATGAAGAGTCCTTTAAGTACTTTAAGGACACACATTTAAAAGAGTCAGGGATAAATATAAACCAATTTCATCTTAGTTTACTGTACTCTTACATGGATTTTTTTTATATGAGACATTGCGTAAGCCTTAACCAGAGATAGGTATTTTCCTTGTGGTTAGGTTATGATAAGGTCCAAACATAATACTTGAACTTTTAAATATGTGTATAGGATTAAATGGAAACCAAAATCCTACAGGACCAATTTTTAAAATTCTCAGTTGAATTCAAAGAGCTGAACTTTCACTGACAGAATGAATTTTGGTAACAGGAAAGCAAAAAAAAAAAAAAAAGAGGTTAGTTTTGAGTTAATCTATGTATTTGTAAAACACTATGAAGAAACTATTCTTTTTGGAAAAAATGAGCACTGACACTGAGCTCTCTGGACTTCCCGTGAAGATTTTCTTACAGATTTACAATGCATCTATCAGGTTTTATGAATATACCTCTATTCCTGTTTAATAGATTGTTTAAAAAATTATCCTGAATAGAAGACATTTGTTATAATATAGTATCAAGTTGTTCCTCTTTTATATGGATTTATTTGTTAACACCTAATATCTGAAAGATTTAATCACAAAGGCATATATCAAGTTAAAATCTGACAAACTACTGCTTGACTAGGCTAGTTGCCATTTTTAAAGGAAAAGAATGAACTTTTCAAAGGAATGTTCTAAGTATATTTCCAAAGTCTTTTAAATTTTTTCATTAAAAACCACATTGTGCTTAATCACAATGTTCAGGCTTATAATCCTCCTTGACCTAAAGTACTTTTAAATAAAAAAAGTTGAAATAATCTGCACTGCTTAATTTATAATTAAAATGTAGCTGTGCATTATTTGAAGAGTTACACACACAACAGAATAAAGGAAAAGAATGGGGTAGTCATAGTATTCATGCTAAGCTGCTATTTGCATACTTAAATAAAGCTTTTAATATTCTCTTGATGCAATTTTTACATTAACTGACCACTATGCTTGAGTCATAAAAAAGCATTTATATCCCAGAATATTCTGTCACTTATGCTATAGTTCAGTGGTGCTGTTAAATCAGGATATATAATTTAAAAATTCAGAAGGAAATTTGCATTATCTATTCATTTTCAAACATTACTCATTTTCAAATTTGGTCCTGAGGACTGAGTCACATCACTATCGATCCTTAACCAGTTCCATTTTAGGTCAATTCTCAAAGCCCTTTCAATTACAATAAGGTTCATACAACAATAATACCTGAATAGATCATTTTACTTTTGTCCTAATGACAGAACAATAAATGGGTTCATTGTCAAGATACATAAATCACTCAAAAATTTTACCCCTAGAGGGAATTGTGGGAGTGAAGTGAAATCTGTTTATTTCTGTTTCCTTGAAAAAAAAAAAACTATTAACCCAATACTGATAATTAAAAATGAAGTTAACAGCAGAATCTTAAAAAACTACATGTTGCTCTTACAATCAAGCCTTTATCTTACACCAAAAGATGATGAAAGTAATCATGGACATGTAAACAGAAGCTTCTCGTCATAACTCCTAGCACAATACACTTTCTACTTAAGATATTTAAACCTTCTTTGTCATTCCTTTCCCTTTATACCTGTAGGTTTCTAGATGTTATATTTTAACCATCTTTCTAACTGTAAGCAATTAGGAATCCTTGCAGACTGAGAATTTATCAAATTCCATGACCCTTTGACTTGAACATTATGGAAGGAGAGAATATATTTATTTGTGAAATTTCAAGACTTGGGACAAAGCCTCAATAAGGTCTTTAGATTCACCTAGGTGAATGATATATCATAATCACTATTTCAAATGAGCATTCTAGCTGCTGAAAAATCCAAAAGATAGTTAAGAGAATAAATCCATCCCAAATGGCAACTATAGAATTTTCAAAGGTATATGGGGTACAAAGAAACTGAGAAGAGGCTGCCCTCCCCTGGCTGTGTTCACACTCTCCTAACCCCTAAAGTCAGCATAGAAATTTTTACATTTTTTTCTCCCTAATGTCCCTCACTGCCATCAACTGTAAAAATCTTGCACCCTTCAAGACACCACCTCTTTGCTAACCCCCCATAAGGTCAGATCCCTAAGATAGAGGAAGAAAGTATAAGCCGCAGGAGGTAACAAGCTCCATCTTTCAGTTGCTGTCCTGTTCCAGGTACATTTACCGCCTCCTAGAAGGTTTTCCTGTGGCAGAAAGGACAAAATTGCCCTCCGTGTCAAAGGCACTGGTCAGCAGCAGTGCCGCGGCCACCTACTCCTATGGCAGGAAGTATCTCACAACTCAGGCTACCTGCCTAAAACTAAACATTACCCCAACCACTCTTAACAGGAGACAAGATTCCACATTCCTATAACAGCAAATCATAAGGTACATATATAAGCTTGATAAACCTTCAGTGTATCAATGTAAGAAAGAAATCGTGAAAAACTAGAAAGACCATGGGCTTTCAACAAACTGGCACCTCAGACCGTCCTTGTTAATAATACGGGAGAATCTTACCCCTGAGAGAAACTACTGCACACACAATCCAGTACACCATATCCACAGTGCACACACGAATACACTACACTAAGAGGGAAGAAAGTAGACACTCACCCAAACCGTCCAAAGAAGACTAAGGAGTCTGATTCTTCTTCTCCACACACCTCTTCCCCCTTCTCTCCTCGCCACTCGCTCAGAGCCTCCAAGCAGGAGCTTGAGAGGGGAGATGCGACGACCTTTGCAGGTCTTATTCCACTGTCTGGAATGGCATTCAGCAGCAATGTGGAATAAAGAAGAAAGAAAAGAGAGGTGAGTGAGAATAGAATAAAATTCCCTCAGTTCTTCTCTGGTGGTGTTGAGGTAGACTGAGAAGGGAAAGGGAAGGAGAAAGAAGAGAAACAGGGAGTGGAAAGAGAGCAGAAATAAAGGAGAGAAAAGAAAGTAAGAGACTGGGGGAGAGGGGAGAGAGTTCAAGAAATGGGGAGAGATGGAAAGAGAAAACGCGCACCCTGAAGCCTAGGGAGCTACCAGAGCTCTGGCGCTGCTGCTGTCCAACTGCAGCCTAGTGCTGAAATGATTCTTACCAACACACCCCTCTAGTCCCCCTCCCCGCCTCCCGGCTCATCTCCTTGTAGCGTAAAACCATCTCCATGGCAACCTGTCGTCACACAATTTAAGGTGGTCCGTAGCAGAGAGTCATTGTGCACAGAGGTGGGGTGTGTGTGGGGTGGGGGATAAGGGTAGGGGTAGGCCAAAGGGTAACACTTCTCCCTGTGCCTCTTGCATAGAGATAGATCTCCTTTTTTCAGGTTTCTCGTTAGCTGTTAACTTTTTCAGGTAGTTAACAGAGCATTTACTTAGTTCTCCTGACAAAAACGAAACTATCCCATGCCTAAATATACCACCCACCTACCCCCATCCCCAAAATAACTTCTCCCCCTTACATCTCTTCATACACAATATAAACATAAACTCAAGTTAATGTTTAGTCAGTAGTTTCCCCCAAACCAGTAAGTACTTTTGGTGGTTGGGGGGTTTGGTTTGTTTGAAAAAAAAAGCCATCCTTTCTCATGGGGACCCCAGGTTTCTCCTGAGTTGGCTGGCAAAAGTAATATCTCAGTGTTCCTCTAGTGGGATCTATTGCCACCTTCCAAAAGAGAAACTGGTCCAGCTGAGGGGGGAAATTCTTATAAATTAGTCTTAACTGAACCTTATATTATCCAGACAACTGACTACAGATAGAGTAAGAAGCTACAAAAAAGCTCCCCAGCACTTACTGAAAAAGCAAGAAACTATCATTTCCTTAAGAAAATGAGGGAACTTCTAATTAAAAGGCTTTGTAGGTTTGGTAACCCAGTGATATCTTTTATCATGCCCAATTCTTCCCTCTTGATTTCTTTTAAAAAAAAAAAAACAACTAAAGAAAATCCCTTTTTATCACTTGAACCCATTTTCAAAGAGTTTCCATTATTAGTGGTAATTAAAAAAATAATGTCTTTGGAAGTCAATAATCTTAATAGCTCATGAAGTAGAAATGACTAAATGAAACCTGTATATTATCTTGATATTCGATACCTTCATTTGATTCTTGAACCTCCTTTATTTGCCTATAATTGTTCAACTACAGAAAAATAAAATAAGAGGTAGTTTACTGTGCCCAGAGACCATGAACAAAATAAGTCACACATGTTTAAGGAGAAGAATAAAGGAAAAAAGAAAAGAAACTAGATTTAGCATTACGATAACTCTTGACAATGGGCAAACCTGAACAAAAAGGTTACTTCAATATTTTAAGCCATACTCACCAATGTATGCTTAAGTAATTGTTTAATGTATATCCTATGCTTTCTGTACTTGTGCTCATCCTTAGTCTTTTTAAATAAAGTACAAAATGATGAGTTTCACTTTATATTTTAGTAAGTCTACAATCCATGAGCTAGAAATTTAGCAGGATAATCCTAAATATATTAGTATTATTTCTCTCATATTTTTTCCCCAAAAGGAAGAGGATAACCTTCTAGTGGTATTCATGCTGGTATAATGTTTTTGACTATATAACTAGTTCCAGGAATAATTTCTATTCATTTCCTTCACAGGAAATGAAGTTTAAAACATTTTATAACCTATTAAAGGTTAGGCAAAGGCAGCTACTCTCACATATGGAAGACTAAAACTAAAATATGAAAATAATTTCTAATCATAGGACTTTGTGTACTGATATGCCAACTTGTTAATTGATTATCACAGGGAATTTTGGTAATCTCCTTTTCTTGGAGGCCCAAATCAATAGAGTTTTCAGTACTGAATCACCATAATAGATACTCTGTGTCTTTCAACTAATATTGTTCCTATAAGTCAGAAAGTTAGTTTCAAAAATATTTTTATGTTGTATGGATTTTTAACACATTAACCTGTTTCGTGTTTTACCAGCACTAAGAAATCACATAGTATTGGCCTTGGACACAATTATTAAGAAAATAGTTTATCTTCTAAACTTTAGAATCTAAAGTATTATGTATTGGTATATTCTGTTAAGGTGAACCATCTAGGCTTCTCTAAAGAGAAAAATTCAGAAACTCAAGAAAATATTCAGGTCTTCAATGGTTCAAAAAGAAAGAAAAAGTAGTTAAAGTTCTTACTAATAGGTTTCCCACAGTCTGTGTGGATGCTAGGCCTTTATGGGCCCAACATTATTTAAATTCTGAAAACTGTCATCCTCTTTGGGGGATATCGCTGGGAGCCCTGGAATGTTACAAGATATATTGGAATGGCTAGTGCTCTCAGACACCAACTGTTTTCTTTTTTTAAAATGAACTTTTGTACTCCATCCAGATATCAAAGCAAATAGGTTAAATGAGAAAAGACTCTGCGACACTAAACACATTAAAAATTTAAAACTTTCCCTACCCCCTCAAGAAGCTCACAATCTAATGAAGGAGATAAAACATTATTCAAATGGATGTAACAGAGGTATGCTCTAGCACTTGTGTAATACTCAGAGAATTTGTCAAATTCAGCTTATTATAAACTCAAAATAAAACGAGTTGAAAGTTTTTTTAAAACAGAAATTGGGTAGAAATTAGTTTCTACTCATTTTTGCCTCTCAAATGAATATTTGAAAATCTCCGAAAAATGTATAGTTGTGATATGGTTAGCATTTAATTATTTGTTAACAATCCAAAAACATATTCAGAGCTCATCTATTAAAAGTAAAGATTTTAACCAACATTATATTTGAGTGTACTATGGCCAATTTATAGCTCCTTTTCCAGGACTAAGATATTACTTCGTGAATGTGAAAAAAGGACCAAGTGTGATATTATATGAAGTAAATTATTTAACAAAGCCACTGACTCACAGGATATGTTATGAAAATGCCATATTAAGGACTGAAAAACAGTTCTTGCCACTAAGGGTGATTACAATTCAATAAAAGAGATAAGGTAAATATAGAATTTACATGGATGTGCACAGCAAGGAGAGGCAACACGAAGTAGTAGGTAAAGGGTTAGAAAGATGGCCTTGGAGCCAGGCCAATGTGTTGTCAAATTCTGATTGTGATTACCTAATAGGTGCTGAGGTGCTCAATTTCACTGATCCTCAATTTCCTTATGTGCAAAACAAGGATAATAATGTTTAGCTTAGCTACCTCACAGAGTTGTGGGAAAATGCTTTGCAAATTGTAAAGTACCATATACATTTGAATAATTAAATATTTATATAACTTATGTGTATTACAAACAAGTTACGCATATTTAAAAACCAGAAACTTATTATGAGGCAAAATACTTTTTAAAATCTAAGTGTATTCCCAAAGTCAAAAATAAAATAAAATGTGTGTATAGGCTTTTTGCATCTGGACCCCTGGAGAAACATCCTGTCTTTAAAGCTGACCTTTAGAGAATAGATACTATATAGCTCAAGGAGAAGAATGTTCAAATAGAACTTAATATGAAAGACAGAATAGATTTGTATAGCTGCTCAATGATAAGTGAGATTATCATACTACAGTTATCTTGAATACTCTTCATCTAAGTTAGCTGTGTATAACTAAATGGAATTTGAAATACTCCTATATGAAATGATGAAGTCAAAAAGGAATACCAGTGAGTATTAATGGCCTGTAGGCACTGTTTATTACTTTGACTCAGAAAAAGCTGAAGGTGAAGAAAAGGAAATCCTTCTGAAGATCAAAAGAATGAGGGTGAGAAAATGGAGAAAGGAATAAGAAAAGGAATAGATGCATATGGGCAGTATGTGCTAGAAATGGGCCCAGAAAGAAATGAGAATTAGGATGGGAAAGTCTATACAAAGGAAGACATGAAAATCTAAGATTCTGATTGGGTCATTTTAATAAAAAATTAGTTTTACTGTCCATATGTCTAAAGGCTATTGTTGCATGGCTATAAAAGAAGGGTTCCCCCCCCCCCCAACAACAAACAACAAATATTTATTGAATACCTACATAAGCAAGTTATTCCCTTGGAGACACAATCCCTGCCTTGAAGGAGCTTTCATGTTGTAGAAATATACATGAATAGTTAAATACAATCAGTTAAGTAGCAATATATGACAACCAGATTAGAACTATCACCAGGTCATTGGGGGAAATGGTGTCACAGTGGAAAGAGGCAGTTAATAGAAAGAAAAGCTAAGCATGGTGATAATGTGGGTAGAAAAGATTTTGCTAAGGAATAGATACAGCTACACCTCATCCCAAAGTTCTGATCTCTAGCCCTAAGCCCTATGAATCACGACCACTGTTTTGTGAAAGGCTGCCATAAGATATATGTTACTGTGAAAATGACTGAGATAAGTTACCATCTCTTTTGCTTCTAACTCTTGGCATTTTATAACTTTCATAAAATTCTTCTTTAAGCCTTTATCTGATAATAAGCTATCTCTCCCAAGCTCCTATAGGAGGACTTCAGCAGAAAGGTTGCTGTTCCCTAAAGAGCTAGAAAGGTATAATGGAGCTTAAGGGATTTGAATTTGATGCAGATAATAGCAAAGTGAGTTTGAATGGATTTCTTGAAGTTGGTAGTTTATTAATGAAAAAAAACTTCAATATCTGGAGTATGTAAATGGCTCAACTCTTGACCAGTGGGATCCATGCTCAATGAAAAATATTTGTCATTGGTGCTAAACTTGTAGAAGAGCACAAATATCTACTTCTTAATAGACTCTTCAGATTTAAAGAATGTTTACCTAGTATTTCTTACTTCATTTTATCTTAGTCTAAAATAAAATACTGCTATACTTTTTAAAAGTGATGCTATAATTTTAGCAGCATGTTTATAAAAGTTCTTTCACAGGTATTGATCTGTTTCATAGATTGAGATTTATTGGTTCGAAGGATAAACTCATTGAGGTACATCTGATATTTACATTTAGTCAACAAGTTTATTAACATCCCTAAAGGTCAATGCCAAGTTATTATCTACCCAGCAAAGGAAATTAGTGAGAACAAACTAAAGGCAGTAAAAAGTTGAGTCAGAAATTAGATTTCTCCCAATAAAGCTTTGCTTTTGTCTCTTTGTACACCAAAAAATTTCAACTGAGTTTAAAAAAAAAACATTTCTGCTCTTTACTACTTAGGCAAGTCACTTAATCTCTCTGGGTCTGAGTTTCTTCTAGCTAATATCTAAGTTCCCTTCTACCTCTAAATCCTATTTAGATTCTATGTCCAACAAGTGCAGAGGAAGTTATATAGCTGGTACTACCAAAGACACAAACACTGGCAAATAATTAGAGCTGGGAAGAACAATGAGAAAATTCATGAATGAGAGTCTTTTGGATACATCTAATATCAAAGGAAGTAGTGTGATAAAACAGAAAAAGGGGCTTGGTATGGAAGAGCCTGGAGAATCATATGACATATGAGTCAGATGAAGGGGCTAAGGATGCTTAACCTGGAAAGGAGAAGCCTTGGGGAATACATGATAACTATCTTCAAGTACTTGAAGGATAATCACATGGAAAGAGATATTAGACCTGTTTATTTGATCCCAAAGGGCACAACTCTAAGGGCAGTGAGTAGAACTGCAAAAGAAGTAGATACAGAATTGATATAAACAAAATCTCCCCCAGAATTAGAGCTATCCCAGAGTAGAACTGATTGTCTTCTGAGGTAGTAGGTTCCTTCTTACTAGAGGTCTTCAGAGGCCAGATAACCACAGGTATGTTGTAGAGGGTTTTCTTGTTCAGGAACAGATTGGACTTTTTTTTAGCTTCTGAGGTCCCTTCTAACTCTGAAATTCTGTGAATCCTGCCTCCAACATTTAGTATCTGTGTGACCACAGGCATGCCGTTTAACCTCTCTGAGCCTCAATTTCCTCATCTGTAAAACCAAGATAATACCTATAGTACATACCTCACAAGGCTGTTATATCAAATGAGATACTGTATGTAAAATTTAATAGATCTAAAGCACTATCCTTTCCAATACTGAACTTCTATATGTAATTCTGTGAAGAAATGAGATCTCACTCAAATTAAAATGTATTTATACAATAAAAATATAACTAATATCCTGATTCATGAATTTGCCAACTCTTCTTGCCACTGTTACAGTGAGACAAGGCAGCACTATTTAGTACATGAAATATTGAAAAACTTAAGCTTATCACCAGGACAGAATGCAAAACTATTCAACACATTTTGCTGGGTATTAATTTTCTTATAAGTCACGTCCCACTGCTAAATTTAATCTCCCAAAATGAATTACAGTTGGAAATATATGTTCTATACAACCAATTATTTTTCCTTAGAAATAAAGAATTAAAATAGCCTTGTAAGTAGTCACTTTTCTTCTCTTTCTAGGAAAAGTGGTTATTAACTTAGTTGGGAGGGCTGGTTGAGTTTTTTTTTTGAGGGGGGAAGGCAAGGCAATTGGGGTTAAATGACTTGTCCAAGGTCATATAGCTAGTAAGTATGTCAAGTGTCTGAGGCTGAATTTGAACTCAGGTCCTCCTGACTCGAGGGCCAGTGTTCTATTCACCGCACCACCTACCTGTCCCAGTTGGTTGTTGTTATTGTTGTTGTTTAAGAAATTGTGGGCTGACACATTTTAAGTAATGATTTGTAAGATAAAACAAGTTAAAATCTTTTCCTCACTTTTATAACTTAGTCTTTCATTCAGTTCATGACAAAATAGATTTAAGATGTTAAAGATAATCTAATCCAACACCTTATCATTTTACAGTTAAGGAAACTAAGGTTCAGAGAAGTTAATGTGTCCAAGATCACAAAGACAGGGTAAATTAAATAGGAGAAGGACTGGAACCCAGATACAGTGACTCTCCTTAAATTACAGCATGCTACCATTCACTAAGTTTTCAATTCTATAGGAGAATCAAAGCTACAAATCAGTAAACCACTCCATTATAAGCTAAGGAACTTAAGTAGTCCGCAGGATGGCGTCAAATCATTTATTTCACAAAAAAGGAAAAAAAAAAACAGAACCTCAAGCTGTGATTGATTACAGAAATAGATTTCAGTGGCATTGTTTAGGTTTATGTTCCCTCATTACAAGCTCAAAAGAAGCCAAAGGAGTTTTTCATGGCTCAAATAATGCACTTGGAAAGAAAGCAGAGAGATTAAGATAGAAAGAAGTGCCCTAGCCTTGCAAATTCAGCCAGGTGGTGTGAGCTAAACCTTCTCACCAATAAGAGGTCCAGTAGAACAGAAATAACAAGGAATTGAGTCTGTTGATAGAAACTCTGACAATTGAACTCTACATAACTCAATGTAATTAGTGAAATAGAGCACACTTGTGTTTTCTCTAATACACTACCTGATTTTCGGTTAATGTATGAAGTACTTAATGATTTAATTCTTAGCTATTTTAGTATGTAGAAAGATATTTTAGAGGTGAGGGAGTGCTGAAATTTCGTTATTAATTTCTAATCAGGAAGTGGTGAGTTTTCCATCACTGGATTTCTTCAAGTAAAAGTTAGATGATAATTTATGGGGAAATTGTAAGAGGTGCTTCTTCTCTAGGCGAGGATTTGATTTGCTACCCTCCAAGGTCCCTTCTCATGCCTAGATTCAGTTGGATGTGGGGGGGGGGGGCAGAGTGTATACTACCCCTTCTCATGTCTAAGCAAGTGCAGGTGATCCTTCTACCACTATAAGCCCATTAAAAGTTGTAGCTTTAATAACTGTAGTTATTCATTCTTTAATAATTTTCCAGGAGATAATTCCCCCTTCTGCTATGGCCGATGGCATTCCTTTCTCCTCCTTAAAAGCATACTATATTGTGATTACTACATATACATGAATATATGTATGTGCACATAATTTATCAGTTTTTAATTTGCTATAGTCTAACATTCTTCAGCCTTGCTAATCACCAAATAAGCTTTCACATCATCCTATTTCTATGAGACTAATTTTTGCTAATCGTTCTTGACCATGAGAACATCTATGACCTTTCTCCCTTACCAAGCTGTGGAACCACTCCTCCTCTTTTCCATTTATTACTCTTTCCCAATACAATGCAGCCTCCAAATCCAGGTACTTTTCTTATCAGTTCTAGTTTTCATGTTCTGCTGGGTCCAGCCCATCCTTCTTCCCATTTCTATTCCTGGCCAATTCCCTGAGTCATTTTTCCTTCCCAAGTGGTTGGGAAATGACCTCATAGTTGTTTCTAAGTAAGCAGGCAAGCCATCTCAATGGGTGGGGGAGGGAGTAGAGAATGGAAGAGAATTTTGAACTGAAAATAAAAATAAGAGAGATATAGAGAATTTTTTTGAAGTGAGGCCAGGTTGTAGGGTCTTGCATTTTTAATGGGGGAAAAAAGAAAACAGTCATGCTTGCATCAATATTAAGTTGCCCATCATGAAGCCCATTATTATTATATTGGGCCTTTAGCTCAATGGTTTTTTAGTTACTAGAGCAGCGGTTCTCAACCTGTGGGTCGCAACCCCTTTGGGGGGTTGAACAACCCTTTCACAGGAGTCAAAGGGGTCGCCTAAGACCGTTGGAAAACACATATTTCCAATGGTCTTAGGAACCGAGACACTGCTCCTCTATCCATCTCCAGGTGGGTCCACCCACATGCAGATACACCCACATACAAGTATTAAAGGTTGCGGCATTAGGAAGATTGAGAACCACTGTATTAGAGTTAAGAATAAGGCAGGACTTAAATGAAGGGGGCTATCTAGCTATCTAGCACCTGGAAACTGTGCTCCAAAGCTATCATAGTAGGGAATTGGTACTAGAAGGAAGAATCCAGTAGCTTTTAGTTAATTTAGACTGATACCTATATAATTTGGGGCAAGCTGCTAAATCCCTCTTGGCCTAAGTTTCCTCCTCTATAATATGAGAGGCTGGGACTAGGTGATCTCTAAGTTACATTCCAGCTATAAATCCCATAATCATATATATTTGAAGCAATAATCATGTGATACCTTAACCAGTGTCTGAATAGAACAGCTAATTCAGGCAGAGAAAATTTACAAAGCCACTTTTCTTCTAATTGCAAGAGTGCCCATTTGAGGAGATAGAATACTCATAACAGAAAAGGAAGTTCCTAGGAATAAGAATAATTGGGATTATGCCTGGGAGAAAGTAAGGAGTTTAATTTTGTCAATCCAACATGGTCAGTCTGGTGTAGGAAATAGTCACCCCTTTTAGATGGCTAGTCAGATGGTAGGTGATTTGTGATAGAAAGGAATAAAGTGTTCATCACATATTTTTAGTAGGCAATTGGTTGGAATAGACCTACCAATTTTTTTCTTCCTACTTCCTTCTTTCTTTCTTTTCATTAGTTCATTCATTTGTTCAGCAAGCTTTAAGTGCCTAAAGCCACTAACTCCAAAGCATAAGTATCTCCACTACAGCCTTCCCCACCATCTCCCCATCAGAACCTTGGACTCCATCCCAGGCACCCCTAAGCTCTGAGAGTTCTTATTTTGCCTAGAACCAACCCTCCAATTCATTTCCCTGACCACTAGCTCCAAACTACAAGCACGGTTCCCCTTTTCTGCTTCCTTTCTCCCCTTTCCCGATCCCTTTTATGTGACATCTTCCCTATGTAAACTCCTTCAGGAAGGGGACTGTTTTGCATGCTTGCATTTATCCCTACAGTTTAGCACAGTGCCTGGAATAGAGTAAAAGCTTAATGAATGTTTTCTTATCTATGTATGTATATATGCATATATGCATGCACGTATCTATGTATCTAGCTACCAATTTATCTGTAAGGTACTGAGAAGACACATATAGATAAATAAAACAGGCTCAGACAGGTCCTTTGCCCTCTGGGAGTTTACAGCCTAATAGGGGAGATGACATAAATACACAGTAACTGTTGAATGAAGAATATATCCAGTTCTTGATGTTTAGGAAGTACACTGGTAAACTGGAGAAAAACTCTAGAGGAGAGCAACCAGGATATTAATCTTGAGTTCTTGTCATAGGAGGATCACTTGGAGGAACCAGGGATGTGTAACTTGGAGAAGAAAAGACTGAGCAGGAGGGAGAGGTATGATCCAGCCTGTCTTCAAGTATTTGAAAGGCCATGGTATGGAAAATGGGTCAGACTGGCTCTATGTGGTCCCAGAGAGCCTAAATGCAAACAAAGGGAGAAACTGCAGAAAGGCAAGTTTTGACATGGTATAAGGAAAGACTTTCTAATAACTAGAGTTGTTCAAAAGTGGAATGGGCTGCCTTATGAGGTAATGGGTTGCCCCTCACTGGAGTTCATCAAGGAGGGATTGGATGACCACTTGTCATATTGTAGAAGGGTTTATTTTGGAGATATGGGTCAGACTTGATAGCTGCTAAGGTACTTCCAGTTCTGAAATTCTTATTCTGTAATCTTTAAAACCCTAGAAAAGGTGAAGCCTCTACTAATGTAGTCCCCACTACACTCAGAAGCAGTTCCCAGTTTAAGAAACGTAAAATAATAGCATGGGTCAAATAATTCATATATTAAAATTGCTATTTTCCTCCTTTCAGCTTATTGACTTCAGTGGCAAATTCATTTTCTTAAACCTAAAAAGGAAAGTAGACGGAATCATTTACCCCCTCTTTGGTATTTTCTAAATTATGTTTATTTTTCACCTCAAAGGAATTCGATTGCTTTTAAAACCTATTGTTACCAGTGAATACATAAATGATTCACTATTTGCAGGACACAGTGCAATGTACTTTAGTATGTTCTATGAAGGACAGCTATGTGGATAGAGCACTGGGCCTAGAGTCAGGAAGACCTGAGTTCAAATATGGCCAGACACTTACTAGCTGTGCGACCCTGGGCAAGTCACTTAACTCTGTTTATCTCAGTTTCCTCATCTATAAAATGAGCTAGAGAAAGAAATGGAAAATCACTCGGGGATCTCTGCCAAGGAAACCCTAATGGGGTCATGAAGAATGGGACATGATTGAACAACAATGACAATGCTCTATGAAGAAAAGCAACTAAGGTCACCAAACAGTAAAACCCCTCTTTTATGCTTTTCCTGGGGTTAGTAGGGGTGTTCAAAGAGAATGTTGCATATACAAGAAAAGTATAAATTTAGGGAAATTATTACATTAACTAGGATTCTGCTTATTCTGCTATAACATCAATAACAACAATCAGGAAGTTTACAAGTATCAAATGTTCATTATTGCCTGTAACCAGCAGAACGTTCTTGAACCAAATTGTTATAGTTCTCTCAGTTCAATATTGGGCATCAGCCCAGAATATACCTTTAAAATATTAGGCACTGAGGAATTTATTATAAGGGAACTTCTTCAGATTATCATGAATCATTTAACAACCAAGAATAGAAATATTTGCCATGTATTTTTTAAGAAATAGGTGTAAATTGTGGGAAATACAGTGCAAATTGTTGAGATAGAGAAGAGGTTTCACTGTACTTTTATTTTTCAAGGCAATATTTGACTATACTATAAGAGAATAAAAACAAGCTTAAAAAGAGGAAAAAATTTATATCATTAAAAATGCTATATTAGGTTAGTTCGGCAGCACTGATGCATCCAGAACTGTCTCTAATAGATGCGCTAAAGTGATGGTTTATGGGAAAGCAGGGTGCTAAGTGAAAATGTAGTTATTAATTATACCAATGTCCTGTAACATCTTCTAACAAGCTATCGTCCATTAATTGATTTTAGTCCTATTTAACCCTTCATTGGAGCTTTGCTGTAATGTAATCCTTAGAATTTACATAGTAGGACTTCCTTATAATGAATCCTTGTACTTCAGCAACTAAACCCTTATGAATTATATAACTATACTGACATCTGTCATGTAATGAATAAATATATATTTATAATGAGGAAAGTTATCACTTGAAAAAAGAGAAGACATATGGGCACTTTCCCCTCCTTGCAATGCTGCTGTCTTTCTGGATGTACTTTAACACCATACTTCTGCAGTTTAACCCTGGAACATCCATTCGCCTTAAGCTGGTGCTTGACTCCTACCCTCAGCAAGCTTCCCTCTTCCCCACCCCTTTTCATCTCTTTTTGATGTGTTTTCTCCCATTAAAATGTAAGCTCTGTCTTTTAGTTGTATTTCCATCCTAGGCACTTAACACAGTGCCTTAGTAAAAGCACTTAAGAAATGCTTGTTACCTATGTGATAGTTGTTACCTCAGTATTTAAAGAGCTGTCATATGGAAAAGGGATTAGCCTTATTCTGCTTGGCCCCACATGGCAAAACTAGGAGCAATAGGTAGAATTTGCCTTAAGATCAATTTAGCTTTGGTGTTAAGGGAGATCCTCCTAAAAATTAGCTATTCAGAAGCTGAATGAATTGCCTCAGATAATAGTGGGTTCACTACCAAGAGGTCTTCTTCAAGCAAAAGCTCAATAGCTATTCATGGGGCATTTTCCAGGGGAGATTCTTTATCAGCAATGGATTTGGTCTAGAATCTTGACCCCATATAGGGTCATGACCCACAGTTTAAGAAGCACCAAAGAGGTCATGAGTGGAAAAAGTTTAAGAAGCCCTGGCTAGATGACTGCTGAGGAAATTATTTGAATTTGTGAAGTTCCATTATATTTATATTTTTAGCTTTTACCACTTCTTGGAATAACATGCCATGCAAATAAGTACTCTTTGTCCTAAAACTACTTCATTTAAACTTCAAAGGGTTCCACATGGTCTAGTATTCTGGGATTTGTTGAACAGGTACTCATCCTTCAGGATATTATCAATTTTTATCTCTTAGCTTTTGCATTTACAAACTGAAGAACTTAATTTTCTTAGTCTGTATTTAGAATGAAGCTATTCCATCTCTTTGATCACTTTAAATTACTTTTCTTGAACAGCCTCCATTTCCCTTTATGTCTTTCTTGTCATATATAACAACCATAATTGGATGGATATGAAATATGTGGTTTTCATATTCCATCACTGTTTTGCACAAGGGTATGACAATGTCTCCTGTACCTTTCCTAATATACTAAAAAAAAAGTTCTGGGCATCATTAGGTTAACATCTTCAGTGAATCATCTATAAAGACTCCTTGATCCCTTTCTATGAACCCTAAATGATAGCTCCAGGTACATTCATTCATTCCTTTGAAAAATATATACTGAACTAGTTATTATTTTCTCCTAAGTACTCTAACTTTATCCTTAACTCCAGTGTAGTTAACTGATCTGCCACTGTTCTATCCACCACACAACTTGGATGAGATCTCCCTGTAATATATGATGGGTCCCAGAACTGATCCCTAGGTTACTATATTGTTAACATTTAACCATTCAAAGATGTATTTTTATCTTGTTTTCTGTCTCTGTCAGTTCTCTAATAATGATAAAATATTTGCCCCAATTGCAATGTGATTCAGTTTTAACTTTGAAAATTGTCTTTAGTGTGGAATCTTTCAAAACCCTTTCAAAACCCTTCAATCGATTGTTACTACTAGTTCTCCTTCACTCCATATACTTAGTTAGCCCTTCCAGAAACCACACTGCTTTTCCGTCATGCTTGATGATTCTTTTTTTTAGTATTTTATTTTTTCCAGTTGTACATAAAGACAATTTTTAAACATTCTTTTTATAAAATTTTGAGTTACAAATATTTTTTCTCTCTCCCCTCACCTCTTCCTAAAATGGCAAGCAATTACATAGGTTATATATGTGCCACATTATAAAACATATTTCCATACAGGTCATGTTGGGAAAGAACAAACAGACCAAAAGGGAAAAAACACACAAAAATATAAAGTGAAAAATAGTATGATTTGATCTACATACCGAGCCTATCAGTTCTTCTCTGGATATGGATGGCATTTTACATGATGAGTCCTTTGTAATTGTCTTAGATCATTGTATTGCTGAGAAGAACTAAGTCATTCATTGCTGATTATCATACAATGTTGCTGTAATTCTGGTTATGCTCTCATTTCACTTTGCAAAAGTTCATATAAGTTCTTTCCAGGTTTTTTGAAATCTGCCTGCTCATCATTTCTTATTGTACAATAGTATTCCATTATATTCATATATCCCAGCTCGTTCAGCCATTCCCCAGCTGATGGGCACCCCCTCAGTTTCCAATTTTTGCCACCACAAAAAGAGCTGCTATAAATATTTTTGTGCATTTAGGTCCTTTTCTCTTTTTATGATTTCTTTGGGAGACAGGCCTGGTAGTGGCATTTCTGGATCAAAAGGCATGCACAGTTTGATTGCTCTTTGGGCATAGTTCCCGATTGCATTCCAGAATTCTTGGATCAGTTCACAACTCCAATGTCCCAATTTTCCTTTCCAATATTTATTTATCATTTTCCTTTTCTGTTATATTAGCCAATCTTAAGGGTATGAGGTGGTACCTCAGAGTTGTTTTAATTTGCATCTCTCTAAATCAAAAGTAATTTAGAGCATTTCTTCATATGACTATAGATATCTTTCATTTCTTCATCAAAAAATTGCCTGTTCATATCCTTTAACCATTTATCAATTCGGGAATGGTTTGTATTCTTATAAATTTGACTCAGCTCTCTATGTATTTGAGAAATGAGACCTTTATCAGAGATATTTGCTATAAAGATTTTCCTCAGCTTTCTGCTTTCCTTCTAGTCTTGGTTGCATTGGTTTTGTTTGTACAAAAACATTTTAGTTTTAGATAATCAAAATTATCTATTTTATATTTTGTAATGCTCTCTATCTCTTATTTGGTCATAAATTCTTCCCTCCACAGATCTTTCAGGTAAACTATACCCTGCTCTCCTAATTTGCTTATGGCATCACCCTTTATGTCTAAATCATGTACCCATTTTGACCTTATCTTAATATATGATGTAAGATGTTGGTCTATATCTAGTTTCTGCCATATTGTTTTCTAGTTGTCCCAGCAGTTTTTGTCACATAGTGAGTTCTTTGGTTGATGATTCTTTATGCTTTACTGATGGTACCCTTGGCTGCCAGGTTTCTCTGCTATAAAAGAAACTGATTTTACTGGCTATAAGTACTTTGGTTTTTTTTCTGCCTCCTCATTGTGGCAACTTTTTGTATTAGTTACATTTCTCATGAAAATGGTAGGACAGCAATGTCTTTATGTTTATCAACTTTAGGGGAGTTGGCAGCTTATTTTAACAGGCTGGAATGGAAATGTTGTAAATGCATTTAGTATTTTATCATCTTTATCCTTTCTTCTAATTTGGTATTTACTCTACCCTATGTTCTACACCAGTTGATGATCTAACTGCACAAAGACAGTAAATGCTGAAATGACTACTCTATCACAGTATCAGAGGAGCACAGATTTGGATCTGGAAGGGATTGTAAAAGTTATCTAGTCTAACACCCTCATTTTACAGATTGAGAGTCAGGAAAGTAAAAGATTCACAAAGTGGTAGGGGCAGGATTTGAACTCCAATCCTATGACTACAAAGTTAGTGCTCTTTACATGGTAGAATATGGCCTCTCCAGAGTGGACCACCAGAGACCATACTTTGAAGGAGCTAAGCCACTTGGCTTTCCAATTCTTGGGACCAGGAAGCCTTCTTTTTTCACTTTTCACATTTTTTTGTTCTACAGAACATAACCATTGCCTCAGAACATAACCTTCTCACTCTTTCTTCCTTTTGCTGTGAGAACTCTAATCAAATTAGCACTATCATTGCCTCTTAAAAGGGCATATTAATTAACTACCTTAATGTACTTCCTTCTCTGACTAACATTTCTCTCTATGTGTTGTTTTTTTCATTAGAATGTGAACTCCAAATCCAGAGAACTAACAATGAAACAAGCTCTTGATAGAGAGATGATGGACTTGGAGAGCAGACTTTACAACATACATACTTTTAGGACATGGTCAATATGAGAATTTGTTTTGCTTGACTATACATGTTCGTAATGGGATTTTTTCTTGCTTTCTCAACTGGGGGTGGTTGGAGAGGGAAAGGAATGGGAAGGAGAGAATTTGGATCTTCAAATAAAATAAAATTGAATTTGAAATTTTTTTAAAGAATATAATCTCCTTAATAGCAGAAACTCTCACTTTTGTATCTGTATCCCCAGAACTTAGCACAGTGTTTAACAAATATTTAATACATACATTTTATTCATTTATTCACAGAAAATATTTTCTTTCTTTTGAGATGCTGCTATACTAAGAGAAGCACAGCTTCTAAGAATAAAGAGGTGTTAGTCTTGATATATTCTGCTCTAGTTAGACCTTACCTGGAGTATATGACAAGTTCAGAGAGTCACACTTTGGGAAGGCAAGTCTAGAGAATGTCTAGAGAAGAACAGCCAGGATGATGAAGGGCCATGAATCCATTTCATATGAAGACTGGGTGAAGGTATTTGGGATGTTTAGTTCCAAAAAGAAAAGTTTCTGGGGAGCCGTAATAGCTGTTTTTAAGTATTTGCAGGGCTGTCATATGGTGAGGGTTTATAATTATTCTCTGAGGTTCATTGAGGGGAGGACCAGTAGTAATGGGTAGAATTTGCAAAAAGACAAATTTTGACTTAATATAAAGGAAAAATTCCTGACAATTAGAGCTATACAAAAATGGAATGAATTGCCACTAGAGGTATGTATAACCCTCACTGAAGGTCTTCCAGCAGAGCCTGGGTGCCTGTTTGCCAGATATGTTGTCATGGAGATTTTAGGGGGAATAGGTGTTGAAGTAGATGATTGCTCAGGTTCCTTCCAGCTCTAAAATTCCATGATGCTATTTAGCATTCACTGTTATCTAGTACCTTTTGGCTCTTCTAGAAGAACGTATTCAAAATATATAGGTATTTGGCTTTTGAGCAGCCTAAACCTTTGGACTCTTTCATTTCTCAATCTCAAACCATATTTCTCAACAGATCTTTTATTACTTACCTTGTGCCCACTTGCACCCTGAAATTACCAAGTATCAAAGTATATATAGACTAAATTTGAAGAATCTTTTCAAGATGTCCATAGAACTTCTCTAACTATTTCATTCTCTGTCTGGAATTTCCTTCCTTGTCATCTTCACCTCCTGTCTTCCTTCAAATCCCAGCTAAAATCCCACCTCTTACAACAAACTTTTCCCAATTTCCTTTGCCTTCCCTCTGGTGACTATCTCCAATTAATCTTGTATATATCTTGTTTGAACATCATTGTTTCCTTGTTGTCTCCTTACAGACTGTAAACTTCTTAAGAGTAAAAGATGTCTGTTGCCTTTCTTTGTTATCTCAAGTGTTTAACAAAGTGCCTAGTGCAGAACAAGTACTTACTAAATGCTTGTTGCCTTGACTTGATCCTGCAATGAATGCTGATATTGTGAATTTCAGTTATTTCCATTATGGTTGTCTATTCATACTCACTGTGAGAAACACAAACTTAGATGACTAAGTACACCATTAAATGATGTTTCTTGTTTTAGGTACATAAGAAAACCTTCTTTATGTGTTCTGGCTTCCTTTATAACAAGAATGCCAAATTGGGCATAATTCATTTTTTCTATGATTCCATGAGATCATAAATTTTGAGCTAGAAGGAACCTTAGAGATCATTTAGTTCAACCCCTTCATTTTTAAATGAGGAAACAGAGTCTCAGAGAGATTAGCCCAAAGTCTTAGAACCAGTGGGCATCAAAAAGCACATCTGAACCCAGCTCTTCTTTGGACCACATCCAGCACTTTACTTACTATTCTTATTACCATTAAGCAAAAACAGGACACTGAGAATACCAAGAGTTAAATAAATGTTTACAGACAATCTAAGGTCTGTATCATAGGATTTTAGATTTAGAGCTAGAAGGTCATCTAATACAGGAATTCTTAAACTGGGGTTCATGGTTTCCCAGGAGATTTATGGATAGATTTTAGGGGGTTAATGAACTTGAAAGGAAAAAATATGTATACATATATATTTATTTATTTAACATTTCCTTTATTTTAAAACATTCTGAGAAGGGTTCCATAGGCTTCATGTGACTGAAAAGGGGATCTATGACACAAAAAGGTTAAGAAATCTTAATCTAGTCCAACACTAGTTTTACAGATAAAGAAACTGAGAAGTAAAGTGATTTGCCCCATGTCATGCAAGTGATAGAACTAAGATTCAGTTCCAGTTTCTCTGACTAAATTTTTACAATGTATCAAACTGCTTTCCCCCTTATTCTAATTTAATTTGGCTAAGAGACAAAATTTGAAGGAAACAATTAAAAACTACTAAAAGTCAAGAGCAGAGGAGTACCTAAATTAGAAAACAAACTTAGCAAGAGTGGTTTAGATATAAGTGATAATTCCTTGACTATAACTACAGACCACTCCAACACAACATGAATATAATTTTATTTTATGGATGACGTGTTCTACTTATAAGTGATAATTGGAAATTACAATGTGATAGAACAAGTAGAACTTTTAAAAACTTCAACTTATGAATTTTGTACCTGCAGATAACCAAAAATTTAAATCAAAATTTTGTAGAAAAACTGAAGCTCAGTTTCCTTATCTGGAAAACTAGGAAATTCATCTAAGGTCCCTTACATCTCTGATATACTATGCTGCCATAATTCTGTGAGTAACATTTGGAGTCTGAGAGAATGAGGATTACTGGCAGAAATAGAGGTCAAGATGATGTCAATTTTTTGTTTTGTTTTGTGTCTGAGGGGGCGGTGAAGACAAGCTTGGATTCTAGTTTTTGACAATGCACTGAATAAATTATTTTTCCTACTCTTTAGAAAGAAGAATATCTAAATCAGCAGAAATTAACAACTGAGACATGGACTTTAATCATTATAGGTATCAAGATGCTAATTTTCTCAAACAGAAATCATGTACAAATCACGTACAGTTCAACAACAGAAACTGCAATATAAACTGTCTTACCTATCCCAACAATGTAAATCTTTTTTTTAAAAAAGCTATTATAGTATAATTCGGTGTACCATCCAGAGGTTTAAAAATCTATTTCTATCAAATAAAAAGTAAGCACCATATGGCACATAATACTTGTTGCCTTTTTATTACAATCAGGTATTCCATTTCACTGGAAACATCGGTAATCACAAAGTGTCTCACAAGAATAAAAATAACAATGCCCAGATCTTTCATAATTCTGTGAGTTTTTGTATAACTTGTGATTACTGGTTTCTACATTTTTTCTTTCCAGAAATATCACATTTCACATTGACACAAGAAACTACTAAAATTATCATGAGCTGTGTTAACATACATTTTGATTGTCACATAGAAGTTTGCTCTATTTCAGAAATGAAAACATCAAGGAAGTGGAGAAGGCAAAAGAAGGAAAAATGGGTGAAAAGGTCATCCAATCTGAAAATGCAGAAAATGAACATACTGAGAAATTTCATTATCTGGATAAGTCAGAATGTGTTGAGTTTAGTTAGAAACAAGTGGAAACTTTTGCAGGAGTGACATTATCATCTAGTGCAATGACCCCAATGAATCAATCAACAAGTAATTGTTGAGTATCTACTTACTGTGTGTAAGACACTGTGCTAGATACTGTGGGGACATAAAGAAGTATAAGAATATGGTTCTTCTTTTCAAGGAGTTTATAATTTCCTTAAGAAGATAAACCACGTTCCAAAGGACTAATGATGGAAAATGCTATCCACTTCCAGAGAAAGAACTGATGGAATTTGAATGCAATCATAGCATACTATTTTCACTTTCTTTATCTTTTATTTTTTGCTTTTTGGAGGGGGGAAGGTGGGGCAATTGGGGTTAAGTAACTTGCCCAAGGTCACACAGCTAGTTTTGTGTTAAGTGTCTGAGGCCATATTTGAACTCAGCACAAGATTATAAATATGATCTTGTGGTAAGTGACCAGCGCTGTGGAACAGGGGTATGCCAGAATCATGGAACCAGAACTAGGGAACAGAAAAGGGCTACAGTACTATAGCTCAGAACCTAGACCCCTTACAAAGTCCCAAAGAGGATCCCTTGGACTTAGTCCCTTATAAAAAATATGATGTAGCAATGTCACTCAAACCCAAGAGAGGGATCATAAAAGGATTATGAAATTGTCCCTTTAAACGTCTGTAAAACTTGAACTCAGCCAAAAGACCCCACCCAAAGACCTAGAAGGCCACATGTGGCCTCCAGGCCACAGGTTCCCCACCCCTGGCCTAGCCCAAGTATAAATTCCCATCCAGGAAATAAGGCTGGAAGAATGAACAAACAAACAAACAAACAAAAAAGATAACACACTAGTATGGTGTCAGAGATGCCTTAGACATAAAACCAGAAGAGGAAATAAATAAAAATATCTACAAGGAAAGTCTCAAAGACACAGCTTTGCCAAAAAATCTGAATTCTTAGAACAGATTCTTTATTCTTTAGAATAAATGTAGGAAGTTTAAAATTGAGAGAAATGATATTATAAATGAAATGAGAGCACTCAAAGAAAAAAACTGAAAAGAAATGAGAATTATGGAGGACAGGTTTGGGAAGAAAATTATTAGCTTGGCAGAAGAGGTGCGAAACCTTGCCCAAGTAACAGTCTCACTAAAAATTACAATGAACCAAACATAAATCAATGACTCCATAAGAAAACAAAAAATACTAAAAACAAAGTCAAAGATTGAAAAAAATAGAAGAAAATATATGGTATTTCATATAAAACACAATTAGCCTAGAAAACAGATCAAGGAGAGATCATTTAAGGATCACTGGGCCACCTGAAAGCTAGGACCAAAAACAAAAAAGCTTGTAGATCAAGAAGTAGAAGCATATAATGGGGGATTTTAGAGGAATGAGTAGATTAAGGAATATAAGGGTAAAGGGAGAGGACAAAGTAGGGATTCTTTAAAAGGGTATGAATTAGGGAAGTCATAGGTAGAAGTAAATTAGATGTGTAAAGAGGGATAGGCTTAAAAGAGAGGGTAAGAAGACAACAGTGGAGAAAGATAGGATGGAGAGAAATACACAGCTAGTAATTATAACTTTGAATGTGAATGGGATGGACTCACCCATAAAATGGAAACAGATAACCAAATAAATTAAAAAATAAAATCTGACTATGTTGTTTACAAGTAACACAGATAAAAATGAGAAATACATGTAGAGTTAAAATAAATGGTTGGAATGGAATTTATTATGCTTCAACTACAGTAAAAAAAAAAAGCAGGGGTAGCAATTATGATCTCAGACAAAATTAAAGCTAAAACAGATTTAATTAAAAGATACAAACAGGGAAACTACATTATGATAAAAGGTACCATAGAAAATGGGGAAATATCAATACTAAACCTACAAATTCTATGACATCTAAATTATTAAAGGAAAAGTTAAAGTAATTACAGGTGGAAATAGATAGCATTATTATAATGGTGGGGGGCTTTAAGCTTCCCCTCTCAGAATTAGATAAATCTAACAAAAAAATAAATAAGAAGTTAAGAAGGTGAACAGAACCTTAAATAAGCTAGAAATGATATATATCTGGAGAGAATTGAATGGGAATAGAAAGGAATATACCTTTTTCTCAGCAGTACATGACACCTTTATAAAAACTGACCATATAGTAGGGCATAAAATTTTTAGTTAAGTATAGAAAAGCAGAAATATTAAATGCATCCTTTTCAGATCACAATGCAATAAAAATTATATTCAATAAAGGACCATGGAAACACAAATTAAAAATTAATTGGAGTCTAAACAACTTACTCTTAAAGAATGAAATAATTCTTAAAGAATAAATCACAGAAACAACCAATAATTTCATTAAAGAGAATGACAATAATGAGACAACATATCAAAACCTATGGGATACAGGAAAAGTAATAATCAGAGGAAATTTTACATCTCTAAATGTTTATATCAATAAAAAAGAATATCAAATTAATAAAAAAAATTTAAAGGAAGGAGATTTAGCAGTACCAGATCTTAAATTATACTATAAGGCAGTAATTGTCAAAACTCTTTGGTATTGGCTAAGAAATAAAACAGTACATCAGTGGAACAGAGTAGACATGCAATACACAGTAGCAAATGATTATAACTTTGTGTTTGACAAAAGATTTAAACCAAGATATAAAAGATGTAGAGTAATGATGTAAAGATTTAAGCTATGGGGATAAGAATTCATTATTTCATAAAAATTTGTTGAGAAAGCTGGAAAGTAGTCTAGCAGAAATTGGGCATAGACCAATATCTTATACCATTTACCATTCCACAATAAATTCAAAATGGATATGTAACCAAAATATTAAAGATAATACCATAAAAAGTAAAAGAAAAGCAGATTATGTATTTTTCTCAGCTATGAGTAGGAGATGTAGTCTTGACCAAGCAAGGGCTGGATGCAATTACCAAAGATAAAACAAATAATTTTCCTTATATAAAACTGAAAAGCTTCTACATAAATAAAGTTAATGCATCTAGGATAAAGAGGGAAGTGATTAAATGGAAAAAAATATTTGTATCAAATTTCTCTGATAAGGTAATAATTTCCATCAAAAGTTGCTTCTTCTCCCAATAGTCAAATGGTCAAAGGATATGAATAAACAGTTCTCAAAAGAATTGCAAATTATTAACATAGTCAATATTACCTCATATTTACTCTCATATTAACATATGAATGTTCCAAATCACTAATAACATATGAATGCCAATCAAAACAATTCTAGAGGTTTTTTTGCCTCTCAGCCAGCAAATTGGCAAAGATGATAAAATACATGAATAATGTATCCCCCTTTCCTACCTTATACTTGTGATAATTTTTTAACCCAAGGATAAAACTTTACTTTACTTCTGTTAAATTTAATATTTTTTGAAATATAACAGATCATTACTTGAAGCATAGAGAAAGGAAGAGAGTTGTTCAGGGTGACATAGTAAGTCCCCAAACTGGGACTTGAATCCAGGTCTGGTTCCAAGTCTAGTGCCTTTTCTACTATACCATAGTATCTTCATAGGAGTTATTAAAATTTTTAAAGTTAGGATGAAATCCAACAGCCTACTTTTATATATGAGATTTACTTAAGACACAGAGAGTATAGTGGATATGGATATGGAGTCAGACAACTGGTGTTCAAATCCCATTTCTGTACCTTACTACTTTTGTGATCCTGAGCAAGTCACTTTGTTTCCCTATTCCTCAATTTTCTATAAATTTATATTAGAAAGATGATCCATATGGTCTCTTTCAGCTCTAAATCTGAGTATCAGACTTGCTTGAGCTCACACAGCTAGAAAGTGGCAGATCTGGGCTCCAAATCTATGTGATATGATACTAAATCCAATATTCTTATCACTACAGCCTCACTTCACCATCCCTTATCATTAACAAACTTTTACTGATCACTTACTTCATGCAAAAAACTGTGCTAGGCTACTGAAGATACTATAATGATTTAAGGGTAGAGTTATGAATGGATATATAAAAGTTTCTTCCAAAAGTCTGATATTAATCATTTCAAATATTAAGGACTTAGTAGCATCTATACATCTTGATTTTTAGAGATGCAAAGCTAACTTTAAAGTCTCTTTTATTTTGGACATCCGGAATCTAATATGATATTCTTCAATATGGGGATAAATTCTTATTATTGTTTTTGGTCTATTTCTCCATCATTTTGCATTTTTATTTTTCAGTTGGCATTTTAGAATATTTAGCCCATTTGGTAACAGGCTCCCTATTGTCTCCAGGAATAATATGTAAACTCCACTATTTAACTTTCAAAGCTCTTTACAATCTCATTGAACATTATTCCTACCCCACATTCTGTGATGCAGACAAACTGCCTTTTCTCTTCCTCACGTATGACACTATATCTTCAAACTCTGTGTCTTTGCACTGGCACCAACTTCGGTAATTGGAATGTGCTTTCTACTCATCTTGGCCTCAGGGAATCTCTCTCTTCCTTCAATATGCAGCTTTAGCATCACTTTCTACATACAGCCTTTCCTGATCCTTCCAAATGTGACTATATCCTCCCTCTGAAACTACCTTATTCTAAGTATTTTGTATTTATTCCCTTCCCATCTATTTTGTATATAAGGGGGAGGGGCCACCCAGAATTCTCAACTCAATCAATCAAAATCATTTCAATTAGATGTGACAGGAAGTATACTTGGACTGGTTGAGTGTTTGGAAAGAACCAGCACACTAGTTTGAACTTGGCAATTCAAGTGTCTGGCAATGAAGTACTTAGGCCACTGCTTGGTACATAGTAGGAACTTAGGAAAGGCTAGATGAATTACTGAAAGAAGCAGTCAAACCTCTGAGAGTAAATTAGTTAGGTGAGGAGACAAGCGCTGGTGTCATTCCCTCCCCCCACACACACCTTGACCAGAAGAGGGTCTTGTGAACTCTGAAACGTCCAGAATAATTTGGACTTCCTAGCAGTATTCCCCAGGACAGCTGCAACTAGGGGCTACATCAGAAGTCAAGTAGCAATTAGAATCCTTGAGGAAAGACAGATCCAAGATTCAATAAAGAATCCATCAGAAAGCTACAGGATACCTAAGGGCAACTTCATGAAGACTTTATATAGGGAGAAAAGGACTTCCAATAATCAGGAGCTGTGAGATTTTCCTTTCCCTTCCCACATGGGTTCTATAAGCTTCAGGCCATTTTCCCTTGGACTTGTTATATACTTGTGGGAGAGTATGTCACACACTTTAGGGGATGGAGAGGAAGGAGCAGAGGAAGCATTCTATCTGCTACACCACACTACCTCTATAAATTCAATGCTACTTCTATATGTTCAATATTTTCAAAAACCAATTAACTTCCCCAATAGTACCTGGGATAAAGTAAGTATGTCTATTATCACGTCTCTATTATTTGACAAAGTATTAAAATGTTAGCTATAGCAATAAGACTAGAAACACCTAGTGAATAAGCATTGGAAAAGAAGATGTTTAAAACACTCAACTATTTGCAGATAATATTATGTTTCTTTGAGAATCAACCCCAAAATGAGATAATAGCCAATGGGGATGGAAAGTTCTTAAGAATGAAATTCTGATGACACAAATATATTACCCCAATGAAGTAGAAAAAAGAAAGCTATCTAAAGAGACTAATGTAGATCCATAGTGAAGCCATATTAATTTTTCTCTTTTGAAAATTCTCTTCACATTTTTAATTTTACTGTATATTACTAACGCATTTTCTTTTAGCTATCTTTTGTGTGTGTCCCTGTTAGAATGTAAGTTCTTTGTGGGCAGGAGTTGCTTTTTGCTTTCATTTGTATTCCCAGAGTATAGCGATGCCTAGCACATAATAAGTACTTAATAAATGCTTGTTGCTTTTTATTGATGTTTCTCATTTTTACGTCACAGTCACTTCCCACATACTCCTTCCAGACTAAACTCTACTTTGTGATAAAGAAAAGCAATTCAACAATAATATCCAATAGGCTGCATCTGATAATGTGGAAAATATTTTGTTCTAGTAGGTTCCTATCCTTCTGCCATGAGGAAGTGTCTTACATTAGCTCTTTTCAAGGTTCGTTGGTTTTTCCATTACTTACTTTAGTTCCTTTGAATGATCTTTCCTTTTATGTTTCTACAATCATTTTAGATATTCTGCCCTTTGTGCTGCTTGTTCCACTCTATCAATTCATACAAGTGTTCCCACATTCCTCTGTATTTTTCTTACTGCACAAGAATATTCCATCACATTCATAGGCCATATTTTTTTCAGCCATTACCTATTTTGCATCCATTTTGTTTCCAGTTCTTTGCTATCACAGATCATTGCTATGAACATGTTGGCATATGTTGGCTCTTTGTTTCTGTCTTTGACTGCTTTGGAGTATACGCCAAGTATATTGTTGGATCAAAGAGGATGATCAGGAAAGTTTAGTCATTTCTCTTTCATAATTGTGTAAATAATTGGACCACTTTCTAGCTCTCCCATCTGTATATCAGCGTGTCTGTCTTCCTACAGTTCCCTCCAACAGTGACTTCACATTTTTTGTCATCTTTTTCAATCTACACAGTGTAAGATGAAACTTCAGTGTTGTGTTCATTTATAGTTATCTTATTATTCGTGATTCGGAATTTTTCATGTAGTTACTTGTAGTTTGCCATTTTTCTTGAACATTCTCTGTTCAACTTGTCTGAATACTCGCCTATTGGAAAATGTGGGATATTTATGCTAATTCCCTGTCTGTTTCAGTTATCAGGTGATATTTGAAGCAAATATTTTCCCACTCTGTAAGTTCTCTTCTAATTTCTTCTTTACTGATTTTATTTGTTCAAAAAAGTTTTTTAGTGTTATGTAATAAAAATTGTTTACTTTTCTTTTATGACCTTTATTCTATGACCTCGGGTAGGTAGGTGGTGCAATAGATATCGTGCTGGCCCTGGAGACAGGAATACACTTCTTCATGAGTTCAAATCCAGCCTCAGACACTTACTAGCTGTGTGACTCTGGGCAAGTCATTTCACCCTGTTTGCCTCAGTTTCCTTATCTGTAAAATGGGCTGGAGAAGGAAATGTCAAACCACTCCAGGATCTTTGCCAAGAAAACCCCAAATGGGGTCACAGAGTCAGACACAACTGAAATGACTGAACAACAACATTCCACTACCTTAGATTTTTTAAAAGGATGAAAGAAGTTAGGAACAAAGATAGGTAACTGAGGATGGATACAAAATGGCATGGTCCTTTAGGAATAAAAGTAAGAATACTAAAACAAAATAAGCGGAGGCTGGTAATGAATGCCAAGAACAATGAAGAGAGATGGGGCAAAGCTGGTTAGCTATACTGAGGGGAAAAGAAAGATCAAAAGGATGGCACCACAGATTAGAGGGAAAGGGATTGTAAAGAGAAGAAAAAACTTCTCAACTCCTATTATACTTCTGTTTTTTCTACCAAGATGATCTTTAGACTGAGGATGAAACAAAAAAATATTAATATGGAGTAAAAATCCAAGATGAAGGGATGCTAAGAAAAGAGTATTTAATTGCCCTCAATAAGTTCCAAGTCACCAAGCCCAGCAAAACTGCAACCTATGACACAGACAGAATGGATGTTTATTCAATAAATCTTTGTTTATTGAATCATGAATTCTAAAAATTACTCTGTAAATATACAAAATCTATTATTTTTGAGTTTAGGAAAGGATCCTCAGTTAATTCCCAGAACAAAATCTTCCTCTACTATAACATTCTATACATAGCTTAATAGATAAATTCCATCAAATTGCCTAAAGCTCAAAGAAGCTGGGACTTGCCCAGAATCACACAGTTGGTGAATGTCAATGGTAGTATTTGAAACCAGATCTTCCTGACTCCAGATGCATCATTCTATCTACTGTATCACCCTTGATCCCAAAAAATTGATTAAACTGGATGAAAAACAGGACATGAGTTAAAGGAATGTGAACTCTTTAGCTTGAAAGAAAAAAGTTTAGTAATCTTTTCAAGTATATTTAGAGAGACAATAGAGAGGATACTAAATGTTCTGAGGGTCAGACCCTCCAGAAAACAATTGGGAATATCCCTGGAGCTCTTGGTCTCATCTAGAAACAGGCACTATCTGTACTTTCTTGGGTTTGGAGAGGCAGTAGTGGATTGAACAAACTTGCAACTCTGCTTAGTGACCTAGTAGTCTGGATTTTTGCTTGGCTTACCTCATGGTAGCTTTATTCCACTTACATAATTGGAAATGAACTTAAAATGAAGTATGAAGTCTAGGTTGGACAAAAGAAAAGAACTTCTTCACTTGTCAGTGTGATAAAAACAGTAGACCAGGCTAGAAAAAGAAATTATAGAATCCCTATCTCATGAAATCTTTAAAAATAGGATTGCTAATATTGCTTTATATGGTTTAGCTATTGAACTATGAGAAAGTAGCAAGGGACTAGATTAGATGGATTTTGAAGGTCCCTACCAGCTCTGGGATTCTACAATTCTGAAATAGTGTTTGTTCAACTAAAGCAGGACCCACAGAGGCTGCAGAGTATGAATTGATTCCTTTAAAAATGATTTTTCTGAGTTACATTAGGTTGTACAACAAGCTAGGGAACTCAAGCAAATGGGCTTATTGTCGCTGTTCATTTGTGACTTAGTTGGTTACAATATTGGTAGTATTTCAGACAGTATTTCAGACAGACAACTTTGTTTCTCCACATAGCTCTGATCCTTATTGTGTCTGATTCTATTGTGTTCTGATTTCTTCAGGAAATTCTTATGTTATTCTTTTTGGTCAAATAATCCCCAGATAATTCTAGGAAAAATCTAGGTTCATTCCATGAGCCATGACTTTTTCTCACCTCCTAAAATGTGATTTATCTGCTTTACTCAGGCTATCCTTTCTTCTCAGATGACCAGGTTCACATGTCTCTCAGATTTTTTTGATCACCAATTAAGGGTATTAGCAGTATCTTCTGCAAAAGCACAAGTCCAACTGATGCTCGTTTCTTTAGTTTTCTTTCCAGGTACTCTGGATTTTATAGTATTCCTTGTGAATCTTCAGCATTTCTTGTTTTTCCATTTTTTTTTTGCAGCCTAGTTCTAATTTAGCTATGCCCCCCACTCATCCTCATTCTTTTCATTCCTTTCCTGCTCTTTTTGTGTATGTTTTGGGTAAAAGCTCACCATTGCTTTTGAAAACTTTTCTGTTCTATTGACACCTTTCATCTCTTTGTTATTTATAATAACAACTGGCCTCTCTGATCTCAATTTTGAGTCTTTGAACATCTGTGATCTCCCTAGATTCTCTCAGTCCTGAAGATTTTTTCCCACTATTACTCTTGCCCACTCTGAAATATTCTTTAGTGTTTCTAATTCCCCCAATATATAAAGCACCCCCTTTTCTGTCTAAAAACAGCATTGTTTTACCAAATGTACTTTTCAGTCCTTTGATATCCTTATTACTCAAGAGGTTAAAGCTTTATACTGCAGTCCTTATTTGTGTTCTTGCCATCTCTTTCCCATCATTCTTTAAATGCAATTCACACAGACCCACAAAGTGTGAATAATATACAATTATACAATCTAGCATTTGCCTAAGAATTTTTTTTCACCATTGCCCATTATGTTTATAAGGGAGTATATTATAGTGCCAAGCAGAGCAATATCATATACTAAAGGAAATGCAGAATGTCAGGAAACCTAAACAACTATCGCATCAGTGATAATTTATTAAAATTCAAATGGTAGTTAGTTACAAGGTAGAAAATTATGCCTACTTTGTAAAAATAATAAATAGATCCAGAAGTGAGAAGCATAATAGCTTAAATGAGTATCATGATATTGCATATTTGTGTGTGTGTACTGAAAAGATTGTTCAAACATTTCCCCTGATTTCTTTAACTATCATCAGTAAGCAACTCTTATTAAGTTTTCTTATTTTTCTAAAGATGCTAAATGCATTTTTATCCTATATACTTTATGACTTTAATTTATAGGTGAGGGAAAAGATAATAAGATTTAAAACTGACATTCTTACGCATTTTGCTTAAGGTATTCTGCTTACTCGAAGGGTAACTACCACATCATGCATAAAAGAGTTTAATAGACATGCATGAAATCTGCAAGGAAATTAGAAAATATTTAATAACCTCTAACTACTGAGTAAGCCTTCCTATAAATCAAAAGGAAAATTATGAATTAATAGGAATACATATATGTAAAATGATAACACAGTATGTTTTGTCATATATGAACATAGATCCTGCTGGTAAGTACCATGTGTTATAAGGTGTTATACTCTGTACTGCTATGTTAAAACTGAATGAGGAATACAAAAAGACTAATATGCTAATATACATAATAATGGCTGAACTGTCATTGTAAGGGACATTTTAAAATTCACAACATGGTTTAGGGTTGTTACTAAGATTAATACCTCCTGAGAAATGCTTGATTACTGCCAATTTTTACCAAATTATTACCTGTGCTAAATTGCAAATTGACTTCATGACCCTTTTGTAAGAATTACCTTTCTTATGTTCACTAAATTCAATCAGATTGCTATTTTTGATCCACTTAAAACCTGTATCTTCTACAGAGGGAAAAAGTAACGATGAAAGGTGTTGGGTTTGTTTTTATTAAAACATGAAGGTATTAAGCTGCACAACCTAAATCCTACCTTTTCTTTTCTTTAGAAGGTACCAATACACAAACAAGAGTTTCAGTGCATTACAAGAAGAGTGCATAATGCTAAAAACATTCATTATGTAACATATGATCTTAAGGTCTAAACAACATCTCTTAGACAATTTGAAGGATACGTTTTACTATTTTCCTCAAAAATTATCCTCCTGTTCCTTAAGCTTTAAAATGGAACTTTTCGAATAAAGACATAGGACAAACTTGTTAAGGAGTGTGTGAGGAAAAAAATTATCCTTTTTTTATAGCTGACACTTTCAGGAGGTTTTAATTTTCACAAGTATTTTTTAACTGTCAGTGCAATCTTCTTGAGGTTGTAAACTATGAGGCTGATATCAATAACAATTTCTTTTTTATGTATTATGAGAACCTCCTAACTGGCATTTGCAACAATTATGTAGACCGATGTATTAAATGTTTACTAGACTATTTTCCCCAACTGCCAGTAACACAACAGGGTAGTAAACACAACCAGGCATGTCTATATATCTTCTATTCTAGGAATTCTGTAAGAATCCTATTGTGTTAGGGGTACTAAATACTTTGTAGAATCTGTTAACCTTACATTTTCTTTCTTTGGATCATAGTTTCAAAGATGGACACAGACTCCTCCATAACTTCTGAATGTTATCAAGTCATCTCTTTACAAACCAACAAAAACAGGACAAGTCAAAGACCTTCATTCAGGTTTGTAGTGAAGGTCCTTACTTGCCAGCATAAGAACCATGTCTAACCTCTGTAAAATGAGTAGGGTTTATAGATGATCACTAAGGTCTCAAACCCTATAATCCTATCAAGGATACTTATGGCCTTTGTCACAGTTTTCCCCAACTTCTTTCACAGGGCTGGGCTTTAGCCATTAAGAACTCACAGTGAGATCTTCCATACTCTTTTTATTCTTCAGGGTTATGAATACTTATAGGCCAATCAATCAACCAACCAATATGCATTTCTTGAGTGCCTACTACATGACCAGATAGGGCTGTGCCAATTAAAGTTGACAATACCAAGGGGCCTTAAATTAGGTTAGGGATTCAAGATTTACATAATAAACAGTAACAATGGACCCTACAATCAGCCCACTAAAAGAAAATCATTCTTTTTTTAAACAAAAACTGAAATTCAGCCATTTAAAAAAATGTGTTTATAATTCTAACAAGTTTAAAAAAAGAAAATATAATGTCATTCTGTAAAGTTCACTGAGAGTTAGGGCAAAACTCAACCATCTACTTCCTTTTTGCCTTGTCCATAGCACCTATTTCAATGTTCCATAAACAGTGTACACATAGTATTGGTACCAAATATTTTCACACAAAGGATGTGGAATAAACATAATTTATTTCTTCATATTGGAAAGCCACTTACCTAAATTCCCTAGACTAATGTTTTGGAAAGGGAATACTTTGTACTGTCTAATCCAGCTGTCTAAAACTGCTATCAATGTCTCTGGCTTCAGTTAGTTTGAGCTCATAACTATTTCAAGTCTCCTGAATGTAATGGTAATGAAATTTGGAGATGCTCCTGTATTGGCTTGGTTTTTGGGTTGAGTGTTAAAACCCAGAGCTTATGAATCCCACTTGTGGGATGGACTTGTTGACGTGAAGAGAGAGGGCTGAACTGGGAGGAACCATGAATTGGGAGAGAGGCCCAAGCCTAGAGAAGGCCAGAAGGACTTTGGGAGAGCTGTATTCAGTACCATGGAGCCCAAGTTGCTGAGAGAAAGCCTGCTGAGAGCCCATTGGAGCTGCCCAAGACTTTTGAGAACTGCCACCTGGAACTGCCAAGGACCGAGGAAGCATGGCTGTGATGCTAGTATTTTGTCTGCTTGTTTTGATGTTGTTTTGCCAGATTCACCTGATGATGAAGGACAGTGCTGCTGTTGTAGAGGTCCTGGAACCTGGCTGTTGGTTCAGAAGCCCTGAAGGGGGATTTTCTTGTGGTACCTGCACAGAAATCCTGGAAGAGGACCTTGCTGATGTTTTCAGGGGTTGTGAGACTGTTCTACAGGCAGAGAGTGACTTGATGAGGACACTGGCTATGGCTTTGTTGAGCCTTGTCTCCCCAGGAACTGAGATTGCTGAGGGCTTGCCTCAGTGAAGATGAAAGAAGGACCTTTCCTTGGGTATTCAATGCTGAGTTTAAATTTCTTGTAACTTAAGGGTGGATAGACTTTTGTGTTCTCCTGCCCCTTTTGAGATGCAGGGGTGGGAAGCCTTTGAGTTTTTTTTTGTGTGTGCTCTGTGATTGACCAAATGAATGTACTTTGTTTATGGTTGGAGACTAATCTCCATTTGAGAAGAGACTTTTGACTGACTAAATGAATGTACCGTCTAGGGGTGGAGTAGTACCTGGCTTGAATTGAGAACTTGCTTGCTAAAGAAACAAGTTACACTGTTTTTTAACTTTCTCTGTTCTGTGAATGTTTGCTGAATAAATGGGGTTTACTATGCTGGTAATCTGAACCTTGGAAGTTGCCTTTGCTTGGCATTACACTGTTCAATGAAATTTTAGCCTTTTCTCTGAACTAATAAAGAGATGGTAGTTTTGAAGATTAAAAGACTAATCTATAGTTTGAATTATCTTGCATAATCAGGAAGGGTAAGATTAAATAAGAAATAAAAAGGATACATTTTGACCTGTGTATGTGAGGTACATATTAGAATGTTAGGATTAGAATGAACCTTACAAACCACTTGTTGAGAAGCACTAAACTTGGAATCAGGAGACTTGGTATCTCTCTGTTCTCTCAAGGAATTTTGTATAATTCTGATACATATAGCAGATGCTTCGTTGAAGGAGACTCTTTAGAGCAGTATTTTGCCCTATTAAGTTAAATGCTTTTTTAATAGTTTTTTTTTAAAGGAAAAACAAACACAATGGCATTTTGTATTCTTTGCATCTTTCATCCAATGGTATTACTATAAGGATGTAACTGACAGTAAAGTATCATTAATAAAAGTATGCTTCTGTGGACTTCCATCAAGATAACAAAACAATAGAAAGAGCCCAAGAGTATGTATATAAGCCTACCTCTCACCACAGCTACCTCAAATAAGAAATGTGCCAAATAAAGTAATAAAAATGATAAGAGGAAAAAAGACACATTTCTTCCAGAAAGTAATTGCTGAAAAGAAAAACAGACACCAACAGAAAACTATGTTACAAGCCTACTATACCTAACTATGCCAGAGCACAATGCTCCTAACTCACCTCACCAAGCTCATACTCTGAGCTTCATATGGCTAAAACACTGTCAACTGTCTTCCCTTGATGTTCCACTTTGGTCAGCTGAACTGAAACACACAAACACCTTAACAAACCATGGTCACTAAATTCACTTAGTCTTGATGGTCATGTCATAGTATTTAAAAACATTTAATTAAAAAAAGTCAAACCTATCCTAAACCTGTCAAGAATATATGAAAGCAGAATTCTAGGTAGTTAAAAATAAACATTAAATAAGAATCTTTAAAACCTTTTCTTTTTTAATTATCATGGTTTAATACTTATTAACACCTTTGAGACTCAAGATTATAATTATATGGCTTTTATTAGCAGCTGTGGCAAAGTAACACTCATACAGCATGACCAATTTTAACTTATAAAGCAATTCAATGAAGTTTTCCTATCTGTTAATTTTCTAATAATAAGACACAAATTTCATTATCTTATTTTTCCCTTTACAAAGAAAATTGCTTTGTCTAATAATGAAAGCTATGAATATGTGAGAAGTGCATCTTAGATTTTAAGTAGTCTTCAGCATATTGCCAACAATGGCTTGCATGAAAGAAGTTGCAGAAAAAAATATCCAGAAAATGTATTATTGTAAAAAGAAGTGAGTTGGTCACATGGGGACAATGAAGGATGCTAGATAACAGCTCAGTCGTCATACTGGTATTGCTGAGTCAAAGGGTATTCACAGTTTTATAGCCCTTTGGGCATAGTTCCAAATTGTTCTCCAGAATTGTTGGATCAGTTTACAACTCCACCAAAGATCCACTGAAGTACTGAACACTAAAAGTTTTGACACTGATTAACTCTGTATTCTAGAGGGCTAGCCAGGACGTTTACATTTCATGTTTAAGTTTCATTCTGTTGAAGAAAAATAGTGAGAGACTGATTTTGTCAACTAAAATACACACTATTCTCTTAGCCCAAATAATCTAAGAAGAGATTACTACCGTTTTAATCGGCTTAAGAGTGGATTCATCTCTTAATCTACCCTGGGAAGATCCAACATATGTCTAAAGATTTTCACTGGCAAATACAAACATGAAAGCCATACAATATGGCATGATAATTTCAGTGTCTCTAATTAAATGGCAGGGGGTCCAACTGGATAGAGATGTCTCTTTTTGCATAAAGAGAGGAGGACCTCCAACCAAATAGGCTCCATGACCAATTCAGAAGGGCAGGAAATCTGGGATATGTAGGAGTATACAGGGAACAAGTAAGGGAACATAGACAGCATAATATAGTGGAAGGGTGTATAATCTAAGTTAGAAGACAGGCTATAGTCCTAATTCTGCCACGATCCTGCTTTGTGACTTAGGAGAAATAACAAGCATAAAGAGAAACCTGGTACAGACATGTATCAATTGATGCTTGGTGAAATAAGCAAAACCAAGAAAACAAATTTTACAATATTTTTAAGACAAACGACTTTAAGAGCTTTAAGAACTCTGATTAGTACAGTGACCATCAGGACTCAAGGGGACCAGGCATGCTCACTTTCTGAAAAAGAAAGTTGATGGATTCAATTTGTAGAATGAGACAAACATTTTCAGATGTTGGCAAAATGTGAATTTGTTTTGCTTGACTATGCATATTTGTTATAAGGGTTTTGTTTTGTTTTTTTCATTAGTGGGGGGTCAAGAGGGAGAAGGAATCTAGGCCACATACTCCATTTAAAAAAAAAAAGAAAGAAAGAAAATGGGGTCACTGAAACATATTTTTCTAAATGCAAAGAAGAGAATATAAAGAAGACAATAAGGAATAAAAAAACAAGCAAGATAGCTTTGGGAGTAAGATGTTAAATTTATTATATACTTTAAAACAAAAGCAAGGTATAAATAAGAGATCTGCAGTTTCATGCACAATTCCCTGCTCTCTTGTGTATATGGAAGTGCTTATTTTAGTTAACATTTTTAGGTTCCTAATTTTAAAATAGGAAAAAAATAAAATGAAGTTCTTTAAAATGTGGACAAAATAAATAATATTAATGACCCAGATCTTTACTCTGATCTTCATCATGCTGTGTAGAGCTGAGCCAGAATTCTCTGAGGCTGTGCCAGTAGAGCAGAAACTTGGGCAGATCCTTCCAAGCTGGAAAGTTTTCAAACTAGAAAGACCCAGCATTAGAAATGTCTATCATACAAGGACCTCTTTAGCTAAGTTAGAAGGATTTCATCATCCAAATATTGGTTACCAGGTGCTAATTTTTTTTCAGTCAGAGCAACTCATAAAGACTCTACTAAGGTGCGGAAGGGTTGCAATCTGCTGCAATACAGAAAGGACCCATATGAATGAACTCACTAATCTGCTAAAGCGCCAAACTGCAACATTTCAAAATCATCTCCAAACCAAACCTGAACTGCCACTTTTTGTGATTTGAACCCTGGCTTGGGTCTGGCTTCACTCTTCTACCAAGTCTTTTGGCATCTGATAGACTATTTTAAAAAGTAGTATTATTTTAATATTTGTTCAGAAGAATAATTGAAAAAGAAAACAGACCTTTAAATACCAAGAACCTGAATTTTGTTCATAGTTTATAATTATTTCTTCATTACGTTTCTGCCTATTAAGCTCCTTAGTAGTGTGGGGATTTTATTACAAAGTCTTTATGCTAATTATTTTTTTTTAGTAAAATGTGACACTATAGTTATAGATAGAGAATGACAGACAAGATATAAGCACAACGCTTTTGCAGAAACAGAGTAATTTTCCCTAAGTGGACCAATAAACAGGTTTATGATTAAAAGGGTCAACATGCCTTGTTTTTCCAATCCATTCATTGAGCCACTATAAAATTATTTTAATATACTGCAACTTTGAGATAGCTGTCATCCTTTTTAATGGACAACCAAATAGTTCTCTAGGACAAAATCAATTGGAAATATAATACCAAAATAGAATCCTCAATATAAATAATTATCTAATGCCATTTTCTGTCAGTGAATATATCATAAAAATCACTGAATCTAAAAACCTGAAAGGCCATAAAATATCATGTAGGTTCAACACGTACTTGAATAAGAACCCTCATGTTGTATCATGTGTAAAATGAGTGAGAATTATGTAAAGGTAGATAAGTGAAGGTTCCAGCAAAACTTAGTTCCTCCACCCAACACCTCAAAAAAGTGAGAAATGCCTCAAAAAAGGTAAGATGAACAACAAGAAAGGAGAAATTCACAGTATAAAATCAACAAAGGAAATAAAAGAAAAATAACACAATGATACATTATCAGTCTTCTATTTCACAGCCCCCTGCCTCTAATCCAAGCTCCAAGGAGTGAACTTATGATCTGTGCATGTAACAGAAGTTTCTGGATGAAACAGAACCTCTAAAAGGCTCTCCAAGTTTCTGCTCTATTGGATCCTCCATTCTCAACTTTTACCTCAGTCCTCCTCACAGAGGCTTTAACAGCTTCAGAGTGAGTGGGAGAGAAAGAAGAGGAAGGAGGAGGTTGGAACTCATAGCAGGAGGGGTTAGGCCTTCCATAATGCCACTCCAGGTTCATCACTGACAGCTTGGCAGTCATCTCTCTGATCTTTCCCTACCCCTTTCAGAGTCAGTTGTACCAAAGTAAGATTTTTCAAAAATACATTTTACTGATGCTTTGTGTTAACATCACTGTCCTTTCTGTGGTAAGAGAAGGGAACTTTCCTTATCCTCTAGATCAAACCCTCCCTTGTATAAAAGAGCAAGCAAAAATGTTTGATAACTTGGGCTATATCTGATAATGTATACAACATTTTGTTCCAGTAGTCACCCATCTCTCTGCCCAGAGGAACACGGCAGAGATAATGTTTCATTATCTATTCTTCAAGACCTTCACAAATTGTCTAGTTACCTGCAGTTCAACTTCCTTTGTCAATCTTTTCATTTACTATACATTGCCAGGAGAAATTTTGGACTCACTCTAGGTGAGACATAATTTTTCTGGAAATCTCACAGTGTACCTAAGTGGCTACTCAGCTATCATTTGTTGGCATATATCACCACCTGTTCCCTCAACCAGGTCCAAGAGTTGACAAATCCTCATACAAACATCTAGGGCTCTTTTACCAGAGTAGCTAGCTAACTAGATGGTTCAATGGATAGTGCACTGAGACTGGAGTCTGGAAGATCTGAGTTCAAATCTGGTCTTAGACACTAGCTGTATGACCCTGGGCAAGTCACTTAACCTCTATTTGCCTTAATCCACTAGAGAAGGAAATGGCAGACCATTCTACTATCATTCCCAAGAAAACTCCATGGCCAATATTGGTGTGATATTTTCCACTGGGTCACGAAGGGTTGGATGTGACTGAACAACTGAATAACAACACTTGGTAGTGACTCAAATATAGCCCTCAATCCCTCAACACAGAGAAGCCCAGATGTCAAACTGCATCTTATTTTAGAAAAAATAATAACCTCAGAGAGGATTCTGGGAAGATGGCAAAGTAAGACAGAAAATTCCAAGCTCTCCAGATCTCCTTCATAAATAAGACAAAATAGCGCCTCAGGACATGGAGTGGTAAAAAATAAAAAAGAGTTGGGGTGGAAGAGTGATCCTCCTGGCACAACCTGAGAAGATCCAAGTTTTGGCCCCTGAAAAACGTAAACACTTCCAGACTAGTTCCACTGAAACAGCAAGTAGCAAGCCCTGGGGCTAGCTGGGTTCCGTGGTAACCTCAGCCTCAGCCAGAGGAATTTTTACCTCCTGGACAGTGTGGGGAGTCCAGCCTCTGAGCAGGGGAAGACTGAGGCAACCTCTGCTTATAAATGATGCCCAGACCAGCTGTGGAATCAGCATACACCCTGGTGAATGCAGAAGCAATGGGGCAGGGACACTGCTGGTTATGAGCACTTACAGGAAGGCAGAGTTCTTCGTTTCAGTTCCAGAACAGAGAGGAGAACTGAAGGAGGATCTGAGGTTGGAGACATCATCCCCCATACACCAGAACTAGAGGTGATTATAATCACAAACTGCTATAAATTAATTAACTAATTAAAATGAGCAGGCAAAGGAGAAAGAACCCAACCATAGAAAGTTACTATATGGAGATGGCTAGGTGGCATGGTGGCACAGTGAATAGAGCACCAGCCCTGGAGTCAGGAGGACCCGAGTTCAAATCCAGCCTCAGACACTTGACGCATTCACTGGCTGTGTGACTTTGGGCAAGTCACTTAACCCCAATTGCCCTCCAAAAAGCAAAAGAAAGAAAGAAAGAAAGAAAGAAAGAAAGAAAGAAAGGAAGAAAGAAAATTACTATAGGAATAGAGAAGACCAGGGGTTTGTCTTCAGAGGAGGATATTGAAGCAAAAAATGTTTCTCCTATCCCAAAGAGCAACATCAAATTGTCACCTGCCCAAAAATAATTCATAGAATAACTTTAAAAAGACTTTAAAAATCAAATGAGAGAGATTTAGGAAAAAGTAAAAAAAAAACAACCAAGAAAAACAAGAAGATTGTGAAAAGAAAGTCAATCAACTAGAAAAGCAGATCTATAATCTTAAGGAAGAAAATGACTCCCTGAAAACTGGAATTGGGCAAGGAGAAGTCAGAAAAGTTATGAGACCAAGAAATAACAAAAAAAAATATAAAGAATGAAAAAATAGAAAAGTGTGTGTGTATATACATATGTGTGTATGTGTATCTCCACACTTAATTGTAACCTTCTTGGAGGAGTGGGGTGAGGAAGGGGGGAAAAAGAAAAAAGTAAAAAGTACACAGCAGAGAACAACAGAAAACTCACAAGGAAGTAAAGAAAAGATGGATAGCTCAGAATACAATGTGTAGTATTTATTATATAGGCTTTCTTGAAATGGAAATTTATTGCTGTGTATTTTGAATATCTCTTATGTTCTGTTGTACACATGGCAATGTTTTTTTCCTTTTCTTATTTTGCATATAAGTTTTAGCATTTAAGTTTATAATGTTTCTTTTTCTAAGTTTTAGTAGTTAAGTTTAACATAAATTTTATAAAAAAGAAAAAAATAACCTTAAAAACTGTGAAACAGAGCACCTTAATTAATCTATTATATGCCTTTTAAAAAACTAAACAAAAAAATTTCAAGGTCATTAGTCAAATGAGTTGTGATTACGCCATCCCCAAGGATATGAAAGTTACAAAATTAGGAAGCATTTTCTGGTGCTGAGATTCACCAATCTTTATCATTATCAGCTCAAAAACTTCTGGGAGCCAGAAGTACTGGATAGTATACTAACTTTACTGAAAGCTGCCTCATGCCATACACATAGTACCTACTGGTAGGTAATATTTCCCCATCTCAAAGCCCTGAAAGTTTTATTGAAGTAACAGTTCTCCAAATTTAGATATAGTCCCCTAGAATGTAACAAGAAGAAAGATGATATTGATGTATAAGTAATAATAGATAATATCAAGTATTTTAGTTATTAAAATTAAGCCAGGATTTATCATAGATGAAAAAGCTCTTATAAATATATTAGTATCTTATATAGAATGCTAAGTTATTACTGCTTTTGGCTTATGGCACAATATGTCTCCTGGTCTGAGTTTTATATACTTCTTAAACATTTGCATAGTACTCCAATCATGAAGATTCCATCAGCTATAAAGTGAGCTTCATGAAGAAGAGAGATCAACAAAGATTTCAAAAGAAAATAAAACCTAGGACATGTCATTGTCAACAATTATTGAATGCCTACTTCCTGTAAAGTATTTTGCTAGGTGCTGGGGAAACATCTCCCTAAATTGAACTGAGAGTTTGAAGAGCCAATGCCAGATATACTGAGCCATCTGTATTAGAGGATCATGAATCAGAATTATTCTTCCCACCCAACAAACACACAACCCTTACCCCTCCATTGAGACCTGGGATTCCTGCCTCTCATCTTAATTAAGGGACAATTTTGCAGTCTTTCTGTACTACTCTTTCCCCACCTCTAGTCTAACCTTGATACACATAGGGCAAGTATGGAATGGTGAATTCTCCATTTACAAGACAACTTTATTCTTTGGTTTTGTAAGTAGTGTAGGAAAATGGAAGGAAAAAAACACTGACCTAGGAGTCAAGAGATTGGGGTTCCAGCCCAGGCTCTCTCATTAACTAGCTATATATTGAATTGTTTCCAGCTCTAACATCTTATTATTCTAAATGTAAAACAATTCTTGCCTCCAGAAGCTCATAATTAGTCGGCAAGTTGCCTTATATATAAAAAGATAAATAACAATTTGCATAGTAGCCTGATTTCCACCTGACTAAGCAATAGTAACTGGTACCACACAGGCCAGTGCCCTATTCCTAGAAAATACCCTGCCATGAGTTGTTAGACTTCTAGTATCAAGAACCAGGTGTAGCAAAGTCCCTTGGTCTGACTCCCTCTAAATGTGGAATGCACTACCTCAGGAGGTAATGAGTTTCATATCACTGGAGATCTTCAATCAAAAGCTGGATGACCATTTGTCAGTTATGATTTAAAGGGAATTCTTATTTAGGCACAGTTCAGACTCAATAGCCTCTAAAGTCCCTCCCAACTTTATTATGTGATTTTGTCTAATGGTTAGCAAATATTGTTTTCTTCCAAGAGTTTCAGTATGTAATATAAACTTCCTAATCTAGATAGATAGATAGATAGATAGATAAAGAGATAAATAGACAGTAAATAGTTGTTAAATGCCTACTATATTCCAGGCATTGTGCTAAGTTCTAGGAATACAAAGAGAAGGAAAAGACAATCTCTGCTCTCAAGGAGCTCACGATCTAATGAGGGAGACAACCTGCAAACAACTATGTGTATAGATAGGTAGATAGATAATCTATTTCTGTGATTTCATTGCTAATGGGAGCTCTGATGGTGTATAAATTCCCTTCACTGCTTCAGGTGGGCACTTTGCCTAAAATTTACAATCTTAGTGAGTTGCTTGCCAGTAAGTACTGGCAAGAAGTGACTTGCTCATGGTTACACAACCAGTATGTATCAGAGGCAGGACTTGAACTGGTCCTGACTCTAAGGCTGACCTTCTTTCTACAATACCATATTTTCTTTCTCTCTCTCTCTCTCTCTCTCTCTTATTTATGTTAGTGTTTATATTTTATTAATTTATATTAATGTTATTAATCAATATAAATTAATTTATATTAATGTTAGCATTCTAACAGTTGTGGAGACTATAAATACAGAATGAGCTTGACCTTAAACTCTCCTTGGTTGTGACTAACTTAAAAAGAAGGACCACAAGAATGGTGTGTGAATGTATGTAGGTTTTAGAGGGAAGAAAAGAAAAGCAAGGAAAAAGGAACAGTAAGAAAGATCTATTAGATAAATTATAGTTTACCAAAAACAGAAGAAATTTCAAAGAAATAATATAATGAATATAATGAAAATGTGAAAAATTGGGATCCATAAGTCCTGCCTTCTTTAAAACATTAAAAGTTCTTTATTAAGGAAATATTATCTTTACTAAGATAATCAGGGAAAATTATTAAATGGTTGTTTCATTTTCTTACCCCAAAGATCATTCTTTCTATACAAATTCACAACATTACCTTAATTATCTGCACAGTGGAATCAAACTGGAAAGGCCAGTACCAACTTGCTATGTAGTCTTAGAAAAGTTACTTAACCCTATATATAATTTTCTTCAGGAGGCAAAATTAGGGCTAAGTTTTGTGACTTATCTCTATTCAACAACAGTTTAGTTAAATAATGTTGGCAAAGTGATGTGAAATACTAGAAGCACATTGGGGCTCTTTGAAATACTTTTTTTCTAAAGAATTGAGAGATTCTCAGTTCTCAAAAGGGGAGGGGGGAAACAAGGTATTTTCCTATCTACTGATCTATGGTAAATAACTAATTTCTGGTTCTGATTAATTACTAGCCTAAGACCTTATGCAGAACTTGATGGTCAGCTAAAATCAGTTATCATTAGCAACACATTGTCATGTTTCACAGGTAACCAAGAGGCTCAATGTATAAGTGGCAGATGCTAAGTGGAAGAGTTTATTTAATAAATTTTAAGTTATTTTACAGGTAGATAAAGAACTTGAGACATGTTATGGTCAAAGTGGTGATTATTAATCAACCAATAAGCACTTATTAAATGCCTACTATGTGTCAGGGATTGTTTGATTGTAGGGATCTTGAGAGGCCTCAAGGAGCTTACAATCTCATAGGGAGACAACATGCAAGCAAATATTTATGAAGCAAGCTATATACAAGATATATCAGAAATAATTAACGGAAGGAAGGTGATGGAATTAAGAAGAGTTGGGGGAAGGCTTCCTGTAGAAGGTGAGATTTTAGTCACGACTTAAAGGAAGCCAGGAAGGTCAGTAGAATGAAGGAGAGAGTGTTTCAGGCATGGCAGACAGTCAGAGAAAATGCCCAAAGCCAAGAAATGGAGTTTCCTTTTCGTGGAACAGCCAGGAGGCCAGTGTCACTGATTAAAAAAGTAGGTGGTAGAGAGTAAGGTGTTAAGAAGACTGGAAAGGCAGAAGAGATTTGAATGCTAAACAGAGCATTTTGTTTTTGATCCTGGAGGCAATAGGATTATCTAGATAAAAAGTTCCATGAAGGGCTCAGGAGTCTGATAATACCAATGTGGTGGGTTTCTGTCATTTAGGAATGAGTGCTTAAAGGACTGACTTATTGAAGGTCCTCAATTAATATCTTTAGGAATTCTTTTCATTATTTACCTTTACATACTCCTCTCTAATTTTATGATAGATTAGATATTATATGAGTAAATTTTCCCTCACAGTTCTTATACCATCTAAGGTCCATTTTAGAACATGGAGTCATAATCTTTAAATGTATTTCAATCTAGAACTGAGCAATAGTTCATTAGTATATTTGGATAATGGTCTGAAAAAAATGTGAGATTCAAAGTTGATGAAAGTTGGTAACAAAATGTCATGACCTAGCCCTTAGGTAAATGAAGCATGAAATCTTTTGTTCAATACATTTACTAAGGCAGAAGTTTCCTCTCATCTATATATCTATGATCATGTACTTCCCAATTTGACTGTGGGAGGAACCCAACAGTATACAGTCTCCTGTCACACTAATACAGAAAAGAAGGGCCTTGCCTAAGATGGCAGAAGGAAAACTCAGGTATTAACAGAAACATTTTTTTTAATTTCTTTACAAGAATTAAATGAAGAAAAACACAAATTTAACACTTATAATTTTAAATCCAAATCAGTTAAACTTACCAATAAGATGAAAGAGAATGTCAAAACAGATGAGAATGAAATCCAACAATTTGCTGCAAACAGGAAACATATTTAGAACATAAAAGACACAGAGCAAAAATTTGAGGCTGAAACAAAATCTACTATGCTTTGAATGATTCCAAAAAAGCAAGAGTTGCAATCGTGATTTCAGAGAAGGCAACATTAAAAATGGAAAATGCCAGTAGAGACTAAACAGAGAAAATTCACATAAGTAACCTGGTATAGTATAGTCTAAATCATTAAAGGCAAAGCTAAAAAAATTGTAAAAAACACTGACAGCAGTACATTTGTAGGAAACTTTAATACCCCCTTTCAGATATCCCCCTTTAACAGAAAGATAAACAAGAAAAACATCAAGGTGAAAAGACTGTTTAAAAAATCAGATTTCAAAGGCTTTTAACTGCTTCTGAATGGGAATATTCAAGGATATACCTATTTGTAAGTTTTACATAGCACCTTGTGCTAAGTACCTAAAGAAATCATAAGTAAATGTTAAAAAGCAGAAAAAGTAAATACATCATTTATAAAGAAGTTGAGTAATTGATATAATGGTTGTTCTCAAAGAGGACCAAAATGATATCACTATGCTGGGGTCAAGTGTGTCCAACTATGGCTAATCAGACTAATGTAAACTCAGAAAGCTCTGTCATAGTTCAGACATAAATAGTCCATATAATTAATACAGGAAATATAAGAAAAATATATAGAACTAAGTGATGATTTCCTAAATGAGTATTAAAAAATCATAACTAAAATAACTATATTAAAGAACAAAACAAAATATACCACAATTTATAGGATGCTGTTAAAGAACACAAAATATATTTCTGAAACATGTATTAACAAAAATTGAAGAGATTATTGAACTGAGCATGTAGTTTACTAAATCAAGAAATTAACAATCCCCAAATAATGTCCGAAAGTTCAAGTCTTAGAAGTTAGAGAAGAAATAGACAAAATTAAAAATGGAAAAGATATGGAAATTATACATTTGAGTTTGTTTTTAAACACTAAGAAAATCAATAAACCACAAACTTGTGTTTTTTTTTAAAGTGGAAAATCAAATTACTGACATAAAAAATAAACAAGGTAAATTCACAACAAAATTAGAAAGGAAATAAAGAGAATTACCAGAAATTACTATCCACAATTAAACATTAAAAAAACTGAGAATTCAAAGGAAATGGATATATAACTAAAAAATTTAAGTAACCAAATTAACAAAACAAATCTTAGCCAAATCTCAGAAAGAAAAATTGAGGATGACATAAACTATCAAAGGGGATGGGAGGGGAGTAATGTGATTAACATGGATTTACAAGTGAATTCTATGATATTTTAAAGAACAATAAATATCTGTGCTATAAAAATTTTTTCAGTGATTGAGAAAGAAGACATTGGACTAAATTCCTTTTATGAGGCAAATATGGTGCTGATTCTCAAATCAGAGTGAGATAAAACAGAGAAAGATGTTAATTACAGGCTAATTTCACTAATAAATATTGGTTGATGCAAAAGTGTTAAATAGTAATAGCTAGAAGTTATATAAAATGTGCTTTATAAATGTTATCTAAATTTATCCTAAGAACAACCCTTAGGGAAGCAGGTGCTATTATTCTCCCCATTTTACAGATGAGGAAACTGAGGCAGACAGCAGTTAAGTGAATTGCCCAAGATCACACAGCTAGTACATATCTAAGTCTGAATCTGAACAAAGGTCTTTTTGCCTCTAGGCCCAGTGCTCTATCTAATTCACCACTTGGTTATCCTCAAATATTAGCAAAGATATAACAAGAACAAAAAAAATTATTCATTCTGGCCAAGCTGGATTTATACAAGGAATATAAAAACAACATTAGGAAAGTAATTAGCATAAGTAATCATCTGAACAAAAATAGATCATTATATCAACAAGTACAGAAAAAGCCTCCAACAAAATACAATATTCATGCATTAAAAATGGAAGGATCCTCCTTTAATATGATCAAAAGCATAAATCTAAAACCAAGATCTAGTATTATTTGCAATGAAGAAACCTTAGAAGCTTTCTTAGTAAGAACAATGACCAAGAAAAGATATCCCATCTCTCCAATATTATTTGATATAGTATTAAAAACACTAGTTATAACAATAATGCACGAGAAAGAAATTCAAGTTATAAACATTGACAGAAAGAAGAAAAAATATGCTTATTTTTAGGTGACATCATTACTTACTTAGAAAATATCAGGAATCATGGAAGAAATTAATTGAAACAATGAATAACTTCAGTAAAGTAGCAGGATACAAAATACATCCACAGAAATCATCACTATAATTTGAGTAAAAACCAGTAGGAAATTCTAGAAAGAGAAATTCCATTCAAAACAACTCTATAATTTGTAAAAATATCTAGGATTTGGCCTACCTTACATTAAGGTCTTACACAAATATAAGTACAAAATATTCTTTAAAAAATAAATGAAGATTCAATTATTGAACAGCTATTCCATGTTCATGTTTGAGCTACACATAATATAATAAAAATATCAATACTGCCCAAATTAATGTACAGATTTAGTACTATATGAGAATTGCAAGATAGTCCTTTATAGAACTAGACAAAACAACAAAATTCATTTGGAGGAATAAAAGATCTACAATCTTATGCAAATAATGAAAAAAGGAATTAAGAAATAAAAGTGCCAAGTTTTACCTGATTTCCAACTATATTATACACTGAGAATCCTCAAAACTATTTGTTACCGGTTGTTTTTTTTAAAGGTAGAAAAAAATAGATCAGTAGAAGGGAGTAGACAAGAAAAACCTAAATGGAAATGAACAATAGCTCTGTGTTCAACAAGCCCAGGTACACAAAGGACTACAGGAAAGCTTCTCTAGTTAACAAGAAATTCTGGAGAAACTGGAAAGCATTTTTGCAGAAAATAAGTTTGGACCAGCATCTTTCAGATAAACAACCAAAACTTTTTAAAAGTCACCTCCTAAAAAATACTTTGAGGAAGCAGAAAGTACAAGCAAACCCAAAGAAGGGTTAGAAATCACAAAAGACAAAATTGATGATTTCAAATATGTAAAATTATAAAGCTTTTACAAACTGGTAGCTAGAATAAGAAAAGAAGCTGTCAAGTAGAAAAAAACTTTTTAGGTTAAATATTTCTAATAAAAATTTTACATCCAAGACATAGAGGAAATTGACATAAAGAGTAAACTTTAATAGGCTGAAACTTCACTAAATCTTTTGGAACACCCTGTATAAAGTAAAGAATCATTCCTGGATAGAAAAGTAAGTAAAGTTACCTAAATTAAATTACATATTTAGTGCCGTACTAAACAATCTACCAAAAAATTACTTTATGGAGCTAGAAAAAATAGTAACCAAATTCATTTGGAAGAACAAAAGGTCCAGAATATCAAGGCAATTAATGAAAAGAAATACTAGGGAAGATGGCCTAGCTGTATCAGATTTTAATATGTATTATAAAGCAGCAGTCATCAAAACTACTTGGTACTGACTGAAGAATAGAGTAGTGGATCAATGGAATAGATTGGGTACAAAAGACTCAGTAGTCAATGACTATAGTAAACCCAAAGACCCCAGTTTTGGGGATAAGAACTCACTATTTGACAAAAACTGCTGGGAAAACTGGAATATAGTATGGCAGAAACTGGGCATAGACCATTATATAATGCGATATACCAAAAAGTAAAGAATATGAACAGTTTTCAAAAGGAAAAAAATGATCCAAATCACTAATAATAGAAATTCAAATTTAAAGAATTATGAGGTTTTACCTCACACACATAAAATTGGAAAAGATGATAAAAGATAAGTTTATGTTGGAGGGGCTTTGAGAAAGTAGATTCCAGTTTTGGTGGAGCTATAAATTATCTCAACCATTCTGGAAATCAATGTGGTATTGTGTGAGAAAAGTCATTAAACTGTTCATACTCTTTGACTCAGTGAAACTACTTCTAGGCATCTATCCTCAAGAAGCTCAATGATAAGAAAGGTTCCATATATTCCAAAATTTTCATAGCAGTATTTTTTCTGGTGACAAAAAAATAGAAGGAAAGTATATACCCCTTGACTGGGGAATAGCCGAAAAAATGATAGCATATGGCAGTAAAAAGGGAATAGCATTACACAGTAGAGAAAATAAAAGAAAAATTCAGAAAAAAAATGAGTTACAGTTCACTTGTATGAACTGATATTTGGGGGGGAGGCGGGAAGCCCAAGTAAACAACATACAAAATGACTCAATAATGTAGAAAACAATCTCAAAAGATAGCTAAAGTCACGTTAAACATAATGATTACTCTTGGAGAAGACATACTTCTCTCCCCTGAGAGGAGAGATGGTAGACTACAAGTATGGAATATTCTATACACTGGCAGAAGCAATCTCTGTTTCAAGTAAGTGTTGCATAACTTGTTTTCTTTGTTACAAAGGAGGGGGTACATTAGGAAATGATTGTAATGTGAAAAACAAAAGAGTTGTAAAAGAATTTTTGAAATAAAAATAAAAGCTAGGGTTTTATTCTTGGGAGCAGAGTTGGCCCACTTTGTTTTAGTTCAAAACAAAGTCAATATTATATGACTGTGTTCCACAATACAAAATGTGAGCTACTTAGTAGCTACTTGTGAATAAACAGTTACAAATCACAGGATGTATGTACTAAAATTTAAGGGATTTGTGAGCTGTGTAAAAATTATGTCAGACTTTTCTCTGGCCAAACAACTAGGTAACTGGACTCATGGAAATAACTTGAAAAGGTCTTTTATCTTAAGAATCTAGATGAAGACTCACTACCAAAGATTTGAAAAAAAAATCTACATAGCACTTTAACATTGAGTTTGTCTTGGGGTCAAAAAACAATGAGACAGGGTGGGAATTTTAGCAACATAGAAAGATGAATTCTCTCCATTAAAACAAGGTTTTTACCTTGTTGTTGCTTCACTCCAAATGTAAATTGTTCTTCACCCAAGACTTCTTCACACAGCTCTTGGACCTTAAAATACTAAAGGAAAGGAAAAAGTTAATTGTAAATGAGTTTCTTTCTGAGAAAATATTCCTATACAGAAAAATCTTTTACATACTACACTATAAAGATAAGTCTTTATAAAGGTAAGTATTGCTTGAGGCTTAGAGAAGTTAGGTGACTTACCTCTGATCAGAGTGTGTGTGTGTGTGTGTGTGTGTGTGTGTGTGTGTGTGAGAGAGAGAGAGAGAGAGAGAGAGAGAGAGAGAAAGAGAAAGAAAGAGAGAGAGAGAGAGAATTTGAATGTAAAGTCTTCTCAACTACAGATTCAGAACTTTATTGAATGTGTCATAGTATCTCTCTCTCTCAAATATATGTATTTCAAAAATAATTTTAAAGGATTCTCAAGTGTGAAAATATACCTGCTAACAAAAAATACTTGATTATTTTTCCTTATCACATTACCTAATAAGAAACAGCCAGGCTCTGCTGATGATAAAAAAATATAATTTCTATTTGATTCTTCAAGTTTTTTAAAAAGATTTCCCAGCAGAGGGAAAATCAAAGTCCTAGATACTCTATTAAAAGTATATAAGAGACTGCTCTAGATATTTTCTTTCTGGTAGCTACACATTACACTTAATCCTCAAATGCCACTTTATTTTATGAATTTACATATTTAAAAGAATGTAGCTTATTTTCAACTTACAATAAGCAATTTGTATTTATTCATTTTAAAAATATAAATCTGTGAACTTAATTACTACTCTTTACCCAGATTTTTCTCTCTTTTTCTATTTCTTTTTTCTCGTATTAATAATGAGAAATACTGTTTAATTCCTAGTGTCAGGTCCCATCCTGTTTCCTTTTTCTGTATTTCTTTTTTCTCTAATTATGGTGAGGACTTTGTAGGTCACATATATGACTATTCAAATACATTTCTCTTGTGTTTAAATGAATGTTTGTGACTCCTGACTTTTCCGTCACAAAATAAATAAAAGGCCAATTGAAACTAGCAATATTTTTGCCCTTGTTTTTAATAAACCACCTTGATGGTGTCTTTCCCCTAAATTCTGGAAGTGACCTCTATATTACAATTAATAATAAAAATCCTCAGCTATACCTTTGCAGGATTTTCAAGGATTCTAATTTTTCTTCTTCATAGAGCTTCCTGAATGGCTTTTAGCCACCTCTTGATAATTTCTCTCTAGTCACAACTGATAAAGTGCAAAAGTGGTCTTTTGGGGGAGTCCTAAATACTTCTGCCAACCTACTGTATTGCCATTATTCCCTTAAGATACTGCTTATTTTTTTTCTTCCCCTTTCCTCTACCCCCAAAGCAGTGAGTTAGTGTGGAAAAAGCATTAGCTCTGGAGTTAGAAGCTGCAGGTTAAAACCCCCTTCTCTGGTGCTTGCTACCAGTGTGACCTTGGACAAATCACTTAACCTCCATGGGCCTCAGATTCCTCATCTTTAAAATGAGAGGACTGGACTAGATGGCCTATTGAGGTTCCTTCCAGCTCTGTTTCTATAAACCCGTGCCCAAAACTGGAGCCAGCACATAAAAAAAGTACAGCAGTGGGGGGGGGGGGGAGAGGAATAGCCTAGTACTTATAGAATTTTATATATATATATACATGTATATATACACATATATATTATTATCATATTATAGAATTATAGATAGACACAGATAGAGAGATAGACAGACAGACAGATAGATAGATAGATTATAGAATCTTAATTTCCTACTTTTGTTTTCCCTCATCATCAGTTAGGATTACTAAATTTTTAACAGCCTACAATGGATGTAAGAAAACAGGTTTTATAAGGGTAGCTAGGTGGCACAGTGAATACAGCACCAGCCCTAGAGTGAAGGACCTGAGTTCAAATTCGAACTCAGACACTTGACACTAGCTGCGTGACCTTGGGCAAATCACTTAACCCAGATGGTCTCAACTCCTCCTTCCCTCCAAAAAAAAGCCCATATTACCGTCACAGATCTAAAGCCAGAAGAGATCTTAGAACCTATTTAATTTTACAGAGAAGAAAACTGAGGACCATAGAGAGGAAATGACTTATCCAATGTCACACAGGAAATATGTAATAGAACTTGAATTCTCTGAAGAATTTTTTATTTGCATAGCCACAGGAAAAACGAATCATCTAAGTTTATCTGTATGTGGCTCTGTGATACACACTACTTTTGCTAAGCTTTAGATTCAGCATTAACATTGGTAGAAGGCAAATTAAGATAGTGAACCTATCTTGAATCATTATCACCCTGTTCTGAGGATAGGATAAAGGAAGCTGCCTGTTTGGGAGAGGGTGTGTGCACACATATATGTGTTTGTGTAAATCTGCCAAAGACTGAACTGCAACAGAGATTCGACAAACACATATCATGAAGAAATAGATGTTCCTATTGCTAAAAAAAAAGGGGAAAAAAATAAAAATAAAAAAGTATAAACACATTTTAAAATATCCATTAGGATTAATATAGTTAATCCTTATTAGTTCTGTGATATAGTAGAAAGTAAAATGGATTTGGAATTAAAAGACATGGATTCTAATCCCAGCTCTGAGTTGGCTCTAACTATACTAATTTGGACAAGTAGTTTAAGCTCTTAAAGCCTTACTTTCTTCATGTAAACTGAAAGGGTTGTGGACTAGATGATCTCTGAGGTTTCTGCTCTACTTAAATTGTATACAGCAAATTGAAGGTTTTGTGTATATTCAGAATGCCAAGATAAGGTTTCAGTGAATCAAACTGATCATGAGTGTATTCACTGGTAATGTAAGCCAAGAACATTCTTAAAAGTTACTTTCAAAACTTTTCTTTAATACACTGCATCATTTAAGCTTTTAACATTAAAACTTAACTAAACCTGTGATCTACTTTTCTGAAATTAGAAATTGAAGAAAAATATGCTACTTTTACAACCAAAGTTAAATCAGCCAGCCTTCAACCAACTTTTAAGTCACCTTAACAAATGTCATTGTAAGTGATAACATAGAAATGCTTTTTATTTCCTGTTCCCTTAAGTTAAAAATATCAATAACAGAAGGTAAATTAATCCACCGAACTGATATTTGTTTTACTACAAGTATCAAGTGATACAGAAAAAGCAGAAATGAGTTCCAAATATAACTGATCCCAATCTTCAGCATTATTAATACATTTAAAGTATCATGAGTCCTTTCCCAACAATTTCTTCTGGGCATATTCTAAAGCACTTCAATTTAAGTACTATGCTACGCATCAACCTCACCTAAGGGAACTTAGGTTCCCAAATCCTAGCATCTCTTTCCTTACTATATGTCAATCTGCTGTAACATGGGTTTTGCTATGCTGAGAATCTTAGAAAGATTGACTTTTATTTAATGCCAAAATGGTGTCTCAGAAATAGGGAAAAAAAATGTTCCTCAGCTATTCTGGTCAAATCTGCCAAGTTGAGTTTCACTGTATCATTGTAAAAATAAACATTTTAACACAGAAATGAATGAGGTAGGACTAGAGATGCTAAATATATTACGTGACAGATCATGTATATAAGTTCTTCCAAGAATGCATTTCTTATAATTATTATAGTCAATAAGGTTTATTTTTGAAGCATTAAGGGCTCATATTTACTCGAGAAAGCATTAACACAAATAATTAATACAATCAATTATAGAACTGGTTTATCTTATCTAAATAGATTAACTATGGGGAAATAAATTTCAACACATATTGAAATATTCTGCTAAAATGAAGAAATTACTTACTAGCCATGCGACCTTGGGCAAGTCACTTAACCCCAATTGCCATGCCCTCCCCCCTCCAAAAAGCTAAATAAATAAATGAATGAATAAATGAATAAATAAAATGAAGAAATTAAAAGTGAGAAAAATCAAGTCAAATTGCCTGAGAACACAATTTCATGAGAAGAACATAAAATTATTTTCAGAATAGTACTTCCGTGGATCTTCCTTCTATGGCAATTTAGCAGCCAATATTTCTGATCCCAAGATAGGGGTAATTTCAAGTTAAAGTAGGATCTCTATGTCCCTCTGTTCCTTAGCCTCATTTGACAGATGAAGAAACTGATACTCAGACAAGCTTGGTGATTTGCCCAACATTTCACTTGATGACTCAGCAGAGGCAGGAAAGTGGATTAAGTCTACTGTCCTGTCCACTAAACAAAATTCCATCTCTCTTGTGAACCTGGGTCCTGATAGGCAGACAGCCTCGGCTTCTGCTTTGTTTTAATGGTCACTTGACAGTTGACCAAGGGTCCTCCTGTTTTCCCCATTTCCCATTTCCCAATATTGGAACACTTTCCTAAGAAATGATAAAGGATTTTTGATACAGTACTAAGAAATCCTTAAAAAGTACACACTCCGGCTTTTGGGGGGCACCACTATGACTAGATCTCCAGAAAAGAAAATGTCGAACCACTCCATGTCTCTGCCAAGAAAACCCCAAATGGGATCACAAAGAGTGGGACTTGACTGAAAAATCACAAAACAGCAACATGATTTGATTGGCAGAGGATTTTTCAACCCAAGTTGAGTTGGACCCTTTACTTGAGCCGGTTATTGGAGCCCTCAAGGCCTTCTTAGGCAGAAACTGCATGACTTGCCACCCCCCCCCCACCTCCTTCCCCCACTGCCATAAAGACCAAAGATCGTCTCCTGAAGAGAACCAGGCCAGACTCTTCCCAGCTAAGCCCAAGCCCCACTTGGGATTGCTTACCTGCCCAAACTTTACCTGATGACTCAAGTCTAGCCCCACCCCCCACTCCCCACCCCTGCCTTTATTTTCTGTCAACATAAGAAAAAGTACATAAAAGTACATGAAACTGGCTCTACCTTTCTCCTTCCAAATGACTTTTTTGTACTGAGGGAAGGAACAGAAGTAAGGGCGGACCAAATCTGGAGGGGCCACGGGATGAGGTGTGAGGGTGGTGGGAGGCGAGGGCACAGAAATTGGTCGGAAGTGTCAAGGGCGACCAGCGGTAACCGCTGAGGCGACGACCCAACCTAGGGCAGAGGGAGTGGGGAGTGAAGGCAGGAAGGGAAGAGCGCGAGGCACAAGGCGCGAGGCGCGAGGCGCGAGGCCCGAGGCGCGAGGCCCGAGGCAGGAAGCACGAGGCGCGGGAGGGGCGGGGGCTTGTGAGGATATGGGAAAGAGGCTGAGGCAGGCGCGCGTGCGCCCCTACTGGTGAGCCTGTGCTCCTATTGGTCGCTCCAAGTGCCCCCGTTAGTAGCCCCCCACTGGCGGCCCCGGTGGCGGTTAGAACCGTTGGAACCGTGGGGACGGTTGGAGCGATCAGGCCCCGCCCCTCAGGCGCCTGACGCCTCCACCCGCCACCCTGCGCGGCAGCAAAGCCGGAAGTGGGTTCCCCAAACAAACGGGAAGCAGTCGGCTCCGTGCGAGTGGGAGCGCGGCAGCTCCCGTGACTTGCAGCCTACGGCCCGCGCAGCTCCAGTGCCTCCTAGTCACCCACCATCTCCCCCAGGAGAAAAGGCTGGACCATGTCGAACATGGAAAGTATCCTTTCCCTTGGAACGGCCGGGAAGGTGGGGGAAAGGGAGAAGGTTCTGCTGGTGCGGCCTAGGGAGCCGAGCTGGGTGTGGTAGGGCGGGGTTGCTAGGAGGTGGGGGTGGGACGGGAGGGGGCCCGAGTAGGGGGCAGCACTGACTGGGAGTCTGCGGCCGTGGCCGCTCCTGGGTCGGTGCCGGTGCCTGCTGAGTGCCTTCTCCGGGAGCCGCCGCCTCTGCCTTCCTCTGTGCCCCGGCGCAGGTAGCTAGGTAGGCAGGCAAGGACTGACGGAGGGAGGGAGAGCGAGCGAGCTCGAGCTGAGACGCTTTCGAGTCGCGGGACTGATGGCCTCAAGAAGAATCCTGGTCTCTCCTCCTCCCCCCAGTCCCCTCTTCACCCCCTGGGCTCCGACTCCGGGCTCTGGTCCAACTGGCCCCAGCGTCTCCGCTCGTTTATCAAGTGATTGGGGGGGGGGAGGGGAGGAGAGTGGGAAACTTCCAAGGACTCGGGGGTTGGGGTGTGCTTTGGGAACGCGGGGCCGGCTGATCTGTATCTTGGGAACTGTCCTCCCTCCCCCCCACCACCCCTTTCCTTCTTTGCAGTTGTCAGTAAAGCCAAGAGTGCTCTGCCCAGCCGCCCTCCCCTCCCCGATACGCCGCGTGCAGTCGGCGAGGAATGGGCTAGTTTGTTGCTGTTGTTTGTTGTTGTTAACACATGAAACAACTTGAACTTCGAGTTTCTCTGCCGCAATTCATCGGTTCTGCCTCTGTAATCAAACCTCCCTCTCACCCCCACCCCTCAAATAAATAAATAAAGTGCAGATGCAAAAGAGATCCCTTTCTTCTGAACTTTGTTCCCGGGTCTCTATCAAGGCCATGTCCAATAAAGTCAAGTGTGTCACTGGTAATCCTTCCCAAATACGCTTCGGATTTTGGGATAATTCCTTAAAGGGTTGGTTTGGACTCCCTGTTGACACTTGATCCAAGAGAGACCCTGTGGCCTAACTAAACTGCCTGAGACAATGAATTCGGAAAAGTTGACATTTTGTCCCTCAGTCTGAAACAGTGACTTTTTTCCAAGGTGAATTATTGACATAGTATACTAGCTTGCTTTCTTACCACGGGCAACATCTCCTAGTGTAGTTGATTGCAAATTATTTCTTAGATCCAGCCTACAGCATTTATCCCCTTTGTTAATGAGTTTGACCTGTAGGTAGACATTGGTGAGAGGGAGAATCCAAGTCAGACAAGGAAACTGGTGACATCACCAGGCCCTGTGCTGGCCCAGGTCAAACAACCTCTGCTTTAAGTTAGTGAGAAACTGCAAGGAAAAAGTCATATTATGGTCAGGGTGGATCATTCAGAAATGTACTTTCAAATTCTGGGACTTTTAAAAGCGTCTGTGAATGTTAAAGATCTTCTGGAGATAGCTCTGAAAAGTGTAGTGACATTTGGTGTCTCTTTTCCTCCCAGTTATGGGGAAAGATATGAACGTATCTGTGTTCTCTTTCACACTGGTCAGTGCAAATGACTATTTTAGCTTTATTTTGCTGCTCCTAGACCAGGCACCTATTTTGGTTTCCTTTTTTTTTTTTGAAAAGTATAGTTTCTCAATATTCTCAGATTTAATAATGCTGTTGTCAGGAGTTGAATATATAAAATGGCTTGTTAACTTTCCTTTGCGTCTAAGGTGAATAGGATGAAAGTCTGACTTGTTTCAGACCATCTGGCAATGATTATTTTCCTTTGGTCATTTTCTGTTGAATCTGAGCCCTTTAATTGGTTCATATGGAAAAAACACATGACTCAGACCTATATTTCATAAATGGTTAACTTGAACTGAGATTATTTTTTAGTAATATTTGTAATCTACTGCTTTTCTGAAATGCAAAGAATGTGTCTTGTAAGATTAAATGTGCTTACGAGATTCCTTTATCATAGCTATTTTGTTTAGGGCAGTTTGGGGATTTTGTTTCTTTGTGCAGAACTCTCATAGGTCTTTTGGAACTCCTGGAAACACCTCTCAATCCATGCAAATTGGTAACTTTTCTGTAACATATCCACCCAGGTCTTCCTTACTCCAAGGCTATCCTTCTGTCCACTAAAACATACTTCTCACAACATTTAACCTTGTGATAATGCCAAAATGTACAAGTTAAAAACCATCTTGAAATTCAGTTCTGAGTACATTGCTAGGTTTGTAGGTGCTTCCTCTGAAAGGAATTAACAAGTGAAAATAATGCTATGAACCCATTAGGAACAAAAAACTCAAATATGTAAACCACCTAGTCCATTCACTGATCTTATTTCTTTCTTTACCCAAAACTGCCTTTTTGTCTTTGGTTTTAGCAAGTGATTTAGGAATTCGTGGGGCTTTGGGAATGAGGGTGATTAATAAATTAGAGGCAGAATTTGACAAGAGTTAAAGGGTATTGCTCCCAGGTTGAACAGTTTAGCTATGAAGAATTCTGTTATCTCTTGCAGTTTGAATAGCAGAAGCAATTCTATGGGCACCCTGGTAGCTCCCATTCAGTGCTATACAATATTTTTCTGAAAAACTTTTGGAAAAATGAGTTGTCATAAAAGCACATCTGTTTGTTCACACCTCTTGTCATTGACATCGTCTCACAAGGGTAAAAGTGGTGAGAAGTACCTAGCACTATGTCTTAAGGTTAGTAAATTAATGTGAATAGACATAGTTAATGTCTATTGAGTTGTAGTGAAGCTGCTATTGTTATCTCAATTGGAAGGGAAAGGAATGGTAGCCTATATAGTATGATTTCCACTTACCAGCTCTCCAGTTGGTTCTTGCTGTTCTTGCTGTGAGTTATGTGATGATATTTCTTCAGCCCTCCTATGTAAATAGTGTGTGTCATACAGGAAGGAGCAGTGATTTTGTCAGGGTAGGGAACTCTCGGTGTGGGCATTTGTTCCATCAAGCAGATCAAAACCCATCTGTGATTTAATAGATAAGTCCCAGGGAGTTAACTAAAAAGTGGTATAGAGTGTACAAAGGACTGAACTTGAAGTCATCAGAGCCTGGCTCCAGTTCTCTCCTCTGATGGGAGCTGTGTGCCCCTTATCAAATCATTTACCCTCTCTGAGGCTCACTTTCCTCATCTGTAAATAAGAATCGTTGTGGAGATCAAATAAGAAAATATATCTCTATACAATACTGTATAAATGTTAAATATTATGATTGCCCAGGACTTGCTGATTTATACAATCTGATGTAAACACAAGTGAGTAGAACCAAAAAAAGAATTTACACAGTGACCATAACATAAAGGAAATATTATCATAAGACTCGGAAACTATTATCACTACAGAGACCAATCTTGGCTTTGGAAGACTGATGATAAATTGTGCTTCCTACCTCTTGGCAAAGTATGATGAAAAGGACATAATCATATAGACCTGGCCAAGGTGATGTTTGTTTCACTTGACTCTACTTATTTGTTACAAGGAAGAGCTTTTTAGGGAGCGTTGGAGAGAATTGGTAGATGGTAATGATGGTGCAAAAAAAGAAGAAAAGGAAAAGAACATCAGAAATTTTTTAAAAATACAGGAGAGTAGAAGGGAGTTCAGAAGGAGGGAAGGGGAAGGGAGTAAACATTAATATAGCACTTACTTTTTGTGCTGAACACTTTACAGATATTTTATTTGATCCTTACAAGAACCCTGTAAGCTAGGTGCTGTTATTGTCCCCATTTTACAGATGAAGAAACTGAGGAAAACAGAAGACCGGCAAGCAGGGTGATTTTATTACTATTGTATTAAATTTAATGTAGTAACTAACATTTATGTAGCATTTAATATGTACCAGGTACCATTCTAAGCCCATTACCGATATCTCAATTGGTCCTCACAATACTTCTGGAAGTTAGGTGCTATTATTCTCCCCATTTTAAAGATGAAAAACTGAAAGATGGGTTACACATGACTTGCCAAGGGTTGTACAGTTGTTGAATGCCTGAATCTGAATTTGAACTCAGAGCTCCCTGACTCCATGCCCAGCACTTTATGCACTATGCCACCTAGCTGCTAATTAAGTTTAATATACATTTAAAATATGTATAACAGAAGTTCAGTTTAAATGCCATCCTGTTCTGTGTACATTAAATGTTCATGTTGGTTGACATATAGATTTGTATTATAAAAGGGGACAGCTGGGTGGCACAGTGGAAAGACCACTAAACCTGGAGTCAGGAAGACCTAAGTTCAAAACTGACTTCTGACGCTTAGCTTTGGGACCCTGGGCAAGTCACTTAACCTCTGTTTGTCCTCAGTTTGCTCATCTGTAAAATGGTTAGAATACTATCACTCCCAGAACTGTTGTAAGGACCAAATGAGATAATAATTGTGAAGTGTTTAGCAGTACCTGACACATAATAAGCACTGTATAGATGTTAGCTATTATTATTTTAATATTTTTAAGTCCAGAGTGCTAATACAACCTCACATAGCTAGCTAGTGTCAAAAGTGGAATTTGAATCTAGGTCTTCTTGAGTCGAAGCTTAACGCTCTTAATTGCCTTTCTGCCTCTAAATATATACATAAATATGTTGGAGAAAGGTCTCCAGGTCTTACTTGGTCTCAATTCATCCAGATAAGTTTTATAGGGACACAGACCAGTGAAAGTACACATTGTGCAGGAATGAACCTTTTAGGAAATTTGTAACCCGATCTAGAGCACTGTTCACAAATGGATCATCCATTGTGATATAAAAATAACTTTGATAGCTAGAATTATTTTTTGTAATATTTTCTTCAGTTGGATTTTAACCTTATTATGTCATATCTCTTGAAAGGAATTGGAAAGAAATTTATGTAAAAAGTACCTAGGGGCTTTTAGCCTTTTGGTGTTGTCTCTGAGCATTCTCTATGGTGATCAGAGACTAGAGCAAATGTGGTATGCCTGAAAAGTAGGCCTTTGAGAAACTGCTTTGATGCTATTTTGTTGCCCCATCAAGTTAGGATTAGGTTTGCAGTCTAGGAGGGAAGAGTCTTCTGGCTCTGTCATTGCTAAAGAGTTAATTGTTAGCGGCAAATATTTGAGTGTGTGTGTTATATGCCAAGTGTTATAGGGAGAAGGAAGTATGAGTGAGGAACCTTCTTGCTGTAAACAGGTGTCAAACTAAGCTGGTTCTCACCAAACCAGGTTAATATGTCATTGGGAAATGTTTAACAAAATTTAAAGAAAATATAGTACAACATAGATAATGGTAATTTATCGTTTTCTGGGGATCCATTTCTATTTGAATTTGATACCACTGCTGTAAAAGTACTTCCAATCTAACTGAGTAGGCAGTATACCTACTTTTTATAAAGAGTGACAATATAGCTTAAAGGAAGGAGAAATATCCAAGAACTAGACTAGCACCATTGGCTCATTTCATAGTCACTCAGACAGCTAAGAGAGAATGTTACTGCAATCTAAGATAACATTGCCTAGTATACTGAAAATAATAGTATTTGTAATGATACCTTGTCATTTAAAATCCCATAGCAACACTACCAAGTGAATGTTAGAATATCTGAGACTTTTAGGGAAAGATAAATATAATAGAATGTGGTTTGGGACAATAATATTAATATTTGGCTTAGCCAGTGGGATGTCAAATTTTATAAGAAATATTAAGCGGTACACTCATGGGACTGCTGCGCAATTCTAAACCTGGAATAAAGGTTTATATCTAATGTTATTTCATTAACATAAACATGAATGTACACCCACCTATCCCCATACATCAACTGTCAGTCATTTATAACTCAAATCCAACAAAATCTCATGTGAAATAGCCTCTGTTAAGCAATTAACAGATTAGGAAAACTATCATATGCACATGAATTCAAGCATATAAATTATTAATAATGATCACAGTTTGGAAATATTGATCATAATGATAGCGTCAGCTTGCACTTGATTACTGTGGGTCTTTGCGATCTTATACCTTTGGACCCATGCCATATCTAAGAGAAAGAATTCACTATAAAGGAAGGAGGTGAACCCCCAATGTGAATGGGTTCATTTGGGGAGCTTCTGCAGAGTAAAGGAAGGCTCTACATGTTTCTCCCTAGCCTTTCTGAGTCATCAAGGAAGCCCATGCTTTACCCACACAATTTCAGTGATATATTAAAAGGACTAAATTTGTATTGGAATAAGAAGTACATTTTGTAAGCCCATAGGAAAAGAGAACCCATACAGTATAAAATTAATTACAAAGGAAGAAAAAGTAGTTATGTTTAATGCTAAGTGACAGTATAATGGGACAAAATCGTTCTTTCATTGTGTTAAATTTAAAATATATTCTAATGAGTAGGGGGAAAAAAACCCAGCCCTCTTTCATGCTAGGGGATGACTTTGACAATATGATATTGTAAATATGACTAATTTTAGGTGATGAGGTAAGAGAATTCTTTAGCTGAATCTTCCTGGGCAAAGTATCTAAGCAGAACTTATTTTTAATGATCAATTTACCAACAATATATATTTGATATTACAGTCCAGTGGTAAAGAGAGTGTTACATCAAATTATCTTAATCTAACTTTATTTGCCAAACCATAATGATTTAGGAAATACCGTTATTCAGAAACCCAGGGGGTTATTTATCAACTTTAATATTCAAGGGGTTAAATATTATGGCTATTTCTCAATTCAGTAGCCCGATTTTAAAATATTTGTTAAGTACTGAGACTTGTTCAATGATTCTAGGTTTTAATACTGTGCAAGTGTTTTTTCTTAATCACTTGAAAATTGTTTACTGATGCTGTATACTAATTATAATAACTTTGTCCACATCAGTATTAAAGAAGAATCCACTAAACAAGCTAATAATTTATTTTCATTTGTGAGGATGTGGTCAGGTACAGGAAATAGAGTAGGAAGGACAAAGAGAGGAGCTGGTTTAAAGAATCTACTCTCTCCTTAACTTCATTTGTAAGCATTTTACTACTTAGATGAATGTCCTTTTTTGACATTATGACAAAGAAATCTGTTCATGCTGTATTTGAAAAGCTTAAAAAGTAATGATGTAATTATAGCCTGCCTGTTCAATTAGAATTGGTCAGTTACGTTTTAATGGAAAGAGTTTTTGTTTTGTTTTCGTGATGGTTGGTTTTGGTAAATTTTTAAACAAGTTAAGGGTTTTTTAAAATTAACATTTGAGATGAGCACAAAAAAAAGAAATATTAAGTGGATTGGTAAGGAGTACTACCTTATTTAGCACCTTTTGTAGAGCGTTTCTCAGTAATTCAGTATGGAAGTTAAAATTTGAGTGAATAGTGAGAATAGTTGACCTAAATCTGATATCATTGTGGTTCTTTTGTTCAGTAATGATTCTGTCTTCTGTTCTCCTTAACTTTCCCTCTCTTTAAACTTCTGTCTTATCTCCATACCCACATAGGGAGACAGATTCAGGAAATAAGAGGAAAAAGGAAGTAATGATGTATACATGAAACCTCTTTTCCATACTCATATATGTGCAACCTGTATGGAAACTGGTAGGACTGAGTTGTATCCAGAGGATTGTTAGAGGCATTCTACCTTTTTCCTACCATATCTACTTAATCTGAACTCAATTCAGTTTCCTATTCCTTTTTCTTCTCCCTACTTTCCTTCTTTCCTTCTACCTGTCTGTGACATTCAGCAGTTTTTAGACCTTCTTTTGACACTAGAGACCACAGAGATTGCTCATTTTTACCTTATTGGGTTCCTATAATTTCTTTTCACTTGAAAATATACTTTCTAATTCAAAAATGGGGAAGTGAGAATGAACTTTCTAGCAGAGTAATCAGTATAACAAAATTCCACTTTAAGAATCAGGCTGACTATTCCACTTAAAAAGCCACTTGACCAGCAGGACTTTTCTACACTCAAGGAATGTGCTAACTACTAGTGACTCTGATCCCTTTAAAGCACTTGGAAGAGGTTAAGACAAATAGCCCCATTGGGGCACCCACTGTAGTTCTTTCTACTCCATCAGTCAACAAAGCAAAGCAGGGAATCTGTCCTCAAAGGGTCTCAGTCCAGTTTAGGGAAAGAAGTATTCCATGCCTTGTCAGTCCAAGTTTTTGGCCTCCCCAGGGACCAATTCTGGTCACCACCATACATTTATGTTACATAACCTCAACTGGGTCCTCACTGCTGCTAGGCAAGCATATGTATACCTCCCTTATCAGCTCACTATCCCACACATTTTCATCCCTCATCAGATCTCCCATGGCTTCCCTTCCCCTAGAGTTGAGAAGCTGAGAACCTTGACTCGTATTTTACAGGGAAAACTGAGTCCATTCCCTATGAACTCCCTCTTCTCCCCTCCTTTACCCAGATCTCACAGGATGAAGTGGGCTTACTCGTTATCAAGGCTATTGCCTTTCCTTGTTCAGTCTAATTCCATCCCATGCCCTCCTGCATTATTGCTCTATCATCTCCAATCTCACTTATTTTCAATCTCTCCCTCTCTACTGGCTCATTTCCTCCTGCCTACAAGCATGCCCATATCTCACCTATCCTGAAAAAAAACTTGCCTAGATCCTTCCATCCCTGCTAACTATTGTCCTATATGTCTCCTGCGCTTTGTAGCTAAACTTCTCAAAAAGGTCATCTACAATTAGTTGCCTCTACTTCTCTCTTTTCTCTCTTCTGAAACCCTTACAATCTGCCTCCTGACATCATCCTATCAAAACTACTCCCTCCAAAGTTACTAATGATCACTTAGTTGCCAGATTCAATGGTCTTTTCTCAGTCCTCATCCTCCTTGACCTCTCTGCAGTCTTTGACAGTTGATCAGCCTGTCCTTGATATTCCCTTCTTTCTGGGTTGTCTCTCCCATTAGATTATAAGCTCCATGAGGGTAAGGACTGTCTTTGGCCTCTTTTTGTATTCCTAGCAGTGCTTATCATAGTGCCTGGCATGTAGTAGATGCTTAGTAAGTATTTATCAATTGATTGATAGCATAATTCCAGGGACTCGACTGATCAATTCTGTACCCTCTATCAGAAGAACCATTGGTTGAAAATGAGGGTGTCCAGATTGTGTTCCAAGTCACTGAAGCTCTTTATCCTGCCTAGCTCACAAGTTTGAAAGTCATTGAGATGACAGCTGGGAAAGCAGGTCTGGTAGCAGCCTATTTATTGGGTGGTCAGAATTCTAAGAACTGAAATCATTCAGGACAGCACCTTAAGCACTTCCCTTCTCTAGGCCTCAGTTTCTCATCTGTAAAACAAGAGTTGGGTTATAATGCTAAGGCCTGGAACTCTGCCTCCTAATGTCTGCCTCCTGACTCCCTTCAAATCTCAGCTTCAGTTCTACTTTCTACAAAAAGTTTGTCTTCACCTTAATGTCCTCCCTCAGAGATTACTACCCCTCTACGCTGTCTATGGCTTGTTTGTACATGGCTGTTTGCATGTTGTCTGACTTCCTTGAGAATAGGATTCCTTTTTTGTTTTGCCTTTATATGCCTAGCATTTAGCCCAGTGCTTGGCACTTAGGAAATGCTTTTATTGACTTGCCTTGACCAGGCTTCTATAATAGTCTATGGTCGGAGTAAGGTCAGAGAATCAGAAAGAGAAGAAAAAAATCTCTGAGCTCTTGTAATAAAACCTGGTGCCTTAATGCCCATATACTTTAATCTGTCAGAGAATCCCTGAGGCCACCATTTGGAGCTTATTGACTTTCACTTTATACACATTTCTAACAACCATGCTTATTTGATTTCTCAGATCACTTTGCCATTAGAAGGAGGAGTGACCAAGACAGGCCTAGGGATAGCTGACAACTTGACATCAAAGAAAGAGACCAAAAAATGTCTGTAGTGCCACATAGCATATTAAGTGATGGTGGTAATGATGACCCAGGGTCATCATTTGTTCAGTACACTCTGTTTTAAGGAATCAGGGAAGTGGAATATAATCACAGAAGACTTTGATTTAAAATGGCTTTTTAAAATGATAACTTTGAAAGGCTATGCTTCAGTTATCTGGAAAATTCATTTCTGTAGAAGACCTTGTTCTCTGGGAATGGGAGATAAATGAGGTATTACTGTAGAAGAAAATAACTATAGTAGGAAGTCAGTGAATCAGTAGAAAAATGACTTTAAATAAATAGAATTTTGCTCTACAGCCAAGGAGGGGAAAACATTACTAGTCTGTATACAGAAGGTTATCTGCATAGCCCAGACAGCTACAGTGCTTATGTTTTTCTGGAGATCAATCTTATGCCTCCAGACAGAAACAAAAGGATCCTATCCAACTGAAAGCTAGCTTTTTACATTTGGATACTTTCTATACACATGGTGTTGGATTTTCTAATGACTGACACTATTGAATTCAGCTTCTTTCACAGAAGTGTGTACTATGTCATAGCAGAAGCAAAAAACCAAACTTTGCTACTGCTAAAAATAACCATAACTCACAGCTACCAAATGGGGCTAGTTAACCAACCCTATGTCTTTTATCTAGTTCTTCTTGCTGTGCATTTTTGAACTTTTCATTGTAGGTTTCTTAACTCCTAGACTAGTTTTCTATTCAGGAAAATTGTGCTGCTTTTACCACACTTCATGGTTAACCTCCCTCAGCTGCTAATGAAAAACTTGTTTTTAGTAAACAACTGATTTCAGTCGACCAAGAGAATCCAGCCAAAAACTCTTCTTGAAGGGCCCAGAGTTTAGGCTGGAACGGGTTTCATTGTTGCCTTTTCCCTCTTGAAGTGACCCAGACCTTGTGGAAATGGCCAGAATTTTTCTATTTGCCTAAATGCTTTTATAACCAAGATACCTCTTCTTAAAATCTAGGCTAAGTAAATTTAGGATTATCTTTCTTAAATTGTTAGAGTCAGCTAGACCATTTTTCTTTCTTAAAGTGATGTTTGTTCTGGCTTTGGGATTGCTCAGATTGTTTATCTACATGAAGGAGAAAGAAGTACTCTAATGATAGAGTATGGCTGCCTGACCCAGCTGCATTTGATTTAATCAATATTCCCATGGTACTGTATTTTGCTAATCATTGTTACATTCTGTGAAGTACTTTGAATAGTTAGAATGTTTTTGCTGCCAACCAAGGTCAATTCCTTTGGAAACCAAATTCATTATGATCCTTGAAACTGTAATTCCTAAGTCTGTTCAAGAGCATGAAGTATTAAAATGCTTGTTAAAGCCCCAGCACTCAAAAGAGAAAATGACTCCCCTCCAGCAGGCAGGACCTTAGCAATAATCTGATTATGCTAATAAATGGATTATCTGATCCTAGGGCTACTGTTGAAAAACAAACACTGAAGAATTGGCTTACTTTTCACTTTTGAGCACTTTTTGCAGGTAGGCAACCTTGAATTTTCAAAGCAGTCTATTAATAAATAATCAGCTTCCTTCACATAAACATCTAATGTGGCATAGTCAGAATGGGGGAAACCCACTTATATAATGCCTTGCATGTAGGTACCCTACCAAAAAATACTTATATTTGCTTTACTATTAGTTTCCATAATTATGTAAAAGTTTTCGTTCTTTTTAAAGGATACAGATATTTCTATGCCTTTTGAAGGATCTCCATATTGGACGTTGTTGGATACCTGCCCAACAGGTTTGTGCAAATCTTGGGACAGAATAAAGCCTTGAAAAATTTAAGAAAAGAAGAACTCCAGGCCTTACGTATCCTGGCAAAGAAGGCATTCCCATTCATAAGTATATCTTGACTATAAATTAGAAAAAAGATTAGTGAGGGAAGATGGAACAAGGAGAAAAATCTCATAATAGGTTGGAATGCTTTGTGGCTTTGATTTGACTGTTTCTGTGCTGTGTGAAATGGATGGTAGTTGAAATCATTTACGAAGGCTTACAAATTGCAAGATTTGACTCTTGAGAGATTGACATCAAAGCAGGTCCGTTTATACCATTTAAGAACAAGGGGTCACCTCTATTCTGTAATGAGGCTTGGGACTATAATATAAAATGGTCATTAAAAGTATTTGTATAATAGTTGTTAAATGATGATTATAGAGCATTTTAAAAGAAATTTATCGCAAGTGTTTAAATGGAAACTTGATGCCACTTGTTGACGTTCTCCATGTATATAGATTCAGATGTTTTTGTTAGCTAGGAACAAGGGGTTTTGTTTTGGTGGTGGTTGGCTTTGGTAAGATCTGCTTTCCATGGCAAAATTTTCTTTTCTAAAACAGTGTGAAAAAAGCATTAACATAGAAGTTTAGAAACCTATTTTCCATCCCCATCTCTGCTCTTGATTTACTTGGTGACCTTGGACAAGTCACTTAAACTCTATTTCCCTGTATTGCTCATCTGTAAGGTGAACTAAAGAAAAATTGACTTTATGGGCCTCACTGAGATTTGATATGATGTAACCTCTACCTGAAATCTGGTTCTGGAAAGGCACACTCTTAAGAGGAACAGAATAGGTGAATGGTAAGGAAGGAAATCCTAGTTGCCCTAAGCATGTGAGAAAATTTAGAAACTTGAAGGGAAGAACATTTAGATATGTTTATCAGCCCTGTATACTGTAGACCAGTGATATCATACTCATATAGAAATAGATCCCTATAATAGATGCATATTGACTTAGAACATCACAAACATTGTCTAGGTTGTATTGTATTTTTTATTTATTTTGTTAAACATTTCCCAGTTATATTTTAATCTGGTTCCAGAACATTCTGCTGAAAATTTAACACATCTGGTATACAATGCTTAGACTGAAAGAAGAGGTGGGTAAGGAGTTCAGGAAATAAATCACATGCATGGCACAGGGGCATATAATAGTATCTATGGCTGACTTGAATTATCTGGACCTCTGGGACAATCTCCATGCCAAAAGAAGAATAGCTAATAATTTCTTGGCTTGGCTTGCACTCTTCAAATCAGTAGGGAAACCATTGAAGGTTGCTGCTGAGCTGGAAAGGATAGGAACTTTGGGGAAACATGACATTTCTGTCTTAGAATTTGTGATAGAGTAGAGAAAAATTGGGCATAGGCTGACATTCACTCTAGGTTGTAGGGATCAGGGTAGGGGGAAAGGAAGGAAATGGGCATTTATTAAGTACCTGCTATGTGCCATGCACTGTGTTAGGCCCTTTACAAATATTATCTCATTTGATCCTCACAAGAACCTTGGAAGGTAGATACTCTTAATATTCCCATTTTACAGATGAGAAAGCTGAGGCAGACAGAAATTAAGTGACATGCCCAGGTCCCACAGCTAGCATATGTCTGAGGCCAAATTTGAACTCAGATCTTCCTGACTGTAGGCCCAGCACTCTAGCCACTATACCACCTAGGGACAGGACCTGTGGTTTCATTGGCATAGGTATCTCCTCAGTGAGAAAACTCCCTTTACCAGTACAGGTTGGCAATGTCTCTACAACTTGAGTTCAGAAATAGGTTAAGATAGGATCTTGTAGACTGAAATGCAGCAGGGGAACTTGGCCCAAGAGGAATGGGAAACTCACAAGAACAAAATGCAGAAAAGTGGATGTACCATGATCCTCTAAGATTAGCATAAGGAGTGAAAGCTTGGGATAAGTTGAGGCAGGTTGCACAGCTATTAGGTATCCTGTAGAGGGGATTTTTGTTTGGGTACGGCTTAAACTAGATGCCTTCAGAGATTCCTTCCTGTGTCACATTCCTACTTTTTAACTTTGTATTCTCAGGGCCTGGCGTAATATCTTGTATAGTAGCTGCTTAATAAATAGCGATTGAATTGAATGATTTGTAAAGACATTCCCATGGATTATTCATATATATTGATTTGAGTGAAGTTTTATCACTAGTTACCAAGCAGTCTGCCATTCAGTGATGAGCATTAAACTAAGGTAACTTCTGTAGTGCACTTGTGTCTTTATATCTTGAAATGGTTAGTACATCTTCTCAAAATGCAGAGTTTACTCCTAAGAAGAGCTGAATTGGAAATACCTAATTTAATAGGAAGTTTATAATCTTTACCAGAAGATAATTTTGTTCTCTTTTGGAAAGCCAAAAGTATATTGCCTGTCTTTTGAGTGGGAAGAGGGAGAAAATAAAATTTCATAGTATAAAAAAATCATTATTTCCTTTAAAAAACAAAACCTTTCCTATTCTGGAATTAAAACTAAGACATGTGACCTTTTATCCTGCTTTTTGTTTCGTACTTCATTTTAAACACCACAGTAACATATATCTGCCATATGTAAGTGGCACATTTAAAATGCCAAGGTCATCACTTCCTGAGTTCTTTGAAGTGATTTCTCTGGGCTTGCACTTGGTAACACACATGCCTGCAGTTCAGGGCAGGGACCAGCAAATTTCCTTTTTCTCATATTCCTCCTTTGCCTGGAGGGCTTCCTGGGAACAATACCTTTTTTAAGAGCCTTAACATATATGTTTTAGAACACCTGTTTAATCTGAAGTTTGCTGCCAAAGAGCTTAATAGGAATGCCAAAAAATGTGATAAAGAAGAAAAAGCTGAAAAGACCAAGATTAAAAAGGTGAGTATAACTTTTAAATTTTACACATGTAGCTCATGTGAATTATGAAACAAATTGAATTGTCATGGAAATGTTATTGATGCTTTTTGTCTTTTCATCAGTTATTTCCCATCTCCCTGCATCTAGATTGAACCTTACCTTGTTACAGAGAAAAACAATTAAGCAAAATATGTAATACAGAGACTATGTGTGACAGTGAATATGATATTTTGTCCTCTTTGCTATGCAGGAGGAGCCACATGATACCATCTCTTTTTTGGGACCTTTGCTGTTGGGTTTTTTCCCCCATCATCCAGTTTTCAGCTCCCTTTTAATGATTGAATTTTTGTAGTCACTGTATGTTCTTTCTTGGTTGTGCTCTTCTTGTTCTACATCATCAATTCTGCCCACATTTCTCTGAATTCTTCATACTCCTCATCTCTTCCTGTACTGTAATTACCATTATACAATAGGTCTTTTTTTAATAGCTATTCCTAAAGTGATGAACATCTACTTTGTTTCCAGTTTTTTTTATTCTACAAAGCATTCCTACAAATGTTTTTGCATTTATTGGCCCTTTTCTTTGATGAGATCAAATGAAAACCAAATGGTTAGAGTACTTCACTACTCCTCCAACAGCTTATCAGCATGCCTGTCTTCTTGTAGATATTCCAACACTGACTTTTTTTTTCCTGCCAATTTCCATGTTGTGAAGTGAAACTTTGGTTGATTAAATGTTCGTTTCTCTTACTATTCGTGATTTGTAGCATGTTTTCTTGAAGTCATTGTTTTCCATTCTTCTTTTGAAAACTATTCATAATAATAAAAATGTAGATTAAAAACTCTCGAGTTTTTCCTAACCACCCAACAGCTCAACCAAAACAATAAAAAATGGTAGTAGTCAGTATTTAAGGGGTGAGTCGTGGAGAAATAAGCATACAAGTAAACTGCCAGTGGAGTTGTGAAGTGATTCAGCAATTCTGAAAAGAAATGTGAAACTGAGAAAGTGACTAAAACATGGATATTCTTGGACCAAGAGATCCCATGGGTTGACTTGTACCCCAAAGAGAGAATATCAAAGAGAGAAAGAAATAGGGCATAAACTACAGTTTTTATAGCAGCTCTTTTTTAGTAGCAAAGAACAGGAAACTAAATAGATGCTGAGCAGTTGGAAGATGACTCAACAAATTTTACTACATGAATGAAAGGAATATTACTACTCCATAAGAAACAGTGAATATAAAGAGTAGAAAGAAACATGGGAAGACTTCTCTGAACCAATGCAAAGTGAAGTAGGCAGAGTCAGGAGAGCAGTATACACAATGACTACTATATCATGGTAAAAGGCAAGAAAAACAAGAGAAGGAAATGAAATGCTGGGAAATTAGAGTGATCATACTTGACTCCAAAGAAGAGAGGAGCAAATACGCCTCATCTCCTAGAAAGAGATTGGGAGACTATGGGTGTGGAACATTGTGTATACTGCCAGGCTCAGTTGATATATTGGTTAGTTTTGCAGAACTACTTCCCTTTATATCTTTTTTACTCCTTATGAAGCATGACTATCACAGTGTAGAGCAGTGTTTCTCAACCTTCCTAATGCTGCGACCCTTTAATACTCATATGTGGGCGGACCCACCTGGAGACGGATAGAGGAGCGGTGTCTTGGTTCCTAAGACCATGGGAAATGTGTGTTTTCCTGTGGTCTTAGGTGACCCCCAAAGGAGTGGCGACCCACAGATTGAGAACCACTGGTGTAGAGGAAATGGAAGGGCATATATTTAAACGTGAATACTATGGAAAAACAAATGATATTTTTTAAAAACTTCATATTCTTTAACTACTTTTATTGAGAAGGACTTTTGCTGTTATAACATTGTGTCAAGTATTTTATACAAGTACCCATTTCCTCCCTGGCCTTCTACATCACTTAAATGCTACAGTTAATGCATTTGATTACATTTGAAAACAACCTACCTTATCTAAGATATTTGGCCTCGGTTTTCTTGGCATTCTTTGCTAGTAGTTACGGTGTAACTCTTCAAAATGAGTGTACTAGATATTACCCTATTGGCACCATCCATGACTAATCCAGTGTTAGCTCTGCTCAATTGTTTATTTAGGGGATACTAAATAATTGCACACACCTTAGGTTGGAGAATAAGCCACTCTGAGTCTGTTGGGCTTAACTGGGATGGTGGTAGAAGAATCACATTTAGAAAAGGGAAACTTTGCACAGTGGTGAATTTAAAGCACATTTTTCACATACCATTGTTGGGTTAGGGTTTTCTTCTTTCTAACAAAACAAAACAAGAAGCAAATTTGCTTTTTGGTCAGAGAATAAGCATGGAAAAGTCTTTTTTAATAAACCCTACCAGATGTGTGTGTCTGTGTCTGTGTGTATATGTTTAATTGAGTGGTTGAACCAAAGGACTTACACTGTTGTTTCATTGAAATGAACTCAGGAATTTTCATTGTGCTAGGCCATAAGTCTGGTGATAATAGAACGGCAAAGTGTAGTCTCTGTCTTTATATACAGTTGAATTCCATCTGAGCCCTTGAATGTCCAGGGTGCTGGATTGTTGTTTTATCACCTCCTCCTGCTCATCTGATATTAAACATGGCCTTACCCCCAATCTCCTCTCTTCTCTACCTTTAGCATCTGTTTAAGTCTATATGTATCACAGTACGATTTGGCAGATTAAAAAAAAGCTGAGATTGGGGCAGCTAGGTGGCATAGTAAATAAAGCACCGGCCCTGGAGTCAGAAGGACCTGAGTTCAAATCTGGCCTCAGACACTTAACACTTACTAGCCATGTGACATTGGGCAAGTCACTTAACCCCAGTTACCCTGCCCTCCACCCTCCAAAAAGCAAAAAAAAAAAAAAGCTGAGATCTTAGGTAGCATCAAAAGAGGTCTGGTGCTTCAAACTAGGGAAGTGATTGCCTTTCTTCAGGCCTCATCTAGAATACTGTGGTCAGTGCTGGGCACATTTTCAGGAGGATGTTGATAATCTGGAGAAGGCCAAAGGAGAATATATAACCAGGATGATGAAGAGCCTTGTGATGATGTCATATGTAGATCATTTGTAGAAACAGGGTGTTTAGTTTGGAGAAGAGACAAGCTAGTGGGAGCATGGCAACCGTGTTCAAGTATTTGAAGGGCTATCATGTGAAAGAGGGCTTAGCTTTGTTCTGGTTGGCTTTAGAGGTCAGAACCAGGTAGCAGCAGGTGCAATTCACATAGAAGCTACTTTAGGTCAGATGTCAGAAAAAATTTCCTACAGTGGGACCATCCTGAAGTGGAATGATAGGGCTCCAGAAATCATGCTGCTTCTTCACCAGGGGGCTTCAAGTAGAGATTGGGTGACCCCTTGGCAGGTATGTTGTCGAAGGGCTCCTTGTTCAGATTTGGGTTAGCTTAGATCATGGGTGGGGAACCTGTGCCTCGAGGACCTTCTAGGTCTGACTGAGTCCACGTTTTACAGAACAGATCCTTTTATTAAGGGGATTTGTTATGTGAAGTTCCCCAACCCTGGCATAGATCCTAGGCTGATAGGTTTCAGACTGGAAAGAATCTTCAAAATCATCTATTTTAACTCCCTCATTTTACATTTGGGAAACTTGCCAGGTAGTGGGTAGTAAGTATCAGAGTTAAGATTGAAACCTAGATTTTCTGGGTCTTGAATCCTTTCCTTCATTCCTTGGTCCCTTACAAATTTGAGATTATGTGATTACCTTTTTATAGTTTGTACAGAATGACAACTTCTGCATTCTGTAGTCTCTACATGTTCTATCTAAGACCTCCTGCTGTTTCTTTCTGGCATTCTCTGGTCGCTCTCAGCATGCCATCTTCTCTGATAGGGTTGTGAAATAGAAGCTATAGCTTCCTGGCTGCCACCTCAGGGAGCCTGGGGCTATTGGAGCAATAGCTCCTACTGCTAAAGCCTTTCCTATCTCCATGGGCCTTCATCAGCTTGGGAACTCACTAATACCTAGCCCTGACTAGGCACACTGATTTTATAATCGGGTGGAAGTAGTGAGAGTATTAGTGGTGTTAGGGATTTTTTTAAAGGTCTTTTCTTTGTCATTTTAGATAAGTATGTGTGTGTGTGTGTGTGTGTGTGTGTGTGTGTGTGTGTGTGTGTGTGTATACTGCTTTAAGTGGAGCCATAACCATAAGACCAGCAATTTAGTATGGTGATTTCTGAAATGCTTTAATATTCCCAAAGGGCTTTCCTCCCAACAACCCTGTGGAGGAATATGTATTGCAAGAAATTCTTCTGTAGTACAGTTAAGAATTGAGCCTTATTCAGTAAGATTAAGTGACTTTGCCCCTGGTCACACAAAAAGTGTTGAGACTCAAGACCAAGACTCCTGACTGTCAAGTCTGATGTTCTTTACCTGCCTCACAAAATTTTTCTCTTACTCTCTAACAGCTGACAATATTAGTCAAAGATTGCTAACCTTTAAAACAGCTCACCTTTGTACCAATTTCGGATAGTTGTTTTCTCTTCATGGGCAGCTAGATGGTATAGTGAATAAAGCACCAAGCCTGGAGTCAGAAAGACCTGAGTTCAATATGACCTCGGATACTTACTAGCTGTGTGACCCTAGGCAAGTCACTAAACCCTGTTTGCCACAGTTTCCTCCTCTGTAAAATGAATTAGCAAGAAAACCCCAAATGGGGGTCACAAAGAGTTGAACAGAACTGAAAAATGACTGAACAACAACAAGCTCTGTTCTTAACGTGTATTTTGTTATGTGTGCCTTGACTTTCCCATAGTAATCTTCTTGTCGTTTTCAAACAGGCCATTCAGAAGGGCAATACAGAAGTTGCACGAATACATGCTGAAAATGCAATCCGCCAGAAAAACCAAGCTATTAATTTCTTGAGAATGAGTGCCCGGGTGGATGCTGTAGCAGCTAGAGTTCAGACAGCTGTGACGATGGGCAAGGTGAGGACCATCAGTGTTGCCAAGATGCTGAAAACTCATGGTGTACAATTCCTAAGCCAGCTGGAAGTTTGGAGATGCAAAATCATTTTCCTTTTAGCACTACCTTGCTTTTTTTTTTCTCTTGAATTTAAGACCTTAGCACAGTATTTTTATTTTTTTATTTTTTGTGTGTGATTTGTGTTTTTTTAAAATTAAATTTAATGTTTATTTTTAGTTTATATCATTCATTTCCACAAGATTTTGAGTTACAAATTTTCTCCCCATCTTTCCCCTACCCACCAACACAAAATGGCAATCCCATTGTATATCCCACGCCCAGTCTGCTTTTCTGACTTTCTGGTAGAGCAAGATGGATCTCCATACCCCAGTGCCTGTATGTCTTATTTCTCAGTTGCATGTAAATAATAATAATAATTATTATTATATATATTTTAAGCATTTGACTTTAAAACATTGAGTTCCAGATTTTTTACCTTCCTCCTTCATCACCTACCCTTCAATATAGGTTATACATATGTAGTTACGTAAAACATTTCCATAGTGGATATATTGTGAAAGACTGACTATGTTTCCCTCCATCCTATCCCACCCCCCCACTTGTTCTATTCTCTACTTTGTCCCTGTCCCTTTACAAAAGTGTGTGCTTCTAACTACCCTTCCCCTCAACCTGCCCTCCCCTCCATCATACCCCCTCTTATTCCCTTCCCCCCTACTCTCCTGTAGGGCAAGATACCCAATTTACTGTATATGTCATTCCCTCCCTAAGCCAAATTCAATGAGAATAAGGTGGAGGCATTCCCTTTTGCTTTCCTATTCTTCCCTTCCATTGTAACAGTTATCCCTTGCCTCTTCTATATGAGATAATTCTGTCTCTATCTCCTTTCATTATATTCCTCTCTCACCTCTTAATTTTAATTTTTAAATATCATCCCCTCCTATTGATCCTGTGCCCTCTGTCTATGTATACACAAATATACATATACACACCCTCACATATGCATTTATACACACATACACCCTCCTATATAGACATATATATGTATGTATACATTTATATACGTTTATATTCCCTTCATCTATCCTTATACTGAGAAAAGTTTCATAAGTTACAATTATTGTTTTTCCATGTAGGCGTGTAAATAGTTCAACTTTGAGAAGTTCCTTTTATTTCTTTTCCCTGTTTACCTTCTCATGCTTCTCTTGCTTCTTGTATTTGAATGTCAAATTTTCTATTCAACTCTTGTTTTTTCATTAAGAATGCTTGAAAGTCTGCCACTTCATTGAATGACCATATTTTCCCCTGAAACATTATATTCAGTTTTGCTGGGTAGGTGATTCTTGGTTTTAATCCTATCTCCTTTAACCTCTGGAATATCGTGTTCCAAGCCTTTTGATCCTTTAATATAGAAGCTGCAAGATCCTGTGTTATCCTGATTGTGTTTCCACAGTATTCAAATTGTTTCTTCTTGGCTGCTTGTAATATTTTCTCTTTGATCTGGGAACGCCAGGACCTGGCTATAATATTCCTATGAGTTTTGGGAGTCTTTTTCAAGAGGTGATTGGTGAATTCTTTCAATTTCTTTTTTGCCCTGTGGTTCTAAAATATCAGGGCAATTTTCCTTGAGAATTTCTTGAAGGATGATTTCTAGGTTCTCTTTTTGATCTTGGCTTTCAGGTAGTCCAATAATTTTCAAGTTTTCTCTTCTAGATCTATTTTCCAGGTCAGTGGTTTTTCCAGTGAGATATTTCACATTGTCTTCTATTTTTTCATTTGTTTGGATCTGTTTAATAGTATCTTGATTTCCCCTAAAGTCATTAGCTTCCATTTGTTCCAATCTAATTCTGAAGGAATTATTCTCTTCATTGAGCTTTTGAAATTCTTTTTTCCATCTGGCAAATTTGGCTTTTTAAGGCATTCTTCTCATCATTGCCTTTTTGAGCCTCTTTTGCCATTTGAATTAAGTCTGTTTTTTAAGGTGTTGTTTTCTTCAGTCAGATTGTTGACTTTCTTTTCATGATTTTCTTGCATCATTCTCATTTCTCTTCCCAATTTTTCCTCTACTTCTCTTCCTTCATTTTCAGAATCCTTTTTGAGCTCCTCCATGGCCTGTAACCAGTTCCTATTTTTCTTGGAAGCTTTTGGTGCAGGAGTTCTTACTTCATTGTCTTCCTGTTGTTCTATGCTTTGATCCTTTTAGTCCCCAAAAAAGGAAGTCTAAAGTTGGATTGCTGTATTTGCTTTGCTTCCTTTTCTTGCTCGTGTTACCACTCAATTACTTGACTTTTGAGCTCTTTGCCACAGTAGAACTCTGCTTCTAGAGGGGAGAGCTTTGTCCCAAATCACTGGGGTTTTCACAGCTGCCAGAGCTATTAGGGGGGCACTGTCTCTACAGCCCCCACAAACTCTGGCTCACTGGTCACACACCTCAGGAATACCACCCAAGACTGTGATCCAGATCCAGGCAGGTTAAAGCAAGAACAATTACCCCTCTGAATGTTCAGTTGGCCCCCCTACAATCTGCAGGCCAGGAGCTCTGAAGCAGACATGTGGAGGGCCGCCCTGCTTCCACTGCTGCTTGCTCCAGTGGCAGAGGCCGGAACATGCATCTGTCGTCCCCCCCCCCCAGTTCCAACACTGCCACTGACCTTTTACTTTGTCTTTGGCATTTATGGGTTGATATTTATGGAAATTGCCACAGTTGCTGGTGATCCACTCTCCAGAAGTCTCCTCCAGCCACTGCTTGTCAGGGCCGTCCTGGGGCTAAAACCGTGGGCTGTCGCGTGGCTGGGCTTGGCTGGCCTCGGTTCCCAGCAAGCTACAATGCACCGACCCTTCCTGTCTGCCTGCTGGGCTGCCTTCAGTGGGAGATTTGTTTCTCTCTGTCACTTTGTGGGTTCTGTAGCTCTAAAATTGTTTAGAGTCATATTTTATAGGTATTTGAGGTGGTTATGGGGGAAGCCACGGAGTTTTCCTGCTTCTATGCCACCATCTTGGCTCTACCCCTAACTACCTTGCTTCTTTATTTTCACATTATAACCAGAGTTTGTTACTTTGAGAATAATCAATATTGTAGCATTATAACCTCGAGTTTTTCCTTCCTCAAAAACAAGTGGAAAGAGAGAAACCTAGAAATAAGAGCTACTATTGGAATACTATTTCATATTTGTTGTTGCAAGGACCAGTTTAAATAGGTATGTAGAGGTGAGCTGGCCACTGTGATGAATTCATTTGCCATGGCAACTCATAAAAACAGTAGAAAATAGCTTCTTGTGTTGGGATGACCAAAAAGTGGCAGAAAAGAGGTCTCAGAGGGTGCTAAGAATCACAGGGTTTTTAAAAGACAGTCTATGCATGTAGGTTGTATGTATATTTCTCAGTCATTAAAAAAAGCAGCTTAAGTTGTACTTAGGCTTTGGGGGCATCGAGTATTGAAGTGCTGGTACTCTGAGATAGGAGCAGAGAGCAGCATATCCCGGCCAATGGAGCCAGCTTTGGAGGCAGAGAAACCTCCATTTAAGTCTTGCCTCTAACAGACTGGCTGTGTAACCTTGGGCAAGCCATCTAAGTTCTCGGGGCTCCCATGTGACTCCCAAGTTTCCTCACATTAATGAAGTCACAGGTCTGGTCCTTCCCCCTTCCATTTTCCCACCTTTCTCGCACCTCCACCCACCCCCACACACATACCCCCGCCCCCCCCCAAACAAAACCAAACCACCTTGTCCAGTTCATTTGAACTAACACTGTAGGAACTGAGTCAGAATGATTTTTGATGTTCTTGCTGTATGGAGCCAGAAGAGACAAGGAAGTAGCAGCAAATGAGAGGATGCCTCATAGGCTGCTCTTGGAGAGGCAAATAAAATGATTTCATCATGTATTCAAAGGCAACAAAAAAATACCATTCCATAGGACCATTGGGGTAAGGGTCCAGAATGTACTAAAGGCAAACTTGATAACAGAAGGAGTGAGGGGGCAAGAAGGAACTGATAATGGTATGCCATGTGCAGGGATCAAGCAGCAAAGGTTTTGAAAAATTCATAGGATGAGATTGAATGTGATGTAGAGCAGAGGTGTCAGACATATAGCCCCTGAGGAACCAAATCAGATTCAAATGTAATTGGGAAATATTTAACAAAATAAATTTTAAAATATACGTAATGTTAAATAGTTTTCTAATTCAATAAGCAGCCTGCAGGGATCCTTCTGTATGGTTTGGTGACCCCTGTTTCTTTTTGAGTTTGACATCACTGCTCTACATCTCTCAAATCTGTCCCCTGCTCTCCACCCAGATGACCCTAAACCGAATTGAGGTTCTTATCAATAGTGTGGACTATTGCAATGTAGCCTCTTTTAATTTATCTCCTTGGTTTATATCCCCTTTCTAATCCATATTCCCAAACCACACATCACTCACTTGTGTAAAAATCTTCAGTTGTTCCCTGTTATTTCTGGGATAAAATACAGAATCCTCAGTCTTTACATGTATAATGATGCAAAATTCTGTGTAACTTCAGTTATTGGAAGAACATTGGCAGAAATTGGATGACTGGTTCCACTGTGGATTGGTTAAGTTATTGTTTCTTATTCTGTTACTAGGTAACTAAATCAATGGCAGGTGTAGTTAAATCTATGGATGCTACATTGAGGAGCATGAACCTTGAGAAGGTAAAGAATTTAGTCCTTTAATATTTTAATTATATTTCTAGTTCATATGTTTTTCCCTTGGTCATATCTCTTTCCCACTCTCTGTTTATAGATATCTGCCTTAATGGACAAATTTGAACACCAGTTTGAAACATTAGACGTTCAAACACAACAAATGGAAGACACTATGAGCAGCACTACAACACTAACAACTCCACAAGTAAGTAGAACAGTGACTATGCTAGGAAGTCAGCTCCAAAATTGGGCCCTCTGGGATACCCGCCTTTTCCTTTTGAACACAGTTACCCTTCTAGACCCCAAATCCTCCCTTCTTCCTAACTCACTCCATTAGTATTGAGGGTACCACTATCTTCCAAGTCACCCAGGCATACAAACAAGGTGTCATCCTCCACAAACTCTTCATAACTCAGGTCCTCCCACCTTTCCAGTCTTCTTAAACTTTAGACCCCTATCTCATTCAGCCTACGCTTCCTTATTCTGTGAGCCAGTGACACTGGCCTCTTTGCTGCACGCAAGACTCAGCTCCAGGCATTTTCTCTGGCTGTTCTCCCTACCTGGAATGCTATACCTCATCGTCTGAGCCTCCTAGCTTCCCTAGCTTCCTTCAAGTCCCAGCTAAAATCTCACTTCTGCAAGGAGCCTTTCCCAATCCCCCTTAATGTTAGCACCTTTCCAATCTTATTTCCATTTTACCCTGTATATAACTCGATCGGGCATAGTTGTTGTCATTTTGTTTTTTCACTTAGACTGAGCTCCTTGAGGGAAGGGACTGTCTTTTCTCATTCTTTGTCTCCCCAGCGCTTAGCACAGTGTCTGGCACATAATTGGCACTTAATAAGTGCTTATCAACTAACTAACTGAGACATGAATGTATAGTCAATTACAGGTTTGATTCTAGTTCAGAAAATTCAGACTGTTTCTGGTTCAGTTGCTTGGATAAAAAGCATCAAAGAAATAGAATCTTGGTAAACCACAAACAAAATGTGAGGGTTCAGAATATCCAAACAGAGAATTTTTTCTTTATTTTTAAGCAAAAATTGCCTTTTTAAAAATAGTTATGCTGAAATAATAGAGTAGTAAAACCTGATACCCTCAGTGAGAATTATTTTTTTCTGCATTCTGCTTTTATCAGAAAGGGGCAAATACTTAAGAAGCAAGTTTTGTGTTTGAGGGTTCTTTTTAAATAAAAATACAGGGTAATCCCATCAGCCTTTTGTCTTGTATCCATGTCTATAATAAAATCACTGTTTTTAGAATGGGATGGAACAGTATAGTGAGCAGAGTATTGAACTGAGAATCAAGAGTTCTAATGTCTTCTCTGCCTCTAACTCACTATATGGTCTTGGGCAAGACACTTTTCCTCCCTGGGCCTCTTCTTCATCTTTAAAATGAGAAGGAGGGTTACCTTGGCTGATGTCTCAGACCCCTTCCAGCTCCAACGTTTTATAGAAAAGAAGACCCTAAGAGTCTATATAGTACTAGAGAGTAGATTGGACAGTAAAGTGAACTAATTTTGTCTTTTAGAAATGTTTTGCACCTCTCTATCCTAACTTTACCCCTTCCTTTGTGATTCTGGACAAGTGATTTCACTTCAGTGGGCCTCAGTTCCCTTAACTCTGAATTGAAGCTGGACTAGATGATCTCTAACTAAGGTCCCTCTTCTCCTACTCTTAAGATTCTAATGGTTGTGAATTTAATACAAAATTGTTGATGGATGATTAATTCAGCTAATAAAAACACCTGTTTGTTGAAAATTCCTACATTTGGTAAGTGTTTTAGCAATTATTTTAATTGTATTCTTCTGTATATTAAAAATTAATGTAATAGCCGAACCAATAAATGGATAAAATGGATGGCAATAAAATGGATGCCACCAATTTCATTTTAAAGTAGAACTCATGTTTTACAATCAAAGTTACAACAGTTCTAAAAACTCTTTATTCCAGAAAAGTCTTTTAGTAAAAGATATAACTCAGAAAACAAGAGGTCATTTAAAATAAGATGTCAAGATGTAATCAATGTATTTTAAGGTTTCTCAAATTACCATTAAGGGAAATGATATACTGAAATGATATTGCTCCCTCTGGTGGCCAAAGTTAAATAATGCGGAAATGGAAGGCTTGCTTTGAAAATGATAGTTGCCAGTCTACCTTAAAGGTGGTAGATATGACTAGAATAAAGAAACAGCCATAAATCCTGCCATAAAAGCAATCTTTTTTTTCCTTCTAGAACCAAGTAGATATGCTCCTTCAAGAAATGGCAGATGAAGCTGGGTAAGTATGAGCCAGGACTATTTAATAGTGTTCAAATGAAACCAGGAGTCAGGTAAAACTATCCACAGAGAATATTTCTATGACTCTTATTTTTATGAAAATGGTAAATTGCATCAAAGTCAGGTGGAGCATTTGTATTTGCACTGGAGACCACATCTAAATAATTACTTAGAGCTTGACATAATTCAGCGTTCTTATAAGCATGGTTTTGTTTGTTTGTTTGTTTTTATAATTACAGCCTTGATCTCAACATGGAGCTCCCACAGGGTCAGACTGGTTCTGTTGGCACAAGTGTTGCTTCAACAGAACAGGTAAATAAATACTGGATTGTAACTTGATTGAATTCAGCTTGAATTATATCTAAGGCCTTTAGGAAATGTAGAAATGCATGTACTTCATTTTCATCTGTGTGGTGTCATGTGACAGTTAAGTAAAGCAGACCTTTGTCTCCTTTGGAAAGTCCTCCCATGCTTCATTTGCATGTACATTTGAAATCTAGATTGAATTTGTTCTTAATGGTCTAGTTGACTCTGGCCTGGTACAAATGCTCTAGGCCATATCAAAGTTCTCTTAAGTGGAAGCTTTCAACCTTTTTTGTGTCCAGGTTCCCTTGGGCAGACTGGTGAAGCCTGTGGACCTCTTCTTGCAATAATATTTTTGAATACATAAAACCAAATATATATTATTACAAAGGAAACCAGTTATATTAAAATAAAGATGTATTTTTTGCCCCATCCAAGTTTTTAGACCCTTTCCCATCCTGAATTCTCTCCAAGAACCGCTTGGAAGTCCTTGTACCCCAGGATAATAGTTCCCCCTTAAAGTATCATTCAACAAGCATTTATTTATTAATCAATTAATCAACAAATGTTGACACATTAAGCACCTCCTCACACTGTGCTAAGCACTGGATAAAGTATAAATCGTAAGTGTTGACCTTACGTATACATTAGAATCATTTTGGACACACAGTTTTAAACATTTAAAATGTGAGCTATTTGCAGTGTGTATGTGATTTTATGCCTATAAGATTCTTCATGTGATTTAGTGACTTAAAAATTTGCCTCCTCCAGGATGAACTATCACAGAGACTTGCCCGCCTCCGTGATCAAGTGTAACACAAAGAATTTGATGCTGCTGTTCACTACACTTACTTCTGAAACCTCCTCTGTGTGTGTGTGTGTATATGTGTGTGTATGTGTGTGTGTGTATAGATATCTATGGAATACTGTTGGTAGAATAATATGCTTTGGGCTTATAGTTCTTTACAAATATGATAAGTTCAAGGGAGCTTTCATTCTTACTGGACTTTGTAATTCTGAACAGTAGAGGTTGAAATATGATGGATATCTTTTATAAGTGTCTTAGATTGAGACTAGAGTTTAACTCATTCTTTTGAAACATCTTCATTAAACATTGAGTCGAAATTCCAGTACCATAAATACTTCATTTCCCGTTAGAATTATTAGTTATTAAGTTGAAT
>CM053582.1:41050230-41069639 GCA_028627135.1 Pseudochirops cupreus | reverse complement strand
GGGGGGGGGGGCGGGAGGGAGGGGAGAAAATTTGAAACTCAAGGGATTATAGAACTGAATCTTGTAAACTAAAAGTAAATAAACAAATCAATTTTTTTAAAAAAGGAAAAATGGTTCTGATAGACTTGAGAACTCTGATCAATGCTACAACCAACCATGATAACAGAGGTCCAATGATAAAGCATGCTCCTTCCCTCTTGAGAGGAGATGAACTCAGGATGCAGAAACATATAGATTTGGACATGGCTAACATGGGAATTTGTTTTGCTTGACTATGTATATTTCTTGGAAGGGCTTTGTTTTTCTTTTCCCAGTTCAGGGGAAAGGGTAAGGAGGGAAAGGAGGAACAGAGCTAGAGTGGGGGAAAAAAAGAAAAAAGAGAGAGAGAAAGTGGTCATTGAGAGCATTTTCTTTAATGGAGAGAAAAGAACAGAAAAGGCCAGAGAAGCAGAACATGTGCAATTTCATGTACCCTCCATTTTTCCTCTTGTACTATTTATGTAGATACCGACTCTATTTGGTATTTGTTAAGTGTAGAACAAGAATAAAAATGAAAACTAGATGGGAGTCAGATTGCAACTGGGATGAGAGATTGTAAATGGGAGTGACTATGACCCTCCCTGCTGTTGTGGAGGATGTTAAATTCCAGTGTAGTAATATATGTGCCTGCATGGATTGTTAAAAATCATAGACATTGCTCACAGGTAGCATGGATAGATGTGCTGGCCCATCTCTGCAGAGAGGAAGAGAATTAAGAGCATCGCCTGTATTGTCAGCATGCTAGCTGAGGAACAGAGAGGCGGACAGACCCCAGCAGCACAGCTGCAGCCGGGTGTTTTTTCTTCTAGTCTCTGTGAGAGAGATCAGACTAAAGTTATATTTGTCCTTCCAAACATTGGTAGTCTAGGGGTGATAGGTTCCAAGGAATATTCATTTCCCTAATTGCTCTTTTTTGAGAGGGTAGCCCTCATCTTATACTCTGGAGCTTAGTCTTTCCTTTAATAATGCCAGATATTAAAAACAAACAAACAAAACACATTATAAACAGGGAATACTTGTTTGTAGTGAGGACACTCATTTATCCAAGCAAATAACAAAGACAGGAGAAGTTATATAGATTAGAACTGACCAAAGAATACACAAGAATGGATGAGTTCTTCAATTGGGAATAAAGTCTCTGCTCAAATCAGGAGAGAGGACCCAATCTTACCCAAGGGGAAGTCATTGCTCCAAAGTCTCTAACGAGGCAATCTGGCAATTAGGGACATGTTAAGGAGCTGGCTTACTCTACATATTTACAGATTCTCTCTCCACACATCTCTCTGTTCTCTGGTACCAATTGAGTATGTCCCTTCCACAGATTCACAGCCTACAGAGCATTCTCTCTGTCAATTAGCAGTCATTTTCCCCTCTGAATATGCAGCAGCACACCAAACCAAGTAGGCCTGGGCTACACCACATGGAGGATTTTGTATTTTATCCTAGAGACAATCCCTAGGGAACCAGTGAAAATTTTGAGTAAGTGGATGACATGGTCAGATCTGTGCTTTAGGAATATCAAATTGTTAACTATGTGAAAGATGGATTAGAGAGGGGACAAAATGAAGGTAGAGAGATCAATTACAGGGCAAAAGTCCAAGTAAAACCAATTAGGAGGTCACAGTTCAAGCAAGAATTAGTGAGTGCCTTGGGCAGGGAAGATTCTGTCCAAAAAGAAAGGTTTTTCTGGCACGACCTGTCCTTGCTGAAATCTTGCTGTGATCATTGCTTTTAATGTCCTTATGCAACTCTTCTTTTTTTTAACATTTAAAAAATTTTTGAATTCTAAATTCTCTCCCTCCCTCCGGCCTCTTCCCCACTCTTTGAGAAGGCAAGCAGTATGATACACTCATCATACATGTGAAATAGTGAAAAACATACTGCCATATTAGTATTAGGCAACTTTTTAATTATACATTTGAGGGTTGTTCTCAGGCTCAAAGTCAAACTTACCAGCCTACAGTATATTCCATTCTTTTCCTCTTGGAAAACCAGGTCAGCATTTGTCTTTCTGCCATCTTCTGGTACCTGTCTTCTTCTCCATGATTCTTCTTTTCTTAAGAATACATTTATTATTACTTCTCTATGATCTTCCCAAGCTCCCTAGTAGTGGTTCAGCAATTGCTAGTTCCTTCAGCCACGTGGACTGCAGTTCACTCGGCCTCTTACAGCTTGTAGCTCTGTTGCTCACTCCTTGTTTGTCCTGGGTATCAGCCTGTCTTATTTGGCTTTTTCATTCCAGTCTAGAGAGCATTCTCCTTGGCAGAGAAAAGAGGGCCAGAGACCTGAGTTAAGCAGCTCTTTCTGTCCTGCCAGTCCAGCCTGAGCAGTGGTCTCTTGCTTTCTTTGCTTCTCCTCTTGTATCTGATACAACTTCAAATACTTCTTAAACCATGCTTGGCTTTAGTCATCACTCCCAGCTCAGTTGGAGTTTTAGTGGTCCTCATTTTATTCTTACAGGACACACTCAGGCTTCCATTTTTTCTGTACATCTCTGTTTAGTCAGTCAACAAGCACCTACCGTGTGCCTGGCACTATGTTAAGTAAAAAGTACTTTGTACTGAATACAAAGAAAGGCAAAAAATAGTCCTCATTCTTAAGGAGCTCACAGTGTAGCAGGGAGACAGCATGTAAACATTCATGTCCCTATAACGTAGATACAGAGAAAATGGAAGGCCAACTAAAAAGGAAGGCTAGGGAAGAAAGGAAGGAAATAGACATTTATTATGCACCTACTGTGTGCCAAGTGCTTTTCTAATATTATTTCATTTGATCCTCACAACAACTCCAGAAAGTAGATGCTATTATTATCCCCATTTTAGAGTTGAGGAAACTAAGACAAGCAAAGGTTAAGGGATTTGCCCAGGGTTGTGAAATTAGTGAGTGTCTGAGACTGGATTTGAACTCAGTTTCCTAAGTCTGCTTCACCACCTAGCTTCCTCAGAGGGAATGGGAAAGGCCCCTGGTAGAAGAGGTGGGATTTGGCCTGTCTTAAAAGAAGCCAGCAAAGCAAAAAAGTGAAGGTGAGGAAGAAGGGTATTCCAGGCACGGGCTACAGTTAGTACAAAGGCATAGAGGTGGGAAATGGAGTGTTGCATGTGAATGACAGCAAGTAGGTCAGTGAAGCTGGATCATAGAGTATCTGGAGAGGAGTAAAATGTAAGAAGCCTGGAAAAGGAGGAAAGGCTCAGGTTGTGAAGAGCTATAAATGACAAAGATAAGATTTTACATTTGATTTGGTAGGTAATATGGAGCCTCTGATTGACAAGTATGGAGACAGTTTTCAGATAAGACATGTGGGTTGCTTGAGATAAGTAACTGTGAGAAAACTTGCATTGATCTTACTGGATTTCTGGTCAGCATAACCTAGGTCCTTTAAGAATCTCTAAATAGTATGTAGAGCTGGGTCAACTTCCTAGCCACACAGGATTAGGTTCAAACAATGCAATAATGTTTTCTTCCAATTCCCACAATTGAATAAAGTTTTCTAACAAGACAGAAATTGAACTAGACCTACATAATTGAATAGAAAGAGAATTGAGCCAATTCTAGAATTGAGTCACAAGATGGAATCAGTATGATTCACTCAATTCCCACTACTACTTGCTGTTCTAATACCCTCAAGGGCAAGCAAGATATGGGCTGATTGCTAGCAGAGGTAGTCCAATCAAGTGAGGTTTTTTTTAAGGATAGGAGAGATGTGGGTATGTTCCTTCAAATATCCACATCAGTTTTGTCAGGTCCTTTTTTTCCTTCCTCATCAGAAAAAAAACGTAAATACACATACATATATACACATACGTATGTACATATATATTATATACATACATATACATATATACACTCATATAAGATATATATATACACACACACACACACAACACACACACATATAAATCAGAAATTCCTTCTCCAGGGCTTCCCATCCCTCCAACCCTCCCTCCTTCCTATCCTTTTTCCTTTCTCTCTCCTTTATCTGAACCTCTTGTCATTTTCTTTCCCCAAATGTCTAAAGTGTATATGAGACAAAGCTTAGTTTTCCTCTCCTTTTTGTCACAAAATCTAAGATGGGAAATGATCATTTTCCCCCAAGTTTCCCCATGTTTCTTTCTCAGCAATTGGTTTCTCCTTGGTAAGAATCAAACATGAAACAGAATTTTCTCTTGTTGCTTCCTCTACTTTTTGAAGGATGAAATTATTATCCTTCAAGTCAAGAATTTATTAGCTGTTCTGCTTTCAGCAGAGAGAGAAAGAGAAAGAAGCCCAGCAGGTGTTTAGATAATTGAAGTCCCCATCACTAGCACAGGCCTCTGGGCCAAGCTTGTGATCTGTTTTCCAAACTCCTCATTTCCTCTTGCTGTCTAGGTGGTCTGTAATATATTCTGATGGCAATATTGCTTCTGTTACTGCCTCCAGTAATATTTGCCCAAATGCTCTCTGACATGCTTGCTCCCACCGGTACTTGCGTTACCCATATGAGTATAGATTTTAAATATACAGTGATCTTCTGCCTCCCCTTTCACCTCTCCTCCTTCTTTTGAGTATGGTATCCTTTGTCCTATCACGCCTCGAACTTGACAAACCCCAAGTGGGGATTACTTCCCCCATCCTCTCTCCTCACATCTACTTCCCTGCTGCTGAATACTGCTGGAGAAAAATCATGCAATCATACCAATTGAGTTAGCTAACAATTTATGTTATCTGTCTCCCACTGAACCCCTGCTACCATGAGGTAATCATTTTATTTCTCCCTGATTAACTCTCACATTCTTGGAATTCACTGTTTCAAATCTTATCTTTTTTCCTCAAGCTTCCTACACCCTATTTCCCCACACTCTAGCAAGATCTTGTCTCCTACTTTAACGAACAGAAGCCATCCACCAAAAGTTTCTCCTCTTCCCTGACTCAATTCAAATCTCATTATATCATGCCCTATTCTAGGGGTGGAGAACCTGCAACCTCAAGACCACATGTGGTCCTCTGCTTCCTCAAGTGCAGCCCTTTAACTGAATCCAAACTTCACATAACAAATCCTTTTGGGATTCAGTCAAATGGCCACATTTGAGGACCCAGAGGGCCACATGTGGTCTCTAGGCGGCAGGCTCCCCACCCCTGCCCTATTCTCTCCTCTACTTCCCTATCCCTTGAAATTTGCCTTCTGATTTTTGGACCAGGATAGGTTTAGGTGTTCTCTACTCTCCAATGTGGCAGACTGAGCTCCCATCTCATCCTACCCTCACACTATCATACTGAGCCTTGCCTGTGGCTCCTGACCCACTATTCCACTACATCCAGCTTTGGGTTCCTCAAGCTTACTCCTCAGTTGGGGCCTTTTTTCTGTATGACCACAGCAGGGATAGAATTTCCCTCTACGTCCCTGGAGGAAGGTAAGTACTTGGCTAGGTGGCTCAGTGGATAGAGTGCCAACGCTGGAGTTCAAATCAGGCCTCAGATACTTACTAGCTGTGTGATCCTGGGAAGTCTCACTTAACTCTGTCTGCCTCAGTTTCCTCACTTGTCAAATGAGCAGGAGAAGGAAATGGCAAACCACCACAGTATCTTTGCCAAGAGAGGGTTCCAAATGGGGTCATGAAGAGTCAGACCTAACAAAACAACATGTACTTCCTGAGCTCAGGAGGGAGTGCCTGGCCTGTTTTCAGTGTGGTTCTCTCCCTACTTCAGAAAGTATACAGTCTCGCTATCTGGCCCCAAGTTGCTGGCAGCCAGCTGGTTTTGCCCTCTGGTGAAAGATTATCAATGCCGTCTGCTGCAGACAGAATTTCAGTCCGAAGTTTCAAGTGTCTAGGTTAATGGCTCTTCTGGGAGCTGGTTCGATTCTCTCAGATATGTTGCTATTTCCTTGCCTTGATGAGGGGCTCTCAAATTATTTTCCAAACATTCCAGCTACTGCAGGTTCCCAACTCTATCCCATGAGTTGCTTTTGAGCGATGCTAAAGCACTTTGATTCCTTACTCCATTGCAGTTTCACACCCTGGGACAGACAGTCAGTAACTGTTTTGGCACTTGTCATAGATCAACTTACATGTACAGCAAAGGCTCACCTGAATTACTGTCTTAGCCCAATGAGTCTTGTTGCCCTTGGCAGCTAGGTGGCGCAATGGATAGAGCATTGGCTCTGAAGTCAGTAATACCGAAGTTCCAATCCAGCCTCAGACTTTAACTAGTTGTGTGACCATGGGCGTCAATTCACCCCTGCCCGTCTGTTTCCCCAACTGTAAAATGAGAATAATAATAGCACTGACGTCTCAGGGTTGTTGTGAGGATTCAATGAGACAATCTTTGTAAAGAGCTCAACATAATGCCCGGCACACAGTGGCACTTAACAAATGCTTATTCACTCTCTCCCTCTGTCTTGCACATAACTGCTAGGTGGATTTTCCTAAAACCTAGCTCTGGTGACATAATTCCATTGCACAAAAGCCTTTGAAGGTTGCCCTTTGCCTGTCAAATTGGGATCAAATTCCTGGCATTCAAGGCTGGATTTTTGAGACAAGGGTACAAAGGTTGGGCGCCCTCAAAATTGGTCATCAGCATTTCCCCACTCTGATTTCTAGGTTCCTCTTCTTCCTTCATGGAGGGGGTACTCATGTACTCCTGGTGTGGAAGGGAGTTGGGGGGATGAACACTTACTTACTCAAACAAAGCTATTGTTTCAAACCTATTTGGGATTTTTCTCCTGGAGCTGATTTTCAGTTAGTTAGTCAGTTAGTTTTTAACTGTTTTTGATGTGGTAAATATTAATCCTTGGAGGGTAAATGTGACGTCTGAAGATGATCCAAAGGCATTTGAGGCCAAGCCTTGTGTATAAGGTGAATGATTGAGTCTGGTGAGACTTTGGGGGTAAAAAGTGAAGTGTGACTACAAAGTAATAAAGCTGCTTTTCAAACAACAGAATCATCTTCCTAAAGTATAGGTCCAACCATGTCACTCCTCCGCTCAAGAATCTCCTGTGACTCCCTATTACTTAACCCTTGGCTAAAATGCTCTAAGAAAATGTAAGGAGCTAGAGATCATTTTCAGTGGAAGGTTTCATGGAGAAGGAGGGGGTATCTGGGTTGAATCTTAAAGAGAAAAATGTCAGTAGGCAGAGATGAGGAAAGAGCCTATACCAGGAAGGCTCATGGCCTTCATGAATTCATAGAGGCTGGAGTGAGGTCAGCAAAACAGTATACCAGCTGGTCTAGAACTTAGAGAGTATGAAGGGAAAAAGGTGAGAGAAGTTTAGAAAGGGAGGCTGGGGCCTGATTCTGAAGTGTCAGGCACTGTGCTAAGTGCCAGATTTACATCCTGGAAGCCCTTCATAACAGAGGAACCTTTGAAAAGGCAGGGACAGCGTCCATTTCCAGTTTTGTATCCCCAGCTCTGAAACTGAACCTTAACACAAGAGACACTTTGTAGATATGTGGCTAATGGAATTCTCATTCCCAGGCCCTTACAATGCAAGACTGTTTACAGAAGCCCTCTGGGTTGCTTCCACATCTTGCAAGGACACATAGCGAAAGATGACAATTCTAACATGTGGAGAGCGAAAGCAGTGAAGGACTTTCTGGTTAGATCTGGATGACAGCTCATGGGCTTCTGAGGGAAGTCCATGCTTCCCTCAGAGGTGTTAGGAACGTCATGTTAGGAATGCTAACTGCCCCCTTCAAGAGCCTACAGAGGGATGGTATTTATCTCAAGGGAATGAAGCACTAATGGTGGGATTTCAGAAACTGTGGCAGTCATGGAGATAGAGGGATTTGGATGCAGGAGGCATAACCCTGAAAGTATCCTTACTCTGGTAGGTGACTGATGGTCTATTCCATCCTTGGGAATGGCTGGCCTTGGTTCTCTGGAGCAGGAATAACTCAGGGTTGCATCACAGTAGGGACTCAGGAGTACGATACCACAGAGGAAGACCACTCTCATAAAAACTTCAATCCTCACAACAACTCTATAAGCTAAGAAGGATAGATGGCCTTCCAAAAGTTATTCAGTGGCACATATCTGGATTTTAAATCAGAGGATCTGATGCTCACTACCCATGTAGACCTTGGACAAATCACTTAACCTCTTTAGGCCTCAACTTCCTCATCTGTAAAATGAGGGGTTGGATTGTATAATCCTGAAGTCCCTTCTAGTTCTAGATCTATGATCTAGAACATAGAGGAAACTAAGGCACCAAGTAACTTGCCTAAAGTAACTTGACTCAAGCTGATTAGCGGCAGAGCCAGAACTCGAACCCAGGACTATTACCTCTCAGGTTCATTTTCTTTCCTCTAGATTGTGTTGCCCCTCATATTCATAACAACATAAAATCTTGAACTAGATGACCTTTAAGGACCTTTCCAACAGCTCTGACCCCACTCCAGACAAGCAAATCCTTTCAACAATAAGATGACCCAGCATAGAATGCTAAAGCACTTTGATTCCTTACGACATCCCAGTCTTACACCCTGGGACAGACATCACTGAATGGCACTTCCTTTTTGTTTTTCTAATAAATCCATCCCAGTCTCTATTTTGAGTAAGAACTTACATAGCTTATATTTTTTAACTGATTTTTAGATTTAATTAAATAAAATTATTTTGCTAGATATTTTGGAAATAAACATTTCCTCAAATAATATATACTATTTACCTCATGGGGACATAGTTCTCTGTTGGCTTGGAGACCATCAGGAATGATGACATATCTATGAAACATCACGATGTCATTGGGAAGAAGAGGACTCAACTTTAGTTTTGAGTCCTGGCACTGCCACTTATCACCATCATGATCCTGGGCAAAATACTTCTCCTTTCTTAGACTCAGTTTTCCTATCTGTAAAATTAAGAGGTTAGACTAGGTAATCTTTAAAGCCTTTTTCAGCTCCAAATCCTATTTCCTCATATCTTTGTGACCTTGAGCAAGTCACTTAAATGCTTTGGATCTCAGTTTGCTCATCTGTTAAATAGGAAAAAATAGTACCTATCATGCTCTATTATCTATTCACAGGAAGACTTTGTAACAAGCCTTCCTATGGATAGGTTAAAAAAAATACCTACTGTAGATTTTTCTATAATGTTGACTGCACCAAGGGGTAAGAACAACTTAAAAATGAGTTGCGACTTCAAGTGTGTCCAGCTAGGGCTATACTGGGTGTTTGTTTTTGTCCATACTGGGCAAAGTCACTTTCTACTCTGTGCCTCTATTGCTTCCTCTAGATAATGGATTCAGTGACCTTGAGGGTTAAGTACTAAGGCTAGGCCTTGGAGTCAGAAGCAAACTGGAAGGAAACACTTCCCTGTATAGGCCTTTCCTTTTTTTGAACCCAGCAAAGGGCTAAGCAAGGAATGGTAGCCTCAATGAGGAATTTCCTAGCTTTTGTAGGTTTATACTATGACCTTCAAATTACTCAAATATAATTTGGGGTGCTGAGTTGTACTATCTATAGCATCTGGGCCTTATTACACGGGTTTCCTTTTGCTGCACATGGAATCATATTCCAATGAGACAGGGGTCACGTTATTTTTTTTAGGTGGGGTTAAGGGTGGCAATAAGTAATTCAAATAGGAAACAAACAGTCAAAGAGGGGGAAAACCCTTTCTAATGATAAACTGTCTATAGAAGAGGGGAGAGGACTATATCCCATACTAAACAGATTATTTTCTCCTCTGCCATCCCCCACCCAAAGAATTCATTACCAACCCCTCACCAAACAGAATGAGAGGTAGCAGATGTTCCTTCTTCTTCGTTCGTGCTGTATCAGCTTCACGACCAGCCATTGACTTTTCTGTGTCTCCTTTTAATATACTGCCAAGGATTAATCAAGCATTTGGAAAGCATCCTATATCAATGCTGCAACCAGAGCTCCAGTGATTTATTATCATCCTTACAGCTCCTGTTTGACTCCTGTTTTTTCTTTCATGTTGGGCAGCAGAGATTGGTCAGCCATGGTCGGGGCTGTGTGCTTTCCCTCCATCTCACATTTGTTGCTATCACTCCAACCAGTTGCTGATCCCCCCAAAGAGCAGCAGGATGTGTCCCTGCAGCAGGTCACTGCTGCCGAGATGGTAATTGATTTTCGGGAACCCATTCATCAATTTCCTTTAGGAGATCGCCCACTAGGTTTGCTCCTTACTGTCAAAGGTAATTCAATTAACACACCACTGGTGTGACTAACTACCCAGTGCTCAATAGTTACCAGCTGCCCCTTCATTTCTTCTCCATTCAACCCTGCATTGATGAAGAAGGTGCAGTAGGCATGGAAGAACTATTTTAAGCCCTAGGTTTCTTTATTCTTTTCTTTCCTCTCTTCACTGTGGTACAATGGAAAAAATACTGGTTTTAGAGTCAGAGAACCTGGGTTCAAATATTGGTTCTAATATGATGCTAAGCAAGTGACTTTCTCTCTCAGGGCCTCAATTTCCTTTCCACAGCAACAATCTAATGGTCCTTCCAGCTCTCAATCCTAACTTTTCTTAGTCTCAGTTTCCACATCTAAAAACTGGGGCTTCTTGCTCCACAGGGCTATTTTTAGTAGAATTCTCTGTAAACATATAAAGCATGATAGAAATACGAGCAGTTATGATCCCTTTCCCCTTCCTTCTGGCCCTTAGTATAGGATGCTCTAGGAAAGAGAACTGAATTTGGAGCCAGACCAATTAGATTTGAGCCCTGGTTGAAACTTACCTGCTTTGCCACCATGGACAAGTCATATCACCTTGCTGATCCACAAGGATAATGCCTACCTCATGGGGTTGTGGTGAAAAAAACACTTTGTAAACCATAAACATGGCTTCTGGTAGTGATATAAACACAGGATTTGGAGTGCAGGGATCTGGATTCAAATCCTAGCTTTATTACTTATAATAGTTGACATGTATCTAATGCTTCAAGGTAGGAATTTCTAACCATTCTAAAGTCATGAACTCCTCTGGAAGCCTGGTTAAGCCTATGGTGAAACCCTCCTCAGAATCACATATTAAAAAAACATCATAATTACAGAAATGTTAAATTTGAGTTAGAGGTTAGTGAAAATAAAGATTTTTTCCCATCCAAATTCAAGGACCCCCCAAAATCTATCTTTAGAAAGATACTTTATTTACATTTGTTATTTGATCCTTATCACAACCCTGTGAGGTAGGTGCTACAGGTATTGTCTTCCCATTTATAGATGATGGAGGCTCAGGGAGGTCAAGTCAGTGGTCACATAGCTATTAAGTGGAGGAGTCAAGATCCAAAGGCAAGTCTTGTTTGAATCTTGGTCCATCGCTCTTTGCACACTATTCCACGATTCCCTGGATGACCCTGAGTGAATTCCTTCCCTTCTCTGGGTCTCATTTTTCTAATCTGTAAGATTAAGGAGTTATATCAGACTGGATGATCTCTAAGGAAGCTTTCTACTCTAAATCCTATAATTTGCCTGTATTTCCATCGTCTAGCACAGTACAATGCACACAGTTGATTGGTTGTTGTCCTTTGTTCTTGAAGAGGACCAAAATGACATCATTATGCCGGAGTCAAGTTACAGTGTGTCCAACTGTGGCTGATCAGACCCATATAAGCTTGCAATGGGAGTACACATAGTAGGAGCTTAATAAATGCTCATGAAATGAATTTTTATCCTCTTGTTCATTTACCTAGTTTTTCCCTTCACCCTTATAATTCCCATCATGTTGGAAAAGGGTGTTCACATCAAGCACATAATAGGCAAGCCTACACTGGAACTGTTGGAGGGGGAAACATTTGAGATCCTGTTCAAAACAAGAACAAAGACAACCTGGTGGTGGTGATGGGGTGCCCACCTAAGGCAGTTCCATGTAGTTAGTCGATGTTGTCTAAATATCAGATGATATTTATTAATGCTTTGACACTGCCCAAAGAACTAGAGAAACTCTTAAATTTTCTGATTTCTCATGTTCTCTCTAATAGCAAAGGTATGGCTAGTTCATATTGGACTTTAAAATAATGGGTCCTCTGTGTAAGGCCCCAAAGGAATTATGAGGTAAGTCTAACACCTCCTGAGAATCTTAATCTATCTTTATAGGACATTACTCAAACAATAGTATTCTGAATTCTACATAAAGTTGAGGTTGTAACAGTTTCTTTTAAAAGGGAAAGATGAAATAAATAAACTGTAACTCACTGAGTTCATTCAACAGACACACCATGTTTTGAGATCTTATGTCTGCTGACATCTGGTTTCTCATGTATACTCAGAGTTGTAAGACGTAACCTTAAGATAGAAGCTAGGTGAGTAAGACAGCTGCTTGGGACCTTTGTGAGAACCTTTGTCTGAACTTTCTCATCAACAGAATGGGAACTGATAAAAGGAGATACTAATTGAGCTTTTCATTCCCAAAATTCAGGGTTCAATCTCATAAGGATACAAGTGAAATGGAATTTCTTAGTTTGGGACTATGAGCTCTCATGCCATTACTAACATTTTCAAACAACCAATCAGTCGCACATACTTTAGTTTGTAGGTTTTGAATGAAAGGCTGTCCTATGGTGGTCTAGATGGGGAATACAATTGTTCCAAAGGATCTGGGCTCCTTGAGAGTCTAGCTCTCATTTCCAGTCTGGTCCACCCTTTTTCCTAGGGGTAAATGGCCTGTGTAGCTGTCCCTTCCACTCTTCCTGCCTCCCTTTCTCCACACTGGGAACAGAAGCTATGAGAGGTATGCAAAGGGGATGGCAACTGCCTCATTTATGACCATCTTGTCAGTATCTTGTTTTAAGCTTACCCACTAAAATTGATATTTCATAGGCAAGCTGGAAAAGGAGAAATTAATCACACTTGAAAAAAAATTCATAAAAGAACACACTGTTTTGCCTAAACTAGAGCCCAATTGGAAAGATTAAGGTTTCAGTGATGGGAATGAGTGTTGACTCTGCTACTTCTACCTGTGGGCACAACGCTGACTCACTTTATGGGTGGAACTGGTCAGCCAATCAATGGGAGGGAGGAAGAAGGTATAGTCATCAAATTTGTCTTCAAAAACATCCCCAACCCTTCCTAGAGAAGTACAGGCCCAAAACCTCTCCCACATCTTTGTTAGTAAAGTCTTGACCCACCTCACCCCTTCAGTCTCAAATCTCTGTTGAAATAAGGTGTCTCGGAAAGTGCACTGTATTTGAAATCAGGAGACTTGAATTCATATTTCTGACTTCTTGTGACTTGGAGAAATAACTCACATCATAGGATTTAGCACTGGAAGGGATATTTGAGCTCTGGTCCAACTCCTTCATTTTACAGATTAGGAAACCAGTGTGGAGAAGGGTGAGGTGATCAACCCAAGGTCACACAGATAGTAATGGAGCTGGGATTCAATCCCAAGTCCTCTCCCTCCAAATCCAGCACCATTGTTTCCTTGTCTGAAAACGAGGGGGTTGGATTAGATGATATCTTTTGTCCTTTTAGACTTTAGATTTGTGGATAGATGCTTCAAACCCCAGTTCAGTAACTACCTCTTCCATGAAGCCTTGCCCTGATCACACAATCCCTTTTCTGAGTCACCTATTGTATTCATACTTCTCATAGGGCACATACTGTTTTGTATGGATTTCTTATCCCTTATCCTGTGTTTTCAGGTCTTTTGAGTCAAGAAGAGACAGGAGGCAGCATGTGACAGGCAAGACTAACAACCACCACCACCTTAACCACAATCTTCTTTCAGATCCTGATGGAGATAGTCCACGACCCTGAAGCCAACAGCCTTGGGAATAGCTGTGCCCTAAAAGCACCAGAACTACTTCCAACCTAGCTCTCCACAGCCATCACAGAGGACAGAAATCATTGTGGAAATACAGCCCACCTGCTGCTGACAAAGTGGCACCAAAGATCCGATAGTCATGATAACCCTGGGAGTGGCAGCACTCTTCCCTCTGCCTCTCCCCATCACCAATTCTACTTACAACCCTCCCCTCATTATCATCATCAGGGGAGACAGATTCTGTGAAGCAGAGGCCAAACATTCCCATCAAATACTAACCCACTTCTTCACATAGGGTAGGCAAGCCAGCCTAGCTGAAGTAGTGAGGCACCCTGAGGGAAACAGGAGGCTATGTATGTCACACACAAGTCAAATCACCATGACCACTTTGACTAGCATGTTCCCTCTGATGCTGGATCCTGGATCTAAGAGACTTTGGAAGAGTCATGCCTCCAGTTCAGGGCCCTCAAAGCCATCATTTGGGGAAGCACCCCCTGAAAAGAGGCAGCCTGGTTACTGCTCCTGAAGGGGATACTGCCATGCCTTTTAAAGACCCAGAAAGGAAAGTTCTCACCACCAAAGTCCTTAGAACTGTCAAATCATGCAACATCAGAAAGAAACTGATGATTTTATCAGTGGAAATGACATTAAGGAAGAGGCATTGCCCTCTTAGCAGCTTTGCTGCTATACCATAAGGACTATGAGACTTTTGCATCTAACTTAACAGTTGAAGTCTTCCATATGTGTTACCTCCCCCATTAGAATGTGAATTCACTGAAAGCAGGGTCATTTTATCCTCAGTGCTTAGTACAATGTTCTTTACACAGTAAATGTTTAATAAATAAATGCTTCATTCATTTATTTATTCTATCATGATTGCTTTGGAACCTAGGACTTTGCCTCATAAATATATGCTGAATGAATGAAGACTCTCAAGTGAACTTCTAAATATTATTCCATGAATTTTTAGTTTTCTTAAATAAAGCAGTATAGTTCTGACTTGGTTTGGGTGTTCTTGGGCCAGCAAGCTTCATTGGATGGAGGTGAGAAAGCTCTACTTATTTGGAAACTATCACAGCATCCAGAAAAGCCTGGCTCAAAATGAGTGAAAGTGAGCAGTCTCCTTTTATCAAAGCATCTTAGTTGGGGGGATAGAATTCAAACCTTTGAATAGATGGCCCTTCACCTTTTGGTCAGATGCTATATGTCCGTGGCACCTTCCAAATGGCCATCTGCATTCCATATGTCCACAGAAATCATCTGTCTTCATGTTCACAGACTAGACTAAAGACAAAATCACAAAGAAGAAAAATAATTGCTCCCTCTCTGGACTTTGGTTTCCTCTTCTGTATAATGAAGAAGGAAATAAAGATCTCAGGTTAGAATAATGAGACAAATCTATTAAGGAGAAACTTAACAAGAATAAATGTAAAATCTAAAACTAGGATTGAAAAATTCAATTTCACAAGTGTAGGAAAGGGAAGGCAGAGTGAGATAACAATTTATCTGAAAAACATTTGGAAATCTAAGTGGATCAGAGGCTCCACATGAGTGAAAAGTATGATATGGCGCCAAAAATCCAAATTGATCTCAGGCTACATTAAGAGACAGAATCCAGAACATGGTTGGTTCTAGTATACTCCATCTTGGTCTCGTCTCATCTGGAATATCATTTGATTCTGAATTGAATAAAATATCACCTTTTAGGAAGAGTCTGGATAAGGTGGAAAGGATCAAGAAGAGGGTGACTGGGACTGTGAATGACCTCAAGATCATGCTACTGGATTGGGTGAAGCAACTGCAAATGTTTAGCCTAGAGAAGAGAATACAGTATTTCAAGGGTTGTCCTGTGAAAGAGGGATGAGAATTATTCTTTTTGTTTCCATGGGGCAAAAGTCAGAGCAATGGGTCAAAGTTGCAGAAGCAGATTTTGACTCAATGTAAGGAAACATTTCCTAACAATTATAGCTGTCCAAAAATGGAATGGGCTGCATTTAGGAGATTCTCAAAAACAAGCTCGATGGCTAGTTACTGAGTATTCTTGCTCCCATATGGGTGAGACTAGATGGTCTCATAGGTCCCTTTCAACTCTGAGATTCTGGTACAAAGGGAAGGACTTTATGTTATCTTGAAGACTGCTTTCAGCTCTAATGTCCTATTGCTAATAAGTCAAATGTACAACATAGAAAACCTTCCATGTTTTTCAAGGATGTTCCTTAACATCTTTTTTTTCTGGAAGGAAAAAAAAACCAAACAAACCAAACAACCCAACATGTAATTTTCTGGTGGGAAGACTCTGTATCATTTTTCCTGGAAACATTTATGTTCCTTAGATTAGAGGAAGGAATGCTCCCCCTGACCTAATTCTAAAAGCTTGCCTTCCTGGACATGAAAGTCAATAGACAACATAAAGCCAAGTTCTCTTCACAGAGGGTAAGCAAGTTTTACATTTGAAAGAAATTAGAAAAAAATAAGATTTCACATTAACCGTGTGCCTAAATTTGTTTTTGCTCTCTGTCCGTGATCTGGTTTGAAATACTCAAAAACCCTACAGAGGCAGCTGTAGCAGCTAATAGAGAATCCACCGGACATACTTGTTTGAGTTCTAGCCATGTCTCCTAGTAGCTGTTTGGCACTGGGCAAATAATTTCACCAATCTGAGCTATTCACCTGTGACATAGGGGACCATGATTTCTGTCCTGCCTGCCTTCTTGGGCTGTTGTGAGGCTCAAACCAGAGAGTGGGTGTAGAAGGCTTTGTAAATTTTGTAAAACCCTCTACATCTGAGGGGTTAACAAGGAAAGAATGTAAGCCAGAAGAAATAGCAGTCATAAAACTGTATAAAGGCACACGATATCTTTACAAATCCAAAAACTCCATTACCTGAAAATTACCCATGGGATGTCTTTTCTATCTGCTTTAGATTTTTTTTATTATTAAGGTGACAAAAAACAAACATGCACATTTCTGTATTCAAATTAAGAAAAAGAGGATTATATATAAAACTATGAGTTTCTATTACAAACAGTTTGGTGTTCTTTTAACACAGTAGCACCAACACTGCCCTTCTTGTCTGTGTCCCCTTTCGAACTTGGGATTTTATAAACTCAAAAAATTTCATAGCACAAAGAGGTCCACTTAGCTTGACAGTAACAGTGTACCCTGCCTACATGTTGACCTTGAGGTGAAGAAAGGAAGTGGGTTAGTCTTCCTCACAGGTCATGACCACCACTTGAGCCTCACCTATCACTTTGGTCTTGGAAATAGAGGGATAGTGAAGGCAGCCATGATTATTCTCCTTTGACTCATGGGGAAAATTGAGGCCTGGAGAGGGGAAACAACTGGCTCATGGTCATCAAATTAGTGGTTGACTGGGCCGGGATTAGACTTTGGGCATTCTGAGCCCTGGAGCAATGCTATTCCCCCCTTCCCCCCAATTTCATAGTTACTACCTTTGCCTTGATAAGACTTCTGTTGGAATTCCCGGTGTAGGGAAGAGTTCCTTCCCATAGCACAGTGACTGCAATGTCCAGATCTGTTTTTCCACTTTAATGGATTCAGTTATTCAATAGTCAATACCAAGTATCAACCAGGCATTTTAATTCTGCAACCTCAAAATGGAGGTATTTTACAACTACATTCCTTTTAACTCACTTTCTTCCCAGGCAGAAATCTTTGGAAATGTCGCTTTCCATTACAAAGTTTGAGTGATTAAGCAGTGGCCAGATGATTAGGGGACTGTAACTGGAGAAGTCACAACTTTGAAATATGATTTCTAGCAGGACCCCACTTCTGGTTATTGAATCTCTGGCCTTGTTTCTGGCATTAATCAATTAAGGCTCTTACTGCCCCAAAGCAGTAGAAAACTGGAGAATCATTAGTACTTCATCTGGGAAACAGGGCCCTGTCAGCAAAGAGTAAGAGATTGGGGCCCATGTGGGCCTTTAAAAGAGAGCACATTTGTTAAGTCATTGAAGGAAAGGTTGGTCTAACTGTCAAGGACTTTATCAACTTCCAGGTCATATCAATTCGTCTCAGTGCTCACTCACAGACTGGAACTAACTGGTATCACTGACGGTGGACAAACTTAGGTTTCCCATGAATTTTAAGGGAAATTTTCATGTTTGCTTTTGTTATTTGCAACTAACTGGAAAGCCTGTCACTGCTTCCACGTAATGGAATAGTTAATGCTTCCAGAGCACAGAGTACATTTCCATGCACACCTCACATGATTCTCTAAATAGTTCTGGGAAATAAATACTGAAAATATGGTTATCTCCACTTCAGAGATGAGAAAACTGAGGCTTGGAGAAAGAATCACAGTGCCCAAGGAGCCACAGGTGGTCACTTGTTCACTGACTTCCAGGTGCAGTGTTCTTTCCCTTACATCATTCCTGTGTGCATATTAGTGCTGAAACTGTAGTGAGAGGCAAGGTTGGCCCTCAGGCAAACTGCGAAGTAAGTCATTTGTTTTTGATGTTTCTCCCACCATCTCTTTATGTGCCCATTTGCCCCTAGCTTCTTATCTCCCAGGTTCCTAATGTCCTTATGCTGTGCCATCTATCCAGAGGTCCCCTGGCCAGGTTTGCCCTTCCTACGTTCTGGACAGCATGTTCCAAGGCTCTCTTCCATTTGGGGTGAGATAGCCTTGCAAGATCCAATTGGCTAACTCACATGAGAAAAACTAACTCCGTGACCTTTCTGAAGTCATATAAAATTTTAGTAGTGGAGGTAGGGCTAAAACTCAAGTCTGGGCAACTCTTTTGTGAAAAAGTAAGGCTTTCTGGGGTATGTGGTCTCCCCCTTCTCTTTCTCCCCCCTCTGTAGACAACATGGAATAGTGGCAAGAATGCTAAACTTAGGGTCAGAAAACCTGGATTTGAATCTCAGTTCTAACTCCTTTTGACTTTGGGCAAGCTGTTACTTTTTCTCTATGTCACTGATAAACTTAAGGGTTTGGCCACCTTCAAAGTTCCTTGGAGCTCTAAATCCATGATCCTTTGCTCCTTATGGGGATTCCAGCATACCATATTGTCATATGAGGAAGGGATAGATTTTAAAAGGGTACTCCTGTAAATCAATGCACTTAACACAAGAAGGGATCCCCAATGGTTAAATTCAGGTATTAAAGTGAGGAAGTGGTAGCTGAGAGGAGATATTTTTGGCCAGAATGACCATCAAATTGCCATTCAAATTAACACTCCAACCAGGAACCTTCTCTGCTTTACTTGGCACAAGGCTAACCTTAAAGAGAGCAATAGTACAAACACTGACTTGGACTTCCAATTCTGTGACCATGCTAAAGTCACTTTACCTTCCCTGGGCCTCAGTCTGCTCATAGTAAAATGAAGGGGATGGACTATACAATCTCCAAAATTCCTTCCAGCTCCAAATCCTGTGATTCTATTTACCCTAAAAAAAACTGAAATCATTGCATGTTTTTTTTTTAGTTTTCAACATTCATTTCCAGAAGATTTTGAGTAACAGATTTTCTCCCCATCTCTCCCCTCCCTTCCCCCCACAAGATAGCAAGCCTACTGAGTACCCCTTCCCCCAATCTGCTCTCTCTTATATCCTCCCCCATAACCCCTCTAACTTTCTAGTAGAGCAAGATGGATTTCTATACCCCAGTGCCTGCATATATTATTTCCCAGTTGCATGCAAAAAAC